>OY757909.1:60201143-60376143 GCA_963585895.1 Sepioteuthis lessoniana | reverse complement strand
TATATATATATATATATATATATACGTGGTACATTCAAAAATGTACAAATGTCGTAGACTCTTGAGAACTCAATATGTTATTGCTATACACCTTATGAGATGACTGACCAATTTTTTTGATTTCAGGTTCAAATGAACTGCTACAGCAGCAATTAGAATACACCCTACTAAACCCTGATTGTCGCAGCTGGTGAATTTCAAAAATGCAATCTGGACGTGAGGACACTTTAGAAGAACGATATGCAATAAAATTCGGTTTTAAACTTTGAAAAAATACCACAGAAACGTATGCAATGCTTCAGACTTCTTTTGGATAATCTTGCATGAATCGAGCATCAGTTTTTGAGTGGTATAAGAGATTCATGGAAGGCGGGGATGATGAGAGGTGTGGGAGGAGTAAGGAAGTCAATACACCAGATTTGATTGGCCAAAGAGTTAGGGTTAGGGTTAGGGCATCAAGACAGATCCTCAGCCTCCCATATAGTCCAGACCTTGCTCCCTGTGACTTTTGGCTATTCCCCAAGCTCATAGGCTGTCTCTATAAGACAACTGAGGTGATGAAAGAGGTTTTGACGAAGGTCATTGATATGCTCTCACAAGAGGACACATGGGGCCTTCCAGAAGTTGTTGGAACGGTACAACAAGTGCATTGCAGCTAGAGGAGATTACTTCGACAGGGGCTAGAGTTTCATGTTTGTACTATCAATAAAAGTGCCCATACGAAAAATGTCTGGAAACATATCTGATCATCCTCGTATATATATATATATATATATATATATATATATATATATATAAATGAAGCATAACTACTGTCAGGACGTTCTTAAGTTGTATATCGTGCATAATTATTCATTTGAAATGTTCTCTATAATATTCGAAAAGCATGATCTATGAAATAATGTTGGGTTAAGTGTTTGGAATCGAAACAGATATTATTTGTTGTGCAAAATTAGTGTTTTTCTTTAATTTTCAACAGTACTGTTGTTGCCGTGATGTATGTGAGCGTATTCATTTAGATTACACAACGTGGTACAAATATATCATCATCATCATCGAGACGTGCCGCCAGCACGGATATCCTTGACCACTTTTCCCTATCGTTCATCACCTCCGGCAGGTCTTCTGGGTTACATCCTGTGTCCTCACATAGCTGCTGTATGTAAGTTCGGGCTGGTCGTCCTGCTTTTGCTTGGCCATATGTGGGGGTCCATAGTAGTACGTCACTAACGAGCTCGTCTTTGCTTCTCCAGCAGTGTCCGGCGTGTCTGGCTCGTCTGACCTGTAAAGTTTTCGTGATGGGAGGTAGGTGGCCGTACAGTTGGCGTCTCGTGGGGTGTTGTCGCCAGGACTTGTTCAGTATTGCTCTTAACATTCTTGTGTAGTTGCCGTCAAGTTTCTTCTCCAGCCGTTTGGTTAGCGTCCATGTAGTGCATCCATATAGCAGTATCGATACAACTGCTGCCTGGAAGAAACTGCGCTTCATTTCATCGGTCAGGTCTCATTTCCATTGAGATTGTTTTTTGTTAAAAAATTGTTATCAAAACGACGTCCATGCTTTCGTCAGCCGTGTGTCTATGTCGTTTTCTGTTGATGAGACGCTACTTCCTAGGTAGGTGAATTTGTCCACTAGCCTCAGAGAGGCTCCGTCTAGAGTGGTAATGTTGCCCGTTTAGTAACAATATAATTATAAGAATCTGTGAATTCATTTCATCAGTCTTTCTGTATAAATCTACAACCAGACATATGTAAGACACTTATGAAACAGACACAATTTCAAAAGAGTAAATTCACGCAAAATAGTTATCTTTAAGTGTGTTCTTGCAAATTCGATAGAATTATTTTTAATCTGTGGGTATATTTTTTTTTCGTAAGGAATCGATCTCATGTTTGCCATACTTTGTTCCTCATGGGTTGACAACCTTCTTCTCTTCTCTTTTATACACACACACACACACACACACACAATTCCGCACACACACAAAAATAATAATATTCACGTATATATATATATATATATACAGACACGGAAGCATCCAAAATAATATATACATATACATATATATATATACACACACGCACTCGCATACATGCAAACGCACATTCTCTCTCCTCTCCCTCCACACACACACACACACACACATATATATATATATATATATATATATATATATATATGTATAATTTATTGGAAATTCACGATCGAATTTCCATTCTTATCAAAATTTGAAAACTGTGTCAGATATGACAGGTGGTAATCAATTCTCCGTCAAAAGCTCGACTACGTAAAGGGCTTTAAACAAATAAAAAAGAGGTCACTTTATAAGCGTAGAGAATAAAGAGATAGGCAAATAGTTCAAAGACGAAGTGAAAAGAAAATAAATATCTGAACTTTAGGAAGAAGAGAAAAAAATTGCGTTCTGATAGTCAGAGAGAGAAAAATGGTTGTCTATAAAGCGTGAAAAAGAGAGTGTTTGCGGTATTGTTATCAATAGAGACAGGAACAGGAAAAGAAAATCCAAAGTCTTAGACCGGAAATAAGGAAGAAGACCGAGACAGGAATTCAGCCATAAAAACGACGTATTTATTCTCATTGCTTTCAATGCGACGCGTTCTTAAAATTTGGCCATATTCCTACGCAAGCGTATACACTGAATGGGTGAATCTTTAAAATCAATATTTTGCATGACGTCACATAATACGAAAGTCGTCTTTGTATAATGTCTATTTTAACAATCATTTCTTAACGCTGATGATCATACTGAATGGATCATTGTAGAAAAGTAAATTATAATATAGATGAAACTGTTTCTCTTCGGACTAATGTCTTTTGGAAAGGCATGAATCCATATATTCTGATACACCGACAGTAGGTTATCTGTAGGACAGACTGGACTCTCTAACCGTGTAAATAGGGAAACCAGATTGGGAGAAAGGAAACAATACTGAATCCAGTTCTTCTAATCTAGCATATATACGCAAAAAGTAAGAAACATCGGATTCTTTGTGTAGAGAGTAATAAACGCACTTAAAGAAGGAAAAAAATGGTATCTATCTCTTTTGAATTAGACTGTTTGCATTTCACATAGTGTGGGAAACGTATGAATACAAAAAATTATTCCTCAAGCTTTGGGTATATAGAAGGGCAGACTAAGCTATTTTGCTTTGGTCTAGCAACCGGTCTATGTGAAGGAAAACAATGAATTCTAACCTGTTATACTCCGCTTAAAATTGTCGTAGTGTCATATCCTACTCGTGAGGAAGGGTTATATATATATATACGTATATTGTGACCATATTTACTCTTTACCTTATCATCAGGAACGTATTTACCATTTCTAATTTCTACTGTCAAAAATCTGCACAGTGTGACTTCACAGACAGCTAATAATTAAATTTATCTCATTTAACTCTCAAGTGCCTCGATTTCATCCAAAAATTTAACTTTCCTTTCCTTTTAACGTTGTGCAGGAAGACTAGCCATGGAAGTAGTTGGTACTGATACTCATTGGAGATGGAAACGTGGCAAAAATCTGCATGATCGTCCGAATTCTTTTGGCCATATGTTAGATATATCAATACTTACAAAATAACTTATATCATGATGTTTAACAAACTCATATCACAGACACAATTATTAGAGTAGTCAGTTCAATCCATATGACGCCCGCGAGATCGGTTTTTATAATTGACTAACATAAAGTGATTGATTAATTGCTTTTAACGGCTTGTCTACGTATCTTGGGTTACTTTCAGTCAAGAGTCAAGGGAATGGTGTTCGTTGTAGTTTCGTATTTAGATTTTAGTATAGTTGTTTCTTAATGCTGTTTTCTTTGCACATAATCCAATGGAATGCATATAAAAAGTTCGATTTTACCAGCAAATATAACCCTAGCAGGTAATACCACAAGAGTGGAGATGGAAGTAATGGAAATAAAGCATACTTCACTCTCCTAAGATTTCTAGAACTGGCGCCTCACTATCAGTTGTACTTTAGTTTTATAAACAGGGTATTATTTTTTGTGGAGGTGTACCAATCTGCAGGGAATACTCTCTGCATATTCTAAACCCTGCCCACAGGGGAAATAGTCAAGTTCAATAATATTGTTTAAATTGTACATTGCATCTATAGCTGATTTTGAAAGTAGGCAAGTCTAACTTACTTAGGAAGTGGGTGCATCCTAGATTCCTTACTCTCATTCTTTTTGTCCTTATGTCGAACTTATCTATATTTAGAACATGTCATTAATAACTAGAGTTAGAACAATATGACTATACTTCAAATAGTATTATTAGTGATGAGTAGAAATAAATAAAATGATTATTAATATTTCAATAAGATTAAGAAGACGAATAAAATACAAAAGCGAATGAGAATGCCTTCAAGCATGCTTCGAGTAAGAAAAGCTGAGAAAAAAAAATCCAAAATTTTAATATCTCCTTGATCTATATCTTCTTACTTTTGTAAAAGCGAATACGCATTGTTTAAAAATTCTCTTCTTTTTACATATGTCATCATTATCTTTTTTATTCACTTTCAAAGAGAAAAAAAAAAATGTTCTTCGTTATGTATCGTGCATATGCCTTCCAGCAAAGTTCATTAAAATTTTAAAGTATTTTTTGTAGGAAAATTAATATTGATAACGTCCTGGCATGACTTCAAAGCTTAAGGAAATGCTGAGAGACTTCATTTTCTACACGACATCTTTAAAATTAGTATGGTATATCAAACTTCCGAATGCGTGAGGGTAATGAGTTCGCTTCCTATGCCTAGAGTACTCATAACGGTCAAAAGAAATATTGAGTATTATATTACATTTTAAATGAAATCGCTTAATAACGGTTGGTTTCCGAGAAAGAAACAGTCGTGTTTGATTGCGTATTGTTTATTTACTTTAGTGGAGTATTTCATGCATAAACAGGTGTGCATAGTGTAGCGCTTATAGAAAATGGAATCGACGATACGAGTTCAAATCCTGGACGAGAATTTACGTTTCTTTTCACGATAATTCTCCTGGAAAAGACAGGAATCCATCTGTCCACCACAACTGCTATAAATAAAATGTTGTGTAGACTGGTCCTTTAGCATTGGTACGGAAACCAAACTAGTCTAAAAGGAAAACTCTAAATTCAAAGCAGATAAACTCCACTCAAAAATGTCATTCTTGTGCTGTGGTGTTAGGTAAGTGTTTTAAGTGGGTAGAGTGTTCGCCAGTGGTCCGGGAGACCTGGGTTCAAACCCATGTCGCGTCATACCAAAGACTTTAAAAATGGTACTTGATAACTCCTTGCTTAACACTCAGCGATATAAGGTACTTATCAAGGGTGAAGTGGAGCAATCCAGGGAAAGGAGTAGCACTCTCCCCTACACCTCGGTGTAGTAGCTATTGAAAAAGGAGCCTTCTGGTTACCCTCGACTACGGTCGCCTACTACCAACTACTTTAATAAATTAGCTTAAGTTGCAGGATGAGTACTCTGAGGGAGTAACATAATGGACTTCGTGGTGTAATTGTTAAAGTGCTGTTCTACGGAATCGTAGCAAAAAAGTTCAAACTCCAGTCGTACTATTACGTTTACTTATGAACCCCCTCGTGGTGTAATGGTTAAAGCGATGAACTGCGGAATCGTAGTACGCGAGTTCGTACTCCAGTCGCGCTATTACGTTCACTTTCGGGCAAATACCCTTGGGAAAGGTATGAACCCCCTTATTCTCCCTCCAGCTATGGGTAAATAGTAGGACGGACTAGGTTCTTCAGCCTTGGTGAGGCAACTAGTCTAGGAGAAGGAAAACTCTGAATTCAAAACCTGTTAAACTCCGCTTAAAAATTGACCTTGTGTCATATCCTGCCCGAGCGGAGGGGTTGGGTAAATAGTACCTTATCCTCTTTGCTATGGGTTAAATAGAATCACTACTCTCCTTCTAGAAGGGTGGATTTGGAATTAAATAACTCAAGAAAGTTGATATGCCATTAAAACAACAAAAATAATCTTTGCCGTTCACCTTTACAAAGCTGTATTTTGTCAGTGGGAATCGGACTACGCAGGCTGTATTCCATGTAGAAAATTAATGACACCTCCATGAAAAGAAAGAACTATTCTGTGTATGACACTAAACCGCATCTGGTGTTGAGTCTCCAGTTCTGGAGCTGGCTAAAGTGCTCAGCGCTGCTTCATTGCCATTATTCCTTGGCCCCCGCTGACTCAGAGTTGCAAAACCTGTTAGATCATCATTTTGGATCAGACTAAGCATTTCTGAAATTATTTGTATTCGGTAGGAATAATTTTATCATATTACCACGTGCCAGAAACTAAAGAAACTTAGCCCAGTCTAATGGGGCTGTAGTATATAGCGATTGAGTCTCTGTGGAGTGGTAAGACCCCACCCCAGCAAGTGGCTGAGATAACCCATTAAACAATCTAATGGTAATACTCCCCTAATGCTGGAACTTTGGAGAATGCAGAGTACCCCTTTACTGCCATCGATCCAGGTCCACTCTATCCTGGAGTGGAATAATCTGATAGGGATCAAATTGACTGTTTGATAGTGTACTTATACTAAACTGAAGTGTTTCAAATAGAATTGTTTGATCAAATAACTGTGTGTAAACAAATGACTAATATTTAATTGAATTGTTTGTGATACATAACAATTCTTGAAACCATTTAACTGTGAGCACACTAAGGATTAAAGTTGAACAGAATACTCATTTAAAAATGAAATAACGTACACACAGTTAACTACCAATCATATATGTATATTCATTTAAATGTGTTCAAACAAATGTCAGTTATAGTGTTACTGTTATATATCAATCCTGGGAACCGGTTTACTGTGTGCTAACAAATGATTAATAGTAAATAAAAATATTCGTATTTGATAGAAATCCTTGAAACCATTTAACAGTGTATCTAAGAATGAGCTTAGTCTCGTTTAAAAATGTATTCAAAAAATGAGTTTAGAAATCATATTTAATGTATATGCAAAAGCAGTATTAGCGTTTAAAAACTAACAATGGTTGATATGCCATAAAACCCAATTAAACAAAACCGTCTATAGGAACTGCACAGAACATGTAAATATAACGGTATAATGTATGTGATTCCTTTCGTATAAAATAACGAGAGGACATGCCATTAACATCAATCTGAATATCACTTACAATGCTGTGTCTACTTTATCACGAATCAAAAAATATGGAGTAATCAGTGAGAATGGGATTTATTAGATATACTCTTATGAGCCTTACCAGTAAACCATTACAGCGTTCGAGTTGCTCTTATACTAAGAGTATCATGGAATAAGCACAAGGCTGCAAATAGGGCGCTTCTAGTGAGGATCGAAATCACAACTAAATGTAATTGATCCGAAGGATTAGCTTACGATCAGTTTCATTATTTCAGCGTACGAGGGGGTGCCCAAAATGTAGTTGCTAGGGTGCTGAAGAGTGACATTGTAGTAAGTGAGTTCAAACTCCAGTTGCTCTCTTTCTTTCATTTTCGTGGGGAAAAAAAGTCATGAACGCTTCTTACCCCAGACTATGTGTTGGATAATAGAGCCACTGTTTTTTTTTTGTTTTTTTTTACAGTGATGACTTAGGCATTAAATAACCCACAAAGTATGATATGTCATTAAGCAAAGAAACCAAACCAAAGGACGAAGTGGAAATTTAGTTTTACAGTCGATTAACATAACAACTGAAACTCGACGGCTGTATGAATCCGAACTGCGCTGCGTATTATTTTCAACAAAGCAATATATATGGAAAATATAGGGAAACTATTATGTATCTATCATTTTATTTAACTTTAACAATAATTCTACAGAGATTCGTGTGGGTACGGATAATTCAGTTGAATTCTACTGTTTTGATTGATAGTTTCTCGATTTTTTTATGAAAGGGAATGAATGCTGGAATAAATGATGAAGTTGACTTACGCTAAAGTCACGCTGAAAGCTTAGCTTCCTGCTAGGATCACTGAAATTAAGGAGTGATGAGCATTTTTAATATTTTGATGGGTGACCACTTAAACATGAAGTTGCTTAGAAATGGAAAGTCTCTTTTTAACAAAAAAAATATTAAAATCATAGCAATGCAAGGGTATTTTAACTGCTCTGCTCTGCTCTGCAGTCTCTGACTGTCTGTCTGTCTGTCTCTCTGTCTCTCTCTCTGTGTATTTATGAAGTGGGTGTGTGCGTGCACTCGCGATAGAGAGAGAAATAGCGAGACAGAGATAGAGAGAGAGTTTGTTAAAACATCCTCACTTTTCCCGTTACATTTTTCTTTGCTAATGCAAATTCCGGTAACATGGTTGCTTTTTATGCCTTTTCATGTTAAAATCAATTTTTTCTTTGGATTACATACCTTGACCTAATGTAACTATGAAGAAAAGGACCTGTCCTTTTGAGAGCATTTCCCCGTCACCTTTTTTTTTAAATATATTATTAATATATTACATCCGTGCTTGTCTCTTCGAGGCTAGCATTTTCTTTTCTAACTATCGAGCTACAATTTTAATCTTATAAAAAATGTATTTTATTTGCAAAAGTTGTTCAATTGCCTTTAAATCAAAGAAATAACATACACGCTGTTGAATTAGAAAAACTGACTAATGCCATCTTCCTTCCCATTTAAAATGTTGAAAAAGTAACGTTTGTAATGAATAAATGAAGCAACAAAATTTGTATAGTTGTAATTATAAGAAAAGATTCGTTATCATTATTTTTTTATTTTTTTATTTATCTATTTTTATATATTCTATCTTTTTTTGTTTGTTTGTTTGTTTGTTTGTTTGTTTGAAAAGAGTTTCTGGTTTAAATCTCACGCTTTAAGGCAAATAAAATAGAATATTATTAGTTCTGGTTATCTGTTGAGAAAACAAAATGTCCTTTTGTTTAAGAACCACCCACTATAACTTTTCACTAACATCTAATTGATAACCTATGTTTGTTCTTTGTGAATCAATGTTTTAAAGTTTGCATTGATTGGCCATGTGAATATAACTGAAAAATGGATATACGAAAGAGATTTTCCTTTTACTTCTTATAAGTAAAGTAGACTTGATTTGGTCGAGAGAGCGCTAATATGTTTCGTGTCTTCTGCAGAAATGGCCTGGTGGAAACCATCCCAATTCATGTCTGCTTTAAATTCGGAGTTTTCTTTCTTTTATTCCGGTTGTCATACCAAGATTAAAGAACAGAGTCTGCCCTACAATTTACGCATAGTTGAAGGAAAAATAGGTTGAGTTATAATTTTCTAATGAGTATTTGCGCAATATTAGATTCCAACAGCTTCATTCACGGTTTAAAATCGGGTAGCCAAGCGCGTATATCGGTAGAAAAATAAGAAGATATAATATTTTGAGTTAGATCGACCTTTATAGTCTAAGCGTGAGCGTAGTTACAAATACAGAATGTCAAAAATATAGTTTCTGTTTTTATAGAAAAAAATATATATATATAATTTGAAATTGGTCAATATTCAATCTACAAATGAAAAATTCAACTGACTTTATTAATATTGCACAAATTCAGTGTTTATTGATACAGAATTTATTACAATGTTCTCCATACCGTTTCTTTTCTTTTGCTGATCCAAATCACAACGTTCTTCACTACTGAAAAATATATACTATTTAAATTTATCGGATAATAAAATTTGAATGAATTCCCTTTTTCTTATCTGAAATACTTCCTTAGATAAGTTTATTACTTTCTTTATATTTATTAAACTCCTGTACCACAAGCAAAATGTGACATAAAATTATTGGTATGTGGAGTAGAGGTTTGGGGAATTAAGACGTATTCTTCTACTAGACTAGCAAACTTACTAAGGATAAAGAACTCCGTCTGGCCTACTATCGACGAATAGATGGGAGATATTAAAGCCTTTACCATGAACGTTATGTTTAGTAAAAATGGTAGTGTTAATATCGTTATACTTTACAATTAAAAACATTCATTTTCCTTTGAAAGAGCAACAGATTTAGTTTTTTCCAAGATTCATAGCATATGATTATAATTCTTATGAAAAACCATGACAGCTATTGTAAAAATACTGAACACGTCAAAAAACAATAATTGGAAAAAAAAACACAGAATATACATATATATATATATGTGTGTGTGTGTGTGTTTGCTTATATGTGTAATCATCCCCAGATAGATTGTTTCTTTGTATCACAACTCTAAACACGCAAGGCCCTTCAAGCTGGGATCGAAACCCAGTTAACTACGCTAGACTTGGTATATAACCACTCAGCTATTTCGGTGACATATGTCAGCTCAGGAATAATAACGCGTTTGTATTAGCTTTCGTTTGTTTACATTTTGCGCAATCGCAAACCAGAGTGATCAATTCTTTAGAAGAACTTTGCATTACGCGGGTGACAGCCGTTAATTCCTTCGCCAGAGTGATAACTCCTCCGTAACAGAGAGAATAAGACACAAGGTCAATTTATTTTCTTAAGTCGTGCAGGTTTTAAACCCGGAACCTTCATTCTACTTGACTAGTTGCCTTTCCAAGACTATAGATCCGCATCTACTCTGCTACTTGGCTATAAAAAACAAACCTACGTATACATAGGTTTGTTTTTTTTAAATACCCTAGCCGGTGGCAAAAGCTGCTCGGTAGCACCAGGTGTGGCAGTACCGCCTTAAGCTACCGAAACTGTGTTATCACCCTGGATGGCGGCTGATGAGGCTAGTGTATCGCACGTGCTTCCACACGTTGTATGATGAAAAAAAAAAAAAAAAAAGGGATAGAGGATATTTATTTATACATTTCCCTTGGGTATTAGCGCGAAGTGAAACACAAAGAGATTAAACCAGGGACTGATCGGTGTGTGTTTTTCCTCAGATGATAGCCGTTGCACAACGTATCTCCACACAAAAACACACACATATATATATATATATATATATATAAAGAGAGAGAGGTGGGGAGAGAGAGCGTTTTAAATTATCAAAATATTGTAAAAAAGTAATCATATTTAAAATGAAAAACGTAGGCACGGAAAGAAAGAAATACATTATTCTTGAATGAGAAAACATAAAGAAGAAGAAGAAGAAGAAGAAGAAGAAGAAGAAGAAGAAGAAGAAGAAGAAGAAGAAGAAGAAGAAGAAGAATCAAACTTTATGTTCCCCAACGTCGACTATTCTCAATGACATTTTCATTCGGTTAATCACATAAAAGACACCTAAAGCATTTCGGAAGTTGTAATCGGTCGCTGTAATCTGACTCATGACTGGTCACATGACAAAGTCTTCTGAAAAAAGCTCTGGTGGTGTGTGACAGATGCAGGACATCGTAACAACTTACTGATAAATATAAAAGGCCGATCGTAAAAAATTTTGAAAAAAGTAGTTCAATGCGGCAATAATTACTACTTTCAAGGCAATAGAGAAAACTTGCGATTTGCCGGAAGAGGAAATGAGTCTGAAAGAAGGATGGAAACAGTATATTAGCTCGGCACTCCAAAGACGACAGCGAATATACAGATATAGATACGTAATGGTAGTGAGAATAAATATGGGCGTCACTGATATATATATATATATATATATATATATATATATATATATATATATAAGTGTTTTTTCACTTATGACTTTAAAGTCACATTTATTGAAATTCCTTTTGTTTCACACATGTCCGCAGGTTAAAGTTTTGGCCATAAAAAATTATACTGACCACTAAAATGTTTTATGTGTAATAATGATTGATTGAGTGATAAATTGATGTTAACAGTAAGCCAACTCGTTTTAGTTTAATTGACGCCTAAAGGCTCAGGAATAACATTTATTATAGGTTCATATTGTTATATTTGTGTTGGTTTTGAAGTTTCGTTTTGCACACGGTCTTACCGAATACAAATAACATTTAAATAGATATATTTGAACCATAGATGGAAACCTAAGGGCTACTAACAAGAACGCTCCCGGTAGAGTAATGGTTAGCAAGCTAGACTAGCAGACCTTTTGAGTGATATCAAGACTCAATGGGTGCCCTACGCACACCACTTTGTGCCACATCTAAATAAAAAAATGCTTTGTGAATTAATTTCTAAGAGCTACTAACATTTTACGTCTGACTGGATCTGGATGTAATGCTAACGAATGGGTACTCTAGATTCTCCAGGCCCCTGGAAATGGAGCAACAATTTTAGATGCAATTTAGTGTCCTGTGGAAGACACTAATATATTTTAATAGCACTCCTGTTTTAAATAATTTCCGTATCACTTTTGACGATTCTCTTGAATTTAGTGGTTCATGTTTCTTTCAGTTCATTATCTACAATTCCTGTCTAGTCACGGCGCATTCAATTTATACCATCATCTCCGTTGAATCATTTAACTCTCCAGTTTGTGAGTAAGTTCACCATCAAATATAGATCAGTGTCGTATCTAGGACATACCATTTTGGATAGGGAATATTTACTCCGTGCAGAGGATGCATCGCACATTTTCAGCATCTTAAAATTAGATATATATCTAAAGTAGTTCGATCATTATAATCGTTTTAAGGAAGATAACAATTAATTTCTAAATACATTACTTGTTTTTACTTAAATATTTGCATTACAATTATAGTATAAATTCTATAATAGAATAAAAAATAATTCTACATCGGAACAGTACGAGAATGCTTCGAGCAATTTTGAAAAAATTCTGGAAACAACACACTACGGAACAACAGCTGTGAGGCTACGTACCACTCATCTTAAAAACTATCAAAGTAAGACAGGCAGGCTACTGCTGGAGAAGCAGGGACAAACTTATAAGAAACGTTCATCTATGGACTCCAGCATATGGACGCACCAGTGCTGGCTGACCAACAAAAACTTACTTACATCAGCTCTGTTCGGATGCAGGATATAGTTTGGAGGACCCTCAGGGAAAGATGAATCGTAGGAACAGATGAAGGAAGAGATTCAGGGAAATCAGTGCTGTCAGCATGACTTGATAATAATTGAATTTAATGGAATTCAATTTAGTTTAATGATTGAACTGTAACATTTCAGAATATAATTTGGTATATATATATATATATATATATATAGTAAGTAAAGTTGGCGACCGTAGTCGAGGGTAACCCGATGGCTCCATTTTCGATAGCTACTACACCGTACAGACTAAAACGAAAACAATTTTAGGACGACGATGTATAAAAATATTTGATCCATGAACTGTTTGTATTTAAAATCCACCTGGAATTATTACAATATACCCTCATTCGTCATCAAATTATTACTCACAGAATGTTGCAAACTAAAATTTGTAAGCAACAAAATTAAGAATTAACCGTCCGTGTTTAATAATTAATTAGAATAATTATTTAAGCTTTGGAACGCTATTATTTTCTTTAGATATTACTCCCCGAGCCAATTACCTGGAGTGGCAATACCATAGGGTCCTATCAATGGGTCAAATAATTCTGTTTCAAAATTATTAGTATTGGTATGGACTAATTTAAACCATACAACTGTGTGCTATTTATTTGAATTTGATAGGAATACTTGATATCATATGATAAACTGTCAGCAAAAAACTTTTGAAAAAATACATGTAAATAAGAAATGAGAATCTGAACGTACAGTGAATCTGATTCCTTAGATCTTGGAATAAAATATCCCTAGACGTGTTGCTATGCTATTAAAATTTATCAATCAATCTCAGATGTATATTTTTATTTTAAATTCATTTGCCATTCGATGGTCTTAAACTTCTGGTGAAAGATGCCAATCTGATTTTCCAAATGGTTCTCCCACTCTCACTCACTCTTTTATCTCTGTCTTTGTCTCTGTCTCTCTCTCAAACAGAATAAAACAGCCCACTTCCTGAGAGTTTAATCTTGCTAATGTCCGGCAAACACGTCCTCCGTAAATGATCGAGTGAGCATCGCTGACCAATAGTTGCATTAGGACCTATTTTGAAATCACTCTTCAAATCTCTTAGATGATTAATGAATGACTTTTCAGATTCATGTAAGTAAGTAAAGTAAAGTTAGCGACCATAGTCGAGGGTGACCCGAAGGCTCCCTTTTCGATAGCTACTACACCAAGGTGTAGGGGAGGGCGCTACTCCATTCCCAGGATTGCTCCACTTTACCCTTGAACCGTACCTTATAATGCTGAGTGTTAAGCAAGGTGGTATCAAGTTCCATTTTTAAAGTCTTTGGTATGACTCGACCTGGGATTGAACCCAGGTCTCCCGGGCCATTGGCGAACACTCTAACCGCTGGGCCAATGTCCCGGGTGTATTCCCCCATAACATAGTGTTGTATATTTATTTCGGTCGATAGTGCAGTTTTCAAATAAGGATAGATGAAAATGAATGATTTTAAATTTGTCTTTAAACATGTCTATAAAAATTTACAAAAGTTTATTAACTTTCCGAGTACCATGAACAGGTACATTTCGTATATCGTGACACAACTTACCGTCAACAATTAGCGAGTACTTTTGCACTTCTATGTGCTTCCATAACACACGTCTTAGGAGTCGTCTGTCTGTGAAAATATCAAGTCTTCTAATTAGGTTTGGCTTACCAAATGCTCGAACGATTCAAATGTCTGACGAATTTTTTGTTTGCTTTACGTTTGAGTGCATAAACAGTTGTTGTTGTTGTTGTTTTTTGTTGTTGTTTTTTGTTGTTGTTATGTTTTATCTCTTATTTTGCCTTCAGCCATCTTGCCACTCTTTACTTAGCCGCAGACGACATCGGAAGAAAAATAAAACAGATAAGAGAATACGTACAAGTTATTAACTACGATGAAGTAACGAAAAGAAATATTGTCATTAGAAAGTAGACATAAGCATATATAATCTCATCACACATTCGTAAATACTTAAATACACACTCATGCGCACTCTCGCAGGAAAAAAAAGAATTGGTCCGATTTTGTATACAGACTGTTTAATGCCAGATAAAGTTATTTGAAAGTTGAGAAAATTTATAATAACAAACCTACTATAATGAAATTGGGTTGAAAAACATTCGAGATTCATGCAAGGATATATTTTTAGTTATTTATTGGAAATCCAATGTGGCGAGAAAGATTCAATCTATACCTATAAAAGAAACTAATTTCTAAGCAACTACAAAGACGTTTATTCTTATAAAAACATTTTATCTTGATTACAGGATTTTTCAGTTTTCATAAAAATGATAACGACTTTTTTTCCAACAAAGTTTAATAATTTTTTTTATATACTCTCTGTATCCCTTTCCCCCCTCTCTCTCTCTCTCTCTCGGTTTTTCTACCACGACCTCCCCCCCTCTCTCTCTCTCTCAATCCCAGTTCAGTCTTTCTCATTTGTTTTCCTATCTTTGCCTGTCTGGCCTGTTTGTCTGGTTTTCTCTCACTATTTCTCTGTCTGTCTGTCTGTGTATCTGTCTGTCTCAATATATACATATAAGTAAAGTTGGCGACCGTAGTCGAGGTTGACCAGAAGGCTCCCTTTTCAATAGCTAAAACACGGAGGTGTGGGGAGGGCAAAAATCCTTTCCCTGGATTGGTCAACTTTACCCTTTATACGTACCTTATATTGCTGAGTGCTAAGCAAGGAGGATTCTAGTACCATTTTTAAAGTCTTTGGTATGACGCAACCTGGGATTAAACCCAGGTTACCCGGACCATTGGCGAACACTCTACCCACTTGGTGAATGACCCGATATATATATATATATATATATATATATATGAGGCAATTAAATGCTATTTCAGTTATAGATTATTAGTTTACTTAAAGAAAAAAAATGTGCTCCGTGATGAGTACTATCTATCTATCTATCTATCTATTAACCTCGTAAACAGGGTTTAGAAATGGAGTCGTCGTGGCCAATTTGTTGATGAGCTGGAGAGCGACATCTAAGTAAGTAAGTTCAAAATCTAGTCAGGCTATTATTTTTACTTTTGCCAACTACACTGAGAAGAGTATAAACTCCCTTATCCCACCGGCAATTCTTTACATAGGTTCATTACTTTTCTTCCTCAAAGATACACTTTTCACTAAATTACTCGCAGAACTTGATAACTTATCAAAACAAAAACTAAACAAAAACAAGATTTAAAAAAAGAAATGTGTCCATGGTGAAGGTCTAATTCTTGATATCAGTGAAGAAAGGACATCTCTGACGTTTCCATTATTTGCAGGTCCCCTGTAACCCAAAGTGATATCATTTAATAGGACATGATCCATAAGTCAGTTATATCTGCTTGAAAAATATTCGTATTCGATTGGAAACACTCCAAAAAGCTTTATGAAACAACTAAACAAAAATGTAAATAAGAACGAACAATAAAAGTGATTCATTAACGTCTAGGCATAAAATAACCCTAAATGGGTTGATGTGCCAATAAAATCAATCAATGAATTCTAATTTTATTTATGGGTTAACAAATCAATTATGATATGCATCCCTTGATAGAATATAATGTAATAAAACATTTAGTTTAATAGTCCAACTCTATCTTTCTTTTGATGAAGTAAATGTATACAAGCAACTGCTATGATCAGGCTGTAGCTATCGGAAGCAGTCGTTAATAAAACTAAATTTGAAAATGAACAGACTTTCTTACTTGGATAATAATTTGAATGAGTAACTGGTAGTTGTGAGTCAATATTCGTTTCTAAATTTAACCTAAATTTGTTTAAAAATTCGATATTGTAAATATGCATATAAAGACACTGACACGAATGTGGAGTATATATATATATATATATATATATATATATATATATATATATATACATATATATATATATATATATATATATAGAGAGAGAGAGAGAGAGGGAGAGAGGAGAGATAGTTGCATCGACAAATACACAGATAGGAAGAACTTGAGTTTGGATATATAAAAACGTGAATATATATATATATATATATATATATATATATATATATATATATATATATTCATCATACAACGTGTGAAAGCACGTGCGATACCCTAGCCTCATCAGCCGCCAACTAGGGTGATAACACAGTTTCGGTAGCTCAAGGCAATACTGCCACTCCTGGCGCTACCGAGCAGCTTTTGCCACCGGATAAGGTATTTATTATATATATATATATATATATATATATATATATATATATGAGACTCATAGTTCTGATTAGTTCAGAGTGGGAGTTTATGGAGGACTAAATGTTACTGTATTGTTAAATATTGCTCAATATCAATGATAGAGCATTTACATACATACATATATATGTATATATATATATATATATATATATATGTATATATATATATATATATATATATATATATATATATATATATATATATATATATATACGCAGGTGCATATTTGTGCTTGTCTGTGTATGAGTGTCTTTGTGAATGTATCTCTCTCTCTCTCTCTCTCTCTCTCTCTCTCTTTGCTCACGTGCTTGCTTTTATATTATATATAAATGTTTAGTGCACATACCCACGTGCGTCTTATCGTGAAGATCAAGAGAAAACGTAAATTAAAAAGATTGGAAATGAATGCTTGTTAATAGTGGCATTAGAGCTGTTTGTGCTGTTTTCTTGAAATGATGATAACAGTCTGATTTATCAATCTAATTATGTTTCATTTGATACATTCATAATACCTATTTAACTCATCTATTTCACATATGCAGAAGACTTAACGTCTTATCTCACTTAATATGCCGACGCTTACATCGTAATAGCTCCCTGTTAACTAGCAAAAATAGGATTTTGTCATGAGTTGCAATTATATCTCTATATCATACGAACTCTTCTCAAATGATATGTTAAAAGGAACTATTCCATGTTGTACATCATTTTACTATATGTAAACAAATATTTGATAACTCGATTAAATGAATTTATATTTGAAACCGTTATTTAATTTACTAATTATATTACAAGTTAGGAATTATTAGATATATCAATCCAATATATGTTGCAATGTTAATCCTTCACTTGTTACGGTTAATTTACCAATTGATATGCTAATTTCTCATATTATAAATAACGAGGACATTTTCTACGATACGCTTCATCATTAGAAAGAGACTTTTAGTAAATTAATATTAACAGTGATTTATATTTTTATATTATATTATAATATTATATTATTTAAACTTTATAATACACAATAATTTCGACGAATTTTAGGATCCATTTTTCAGTGCTAATTTTAGTTGAGTAGAAGTCTCAATTAATTTTCAGTATTTACGGTTTTTTGAAAAAAATCAGTACTGTTTTAGATTATAAGTAACGGTTTTAATTATTTTTTAAAGAATATATAAACATTATATTTGATTATATGTAATGCTATTTCCACTGTTAAAAAGTATTTTTCAGTAAAAAAAATGAAAATGCGACGTTTTTTTTTTAAGATTCTCCTTTCGCCGGAAGCAATGTAAACCTGTCTAAATTATATTCAAATATGGAACTGTTTTTTTTTTCTCCATCTGAAAAGGCTCATTTTATAGATAAATTCATAATGAAACTACAAAACGAAAATTTTTCTTCGTATTTTATAATATATATCTATATATATATATATATATATATTGTTATCCACAGGCAAACATTTCCGTCGTATCACGACGCATCAGTGTGTCCAGACACGCAGGACGCTCCCAGCTGAGATCGAAACCCACCCAAATTTATAATGGACTTAGTATCTAACAGCTCAGCCACAGGCGACATACATCAGCTCCCCAATTGTAACGCATATGTAGTGGCTTTAACTTGTTTTAAATTTTGTTTAATTGGATACCAACATGCTCTATTCGCACGCATTGAATTACGAAGGTGGAAACCGTTAATTCTTTCGCCAGATGTCTCAACTATATATATATATATATATGACGTGCCTTCAGTAATTTTCTAGAATTTTTTGTAAAGGCATTTAAAATTGTCGTAGACTTTTGAACATTCAGTATGTTATTGCTATACATCTTATGAGATGACTGTCCAATTTTTATGATTTCAGATTCAAGTGAACAGCTACAGCAGCAATTGGAATACACCCTACTAAAGCCTAATTGTCACAGCTGGTGAATTTCAAAAATGCAATCTGCACGTGAGGAAGAACGATATGCAATAAAATTCTGTTTTAAAGTTGGAAAAAATGCCACATAAACGTATGGAATGCTTCAGACTGCTTTAGGGGCATCAGGTTTTGAGTGGCTTAAGAGATTCAAGGAAGGCAGGAAGTCTGTGAGGGATGATGAGAGGAGTGGGAAGAGTAAGGAAGTCAGAACACCAGAGTTGATACGCCAAATAATGAATTTTATGGATAAGGACCGTCGTGTGTCTATAGAGACAATAAGTGTACAGTTTGATGTCAGTGTGGGAAATGTACACACAATTATTCGCGCGGAACTGAAGATGCGGAGAATTTGCGCGAAGTTTGTCCCAAGGGTGCTCAGCGAAGATAGGAAAGAAAGACGTAGTCCTGACAGCAGGGAAATGGTCGAACTGATCAATTCAGATCCCGCAGTTCTTGATGCTCTGGTGACCTGCGATGAAAGCTGGATCTACCGCTATGACCCAGAGACCAAGCGATAGAGTTCCCAGTAGAAATATGCTGGCTCTCCCAGACCCAAGAAGGTCAGACAGAGCAAATCCATCCACAAACTTTTGATGATCCCTTTTTTTGACAGCACTTGCATGATCTACATCCACTGAGTTCCCACAGGAGAGACAGTCAACAAGGAATTTTATGTTGAGGATTTAAGGGAGTTTAGGAAGAAATTCCGTCGGAAGAGGCCAGCACTCTTCAAATCGGGTCCGTGGCATTTCCATCAGGACAAAGCACCAGTCCACAACTCCATCCTTGTCGCAAACCATTTGAGCAAGATGGGCATCAAGACAGTTTCTTACCCTCCCTATTGGCCAGACCTTGCTCCCTGTGACTTTTGGGTATTCCCTAAGCTCAGACGCTGTCGTTATGAGACAATTGAGGAGATGAAAGCGGCTGTGACGAAAGTCGTTGACACTCTCACACAAGAGGACTTCCATGGGGCCTTCCAGAAGTTGATGGAATGGTACAACAAGTGCATTGCAGCCGTCGGAGATTACTTGGAAGGGGACTAGAGTTTCACGAGTTTCAATAAAAGTTCCCATACGAAAAAAGTCTGGAAAACTATTGAAGGCACCTCGTATATATATATTTTTTCTTTCAAAAAATTGGCATAATTTAATAATCTCATAACTTATATAATTCTCGTTCAAATGATTAGAAACGACACGAAATTTTATGTTTTATAATTCTTTTTACTAACAGATATGTCCTACTTCGTAAAAGAAAAAAGAAAATATGCTTTAAATATTAAAATGAAATTTGTGCCGTTTGTTTATTGGCTGTTAAAATTTTATATCATTTGAATGAGCATTGGTTAAGTTATTATTTTACGAGATGATATTAATCTTTCTGTAATACACTCTAAATCTCAATATATATATATATATATATATATATATATATATATATATATATATATATATATATATATATATTTCTTTAAGAAAAAACAACAAAACAATCACAAAGGATTATAAATTTATTTCCATCCTGTTACGCATTTTTGAAATTTCCAAAAACACGAAAAAAAAATTAACAGGACTTCTTCAGATCTTTTTTCATAAAAAAACTAGAATAGACACATAAGAGTGGGAGGGGATAGAAGAGTAGGAGGGGATAGAAGAGGGGTGAAGAGTTACCTCTTCATTAAGCCCACTTCCGTTTTAAATTTTAATTTCGGTTAGCAATGTAGCAAATTTTTTTTTTTTAATTTTTTTTAAAAATTAATATTTTTTTAAAAATTACATTTAGACTTAAATTACAGATATTTTTAATTAGATTTAAATTTTAAATAATAATCTCACGTAAAGATGCAGTAATAGATATATTAAAACAAAAACAAATATTTAATTTACTTAAATATTTTAAAATTTCGAAAATATTTAGAAGGCATTAATCAGTTACACTTTTTATGCGTAGTACATATGTAGTATATGTTTTTTCACAATTTTTTATCTAACAATTTATTTATTTATTCTCAAAATTAACTCTAATTCTCAAAATAACTTTATGCTTTTTTTTTTTTAAATTATTTGTTTAATTATTTATAGTTTAAATTTGGCCCTATGTCTACACCTGGCTATTAGTTCATTTCTCTTATTTAATAATTCCTTTGGCTCAGGAAAAAGCAAAATGTGGATTTTTTCTTCAAGACACAGATTGCACCTACTATCGAAAGATTTTGGGGTACTAGATCTTTTCAGTATGGACCATTGAATGTCAGGGGTTAACCCTTTATTTTTTAATCCCCAATAATGTTTTGATAGAGCAGTTTGATTTTTTTTTATGCTCATGGGAGAAGGAATATTTATGATTTCCATACCTAATTTTAAAATTAGTATTTCTTATCACTTATGTCCTCTTTTATATATATATATCGAACATATCTTTGATATAATTTTAGAAGGATGAAGAAAGATATTTGAAGGTTTAGCGTTGCATTTTCCTTAAAATGATATCTTTATTTAAGAAATGAAATTGAGATTATCTGCTATCATCTCCATACGAAGGCAAGAAGTCGATAGATACCCTGTAAATTATCATACCAGTTGAAATGAAGGGATAAGATATTGAATTGAAAGTATATCACGTATATGAGCATAGTCAGATATTCTGAGAGATCGGTCATACTGCCAGAAGATTAGAAGGCATACAGAGGTAAATATACTTATAAACTGCCAATACGATTGGCAAACCAATAGATTGATAGCTAGATTGATAGTAAGTTGTGTGCAGATTGATTAATTGGTTGGTAGATATATAGTAAAATGTGAGTAGAAAATACTATTCCAGATAGATAGATAGATAGAAAGATAGATAGATAGATATAACTAGGTGTGAATTAGCTTGTTCAGATATTGATAGATAAAGAGATAGACTGCTGAGTGTAAATAGATTTTATTAGAATCGTTCAAATAGATTGATAGATATGTACAAAAGTGACAAAATTAGTCGAAATTGATATATCAATAGAGTAATAAGTAGAGATTCCTGTGTAAACAGTTTATATTTTATTTGTGTGTGTGTTTGTTTGTTTTCATGGTATACCAAACAGTTTGTTTGTTTTCATGGTATACCAAACAGTTGTATTTCAAAGAATTCAGTTTAGCAAAAGTACACACTTTAATCGTCAAAAACATTTCTATTGCATGTTATTCAATTTTGTTTAGAATAAGTATGGTTTTTGCTTACATACAATTAAATGTCAAAACAGTTTTATTTCAAACGATTCATTTTAGCGTAAGTACAGTTTCTATGTCAAAAAACATTTCTATTTTAAACCATTCAGTTTAGTACACAGTTTTGTTCTATTTGTCCCATAGATAAGACCCTATCAGGTGCTACCGCTCAAAGCTCCTGCTTACTGGAATCTCACCATCAGATTGTTTAGTGTCATATCCCGGACACTCGTTGGAGGGGGTCTTACCCTTCTGCAAAGAAGTTAATATATTCTACTGTCCCTGTCGACTGGGCAAACTTGTAATTTTAATTGTCCAGGTAGATACGTTCGGTTTGGTTTCTTTGTCTAATCGAATTTTAGTGTTAAAAATATAATTGCAGGGGAACAGTTATGGTATTATTTAACTCCGAGCTTTAGAGTGTGAATAAGAATATTTCTAATTTCTCACGAGGATTAGTTCGAAAGTGAACGTAATAACATAACTTGATTTCTGACTCGCTTATTTCGATGTCGCATTAACCACTACGCCATGGGACTAGATAGATAGATAGTTAGATAACACTCTTAAGTATTGTCAGAAAGTGAAAGATGGATTTTTAGACACTGAAATAAAGTAGTTGTAGTTTCAAAAATATCATTTCCTTGAAATTTTTAATGAATCAACTATAGAATCATGATAATAAATGAAATGAGATATCATACACAATGTTATTGATAGCGATATTTATTGATTGCTATTAATTGATGTTTGAGAGTAGATTGAGATAAACTGTCACTCGTTTAACCGAATTAGCTTATATATACTGACGATAATGACTTCCTTTCCTTCGAAATGAGGAAATCTTTAGAAAAAGAGATTAATATAATATGCTATTTTTTTTACGCAGATTACTATTACTGCATTTTTAGCTGCCCATTTGAGCTTCTCAGAATACTTTAGAGCTGACAACAGAATTTTCAGTATCTTAACTCAATCTGATTACAAGCTGACATCTGCATTTAGATAGATAAACAACGGTCTGTTCAGTATTGTTAACCCATGTTTTTATCTTATATTCCTTTTTTGTATTATTCAGGATCATTATTTCCATCTACTGGATGCCAAACAAGGCTAGGCAGTCTAATCGGCTCTATTGTATATTTGGATAAGAAAGGAAATGCAGGCGTCTCCCAAAGTGAACGCAGCAGCTTTGGCTGGAATTTGAAAGACTAGCTTATTCCATTTTCTGCGCCCATAATGAATACGCTACTGCTTTCATAGCCTCCTCCTTCATTAGATAGAGTGATAGAATGAAAAATCTATAAGGGAATGGTCGATATAAGTACGAAGTGGGATCAAAAACATCAGGTAAATTTGGAGACTTGCACAAGACTGTATCTATCCAAATATATTTCGTTAAAATATTAACATTACTGGGTTAATTTTTTTTCTGAAGTTAGCACATGACAATATTTTTTCTAGACATCTAGATTTCACACTCTCTCTCTCTCTCTCTATATATATATATATATATATATATAGGTATTATTTGGTCCAGTTAAGCCGGAGTTGGGAGTAATTCCATCAGGACAAGAAAACTATTCAAGAGTGAACATTTAAATTTTCCTGGTAAAGAGCTCAATGTAACAGACATTACAGAGCATTAACTTCATTAGGAAAAACACAAACCGGTCACATTAGGATTATAAATTTATTTCCATCCTGTTATGTGTTTTTGAAAACTCAAAAACCACGAAAAAAAAATAACAGGACTTCTTCAGATCTTATGCAATGGAAAAAAGTGTACACTGAGACCTTTGAGTCTAGACTAGGAGAAAAAAAAAAACTGAATTTAAACCAGCTAAACTCCACTTAAAAAATACCTTGTGTCATATCTTGCCAATGGCAGAGAGGTTGGACAATACACATGATTATAAAAAAAAGTCAAACATTTTCCCCATGTTTTATTTTTTGTGGAGTAATGAATTAATTCTGATATTATTCTAATCGGGAAACATGGCTACCTGATTTTCTAAGCAGTGTTCTTTTTTTCTCATAACTTTCTGATAACAATACAATACATTTTCATAATATATATATATATATATATATATATATATATATATATATAGAGAGAGAGAGAGAGAGAGAGAGAGAGAGAGGGAGAAAGAGAAGAACAGTGATATCGATGCTCTTTTTCACCGTATAATTAAGGTCACTTTAAATAGGACACATTATATATGGATTATCATGTGGTGGGTTAAGGAAAAAACGACTTTAAGACACTTTTAAATAAGGAACACTGTCCTATGAAGAGTAAGTTAGCTTTCGATAAAATAGCAATTTCAAATCGTTATCCCCCAAAAAAAACTATATATAATTCGTCTCGAGAAGACTGAATAGTTTAACGAGAAAGTAAACAGTAGTGAAAACCTGAAAAAATTAATTAATCTCTGCCATCTGCTTAAAAAATACCCAGTTAAAAATTCATCACACCACTAGATTAATCTTGGTATACTTACTGATGGGCATTTGAACTGTATAATAGTCGTCTGAATTTCTGAGACGAAGCCTGATGATTTTCATCGTTCAGGTTTTCGGATTTTTGTCCTCACCTTTATTGTTTTATTCACAACGTATCGGCCGATATGTCTCTCAGCCTTCTTCAGGTGTTCGTCGAAGTCGGTTGCCGACAGGGGACTTTAAACTACGTCCTTTTTATTTAATCAACGAGGATCACTTGTTCTGATTCTGTTAAACTTAACCGGGTATAAATGCTTATTATTCCTGTATTGTTACTCGCCTGCTGTCAGGATTGAACCTGCAACCTCCAGATGATTATTTATTATATTACGCTCTGTGTCCTGCTGGACAATTAAGAGTGAATTTTTGGGACTTATAAACTTAAAAGTTCTTAATTCACTATGTATGATTTTTTAACCTAAGCTCATATTCCAATTTTTCTAATCTAAACTTCTTGATTATTGGTTCCCATATTGAATTCATCTTCTACTTGGTCGAGTCAACAATTAAGAAGGTTAGTTTTAAAAAATAGGCGTTGTTTTTTTAAGCATCTAAAGAGATAATCCTGACTGCAGGTAAGTAACAATACGGGAATATTAAGCATTTATACCAGGTGCTGGTTAACGGAATCAGAACAAGCGACACTTATTGATTAAATGAAAAAAGGATGTGGTTCGAAGTTCCTCGTAGACACCCGAGTTCGACAAACACCCAAAGAAGGCCGAAGGATATATCAGCCGAAACGTTGTAAATATAACACTGAAGATGAAGACCATAGCCTAAAATCCCTAAATGATAAGAAGTATAAGAGTCATTTATAAGAATTAAAATGATGGAAATTGCATATTTACATGTATAAGTTGGTCCCTGCTTCTTGATGATTAATTTATGAAATTATTTTGAAAGCCAAAGGATGCTTCCACTCATTATAACGTTTTAATTTTAAACTTACGAATTTATTACTCATCAACTCGGGTCAGCTCTCGTGATGTAATAGTCATTAAATTAAGGAGAACGATTCCCACCGAATGAACCAATTTCTTGTCTAATGTAAGGTTAAAATTAGTAAATGACTACTCGATTTTCGCTATGAAGCACTGGTTATCAAAGTTCGATCAGTTGTATGAAATTCTTGAGAGAGCACCCTACAAAACAGCAGCTGTAGAGCCACCTACCACCCATCACGAAAACTATGAAAATTAGACGAACCAGACTTGCAGGACACTGCTGGAAAAGTAAGGACGAGCTCATAAGGGATGTACTCTGGTGGACCCCTTCACATGGACGAGCAAAGGCAGGACGTCCAGCTAAAACCTACATACAGCAGCTCTGTGCCGATACAGGATGTAGCCTTGAGGACCTGCCGGAAGTAATGGATAATAGGAAAGTGTGGTGAGAGAGGATAAAGAATATCTGTGTTGATAGGTTAACATGATGATGATGATGGTTTAAACATTGCATCTATGTCTCAATTAGAAAAGAAAAGCATCATCATCGACAGTGTGTATCGAGAGTACGGATTCTTTTGACTTTCTCTCTCCTTCTCTCTCTCTCTCCCATACCCCCTCTCTCTCTATATTCGTATCACCCATCACTCTTGATAGGTCCTCTCGACGTCATCCAGTGTCCACACAGTGCTGGCGAATGTACTTATTAACTAAGCTTTTTTGCTTAGATGTTGCCCAATGCCATATGAATGGGGCATTCAGTAAGACTCGAACTCACTCGTGTAGGTTTGCTCGTCTAGCTTGCTAAACATTATACCACCAGTGTTGGTGAATGCAAATTTTTATTGGTCAGCCAAAACTGGTCTGCCCATGTGTACGAGTCCACTGAAGAATGTCGCTTATGATTCGTTCTTACTTCTCCTGAAAAGCACAGCATGTCTTGTGGATCATTCTTGAAGGATTTGTGTGATGCGAGGCAAATGGCCGTACAACTTTGTTTCCTTGAGTGATGCGTCAAGGAATTGTTCAAAGGAGCACACAGCATCGTTGTGTGGTTCCTAGCAAGTTTTTTCTCGAACTGGAACGGGCATACTGTTGTACTGCGGCCATACTGTTGTACATGGCTACATCCCGGAAGAATTACCCATGCTATTGTGTATATATTTTGTTGCTTAAAATATTTACTTTGCTTTTGTGGGAACACGGCAAAAGGATAATCTAACTCAATATTAACTTTGATTATATTTCATTTTATATTATGTAACATAAATATGAAATTTTTATAGAAGTTCTGTGAATTAGCGAATTTTCTTTCTAATAACTAACACTGAATGTAGAAGAAAACAAGAAATTTATCTTGCATACCATGATCTTAATTCAAGAAAGAAAACAAGAAATCACATGTTTACATCATGCACAGATCAAAATTGACAATGAATAAAAGGGTGTTGGAATATCAGTATAAACATGTCCTAATTTTTTTGTAAGTCAATCAGACGATTAATACTTGACCATATACCCTAAATTAAGTGACATCAAATTTTCTATTTAATATAAATTCGTACCATATATCAGATAAACCAATTAGTTGATTTTTCCATCTGAAAATAAAATACTCAGAAACATGAAAAATGCTCTCCTTTTCTATCGCTTTCACTTACATACACCCAGTCGCGTTAACACACACACACACACATACACACACACAGATCTATCTATCAATATATATATATATATATATATATATATATATATATATATATATATATATATAAAGAGAGATATATAGATAAGTGCTTTTTGTCTGTTTATTTATCTGTTGCTTGTGTGTATGTGTGTGTGTTTCTATATATGTTTGTGTGTCTGTGAGTTTATCTCCCGGTTAACCTGTGTCCATTTTATTTTTCTGAGTGTCTTTTTGTCCATGGGAGTAATATCACGTTGTCCCTGAATCTTCCTTCTTAAGAGATTGGCCAGTTATTCCCTGGAGTCATCTGCACCGGCTTTTAATCTTCTGTCTACAGATTATTTCCCATGAGTTCAACACGTTCATTCTCTACCTTTACTGCTCCAATGAAACAACTTTCCAGTCATTAAACGCAATGCACACACACACACACACACAGATACATTCAATCACACACACACACACACACACACACACACACACACACACACACACACACACACATATATATATATATATATATATATATATATATATATCTGTGTGTGTGTATGTGAGTGTGTGTGTGTGTGTGTGTGTCAACAATCTTGAAACAAGAGGTAAAATCTGGGGGAACTATTATTCTAAACAAAAAGTTAAAAGAAGATTTAAACAAATGCTTAAAGATATGCATAAAAAATTAGTCGCACTAATATTTTAACGTCTTTTTCTATGCAGTCCCCTTGGCATCTACATAATGATCTCAGTAACGGTGTCTGTCAAAATATATAGCTACATGATTTGTGCTCTATCTCTCTCCCTCTCTCTCTCTCTCTCTCTCTCTCTCTCAATATATATATATATATATGTATATATAAGCTCACATACACACACACACACACACACACACACACACACACATATATATATATATATATAGGTTAACACCTGCTCAACGCAAACTCAGAAAGTGCTGAATACTTCTTGTGTAACAGAAAATTAGAGAGAGTGAGAGAGAGAGAGAGAGAGAGAGAGAGACCATATATGTATATCGAGAGAGGGAGAAAGAGAGTGTGAAAACGTTCGTGTTGGGTGTAATTCTATTGGTTTTGATGTTTTAAAATAATTTTTAATCTTTGCCTACCTTTTTAACTCTAAATAGTTCTATTTTGGATATAGAGCACTTTCACTAAAAGAGCGTAATCTTTATTTTATGTTTTACTAATATATCATTTATATATATATATACATATATATATATATATATGCACACACACATGTCTATCTGTGTGTGTGTGTGTGTGTGTGTGTGTGTGTGTGTGTGTGTGTGTGTGTGTGTGTGTGTGTGCGCGCGCATAATTGTTAACATTGCAAAACCTCAGTTATACAAACAAAAGAAGCGCTAACTGTGCAATATTATCAAAAACATAAATGGAAAATAGAACATTAAACCGGAAAATATCCAAAAACAAATTGTGATATATTAAAGGAAGACCGAACTTATAAAGGAAGTGACAATAATTGCAGATTATGTATGCAATTAAAATTAATAATTCAGGAACATACTGAAAATAGATCGTTGAATTGAAGAAGTGATATGACATCTAATTCAAGACATGTTAATAAATATCATTAGTGTCATTTACCATCTGACGAATTCATAACTTATACTCTTTTATCTAGACTATTCAAAAGTATAAATAATTTTCATGCGAGTGTCACATAAACTAAAATCTTCTGATATGCCTATACTTTACCTTAAATAGATACTTGATTCAGTACTTTTTCTAATTTCCGTCCGATCATGGTTCCCACTAAAATAAACCTTAATTGACGGATTTGTTAAGTTCACTGGAATATTTTTAAAAATGTTATGCCTCTTCTGACATTGTAACATGGAGCATATTTCATGTAAAAAGTTTCTCATTTCCCGAATATATATATATATATATATATATATATATATATATATAAACAAGACCTGCCTCCCAAAAAGCAGTTTTGCTTCCCAAAAAGTCTTCATCAGATGATGACCCTGGGTTCAGCCATGGTTTCGGGGCCGAAGAATCATTACCATTAACCTAGGGTTCCCCAGCGGTATCTCATGATACTACCAGACTTTATTGGATGGTGTTTATCTGTACGAATACCTTATGCATTCACCTTTTTTTTTGTATATTCCCTCTCCTCTGCTGGTGAAAATCAAAGTTTGTTTAAAAATGTGGAAGTTGAGTTCGATATATATATATATATATATATATATATATATATAATTTAATATGGGTGACCATTCCTATCTGCTGGTTTTATTTTTGATCCTTTCAAGACATCGAATGAATCGTTTGGTTTCTGGAAAAAATTAACTCCGAAAAAGCACAGTATTTTTTCAAAGTACTTTTGGTCTCAACTGGAACCATCTTCGGAGGAAGGAATAACGAACGATATACTCAGTGAGGAGTCATAAAAATTTTCAAAGAGTCAGAGAAGCAACAATTTGAAAGAGAATTTAAGAAAGAAAACAATCTTGCGAGAGTTGATAGTAAGAAATTGCGGAAATTTGCTCTTGATATTCTAGAATGTTGCGGTAATTTTCTAAGTTGGTCTGGTTTAAAGAAGTTTTGAAAATCTTTATATAGAGAGCTTCAAGAATTTGGAATTTTTGGTTTTCTTTATTTTCTTTGACTAATATGGAGTTATTTCAATTAGAATTGTCATTTCATTATTCATTCCAAGAAATTCAAACGAACATTACGAAAAGTTAACGGATCAAAGATGTTTAATAAACATATTTAAATGAGAAAATGATAAATCTTTACTTTAAAAAGAAGTTTTGCAAATAATCACAATAAAACTTGATTCTAATAGTATCTTCTTGATTCTTTTTTTTAATGTCTTCCATGTTTTCTTATGTCTACTCTTGTTTTGTATAAACCTTTTTCGAAAGCGTCTTTTCAATGATTTTCTGTGTTTTTAGTAATTTTCAAGGTTATAAAAAATTGCTGTATTTTCCTTATAATCCCATGAAAAATTTAATTTTAAAAACTGGACTGACTTTATGAATTTACATCTTCCTAAATCCATGCATAGCTTATTGGACTCGAAATGTTACAATATGTTACAGGGTTGATGGTAGACTTCGTTGTTTAAGATTGTTTAAAAGCAGTCCACAAAGGAGAAAATAGATAATGATAAATGAATGTTCCGGTCGACCAAGACGTGAATAAAGAATCTCAAGTGCTGGACAGCAATAAATTCGTAAATAAGTAAATTAATTGATTCCCGGTAAGCTCACGTTGAGATAAATTAAATGACAAAACTCCCGACGGATTGGCGACCATCCTTCAGGGAGAACCCTTTGAAGTTCACGCGGATGTTCTGATGAAATTAGTTCCTAGGGTTTTTCGGAGTAAGTTGACAGTTCGATTCAAAAATAATAATACACTTAAGATCTGGAGAAAAGTAACCTGTCATTATCAAATTAGAATACGGCAATTTAATCAAGATATGCAAACGAGAGAAAATAGAATAAGATCTATGATTAATGAGGTTTTAATTAATTTTTTAGCCATATATAGAAGATTGCGTCTCGGTGTAGACAGAAAGGATTCGACCGTCAAAGTCGATAGACGGAGTATGTTTGACCGTAAAGTTGACTGAGGGTGAGTGATCTCCAAGTTGAAGAGGTCTCTCTCTCTGTCTCCGTCTCTCTCTCTCTCCCTCTCTGTGTCTCTGTCTCTGTCTCCACAGTCAATTGCATTTTGACAGGTTATCCACGGACAGACAATAAAAATGACAGTACATAAAATTTCTTCGCGAGGACCGAATAAAATTCGACGAACCTGTCACAGTAGAGAAGGTGAAGAAAACATTGAACAACAAACCAGTTGCAGCAAAGGAGACAAAAGGAAACTTTGAACTTCGACTGGACTTCGCTGATCGTACAACTTGACCTTATAAAAATTAGAACTCACCAACATTGCAGTCCAGCACTGACCATCCAACACACATTCCTTCGAGATAGGAAGTTACAACACGAACATTCCTTGTGATACAACCGGACATAAGTAATACAGTTGCTACGGTACATATATCTAACTGGCGTGGATAATGTTACAGTTATAATGAAGGGAATGACAAATCTGGTGTGTATTCTTAACAGGATGGCTAAATCATACATTTTCCGAGTTAATTTATATCAATTTATTTATTCAACCTCCAACACACACCTGTATATATATATATATATATATATATATATTTAAAGAAAAAACCAAAGACCGGTTATTTTAGGATTATAAATTTATTTCCATCCTGTTTTTCTATTCTGGTGTGAACCAAAAACACGAAGAAAAATATAACCGGACTTCTTCAGATCCAATGGATAAATAAAACAGAATAGACACGTGGAGCGTGGGGAGAAGGGAGGAAGAGATTTAAAGAGTTACCTCCTCGTTTTTATTGAATTTCCGTTTTTTTTACCTATTTATTTTATTTTCAAAATTCTTCCGTCAGTTATAATTACGGTAATTTAACTTTTTCATTTATTTTATTTTATTTATTTTCTTTTCATGTTAAGTTTGATAATTAACTTTTAAGGGAAATATTAATGCTTATATTAATTTCGATACTATTTATTTAGCTACCTATTTTTTCCTTGTGTGTATATTGGTCTTTGGTTTTTTCTTAAATAAATATTGCTCTGTAAAATCAATTACATTGAGCTCTCTACCTGGAAAATTTAAATGTTCAGCTCCTGAATGATTTTCTTGTCCTGGAGGAATTACTCCCAACCCTGGTTTAACTGGACCGAATCATACTATATATATATATATATATATATATATATATATATATATATATATGTGTGTGTGTGTGTGTGTGTGTGTATGTGTGTGTGTGTGTACATACGTATATGTGTGTGTCTGTGTGTATTTAGGGAGCATTTCTTCGTTAATACACAGTTTACATTTATATGACCTATAGATAGGGCCCTATCAGGTGCTACCAATCAAGGTCAGAGTTGACCTGGGAGCGATGGTAATGAAGTACTCCGCATTTCCCTCACCTCCAGCGTTACTGGAACCTCACCATTAGATTGCTTAGTGTCATATCAGGACACTTGTTGGGGTTCCTACCCCTCTGCAGAAATGTAGTCGGTATATTCTACTGCCACAGCCGACGGCGATAATGATATCCGGCAGAAATTGGTTAATAAACCTTCCATAATTATTTGCTTACCAAGTTATTTGGTTTGGTTTCTTTGTTTTTAGGTTATTTAATGCCAAAGCCATTCTCCAAGAAGAACAGTAGTGGTGCTATTTAACCCATAGCTGGGAGGATAAGGGGATTCATACCTTTCCCAAGGGTATTTGCTCGAAAGTGAACGTAATAGCGCGACTGGAGTACGAACTCGCAATCCATCGCTTTAACCATTACACCACGAGGACACCCATCTTTCTGCCCGATTTTTAGCCATTATCAGGCAGTGTATATAATGCAAAAGCGATGTGATCTTTGCATGTCCATTACTACTTTGTTAGAATCGAAAGTTTATTTTTTATACTGGTGTAATATAGTGTTTATTTTAAAATTTGGTTCTATAAATAGTATCAGTAGGTAGACACACACACACACACACACACATATATATATATATATATATATATATATATATATATAAAAGAAGGATAACCTTGCTTCATATCAGTTCATTGTAAAAATGAACGTGGGTTACTACCGAAGTGCAAATCTAGATCTGGTGTGTCAATGGTGGTTTGACACTTTCTCCAACCCTGATCTGTCAAACTTGCATTTCTGCGACAACATTGGAGCCAAGATTTCTTGCCCATTTCCATTTTATTGTATAACATAAGTGGAATGGTGATGGGAAGCTGTCTTATTCCACAAAAAAAATCGCACTGTGCTGCGCTCAGGTGTGAAAGCAAAATTTACACAATCAGCTCGAAAATCTCAAGAAATTGACGCATTTCACTGACTCATACACACACGGATATATATATATATATATATATATATGTATATATATATATAGAGAGAGAGAGAGAGTGGAATACAGTGACAGAGAAGGAGAGAAAGAAACAGTGAGCGAACTTTTGTTAAAGACTGCAGAACTCTCTTTATTCATGATCTTTTTTTTCTCGAGACCCTGACCCCAAAAGTTACCCAGACATTTTGAGACAAACCGTAATGAGATCATAAAAAAATTCTGTAGTATCTGTCTAAACTCGTCTGAATAATAACTTACCGCCAAAATAAACACACACACACACACGCACACGCACACACACACACACACACACACACACACACATATATATATATATATATATATATATATATATAAGTCCCATGAAAATCAATATTAGAAGTGTTCGCTTTTACCAGATACCGATAACTGATGATGAAAATCGGGGAATACGAACAACCATCGTAAGTCACCAGGTATAGACACACACTTCCGTATTATGTGTGTGTATGTGTGTGTGTACATAAATAGAATTACATTTTGACAGAAATTCGCCCTCAAATCATTTGTTCTGATTTCGGGTCAAGTCCCAAGTCATATTTTGCCTTGGGACGTTTTACTGTTGATGACCAGAACATAAACAACGTGGTGAAGAATGAAAGTAATTTCAGTTAATTTTTCCCTCGCATTTTGGGATCCGTTGCAGACAAAAATCATACAGGTTTTACTTAAAGAAAATATTTTCTATACTTCAGATATTTACGATGAATAAAAAATATGTTCACGTAAATTTTACCATGACTCACCTAACATCTCAATAGAATATGTATCATTCTCTTTAGATGAAAGATGAAAGAATTTCATTCTTCTATACTGCCAAAACAGATAGTATTATGAATTATTTTATAACAATTACGGTATTTTGACTATGTTATCAACACCTATACCTAGAAATATTGGTTTTGGTTGTATCATCATCATCATGTCGCGCCGCCTGCGCGGATATCCCTGACCGTCTCTCGCCATTTCTCCCTATCATTCATCGCCTCCGGCAGGTCTTCAGGATTACAACCCGTGTCCTCACATAGCTGCTGTATGTAAGTTCGTGCTGGTCGTCCCACTCTTGCACAACCATGAGTGGGGGTCCACAGGAGTACATCGCTTATGAGCTCGTCCTTGCTTCTCCAGCAGTGTCCTGCGTGTCTGGTTCGTCGAACTTGTATAGTTTTTGTGATGGGGGGCAAGTGTCCGTATAGTTGGAGTCTCGTGGGGTGTTGTCGCCAGGACTTGTTTAATACTGCTCTCAACATTCTTGTGTAATTTCCGTCCAGCCTCCTCTCCAGCCGCTTCGTAAGCGTCCATGTGGTGCATCCATATAGCAGTATCGACACAACCGCTGCCTGGAAGAAACTGCGTTTCATTTTATCTGTTAGGTCCGACTTCCATATGATCGAGAGCCTATCGATAGCTGTCCATGCCTTCGTCAGTCGTGTGTCGATGTCCTTCTCGGTTGATGAGACGCTGCTTCCTAGGTAGGTGAATTTGTCGACTAGTTTCAGAGAGGCTCCGTCTAGTGTGGCAATGTTGCCTGTTTGGTTGTAACACATATATTCGGTTTTGTTTGCATTGACATGTAGGCCAATGCCAGCTGCAGCTCGTTCCAGACTATGTAGTAGTGTCTCTGCTTGATTAGGCGTATTCGCTAGTAACGCCAAGTCATCAGCGTAGTCGGCGTCCGTGAAAATTCTGGTATTTTTGTTAAAAACAAATTACCTTTTTAAAAAAAAAGTTTAAGACGATAATAAACAAACACGTGTGTGTGTGTGTGTGTGTGTGTGTGTGTGTGTGTGTGTAAATTTCATAAACGAAATCAAATACCATGGCTAAAAGATTTATTTAGGAAGAAATCTATCAAAGTCAGACAGCTACAAAAAAAGAAAACAACATTTATTTTTACTGACAACCAATTGAAGTGTTCTCAATACACGAAAAAATGTCCTTACGAACATTTGATTTCATTTGCGATCTTAAAAAAAAAAAGTTTTTGGTTGTTATCCTGGGACAGTTTTGGTTTTGAGGAATTGTGCACTTTTTTGTAAAGAAAGTAATTGTTTGTTCTACCAGAAAGTTTATATATATATATATATATATATATATAACAGTGCGCATACGAAAACGCCTGGAAACTTATCGAAGGCTCCTCGTATATATATATATATATATATATATATATACGAGGAGCCTTCGATAAGTTTCCACACTTTTTCGTATGGGCACTTTTATAGAGAGTACACACATGAAAATCTAGTCCCCTTCGAAGTAATCTCCTCCGACTGCAATGCACTTGTACCATTCAAATAACTTCTGAAAGGCCCCATGGAAGTCCTCTTGTGTGAGCGTGTCAATGACCTTCGTCACAGCTTCTTTCATCTCCTCAATTGTCTCATAACGACAGCCTCTGAGCTTAGAGAATATCCAAAAGTCACAGGGAGAAAGTCTGTGATAAGGATGAAGTTGTAGACTGGTGCATTGTCCTGGTGGAAATGCCACTGAGCCGATTTGATGAGTGCTGACCTCATCCGACGGAATCTCTTCCTGAACTCCCTTAAAACCTTTACATAGTAACCCTAACACTAACCCTAACCCTTTGGCCAATCAACTCTGGTCTATTGACTTCCTTACTCCTCCCACACCTCTCATCATCCCTCACAGACTCCCTCCCTTCCTTGAATATCCTCTGCCACTCAAAAACTGTTGCTCGATTCATGCAAGATGGTCGAAAAGCAGTCTGGAGCATTTCATACGTTTCTGTGGTATTTTTCCAAGTTTAAAACGAAATTTCTATTGCATATCGTTCTTCCTCACGTGCAGAATGCATTTTTGAAATTCACCAGCAGTGACAAACAGGCTTTAGTAGGGTGCATTCCAATTGCTGCTGTAGCAGTTCATTTGAACCTGAAATCATAAGAATTGGTCAGTCATCTCATAAGATGTATAGCAATAGTAAGTAAAGTTGGCGACCATAGTCGAGGGTAACCCGAAGGCTCCCTTTTCGATAGCTACTACACCAAGGTGTAGGGGAGGGCGCTACTCCTTCCCTGGATTGCCCTACTTTACCCTTGATCCGTACCTTATAATGCTGAGTGTTAAGCAAGGAGGCATCAAGTACCATTTTTTGAGTCTTTGGTATGACTCGACCTGGGATTGAACCCAGATCTCCCGGGCCATTGGCGAACACTCTCAAATGTTTACAACAATTTTAAATGCCCATACGAAGAAAGTCTGGAAACTTATCGTATGCCCCTCGTATATAAACGACCAATGAAAGATTATATCTTTATTTTCACTGTTTTCTTTTTTCATGCCTTTTCATTCGTTTTCTCAGCTACACATTGAATTTTAGATATCTACGCTATTCTTGCATGGTCACCTTGGCTGAATGTAAAAGATGCTGTGTCTTTGATCGAATTCTCTTGATGTTTTCCTTATTCTTAGACAGTTCCATGTCATCAAAAGGCTTTTTCATGTTGTATATATACGTACGAATAAAACTAACAAAATCTGAAACAAATAGGATGTCTAAACAAATCTTTAAAAAAATTTTTAATTACTTTTGGAAAATTTTCACCTTGGAAACAATACCGGGATGAAAAATATAAGCCCGTTGTAAGAAGAAAATTTCTTATATCATTACCGTATTTGTGCGTCTCGGTTGTCACTGATTCATTTTCAAAATGTGTGGATTTTAAGCTTGCCTCTGAATAGAGTTAACATGATTCTTTTACGTAGAACGCCCGGCTTTTTCTATCTAGGTTAGCCAACCGAAATAAATAGGTTTCTCTTATTACCTTCCTGCTAATGTTAATTGCTATCACAGTGGTCTGGTCTCACGTTAAGGAGACGGTCTCTAGTATTATCGAGAATTCTTTCAGCCTCAAATGCATAAATAAGTTTATTAAAAAGCAGTTGATCACATTATATTTTAATTATAGGTGGCAATTTTACATGCAATATATATATATATATATATTGCATATATATATATATATATATATATAGGCTATCAGTCATATGGAAGTCAGAGATGACCGATAAAATAAAATGCAGTTTCTTCCAAGCGGCAGTCATGTCGATACTGCTATATGGATGCACTACATGGATGCTAACTAAACGTATGGAGAAAAGTTTGATGGCAATTACAAAAGAATGCTGGGAGCAATATTGAACTAGTCCTGGAAGCAACAACCCACAAAACTGCAGCAGTACGACCACCTAACACCCATGACGAAAACTATCAAAGTTAAACAAACCAGATATGCAGAATACTGCAGGAGAAGTAAGGATGCATTCATAAGTGATATACTCCCGAGGACCTCTTCACATAGACGAGCAAAGGCAGGGCGACCAGATAGAATTATATACAACACTTCTGTGCCGATACAGGATATAGCTTTGAAGACCTCCCGAGAGTGATAGAAAATAGAGGCGGGTGGCGAGAGAGGGTCAAAGAGATCTGTGCTGGCAGTGCGACATGATGATATACATATATATATATATATATATATATATATGGGCATAGTTGATCAAATAATAAAAACACATTTTGTCCATACAATTTTATCAAGATCCTTTCAAGTTTCCTGATAATTGTCTTGGCTTCAGGTTGGAAGTAGTGGATGAATTTGGGGACGAATCGTCCTAAGCGCGTTCGGACCTTTCGAAGGCCAACATCAAGGGTTACTTGCATGTATAAAGAGTGTTTTAAAGAGTTTTTATCCAAAAAATGTTCTCCCAAACGATCCAAACGAAAAAGTAAGACTTCCATTTACTACAACAAATTTAAAATCTCCAACCTAATTATTTCCATTTCTTATTCCCCCTCCACTGAACTTCTTGATGGGACAAACGTCGTATATATGTCCAAATGTCCCTAGGGAGACTGTCTCCAAAGAAAATAGTGCGTATGTTGGTCTTACCTCTATAACTCTTTCAAGACGGTTTACGATGCACGTTAAAGATTCCAGCTCTATAGCCTTACATCTTAAAACCCATTCTATTCCCAAATCCAAATTTTGAAAAATTTTAGTTGAAAACACCACTATAATAGCGCACAAAATTAATAAACTACGACTACAAATCATAAAAGCCTCTACATAAAAAAAAAAAAATAAATAAATAAATAAAAGGAATAGAATTAATTTTGAAAATAGCGACAATATTTTGAAATGCTTTTAGATTTTTTGTTGATTATTTTTTTAAACATTCTATATTTCTTGATAATATTCTATTTCCGTGGATAGCATTTTGTTTTTTAAATTCATCAGCATCTCAGTTTATCCAAATCTGCGTTTACTTAATAAAGTTATGTTATAAAAAATCTAAAAACCCTTTTTAAAAAAACACACTTTATACATGCAAGCACCTCCTAATGATGGCCTATGAAAGGTCCGTAGAGCTCGGGATAATTTTGGTAAATTTGACAGGATCTTCATAAACTTATATAGACAAAATGTGTCTTTATAAATTTGATCAAACATGCTTAAATGAAAGAGTGCTGCCTAACTACACTAACTTACACACACACACACACACACACACACACACACACACACATATATATATATATATACAATTTTACATGCAAAATATATATATTCCATGTAAAATTGTATATGTATATATATATATATATATATATATTTGTGTGTGTGAGTATATATATATATATATATATATTTGTGTGTGTGTGTGTGTGTGTGTGTGTGAATATATATATATATACATATATATATATATATATATAATAGAGAAAATATACTTATTTCAAATCGGCAACATGTTTTCAATATATATATACAGATTTTTTTAAAATGGTACTTGATACCTCCTTGCTTAACACTCAACAATATAATGTACGTATCAAGGGTAAAGTGGAGCAATTCAAGGAAAGAAGTAGTGCTCTCCCCAACACCTCGGTGTAGTATCTATTGAAAAGGTAGCCTTCCGGTCGCCCTCGACTAAGGTCGCAAACTTCACTTATATATATAATGATAAACCTATATAAAATATACCTATTTCGAATCGGCCACCTGTTTTCAATAAAGTACTCAGTAATAGGAGCTGGAATGGCAGAGAGCTCTCTTGGCAGGATTTACTATACGTTGATTGTATCCTCTGTGGAGGGATAGGGAAAAATAGTTGTTGTGGGTGTGCCACTAACCTGATTTCATCGTTGAAACTCCAGTTCTGGGGCTTTGATGAATGTGAAATTCCCCGGCATTGCTATCACTCCCACGTTCACTCTAACCTGGGGAAGTAGTACTGTTAGAATCTTATTTGTGGGTCAATTATATATCCTTAAGATTATGTATATTCGCTAGAACTGTGTGTAAAAAAAAATAATAATAATAAATCTTAAGAAACAAATTTACACAAATGTAAATAGGAACATACAATGATCACGATTCCCAAAACACTTGGCATAAAATAACTCTAGACCAGTTGACGTGCCGTTAAATCATTCTGACAATGATAAAACAGCAGTAAAGAAACATTCTTTAGTATTTCCTTTCTCCATTGGAAATGATTATCGGTGGATTTATATAAAGTAAAGTTAGCGACCATAGTCGAGGGTGACCCGAAGGCTCCCTTTTCGATAGCTACTACACCAAGGTGTAGGGGAGGGCGCTACTCCATTCCCAGGATTGCTCCACTTTACCCTTGAACCGTACCTTATAATGCTGAGTGTTAAGCAAGGTGGTATCAAGTTCCATTTTTAAAGTCTTTGGTATGACTCGACCTGGGATTGAACCCAGGTCTCCCGGGCCATTGGCGAACACTCTAACCGCTGGGCCAATGTCCCGGTTGGATTTATATACGCTTTGGCTAAATGGTGTGTACTTCATGCCGTATATTTTGAACTTACTTATTTCTGAATATATAATATATCATCCTTTATTAACGCTAACCATTGTCTTGTATGGTCAAACTAAGTAGCTAAATGTATTATTCCGTTAATCAAAATAGTGTCAAGTGTGATTCGAAAGTAATGCTGATTAACTTTCACAAACATTGCATTAAATACAGGGAACATGCTCTTTATTGAAAATGCTCTATTCACTCGGGTTAATGTTTTCACTGTACTAGTTATAGTTGCTATAGTTTATAGTTTATTATTATAAATAAAAATCATTTTTATCATTTAAAGAGTTCGGATTTTTGTCTTCATCTTTATATTCACAACGTTTCGGCCAAGGTTTCAATCGGCTGTGCCTCTTGAACTCAGGGGCCATCACAGAACTTCGAATGGAACTCATTATTTAATCCACGGTTGTTGATTTTCTAATTCTGTTAATTATAGTCGGGTACAAGTATTAAACTATTGTAAGTATTTCTGGTTATTTTTACCTATTGTCAGGATTGAGTCTCCAACCTCTAGATGATTTCTCTTAGAAGCCCATTAATAAAACGTCTCTATCTGTTATTCTACCTGTTCAACTAGACAATTTAGAGGGAAATTAAAGACTTATAAGTTAAACGTTTTTATCAGCACCCCAAATTACTACTAATTATTATATACGATTTTTACCTAAGATCATATGGCAATTTTTTAAACTTATAAACAATAATCATCATCACTGGTAATCCATTTTGGTTGTCGGGGGCAGTACTCATATACTTGTATTGGATAGAAATAACATGATGGGGCCTATCTCTCTACAGTTGTAGAACAATTTCGAACTCAGAATTTACTTTCACTTGGATTGGTTGCTATAACAAGGGTAAAGAGTTCAGTCTGCCTTAAGATTTTACACATTGTTGAAATATAAATGGTTGTATCAGTGTATCGGTGCTATGGAAAATGCAAACAACTGCATTCAGGATTCAAACCCAGTTTATCAAGTCCACTTCATTCGACGATTACAATTAAAACATGTGTGCTTCTAAATAAATTTATATTGTTAACTTGCCAGAGAATGGTTACCATTTAACAACGGCTTAACATTTGGATATTCAGCTATCAAATCTTGTATGCATAGCAGAATTTACTTAACCCAAAAGAAAGCGACGATATAGTTTTGTTTTTCCAGCTCAAAAGGAGCACATTTTTGATAGGGAGCCTTATGGGTAATATGGCTTTAGTCGCGATAATTATAAACCTTAAGTAGACTTTCTTTTAAGATGTAAACTTCAATAAAAATCTATTGTCAGTGAACAGATTTTAGAAATATTGGTGTTTGTAACAATATAAGAATATTTCTTTGCTTTAGTAGAGGCACGAGAGCAGCACGTCGCCATCACGGAGGCGGCTTGGCTCTTCCAGAGTCATGCTGGGGTTACTGTCGGAGCCGATATGATGCAGAAATAACCCGAAATCGGCGATGAAGACAGTGAATCACTGAAGACCTCCCTGATGCATCTAGGATGTATGATTGAAATTGGTGTTTGTAACAATATAAAAATATTGGTGTTTGTAACAATATAAAATAACCTGAATGAAGCTATGTTCAACAATAAACATGAACTATGAATAAAATATTTTTAAAGAATAGTCTTCACGGTATTTATTAAACTTATTCTAATGAAAAAATAACGTGAAGCCATGTTACTGTGATTCTTAACTTATCGTAGAATATTTCAGTTTCCAAACGTAAAAATTAACGAATTAATTTTCTTAGAAATAATTATTCACATTTGATTAAATACTAATTATTAGATGCTTCTTCAAATTGGATACGTGAAATAATTGGATAAAGCTTTGCTCATTTAAGACTAATAATCTGGAAAAATGACTTAAAATCAATATAACTCTTAAGTGTCTCTCACATGAATAAAAAAATATTTCTCTTCAAAACTCTATGAAATATTTCACAGAACGTGAGGTATTATCATGGAATCTCTCTTGTCTTAAGGACGTTAAAAACATATCTATATAGTTTTTTTTTTTTTTCTGCGGAATTCTCTCCAAAAGACCACGCGAAACTAATAAATTAACAACAAAAGAGAATTAGAGGAACGGAACAAGGTGAAAGGAAAAAGATAAATTAACAGGAAAAAATGAAACATGAAAGGAAAATAAAATGAACGCTACATTTTCTACAACTCTAAAGCAGTTCTTGTTGACGATTACAATCGCACAAAAAATTCATTTCTCACACAGTCATATAGGCAAAGCTTAGAAAATGTAAGTATTATCTGACGTGCAGTGTAGCATTCAAGTCATGGTCTGAGTGGGAAAATACAACCATATCAACAAGTGTGATTGAAAGCTGTTGAACTCGAGTTCAATCTGAAACCACGTCCTTCATTGGATAGTTTCAGTCAGATGATCCAAACGGTTCTAGAGCTGGAATAAATTAATCAGAAAGAGACCCTCAAAGTGAGTGGGTTGAAAGCTCTATCTTGTTCACTATTTCTCCGTTTAGGCCGAGCGGGTGATGATCAACTGTCACTTGGAAATAAATGTAATATGTGCACATGAAGTTTTGCGTTGTCATTCTTCATGAATGAATAAGAACAAAATTGGCATCATGAAAGAGACACCAGAGCGGTCAGGGTGAGAACTGAACTGACCGGAGAAGAGATGAAGTAAAGAATGATCTGATCTGAGGTGAGGGGATAGGAGCTGACCAAACGTCTGAGCACGACCTCATATAACCTAAAACGGTCGAGTAAAGGCTATAAAAATATCATTAAAGTCGATAGTTAATTCTTTAAAGTTACGAATGAAAAAACAAAAACTAAAATAAAATTAATAGATGGAAAAAGGAGGCAGTGCTCTAAATGTGTGGTAGAAAGTCTTACGTTGAAGGTCGAAACATCTCAGATAAGAGTAAGTCTATGTTTTAATTAGTTTTTTGTCCCTAGGTATGATCACATAGATTGTGCTAGAAATAAGAAGATGGAAAAATAAAGAGGTAAAGACAACACAAAACTAATAAATTAACAGCAAAAGAGAATTAGAGGAAATGAACAAAATGAAAGGAAAAAGACAACAAATTTACAGGAAAAAAATGAAACATGAAAGGAAAATAAAATGAGCGCTGCATTTTCTACAATTCTAAAGCACTTCTTGTTGACGATTTCAATCGAACAAAAAATTCATTTCTCACACAGTCTTATAGGCAAAGCTTAGAAAATGCTAATATTATCTATTGTAGTGAGGTAAGACTCCCAGCTCACAAAAAAAGTATGACAATAATCATCATCGATTCTATTTCCGGAGTTCATGGCAGTGTAGGGGAGCCCTTTGTTGACATTATTCACCAGTTCATTTTAACTCGGATGGTCCTACTTGTTATTGCCCCAGTAATGCATGAAAAAGATCAGTTTTCAAATTATATGTTAGAGAGGAATAATTGATATCATATAACCATGCACCAAAAATACCTCTAGAAAACTACACAAAAATAGATATTTATGTACAATAAATAGGATTCTGTTACCTCTAAGCATAAACTAATCCTAAAGGGGTTCAGAGGACGTTAAAATCAATTAATCATTTCTCACAAACCGCTTTACAACTGAGAAACTGTTTCAATCTAATATAATTCTCGCAAATAAATAGGACCTGCCATATATAAGATACTTGTGTATTTTCCCCGGTTTCTGGAGTTGTTGGAATTTAATAAAAATTGCATGCTTGCTTCAAATTTATATAATTTTTGTTAGTTAAGGTGGCTTATCTTTAGTTCAATCAAATGATAAACTTGGCGCCATTGAGAGTATATGGTGTATCTGCTCTCTATTGAGTTCTCTTTACGGTCATAAACATGGTAATTTGCAGTTGAAGGATATTGGTTTTTGTGAAACAGGATTTTTAGCAGATTTTTGTGGATTGATATTTTTGGTATATAAATTATGAAATTTAGGAGAGTAATGTGAAATATTTTCTATTCATAACTAATTCTTAAAATAAATAAATACCTTTTTAAGGCGGTAAGAATTTTACTGGGATTTCGGGTGCAGCTCTTTCGAACACCAACCCTAATTATCATTGTTGTGTTTGTTACTCCTTCCTTAAGCACAACGTATATATGATGCATAATTTTCTGACGACCAAAATACAATCATCAAACGATCAGTAAAAAAAAAAAAGATTCTAAATAAGGACTTACCTTAGTAGTTTTTAGAAATAATTCCGTTAGAAAATGATTTTAACCACAGTCTGGGTATTAATCTGTTAAAGTTTTATGTTTTATTAATATTCATTTTGCTCTGCAGTTTCAAGAAATGCAGTTTTAATTGATTACATCTTTGGAACGTTAAAAAAATATCCTGTATTCGAAACTGAGCCGGAAAATTATATAGACCCCCACATAGTGAAGACACGTGTAATCGCGGAGAGTACGTGGGAGAAAATGACGGAAAGCGTGTGACCAGAGAAATAACAAACAATGATATTGGACGAAAGAAATTCTACCTTGGGGTAGAATAAATAGATAACTGAACTATACTAATGACCTGAAGATCCTTGAACCCTATCTATCGAAGTTTTCTGAGAAAAAAGTGTTTTTATTGGTACGTTGTGAACATTAATTCTTTTGAGCCTTGATTGATGATATCCAAAAAAAAACTAAATGTACTGATAACCGAGAATTTTTTTCTTTTAGCAAAGTGTGTCACATTCCTGCAAGATGATTCCAGACCCTTTCTCAATTGTAAAACATAATATATTGATAATAAATCATTATCTAAAATTTATTGAGCGCCGCTGCATTAAGAGACGATGGATTTCAAAGTGGCCTTTAAAAGGAAAACGTTCCCCATTTCTGTTAACCGAAATATGAGGAAAACCATGACTAGTATTACAAATAAAAAAAAATGTTAGATTTTCATTTGTCAGTAACCACAAAATAAATGATAGGAAAAAATTGATGGGATAATGTTATAATTTTAGTTTGGTTTCTTTCTTTATTTAATGGCATACCAAAGTTCGTGTATTATTTAATGCCAAAGCTATTCATATAGAACAGCAGAGATATTATTAGTCTATAGCCGAAAGAAGGAGTAAGTTCATGCCTTTCCGAAGACTATTAGTCTGAAAGTGAATGTAATCGTGTGACTAGAGTTCGAACACCTGACTTCGAAGCCGCATTTCAGCTCTTTAACCCTTCAGCGCCCTTCCATGATTTTGTTTACTGATCACTAATTTTTAATTTAGATGCCTTCTTTAAATGATTAAAGAAGATAAAGATTCGTTTCAGTTAAACTAACACAGAGTAAGAGTCCAGTTTAATATTGTACTTGCATCTTATTTGTGAACAACGTCCTTTTCAAAAGTTAATTTATTTTCATTTTTAAAGTCATGCACACACAATATATCATTTTTGTTTCTTTATCGAAGCCTTAAGACTTCGAAGATTCCATGCTGAGGAATACATATAATTACGTAATATATCAAAATATCTACTGACTTTCGTAATCTTCTGTATTTTACAGGCCTTTTACCTCGTGCACAGTTGATAAACATTGAGGTCTTCTCTCTTTATAGATAAAAACTAAAACCAAAGAATCTTTGTGAATGTAGCCGAACTAGAACGATAGATAAGCCTGATCACATGGGAAGTGTAAAAATATAGCCTTTTGAGAATGGAATCAAATAAAGTCATCTCTCGCCTTTGGATTTTTTATAGATACGTGAGAACTTTGACACTTAGTCGTTCATAACTTCTATAGTGGTGGACAAAAGAAATGTATCACCTAGCAAACATCTCTGTTGGTTTTAATATTCATTAACAAGTACTAACGGTTTGAAAAAGGTTTTTAGGCTTAATATAGATGTGTTGATTCGAGGACAACTCTAAAAATGATTACATTTATAATGATACATCTGAATCATTCATTTAAACGACGTGCCAACACGTTTTTCGTTATGTTATCGTTACTGGTTATGGAAATATGCATGTTCATCTTAACATTTTTATGTGGTTCTTGCAAAGGATTTTTTTGCACACGGTCCAATCAAATATCAAAGACTGGACAGGATGTTACTAGCACTATATGAATTACAAACAGCCTCATCCAGACTTTGAACTTGGGAAGACGAGTCAACGTGGTACCACGATAACCGTTAAACTACGAATGAAATAAAGAGGCAGCATTATTCAGGAACTCTGCTCGTCTTAAGGATACTACAAGTGCATCTATATTGTTAATAATTGTTTTATGCTCCTATTTACCCAACCCCTCCGTTCGGGCAGGATATGACTCAAGGTCAATTTTTAAGCGGAGTTTAACTGGTTTGAATTCAGAGGTTTCTTTCTCCTAGACTAGTTGCCTCACCAAGGCTGAAGAACCTAGTCTGCCCTACTATTTACCCTGGAGGGAGAATAATTGGATTCATTCCTTTCCCAAGGGTATTAGTGCTATGTGAAATGCAATCAGTCTTGTCCAGGAATTGAACTCGTATCGCCGTGTCCATATCCTGTGACGATAACCATTACACCACGGGCACCTCCATAATTGTTTTATGCAAATGCCTGCATTATTAGGCAGAATAGTTTTTATTTAGCTTATTACATTTATATTTTTACGTTATTTTTTCAAAGGGACATAAGCCCATATGTGTTATTTTATGCTAATTCTTGCATCTATCTATCTATCTATCTATCTATCAGAAACACACACATAGATACACACACAAATCGAATAGTTTTTAGGTAAATATTTTTGTTTTTAAACGAATTATTACAGAGTGAAAGAAAGTTTTGTAAACAGATTTGCTTCACAGACGTATGCTTTGTAGATGGTCTTGTTTCGTAGACGTATTATAGATTTTTTAAAATAATTTATCTCCTGCTTTGATGTTTAAAATTATTTTGTCAGTTTCAATATCCGTACTTCTATACTCTCGGATCTATTTTGGATTTTGGTTTTATTGTGTTTTGATCCTTATGAGTTACATTGTTTTTGTTCGTCTGTATGGCCTTCTTTAACATTTGGTTTCTCATTATTTTTGTGTGTGTGTGTGAGAGAGAGAGAGAGAGAGAGAGAGAGAGAGAGAGAGATTTTGTTGATGTGGAGGGATCTCTGAATTAAGATGATGAGAATTTGATATTTTCAGTGGTTATTGTTCCGTTGCTGTTTGGGTATGATTTACTTTGGATTGAGGGGAAGGTTAGAGATTTATTGGGCCATTAGAATGTGTTTTAGTTTGCTATTTGGTTCTGGATTTATCTTAGAAATAAGTGGACGTATCCATGTTCTTTGTAAATTTTTTTACGATATTTACATCGGTAGGAGATTGGTGCTTTTCAGTATAGATATTTTTTGGACGTAGTTTGATTTTTTTGTTTAATTAGTGATTTTGTTAGATAGATTTAAATTAAGTGTATTTTTTAGCTGTTCTATGAATTTAGTACAGCCATTTAGACCTAGTTGCTCTGGGTTTTTTTCTGTGTGAACTATGTATCTCTCTGAGTGATTAAAATGGATCTTGATTGGAATTATCATTACTAAAGTAGAGTAGGCATTAAATTTTATAAAAAAACAAACAAAAACATCTCAATTTTTCTTGTTACAGGAAATATATTTCTTCAATTTTTACTTCCATGATTTTCATCTTTATATATATATATATATATATATATATATATATATATATAAAATTGTTAAAGATGTGTAATATTTCTCTTGGCAGATTAAGCATTTTTTCGTTGAGATAATCGTCCTCCACACGGTTGGTGTCTTTTTAGCCATACCTTTCCCATGTAATATATGCACTTTGTAGCTGTCTTGGTGATTTCCATACTTTTGACATTTAAAACACCTTAAGGGGATGTATTGTTAGATTTTTGAGTTGGTGCCAAATTTTTGTTAATTTGGGAATTATTGAATAGTTAAATGTTAAAATGCACATGTGATTTTGGATTTTTCACCGCAGCATCTAATGGTTATTCTTTTGCAGTAAGAGAAATCTTGTTTTCGTAAGGCTGTTTTTATTTCCTGTGAAATTGCAAGGGATAACTCTCAGTTTCTGATAACTCCCTTCAATGTGTTTAGTGTTTCATGTGTGTAAACTTTATATTTCAATTTGTGAAAGGTTTTGAATTTTATTAGTTTTTTTTGGCGTATTTCTTGTTATCTATTTCGACCTGTAGATTGCAGCGTCTTTTTTTTTTTCTTTTATTGCACAGTTTGAGGGTTTGCTCAACGGAAGACTACATTTTTAATGAAGAAAGGAGCAGTTTAGCAAAAGGAGATTCTTTAAGGGATTCCAATATAATGAATCTGGGGAATTCTCTTAATATTTCATTTCCTGTATTGGATGTTTGTATTTTGCATTTGTGCTGTTTTTTATTCACTTGCAGTGTACTCCATCACCTAACTTGGAATCTAAAGTCAGTTGAAAGTTTACCAAGAGAGATACTCATTTGCCTTGGTTGGTTGAAAAAAGCATAAATCAGTCAGTATACTTGTGTAAGTAGTAATTTACTAAGCATTTTGCTTAGATGTGGCACAAGGTCATATGAATGGGGCACTGAATGAGACAGCATACTGGTGTGAATAGGAAGATTTCGAATTCATGCTAATTTGAGGCTTAATGAATTCAAAAGCTATTGCCTTAAAGTTAAACAGAGGTTAAAGTTTAGCTTCCATTGACGCGGTTGAAACTCACGTACTGATTTCGAGCACCTTGTGATGAAAACCGTTGGGTGTTTGTTTGCAACAAGATCAATTTTTAGGAAACAGTCGAGACTTAATAATAAATGGCTTCAAATGACTTGCCGATTGGTCGGATCGAACCTCTCCGATCGCCCGTCTAGTCCATTTAAGGACTAAAATGGAATAATGTAGGTCATGTGATCCCTTGTCATCCGGTTAATGCACCGTTCAGGCACTATGATCCTGTCCTCAGGCAATACAGGTCACCACCCATAGCCAGCATGTTATCAAGGGCAGTGTGCTTCTTCTACCACACACACACACACACACACACACGAACATGTATATACATATATATATATTAAAACTTAAACGTACAAAATGATGACATTAAGAATCCACCACATATTATAACGTAGTATTAATATTAACCTGGATCTAACTGAAGTTAGAGGAAGCGGAAAACATTAGTTTTAACAAAATCAATGCCGTTAGCATCAACTAGAAATTTCGCTTATTAGTTCTGGAAAAAAATTATTTCTTACTTTGTTCGCGAACAATGTAAATTGTAATGAAATGGTAAAAAGATAAAAATGCATCAAATAAATAATTCCACGAAGCATATAAAAAAAAAATATAAAAAATAATAGATAAGCGCAAAGAAGCAAAATTTAGAAAAAAATATTTAATACGAAATAACACTCGACGTATGTCACAATAAACAACTACTGAACGACTGACAATAGAATCTGAAACAAGGATTGAAAAAAAAGGAAAAAAAAAAAAATAAAGAGAAGAAAAAGAGTAAAAGAATAAAAGAATAAAAAAAAATATAAAACAAACAGCCAATCTCTTATTCGCACATTCTCACATCAATTCATCTGTTCTTTAAGTGCTAAAACGTAATCAGTCCAGCAGAATAATTTTTGCTTTCATTCCACATGGAATGAAAAATGTTTAAAATATTTTTCTTTAGTATTTATTTTATAAGATGAAAACGCATTTCTTTTTACTCCTTCTCTATAATTTATCGTAGTTTTTTTTTTTTATTATTGTTATAATATATTGTTTGTTTATCACGTCCCCCTTTCAATCGTGTAAAGAAGGGTGGCCGAGAGGAAACGCATTTCCAATTCTGTCGACAATTCAGTCGAGATTTCCGTCCTGGTTTTGCCTCGGTTCTTTTCTTATACTCCAGAGCCTTCAACGATAATCAATAATCCGCTTCCGGTTTTGTCCTTCTTCTGTGTTTCCTGAAATATTCATTGACATAATCCTTTCCCTATTGTAACTCAATTTTTTACTCAAAATTCTGTCATCAGAATCAGATTTATCAGTGTCCACAATGACATTTATCAAGGTATCTCTGATTGTATATTTTTCATTTATTTAAAAATATACAAGGGGTATTCAAAAATATCGAAGATAAAAGTATAAATTTTAAAAAGTAAAAAGAAAAAAAATTAAAAATGCGCTGTTGGTGGGGCTTACGATACGTAGACTCAATCCCCTTCATAAGGGTAATAAAATCTCCAAAGTGTTTTCTAGAATTCAAATGACGTTTATATATAAGCTGTCAAGACACGTGGCATTGAGATCTTAATTTGGGAAACATATGTTAAGCAGGGATGGGCTGGGCTTCAACTTAGCTGTGACTGTTCGGTTTATATGTCTATTTAAGTGTTCATTTTTTGCTCAAATCGGTCCAAGGTTGATATGCCATAAAACAAAGAAACCAAACCAACCAAATCAAATCGGTCCATCCTATTTCAAGTCAACACCATTCAATTTGATGTTAAATCTATACGTGGCCAGTCAGGGAGATGATGTATCTTTTTGTCTTCGTGTGTTTTACCTATCAACTTCTGTCGTCCATTGTGTTTTTTTTTCGTTTTAATTTTTTTTTTTTTTTTTTTTTTTGATGGTGGAAAATGCATTTTCTTTAAAATCTCTACGGTTTATACAAAAATCTTGCACAAGTTTTAACTTTGATTTGCTTCCTTTGTTTGATGACATATCAACCTTTGCAGGATACTTAATCCCAAAGCCATACATATAGTAGAACAATATTGGCACTATTAAACCAATGACTGGGGAGATAGAGGAGTCCATATTTTTCCAAAGGGTAATAGCCCGAATGTGGCATTATTGCACTATTGCAATATAATAGTCTAGCACGTTAGGTATTTATCCACGAAAACTTACCCTACAAGTATCAGTTTGCTGTAATGCAAATATTCTCTTCTGTCTCTATAGCTATTTAGTATAAACTAATATCGCCATTTTGACTTTCCAATTTATTGTTTTTGTCACGTGTACAATCCAGGAAATGAATTAAAATTTCGCTTCTATCTTAAGATTCGTGTTGAATTTCAAAATGTATATGTATGTATAAATGTATATATATATATATATATATATATATATATATATATATATATATGAGGGTCTATGATATTTTTCTCAGTGATCATTCTACTGACCTGCAAATGATGAATAAGTACATGCTATTAGTTGGTAGCTCGTGTCTTATTGCATATTGCCTAGTGTAGGTTATTCAATGCTAAAAACTGTGAATTTATATATATATATATATATGTATATTCAAATGTGTGCGTGTGTCTCTGTGTCTGCGTCTCTGCGTGTGTTTGTATGTGTGTGTCTGTGTGTGTGTGTGTGTGTGAGAGAGAGAGATAGAGAGAGAGAGAGAGAGAGAGAGAGAGAGATTTGTAAAAGAATAGATTGTAGGTAATATTATTTTTAAAAGAGACCGAGCTCATTTGTTTGCACACTTTCAGAATGATGTCAATTATTGCTATTTATTGTTTTCACGCTGTTAAATGATTTCAAGTAATGCTATTGTTTTCGAAAATTTCAATTGTTTCATGTATTACAATGTAACATGGGTAATTCTATTCAACATCGTTCATTTGTTTGCAGCACAGTTAAATGGTTTCAAGTATAGTAAATGATTAAATAGTTCGATTTAACCCATTGATGGGATACATGCAGATACTACCACACCCCGTCAGTGTGAATCTGAGAGTAATAGCAATAAAGGTATACTCCATATTCCCAAAGGAACCTCATCCTCATATGATTTATTAACCAGAACACTTAATTCATTCAAGAGGGTGGATAAGTACCATGAAGTAAAAGTGTACGATGAGTAAAAGACCAAAACTTGAATCCAAATAGTTGTAATGACAGTAAAACTTTTCATTTGTATTAATGTTGATATTGTTTCTGTCAGAGATAAATTATGCGCCCAAAAAGGTTCTATGTAGTAGTGGTAATATACATTTATGGAAGCACGTTTCGCGTAACGGTTATAGTTAGTGAAATGGAATCGGCCACCCGAGTCAAAAACCATGTCAAGACTGAAATTATTTCGCACTAATGCTAAGGCACCAGTTCAAATCCTCTACCCACGTTTATGGATGAATTTTTGGTTTGTTTTAGTTTCTTTTTTTTTATGGTGTATCAACCTTCTTGAGTTATGTCATACCAAACTATTCTTGTAGAAGAACAATAGTTATTCTATTTACCCAATAGCAGGAAGGATAAAGTGTTTCTTTCCTTTTAAAAGTGTAATTGTCGCAAAGTGAATGTAATAGCGTAAACGCTTACTTTGATACCATAGTAGAGCATTTGAGCCGTTACGCCACGAGGACTCCCTCGGGTAAATTATTGTGAAAAATGGGTACATTAGCTTTGTAAGATAAGCGGTCTAAGAGAAGAATAACTATAGATTGATAAATACCGGCTCTTGTGATTATATATAAAGTTGGAGACTGTAGTCGAGGGTGACCTAGAAGGTTCCCTTTTCAATAGCTACTACACCAAGGTGTAGGGGAGGGTGCTACTCCTTTCCCAGGATTGATCTGCTTTATCCTTGATATGTACCTTATATTGTTGAGTGTGAAGCAAGGAGGTATCAAGTACCCTTTTTATAGTCTTTGGTATGACTCGACCTGGAATTGAACCCCGGTCTCCCGGACCATTGGCGAACACTCTACCCTCTAGACCAATGAGCCGATATATATATATATATATATATATATATATATATATATATATATATATATATATATATATATATATATATATATATATATATATATATATATATATATATATACATTCGTGTGTGTCGTAGATAGATTGATAGATAGCTAGAAAGATTGATATGTGAAGACTAGAATAGATAGACAGATATGAAAAACCCGAGATAGTTCAATACGACTATTATATATTTTCAGGATGATTTCTGTTTCTGTAAGGAAACATTATAATTAAAACTTGCCAAGTATAAAATTTACTTCCCTTCATTGAAGATAAATGATTATTTAAAAGAAGGTACAATCGAGTTAACTGTTGCTGTGATGCATCATGATTGGTAAAATCCGTATCAGGAAAAACAGAGACTATACAAGACACACAATGATCTATTATTTCGATCAGATGATTATCCGTCTCGTAGATATTAGCTACATCCTTACACTTCTATGTAACTACTTATACAAAACCACGAAATTCACTTAATATAGAAATTCTGTTAGTGTCCTCTTAAAAGATGTTTATTTTGGTATAATCAATAATGCTGAAAAAAACAACTACCAAAACATATAACTTGATATGTTTGATTAAATGTGCATTTTTGAGTGCCCATTCTTTAACATATATTTTTAAGTTTAAAAAGCTGAATATTGTAAATCAGTTATATCATATAGCAACATTGTTAGAGACTTCCTCCTGGTTATGGTACTCTTTACTACGCGTGGAACTCTAGTGTTTTTCAAAATTAAACACAGGTACTGCGCAGAGAGTTATGTGGTTTGCCCAATCGACTGGGACAGTAGAATACACCGATTGCTTCTCTGCAAAAGGGTAACCCTGCAACGAGTGTCCTGCAGATGACACTAAACAATTGGATGGCGAATTTCAGTAAAGCTAAAACATCACTGAAACCTCAGCATCAGATCGTTTAGTTATATTTGACACATAGATATGACCCTGGGTGCGGTGGCAATACAGGGGTACTCTTCATTGCCATCGTTCCTAGGTCCTTATCTATGGGTCAAATAGAACTGAGCTGTATACTTATGCTAAACTGAATTGTTTGAAGTAGAAATGTTTTATACATTGAAACAGCGCGCCTATGCTAAATTGAACTGTTTGAAATAGAACTCTTTTTAGATATAATTAAACTCAGTACTTACGGTAAACTGAATTGTTTGAAATAGAACTGTTTTAGACATTGAAACTGCACACTTATGCTAAATTGAACTATTCGAAATAGAACTATTTTTAAATAGAATTAAACTCTGTACCTATGCTAAACTGAACTGTTTTGACATTCAACTGTTTGTAAATAAAACCTATACTTTTACTAAACTAATTTGTTTGATATATAAATCGGCATTAAATGACTGGGAAATGGTTGATACGCCGTAAAAGAAGACAACCAACCAATCAGTATTGTGGTAGAAAGAACCAGCGTCACAATAGTCTTCTCTACCTTTGCCGGGGATCAGACTACGCCGATTGTATCACCTGTTGTGGGATAAAGCCCTGCAAAACAGGGGTATCCTGGTTTTGACAGTAAACTGCATCAATTCTAGATATCTAAAGAGTTTGAAGAACCTGTCTATTACCACTTACCATAACAAGAGTGGTATCAAATTCCCATATATGGATCAAATAGTTATTTTATAGAAATAATTTGTCTTGCGTAGGTCCGTGAGCAAAACATTCCTCTTAATTTGGTCTATTTTTTGTTTGTTTAATGAATTTTGACAGCACGCACACGTGTCTAAGGTTATTTTATGCCAAAAGGGTTGAGAGGAAAATACAATGTATGTCTACATTTATATTTTTGTAATTAACGGTTTTGACACTATGTCAGCATCGTTCTGAATCGTGTTGATTTGGTACTTTGACAGGTGTTGATCAGGTTACGTTCATATTTATTTTGGTATAGTTTCATTTCTTGCAAAAAAGAACTGAATATCATCTATGTTGATATTTTCAAATACATTTTTCATATCATTTTGATTGAAAAAGAAAGAACTAATAATAAAAAAAGGAAATAAATAAATAAACATGAACGAATAATGAACATGATTCGTGAACGTTGGGACATAAAATAACCCTATTCGTGTTGGCATGCCGCTAAAATTAAACACTCAATCAATAAAAGTATTTAGTATAGTTGTAATATCTGGTTTTCTTATCTTCATATTCTGACTACAAGTTATATTCATGTAATTTACCTCTTGACTTTCAATAATATGCATTGGGTTCTTGATTCACAATTAGATGCATGGAGGTGACCTATTAACTCTCGATAATATGTATTGAGTTGACATCTTGTTTATCTCAGACATCTATGGAGATGACCTCTCGACTACAGATGATATGCATGGAGGAGCTAACCTCTTTACTAATAATATTGATGGAATTGACTTCTTAACTATAGGTAATATGCATGGTTGACCTTTTGAATATTATTTATATACATGGAAATGATTTCTTAACTATTATATGATATACATAGAGCTGGGCTCTTGACTCCCAAAGATAGACATAGAGTTGGCCTTTTAATTACCTATGAAATATAATGAGCTGACCTCTGGATTTGTTTTTTATGGATAAATAAGAATTGTGTGACATCAGGTCAATAATCTTAACGAGGGGAAATTTTGTTAAATGATATTACCAACTATTTATAGAATTTCTTTCGCCTCTTATTCTTGGGTATTTCCTTCTTTTTCTGGTGGAAAGCATGCTGCCTTGTATGTATCAGCATCCAAATTATAGCTATTTACTTAGCTTAGTTTAGTTATAGCTCAGAGCCAGAGGTATGGAGCACCTATTGGGAAGAGAATTCACTAAAAATAGACTACAAGAGTAGCTTGCTAACATTTACACCACGTTAGACAAGTAACAAGAGTTCAACTACATAAGTCTGATGCTGGTTTGTGCAATCCCTCCAGGGTTCAAATGTCCACTTAATTTAATACTATTACATTGTGTTATAACATCGAATGTCCATTTGTACAGAGGTGTATATTAGAATTTGAATGCACGAGGTGTGTTCAGAAAGTCTCAAAACTGAAGCTGACTTTATTAAGGGAGAAATGAACAATGACTAAAATCGTTTAAAATACTAAGCATTTGTTTCTGCAAGTTTTCCGTTCATAAAAAAAATATGAAATTTTGCTTTAGAGGAAGCACCTAGTCAGTATCGAACTCATTAATAATGGTTTACTAATGTGCCTTGGTAACCATTGCGCCACTTGAAGGGCGCACAAAACCTATATATTGGGCTTATATTTAAATTAGTTCGGCTTACGTTAAGGAGGCAAATTGTTTACGCTCCGACATGTATACATGAAACAAGCTTATCGTAACAGTTAAAGACATACGGAATAGAATCGGTAATTCGATTTCAAATCCTATAGGCTGTTTCCGTTTGACTTCGATCATATACCCTAGCAAAAAGTATGATCCCATCTGCTCTCTCTCTCTCTCTCTCTCTCTCTCTCTCTCTCTCTCTCAAGTACAGGAAAATAGAGTTGATTCTTAGGATTAAGTTTGGCAACCAGTCTAGAAAATGGAAAACTCGGAGTTCTCTCAAATTGTACCTCACTTAAAATGGCCTTGTCTCATATCCTGTCAAGGCTGGAGGGATTAGATAAATACAAATATGTGCCATCGATGACATCTGTTTTTCATGAAGCAGCAATTAATAAGACCAAGGTCATATCTTGGTCTTCTTATTACTCACATTTCTCTATAGGTCTCCGATGTTATTTATTTTTAGCAACATTGACACAACTTCCAGGTCACTGGAGTTTATAAAAAAAAATCCTTTGGGCAGAATAAGTATGGATATTGAACTTACTGTCTAAATTCCGTAAAACAGGCTCGAAACCGTGTAAATTAGTTTGAACATAAGAATAACATTTTCATTCGTTTCTCCTGTTAGTAAGTTGAAGTCTTTAAACTGATGGTGACCAATTCATTTAAATATCAAAGGTGTCTACCATTTTAGCATTCAGATCACGAATTCATAATTGTAAGTAGGGATACCACGTTAATTCTGAGACCCCCTGAGGCTCCCCATCATATCCTAGTGTACATGACAGAATTTGAGGACGAAGGAGATTTGGCAAATTTATTATTATTCCGAGACTCTGACGTAGCTGAAATGAGACAAGATTATAAAACGAATAATATACTTCAATGATTATTAATCATTTACCAGCATAATTATAAACGTGATTTCAAATGCGGATTCAAAGTATTTATAAGCTTATATACACACAGATTCACATCAGCCGTTACACCCCAAATACTACACGAGGACAGACACCCCCATATGTGTGTGTGTGTGTGTGTGTGTGTTAGTAATGGGGATGAATATGGTAATTTTTTCTAATGGAATTTCAGCGCATTGAAGTGACATGCATAAGAATTCACAATATATAAATGAATTCGAAAAGGTGTAGATAATTTAGATGAAGGCTTATTCGACCTCATCGCATGTATTTAGACTTTATTATCTATTTATGCTGGACTACATTTCCATATATTGCATATAAGTTGAATATATTTCCATACAATTCATATATGATTCTCTGATCGTGCAAACTCAAATTTTATCACTTCTTATATATATATATATATATATATATAATGATTTGTTCGTGTATGAAAGAGAGAGAGATGGTTGGTTGTTTAGGACGTTTAACGGTATGTCAAACATTGCTGGTTTATTTAATGGAAAAAGAAGTATTTCTTTTTGCAATCAGTCACATGGTTTCTGGTAAAAAATGATAATAAGCATTTGTAGCTTAAAGTAACTAGTGTTAAAACAATTATTTTTTTAAACTTTTATATAGTTTCAAGAATTCCAATCTAAAACTAATAAATCATACAATTCTATAAATTCAAGTAACTATCCAATTTAATAAAAATCATCATTTGCATGCAGATTTATATCATTTCTATGTAATGCTCTTAAGTTGTAAAAAAATATGTTAGTCCAAGTAGCTAAAGCAATTGAATGATTGCATTTAACTAATAATAATAACAGTAAATGTAGGCTATGCGGTGACAGACACGAAACGATCAATCACATAATAAGTGAATGCAGCCAATTAACACAGAAGGAGTGTAAGGCGAGACACGACTGGGTAGGCAAGGTGGTCCACTGGAAAATGAGCAGGAAATTACAATTCGACCATACAAACAAATGGTATATGCAAAACCCAGCACCTCTCCAAGAAAATGACACATATAAACTGCTATGGGACTTTAAGATACAAATGGATCACCTAATCCCGGCCAGAAGACCAGACCGCATAATAATTAACAAAAAAAAAAAAAAAAAGAAAATTTGTAAAATTGTCGACTTTGCTGTCCCGGCAGACCACGGAATAAATCTGAAGGAAAGTGAAAAGAAAGATAAGTACCTCGACCTTGCTTGAGAATTGCAAAAGCTGTGGAACATGAAAGTAACGATTGTGCCAATTGTGATTGGTGCATTAGGCACAATGTCTAAAGGATTATTAAAAGGCCAGGAAGATTTTGAAATTGGCGGACGGGTAGAAACTATCCAAACGACAGCATTGCTAAGAACGGCCAGAATCCTGAGACGAGTCCTGGAGACTTGAGGAGACTTGCAGTCACTCAAACTCCAGTGTAAAACCATCAGTTAACACCGATGTGGAAAACTCTAAAGGAGTAAATAATAATAATAATAATAATAATAATAATAATAATAATATTAAGAGACCACACCAAAAAAATGGTATATGCACAATCCAGCACCTGTCCTAGAAAATGACACACATAAACTCCTATGTGACTTTGATATACACACGGATCACCTAATCTCGGCAAGAAGATCAGACCTTATAATAATCAATAAAAAATTAAAAAAGAGAATTTGCAAAATTGTCGACTTTGCCGTCCCGGCTGACCACAGAATAAAACTGACAGAATTTGAAAAGAAGGAAAAGTACCTCAACCTTGCTAGGGAATTGAAAAAGTTGTGGAATATGAAACTGGCATTTGTACCAATTGCGACTGGTGCTTTTGGCACAGTAACTAAAGGATTATTAAAATGTGAAGAGTCCTGGAGACCTGAGTAGACTCGTGGTCACTCAAACTCCAGTGAAAAACCATCAACTACCACTGATGTGAAAAACTGTAAAGGAGTAAATGATAATACCAATTGTAATTGGTGCTTTTGATGCAGTCAACAAAGGATGATTATATTGACTGGAGGACTTGGATGTAAGGGGACGAGAGGAAACCATCCAAACTACTAAATTATTGAGAAGGGCCAGAATACTGAGAAGAGTCCTGAAGACTTGAGGTGACTTGCTATCACTCAAACTCCAGTGAAATACCATCATCTAACACTGATATGAAAAACTCTAATGAAGTAACATAATAAAAATAATCCACTGTAATGGACCCCTAACAAGGACTTCCACTCCGTGACTGAGTTAATCTGGCTGTAATGGCAATAAAGGAGTACTCCACACTCTCCATACGTACATAACTGAAACCTTAGCTTTAGATGCAGTTTAGTGGGGGTTACTTTCCCGTGAAATGGATTACACTCAGCATATTTAAAACCCCACCGACTGCACGGAATATCTTCTTGATAAGACCTGAATTACACAATTATTAACCCCGTCCTTTTCACATACACGAACGAACGCGTGCATATGAGTGTGCGTGAGTGTGGATGCGTGTCTACATTTGACAGTAATTATTTATGATGAACATGTTTACTTTTCCCTCAAACCAAACATTACACTTACTCTTAAACATACACTTGCATACGTAGACTTTAGAAAGGCAATTTAATCATCTTATTATTTACTAAGCCTTGCGCAGTCTGGCTTACAGATCTAAAGATGCTTGTACCACCTGCTGTTGTAATGTGTTCACCTATATATATCCTGGGCAGGCGTGTCTCTGCTCTTATACACACACACACACACACACATATATATATATATATATATATATATATATATATATATATATATCAGAGAAATCGAAAGGCAAAGTCAGATGATTTCATTTTTTCTAAGAATAATCTTGTGCATTATTGATTCTTTTTTTTTTCTCTCTATACTTAGAATTCATATGATAGAAATACTCTTAATTATTTTTTTAGCTTCATAAAGTACCCGATCAAGAAAAAAACAGTGAATATTAACCGCTGAGATTATCAATTGATAAACATTTATACTGAATACACACTCACACACACACACAGACACACACGCATTCACACATACAAACACACACACACACACACACACACACACACACACACACACATATATATATATATATATATATATATATATATACTTAAGATAGCTTGCAATAGCTCCAATTATTAAGTAGTCCCCAATATATCTAATGGTCAGGCCCATCACTGCTTAAATTCGTACATCTGGCAGGAATTGATGTTATCATTGTGACAAGACTATATAAGTCGTAAATTTAAACACCTTGCTAGGAAAAAGAAATCGGTTTCACCAAAACATAGTAAACAGAAATGATCAACACGTGAAACCAGAACATGTTAACAAAATTTGTCAGTTTAAATTTATTTGGCTTCTATACGTAACAGTAATCTTCCTCCTGGTTTTTCTTGATGTGTTTCAGCGAACGAAAATTCGTCTTTGAAATGGGTATAAGTTTATATAATTTGGAGTAGATAAGCTTCAAGAAAACTGAATCTGCAGAGATGCTTTAATAAAGGAATATTTTTCCGGGTATATCTCTGAGTCTACTAAAGGATTTAAAGTTGTTTTTTTTAAACGTGAAACGTGTGTTGACGATGCCATGATATCTGTGTAAATGTCTGTAAAAAAATGAATAGAGCAGTCTATAGCGTGTATTTCTTCATACTTTTACTATTCTCTTAAACAAGTCACGAAAGCAAGAAGTTTACAGTCAAGACTTGAAATATTTTGGTTACGAGCGGCACAATTCGGCTGTTCAGGGTATTTTTGCCGAGGTTTTGATGGTGACGAACCACACTGGATTGTGACAGATACCTCACAGTCCAGCGTGATTCTTGTGCTAAACGCCGGAATGGTCTCTTGGTTTTGAAGCTCAACCTCGGTTATGACCCAATTTGAACTCTTCGAGCATATGACCACGAACTGGACAACGTTGCACATTCATCCGTGAAACTTTCAAATTACACACTGAGTAAAGCAACGCATAACGTGTCAGCGTCTGGTACTAAGATCGTTCCAAACTCAGTGCGTGCCTACCACTGCTTCAGTCACATGATTTATGCGCCGAAAACAGGCACATACTAAAATATTACAAAATGTTTTACTCATACAAATAGGAAATATTCATTCACTGCCATTACACTCAAGACCACTCTACCTTGGAATGGTAGAACCAGTTAGAATCCCATGCATGGTACAAATTAATATGTACAATGAACACGATTCCCAACCGTTTTCTTCAAAATGATCCGAGACGGGTTGACATACCGCTTAACGTAATCATTTAATAGACGAATCAAATCATGATCATGGACGAGACTGTTTTCACCTTCCTTTTGTACTTATACCCTTAAGGAAAGAATATATCCCTATATTCTCGATTAAACAATGTGTAGATAGGAAAATAGATCGGAGTTTTCAGTCTTGGTTTTGAAAACGGTCTTTTTATTCATACTAATATTTAAAAAGAAACAACTACCAAAAATGTGTAAATGTCGACGTACAACGAACGGGATTCCCTAACATTTACACATAAAACAACGCTAAAAAGGTTAGAAGCAATGGATCAACAGTATTATTAATTTTATACCCTACTTGTTTAAACTTTGTTAGCATCTGAACACACTATGTGCATAGGACAAAATGTGAAATCAGAGTAGAGGTCGTGCACCACCGGTACAACACTGAGCAAATCAACAAGTAGGATATCAGCCTTTAGAGACCGACAAACGAGACGGGGAGAAGTTGTTGCACATTTAATATTGTCCATTTGGGAATAAACATTGGTCATTTTGTCCCACCGTTAAGTACCTCACTTTCTGTCCAACTTAAAAATCAAAATTGAGAAATTCTTTTTACTCTATTCAAATGTTGCAGTATTTTCAGTGAGTGCGGTCGATATCCAGGATAATGCATGGAATTACAGGCTGAGATCCTGCAGAATCTTGTGTTTCTTGATGTCGTAAAAGATTAAAAACAATTTAGAGTTGTATATGCCTTTTTTTATTTCTCCAATAGACTATATATATATATATATATATCATGTAGGAGTTTGGGATACCACACATATTGCGTAGTTTAAATTGAAGCAAAATGTAATAAATTATTATTAGGATTATATATATATATATATATAATCCTAATAAATTATTTTTAGGATTATAAATGTGTGTATGTCTATGTGTATGTATCTGTCTGTCTGTCACGTGATGTATGTGTGTTGCCTGATAAGAATCTGTGTGTGTGAAAATGTATATTAGTGTTTGATTCAACCCAGTCCGCTACTGCTGGCTGAAGAAGACACCGACTGCATTCCTACTATGGCCCACCAATTAGTGTTCTGGATAAAGCATAAAACCACCTGATGATGAGGCTTCAGTCTAAGAGATTCAGGGAATGTGGATTATTCCTTCATGGCTATTGCTCCCAGGTTCCCTTAGACATCGGAGTGGTAGCACCTGATAGGGTCCTATATCTAGATCAAATGGAGCAAATAATGTGTGCACACCATTTAACCGTGCGCAAAAGAAGAGCTCACGCTTGTTTAAGGGTATTACCAACAAAATGTTTTTACTAATCGTATATATATATATACAACGACGATTTGGCATTAAATGACCAAGAATTGTTGATCTCCTATAAAAACCAAAGCAGACCAAACCAAACCAATCGTGTTTTATTTATAAACATTTATAAGTTGAAAAGAGAGGCAAAGTAAGGATGCAAATCATCAAAATATATATATATATAAACAACGTACATAATTCAATACAATATTCCTAATAAGTCAAATGACGTAATTTAAACATCAAACGCTGATTTGCCAGTTAAACGGCTAACTTTTTTCTTACTATACATATTTTCCCGTAGGTTTTTGTATTTCACATTTCTAATCATCCATCGTCAACTTAAAATTATAAATATCACCCCTCATGGTCCTGATGATGGTTCAGTAGAACCGAAACGCTATAGTGTTGACCCGTTAATAAATCATTCCTTCCACTTGGATCGTTGTTATCAGTTTTTCTACATATTGTCGGATTACAATCCTTTATTTACTCTTCATATATATATATATATATATATATATATATGTGTGTGTGTGTGTGTGTGTGTGTGTGTGTGTGTGTGTGTGTGTGTGTGTGTGTGTGTGTGTATCAGCGTTGCCTGGGCTAAATATTATATACCAAGACACATTCAGTTAAACAATTCCCGTACGAACGAGTAAGGACATTGATTTACTTCAGAATGCTCTCCTCTCATTCCGTGTGAGTGGCACTCCTACAGATGGCAATTTTATTAATTTTCTGGTATAATTAGACTTTCAAAAACCACATTAAGATAAAATATTCCAAAGAACACAAGGAGTGGGACTTCACTTTGTCGCACCGCCATCACATCAACCTTCTCCCAGATTCTTTTAAAACACTTTCTGTGGATAAGGGTGTTCACGTACTACGTTTCATCACTGTTTGTTCTTCAGGCAAAAGAAAAATAGACGGTAGGACTTATTTTTGATTAAATGTCCTGCTCCCACACTACGGTGAGTCACTTTGCAGTTGATTTGCTCTTTTTGTTTAATGGCATATCATCCTTCGTGACACATTGTATGCCAAAATGTTTCTTTTAGATGGACAGAAGTGATACTATTCGATCAAAGAATAAAATCATCAACTGTAAAGCCCCCAGGTTTGCAGTAGATTATATTATTTTCTTCCGGTTAAATTCAAAACTTAGGGTGGAGTATGGATACGCTATGACCCCCATCAGTTAAAATTAAATTAATTCTTAAGTTAGAAGGAGTTCACATACCTAAATTCGGCAAGGTGGGCTTATTAGCTTAGAAGTCTCTAGGTAAATAACGCACAATCAGAAGAAGTAAATTATATATATATATATATATATATATATATATATATATATATATATATACTTTAAGAAAAAACAACGAAACCGGTCACATAGGATTATAAATTTATTTCAATCCTGTTACAATCCTGTTATATATATATATATATATATATATATATATATATATATATATATATATTGGTTTCCAGTGATTGCATTGGCGTGAAACTGATAGCAACCATGCATTGTTGATTCGAGCTTAAATCAGTTATATATGTTCTATCACTCTTCCCGAATATATATAGCAAAGTATAATATTACCCAGTGCACTCATACATACATACATACATACATACATATATATATATATATATATATATATATATATATAGAGAGAGAGAGAGAGAGAGAGAGCTTAGGAGAGGAAGATGACGTTGTTATTTCTAAGTATTATGAAATGTATGTGCTCAATTTTGGGAAATTTATCGATCATTAATTATATTTAAAACAGTATGAAATAAAAATGAACTAAATTTCATCGTATCTACTGTGGATTTTTGTTCTGTCATAATAGAGGTTTTACGTATCTATAGTCATTTTTAGAAGTTTATATTGTATAAGATACGAATATAATTTTCAATTCTAGATCAAAAACTATTGATTAGAATACTTAAATTAATTTTTGTATATTTTTGTTAATTGGTTAATATGGCATATCAGAATCGTGCTCTTTACAACCATTCCGCTTTTCTCTTAGATACCGTTCAAAAGGTAATTCCCATACGATTTAGAAACATGAGTTTAAGAGAATTGTTTCACTACAAACATGGTCAACATCCTAACCGCTATTAAACCAATAAAAACAGTAATTATTCGTTTATATAAAACACACAATAACAAATGGCGTTTTTGGTATATATGATTCGCATAGAAGTGCAATAAACGCTAAACAAATTCCACGTTATTCAAAGTTTATCTCTCACTAATTTCAACAAAACAATTTAAAACACAGATCGAATTTTGTATATTTTTGTGTAATAAATAGAATGAATTTATTACTCCAGGGAATTTTCTACAATAACATAAACGCACTCCAGTGGAATGTATATATATATATATATATATATAAATATATATATATATATATATATATATATATATATATATATATATTTCACTTGTTACAACTGGTTTTCCCCGCATGTAGCTCTTCCATTTTTTCAGACGTCTTATCTATAAGTTTATTCATAAATACACATATGGAACTCGAACGAACAATTCTTTTCTCTTACGATGCTAGAATTTAGGAGCAGTCAGGAGCTTGGAGAGTGCGAGTGGACACTATATGCACTTACAACTACCTTTGATTTTTAATACAGTGTTCGACAGACGATCCCAGATTCAAAATTACAGCCGCCCAGTCACTTGGTGTTTTAGCAGCCGCAACCATGCCATTTCAGTTGCGCGGAATAGAGAGCAGCGATAAATCTTTTGAGGGTCCAACATCTCTCTTCGTGGTAATATCCCATAACCGGCTCGCTCATTAAATATATCCCGTTATGATTACTTCCCCTGGGGTTACCTGAAGGTTCACATCTTTAAACGTAGGTAGGATACGACTGAAGAATTGAAAGATTTTATTCGATTTTTTCTCATTCCAGAAATAAAAACTCGGCGAGTGCTTCAGAATTTTTATGTGAGTGCTCTGAAGCGTATAGCCGTGTAATGCAAGAATTTAGACTATTTATTATTTAAAAGTGATATGAATAAGAAAACAATGGAAAATTTTGTTATTTCAAATCAGTAAATTTTGAATAGGATATATATTGCTTTTTTATTTACTTTACAAAACCAAGTGATTAATATGCAAAATTTTGTACTTATTTAAAATGCTTAAATTAGGTTGGTAAAAAGCGTGTATATATATATATATATATATATATATATATATATATATATATATATATATGTGTGTGTGTGTGTGTGTGTGTGTGTGTGTAGTTCTTCGTCGTTTCAGTATCACGTATACTTCTATATTAACTCTGGACTTTAATCTCCACTAAAATTAGAATAGATTGACCACCTTTAACATTTATTTTTGTCTCAATTGTGTAACACACGTACAATTTAAAGTAACTGACTTCTCATGTTTGGAATACTTGTGTTTATACCTTCTCTACTGTAGAAGCGTCTTATATTTTCTCATATATATATATATATATATATATATATATATATATATATATATATATATATATATATATATAAAGCAGATGCCAAGGACATTTTATGTCATAGAGCAGACTGTTTATTTTCGTTCTGTGCTGCGTGCAAATGTTTGAAGTTTTTATTTTTTTATTTTCTTAGGCTCCCTAATGAATATGATAGGACAAAGAGCCTTTTTAAACTTGAATGATTGCAAACGTATGTGGGGACAGGACACAAAATACTCGGGTACTCGTCATTTCCTATTAGGAACACTCTGGCATTAAGGATTGGTCATGAGTCTTCCCATTTGCAAGGTTGAGATACCTTATTTATAACTTACTACAACGTTGTGGTGATATATCTCATGATGTTAATCTTAATGTGGTTACCATCACATGTTCAGAGGTGTTGATAAAGAATATCTAATACTGATAGCATTTCACTTTTGGGGGCGCTTTAAACATAACTACTTACCCGAACCCTGTCACTCTTTCTTCAGAGAATGTAAAAGCAAACTAGTCTCGTGGGAGTACCTGCTACGACTGGACTTTGAATGTATATGTACTTCTCAGCCAAAATAACAGATAAAACATCATGATAAATAGCTGATGCTTTTTAGATGAAATATGTACTTGTAAAAATTCAATTATTGATATATATTCTATATATATTTCATTTCTTATTTTCCCATATTTCTTTCTCATTCAATATTATTTTCTCTATTCCATTGCTATATTTGTATTATTCGTGAAAATATTATTTGTAATGGTGATATTTATATTGCTTTACATATACCCTTGTTTGTATCACTCATTCATATTTCTTTTTTATATTTACCCTTTCTTTCTTTCACTTTATACGGTCTCATTTATAGCCTATCTCTTTTTATATCCTATTCGTCTTATTCTCTCTTTTCCATCACCTGCCAACCTAGCTAAAATCTCCCGCTGTGAAACTCGACGGCCTGGTAAATTACTACCTCTTGCGCCCGCCAGGTGTCGCTAGCGAACCACATCAAGTTCTAATATCCAAACGCCGTACAAACCGGAAACGCAAGTTGCAATAAATGTAACTGATTCCGCCATTGGCTCTTCTGGAGCGCCTCATGGCAAATTGGAACCGACTGGGTAGACATGTTGGTATGCGTGCCTCCATACCTACACCCAGTCCTGGACACTTGGCGCTCCAATAGATCGCTCTGAGACATCGCATATCTCATATTGTTATCGTCAGAATACTGGTGGTGATAATAGGTATAGTGGTGATATTAGTAGGAGATTGATTTGCCAGGGCACTTTTGTAGTTTTACTAGTGGTGTTGCTGTAGATAGAGTAATCAAAATTATATTTCACAGCCAAGAGTTTGCATTTATTGCATTTTATTAGAGCCGTTCAGTTGTACCAGTAGCTTTCAGGGTTCTTGATACACGAGCTTACGTAGCAATAATGTAAAGAAAAAAAATCATATAAGAACTGACTTTGTGATATGATACTGACGATTATTTTTCAGCTGACAACTACATTGATAGATAGATAACGGTTGGGCAAAAAGCTATGTTGCATCGAAGTTCCTAATAGAGATGACCTGGGTACCTTTAAAATCAATAATCGAAGTACCTGCCTTTATCAGATACCGATGAATGAGGAACATAAAAATACGAACCAACACAGCATTTCAGGAGGTCTGGTCACACGCAAGGGCATGAATACCAACACAAATGCATATATGCACACACACACACACACACACACACACACACACACACACACACACACACACACATACATATGCTCACGAGCAAATACCCACTCATGTAGTGTAATGAAAGAGTATCAAGATAAGATTTTTTAATCTGAAAATATTAGTTAAAATTTATAGAAAGACTTTTGCAGAGGCAGGCAAAATTATTTAATAAAGAGATGATACCTAGACAGTTGTCTGGACGTAATAAACTGAAATCTTCAGCCCCAGCACATTCAGAGGTCTGTAAATTATTTTATCCTTTTTAACAATATCTGAGATCTCGGAGGTGTAAGCTGCCTATTCAAGGGAGCATTAAAGATTAAATCAGAGTGAGAGCAACCCAACCGGTAGCGGTTGGCTTGGTAGTTTGACACAAAGGACAGACAGTCCAAAATTGTGTCTTGAAAAGTATGCAGTAGTAGTCTGGAAAGAGTTAGCAGTTGGCTTTTATACACAGAGCTGGTTAGAAAAATTCTCAGCGCCCAAATCATCTGTTGGCCAAGTCATGTCCTTTAGAGAGTTAACTCGGGGATTATACAGCTTTGACCAAAACCTATAGCCGACTCAACTTTACTTAAAAACTAACAAAACGTGAGTTGAGGTAATTTGGCAGGCGACAAATTGGAGCAACAAATTCAAAGTATTTCTCTACAAAACTGTGTATTGTTAGAGTCAATTAAAAAAAATATTAAAAAAAACATTTTAAGACAAACGGCTGCTTTTATAAATACGTTCATTCAGTCATTTTAAAGGCTAGAATATGTGAAGAGAAAAATATTTCTTGATTGATTCGGCTGGGGATAGGCTGGGATTTAATCTCGGTTCAAAGTGCTGGAAAATTCCATCGCAACATTTTGCAGCTGCCAAATTCTTTTGTACTTTACATCGATGATAACATCAAAGATCAGAAAAACAAACTTTTCTGATGCCTGCAGAAAAAACCTCATGCTGTTTCGGCAGCTCAGAGCAGAAGGCAAAATTCCATTGTATTAGATCTTTGAGATTTGTTCTTGGGAAAATTTACATTAGCGAAACTCAGGTGGAAAAGGTAAGATGTAGAACAGTGATCTGTGAAACAAAACTAATGTGAAAGTTTCGGAATTACCTCAAGACATGGAGGCATTATTTAGTGTCTAAATTCTACACTCATTCCTACGCAAAATAGAATGTCGGGCTATCGATAAATCTATCAAAGTACTAATCTATCTATCTATCTATATATGTCGAATATATTCTTATTATCTATCTATCTATCTATGTCGAATATATTCTTCTCATCTATCTATCTATCTATCTATCTATCTATCTATCTATCTTACATATTTAGTTAAGATGCATTTTCATGTTCTATTTAATCAGAACTATTATATTTACTATGATTATGAGTCCAAACCTCGTATTTCCCACCCCGCTATATATATATATATATATAAGCAGAAATACCCGTCTTTGAATAGGTTCAGATAGAGCCTTCAAAAATTTCACGCTTATTTTTTAAAGTAACTACTTCGATATTATTGAAACTATTTCACGAGCCCTTATTACCAGGATTCGGCCAAAAAATATACTTTAGAATTTAGTTCTCGTATATCTTAATAAGAATATCGAGAACAATCATATAGATTATCAATCTTTATACATTCTTGTGACTCAAAAGAAAGGAATGCAATTTTTTGGTAAAAGAGGTGCTTCCTTTAAATCAAATATAATCATGTTTGCATACAAACTTCTAATTCTTTATCTCAATATCTAGGTATTTCAAATGAAGCAGCCATCACATAGACTGCTGCTTAGCATGTTATATGCAAGTAAAATCTTGATGGAAATTATAAATATATACATCTTGCAATGTTTATTTAAAAAAAAAAAACAACAAAAAAACTAACAATTAAAAGTATGTCATAATTGTAATAAAACATCTTCAGTAAAACTATATATGATTCTTAACAAATTAAGTATGACGCAAGCAAAATTTAAATCAAATACATGGCTGCATAATGATACATATATTGTTTTTGAAATACAGAAATAAAGCAATTAGAAAAGAAAAATGAGATGTAAGTAAAACTATGAAATATAATGATTTATCAAATCTGTTAACACTTGAAATATGTGATTCCGCACTTTTCCCATTCGTCAATAATCAAACTGGTATACACTTTCAGATAAAGATCGTAGCTTCCTGAAAACGTCAGCAATATGATTTTGATTTCATTAAAATCAGAGAAGTTTGGATTTTTATCGGGGGCGTTTTTCCTTTTAAGCTCCCAAACTGGATGTATTTGCACTTACTAAGAGGTACTGAACGGTTTAGAAACCTTATTAGATGGTGGGTAAATATTATTGTAATATAATGAAATATTGGAAATTGTCTTTACTTTGTGCATAAGCTACCTTTTTATTTTCATCAAAATTGGAGGAATTTAAATTGTCACCAGGGGCGTTTGGATCCTTTAGACCCCACTGATCGAACTGCAAAGTAGATTTCCTGTTGCTCCTGGTCTTTCTCGTAAAATGTTGCATAAGAATGCATGTCTTTATGTATCTTCAATTCCCTTTCGTCGAATAGATGGACAAACACACAGACACTCAGTTTTTTATATATATATATATATATATATATATATATATATATATAGTCATCCATAGACAGATCTATTTCGTTCTATCAGAACTTATCAGTGTGGCTAGACAGTATTTTCCCGTAGCTGGGATTGAAACCCGGTTGTCTCAAACGTCAACACAAGCTTCTAACCATTCAGCCACGAGGAGATATTAGATATTATAAATTTTAAACGGTTATGAATCACAATTAATATTGTTTACATGCATCCGTTCAACGGTAGCCGAGACCTCAATTCAAATGAAGAGGCTTGCAATAATCGCTAATGGCAACACGATTACTTCTTCGCCAGAGAACTCAACCCCACGGGGGTAGGGGAGTATATATCTCTGTAGTAATCCACAGACAGATCTGTTTCGTTCTATCAGAACTCATCAGTGTGGCTAGACAGTATCTTCCCGTAGCTGGGATCGAAACCCGGTTGACTCAAACGTCAACACAAGCTTCTACCTGAACATTTATGAATACTTGCCTGATATATATATATATATATATATATATATATATATATATATATATATATATCAGGCAAGTATTCATAAATATTCAGCTCAGGAAGACACATCCGCACTGCAGCACACTAACCTCTCCGATCTCAACATATCAGCTACATAGTCGTGATGACGCCATTACCTAATATATATATTTACCAACACCTCCGCACTAGCAGGATTTGACACAAGCTTAATTTTTTTTAGCGGTGTTTAACAGGTTTGAATTCATTGTTTTCCTTCTATATTGGCTGCCATACCAATATCAAAGAGCACAGTTTGCCCAATAACTTATCCTTAGTTGGATGAGGAATAATTTGATTGATACCTTTCCCAATGCTATTTATGCAAAAAGTCTCCTCCAGGTTTTGAACTTGTTTCGCCGTTTACATTTTCTACGATGTTAACTATTGCACTACGAACCCCTTGATTAATGGTATATGTAGAAAATTTGATAAAACGTCTTTTACTTGTTCGTTCTAAGTTATGATATTTATTTTTAAAGTAGTAGCATGAATATATGTGTTAAAAGTGCACAATCAACGTTTCTTTAGACTTATATCTTAATGGTTGTTTTTATTTTGTTATTCCATTTTGGCTTGGAACCGTTTAATGGAAAAAAATAATTAAACCAAATCTTCTCTAAAAAATAAAATTTAATAAAGATCTAGTTTTGATTGTAATGGTAATGATATTTTGGAAATGATCATCTTACCCCCCCCCCAAGCTTCTTTTTAAGAAAACGAACTGCCCGTGTATTTCTCTTTTTCTTTGGAAATGTCTGCATAGATTTTGCTTGCAATGATGACTCAGTGCAAAAAGAAAACTAGAGAACAATCCTTGATTATTAAAGCTTTTCCTTCTTTTCTTTAACTAAACTACGTAAAGCAATTTGAATCTCCTAATCAATGAAAGAGAATAAAAAGACGAATCAGATGAAGCCAATCTCAATGTCGCCTATGGCAACGTGATCTAATACCGATATAATGCCAGCTACATACCTGTCCCATTTAATTTATTTTTCTTGCGATGTATATCCAAACTGAATTATATATATGTGTGTGTGTGTGTGTCTGTCAGTCAGTCTGTCTGTCAGTATAAATTTATTTCCCTTTCCAATTCATTAGTTAACTTGAGTTATTCTTTTGGTGTGTGGTGTTTTCTTTTCTTCTTTTTTTTGTTTCTATGGAGTACTCCCGGAGGTAGATAAATGCGAGTTTTATTGAATATTTACTTTGCATATTTCTCTCTTTACTTCGTTGACAGTAACATATCCCAGTATCCTTTTTGGAAAAAGGATCCATTCATCTCCATATTTATTTCCAGTGTTGATTCTATCATCTCTTACTCCATCATACTCTCTCCGTTAATAGACTATACGTTTGCCACACACACAAGCCTGCGTACCCTTTCTCTTTCTCTTTCTCTCACTTACTCTCCCTATTTTCTCATCCATACACATACACATGCATTCACACACACACACACACACACACACACACACACACACACACACACACACACACACACATGCATTTACACACACACACACACTGAGCCAAACATACACACACGCACGCGCACAGATATATATATATATATATATATATATATATATATATATATATGAACTTAAGACATACATATATATATATATATATATATATGAACTTAAGATCTTTTAAAGTTTAAGAGCTACAATGTTTAAATGTATCTTAATTCTACATGCATAGTTTCACAGTTACGGTGAATCATTGTCTAGTGATATTGATCTATGAATTCTATATAACCAAACCAGTAGCAATGGGTTGTTCGTTAACTACACACAATGAACGTACTTTTGGAAATATCCATTGATCACATAAAGCATCACATAATCTATAGCATGGTCACACTCTGAAACTCCGGAATTACCAACGAAGTTTCAAAGTATTAAGGTAGACGATGAGAGATTTCGGACAATTATTAACCAGCTATCATCCTTATTTGCGACACCTCACTCACGGACAAGGAAAAGCTGTTAAAAAAACTCCAAATCTTTGTCAATCATCCTTAATTGAATATGCCAAAAAAGTCTTCTGCCTAAATACTCTCTCTTTCTCTCTCCCCTTATCTATCTATCTATTATCGGTCAATAATAAATTGGACTTCTATAAGAGCATTATACAATCAAAGCCAACATTATTATATATTATTTTTTTCCAAACTTATTTGGAATTGATACGATATCACAAAAAATGTTGCCTATGTCAATGGAGCTCAGAATGAACTGAATTTTTCACCAACAAAAAGGGTTGTCCTGCGTATGCCGCTAAAATGCATCTGATGGTGAGGCTCAACTCAAAAATATCTTTATGTTTATTTATTTTGAGTGAAAATCTTTTTCCTTTTAGAATGTATTTACTTTTAATATCACATAATTATCTTAAACTGTAAGGATGTTATTGTTTAAATAGATATATTACTACAACTATTACAAGATATATATCACTTGGTGATAGTTTCATCTTTCTTATAAAATGACATTAGCGTCATAACGTTGTTCTCCCACTTCATGATTATTCATTCAAAGAGAGATCTTTTACAGAAAATAGGTCCATTAAAATTTAGACAAACAAGAACAGATTCATTTCAAGTATGAATTTTCAATTTCTCTCTTAGGATGTTATCTTTTCTTACAAGAAAATAGATTTTTAACTGATGATTTTTAAACAAAAGTTTTACTCAATTTTAATAACTAAAACTTATTAAATGTGTTTTATTCAATTATTTACAGCTTTGTCCGCGACAATTCTGTTTAAAAATCATCTCTATTCAATACAGCCAGGACAACCATGAAAAATGCTAAAGAAGAAACTACATAAAAATGTGGATATAAACGCACAATGAACACGATTCTCTCACCCTTTAGCTATAAAATAATTCCTAAACTCAGCTAATCAATAAATTTATCATGCATTTTCTAATAGAATCCCAATGTTGTAGGTTTTGATAATAATTAGTGCCTAATCATATCAGTTTTTATTGCATAATATTCAATGAAAAATAATAAATCAATATATTTCTGTTTTAGGAGTAAATTATCACTTCCTAAAAATTAAAAACATAATGAATAAATAAATATAAATAAATTTTAAAATTACAAAGCAAAATAATTGGATGCATTTTTCTATGATGTCAGAAATAGCCATCGGCCAATATTTCTGAAAATATTGAATGAAATTAATCATGCTACAGTTTTTACATGTTTATCGGTCAAATTAAAAAAAAATGCCTTTTTTTTCACATTATTTTTATACATAATATTCTCCATTTTAAAAGCGTCTTTCAATAAACTACTGTTCATTTTTGGAAGCATATATACATGCTTTGTCAACCAATTCAAAATCCTGAATTTAAATTTAAGACTCCATTACCAAAAGATTGCTAGCAAGAAAAAAAAAGACAGAGAGAAGAATAACTATATATATATATATATATATATATATATATATATATATATATATATATATATATATATATATATATAAGTAAAATCAAGATTTTGATAAATCGAGAAAATAGACCAAGAAAAATCTTGAAGAACTTGGTAGCGAAAACAATGTTCAAGCTTTTTTACACTTATTTATATAAATTCACCATTTCAAATTATAATGAATTTTGAGATAATAGAAAAGTGAATTAAAATGTAATCTTCTTCTTCTTCTTCTTCTTCTTCTTCTTCTTCTTCTTCTTCTTCTTCTTGCTGGATTTAATACCAGCTAAAGAGAATAGATCTGCACCCATATGGAATGACGTTCCCGGTTTACCGACACCTTTATTCATTTATTTATTTATTCTTATTTATCTATTTTTTTCTAAAGAATATCTAACACTCATCAAGTCAGACGCTTACACAATTTGCTTTCGCTCAAAAGCATTCACTCACTTAATTTCTTTTTCTTCTCCAAAACGACTGTTGATCAGCGTAGATCGAATGTTCCACCATACCAGTCTTCCTCTATAAGAGTCTTTCATGTGTCATTCAGGTGCATGCGCGAGCTCATACGATAAATCACACAGACGATTATCATCATTAAATTGCTACGAAGAAACTCGTAATAAGGAAATGAAAATCTTGGAAGTACTGATACAATCTTAGTAGCATTACGAGGATCAATAAGAATACGGATAAAAATAAATTGATTGATTAATTGATAAATTGATTTAAAATATGAAAAACTATCTAGGTTTTTTTATGCCTTGCGGTTAGGGAATTGTGTTCATGGTACATTCATATTTGTATTTTTGTGTAGTTTTTTGTTTGTTTGTCACATAGTTCTATTGAATACGAATAATTATAAGAGATCTTTTTGGCCGATAGATTGAACGTCAACAGGTACATTCCCTCCGAGTTAGGTTTGACCTTACAATGTCAATCAGGAGGTATACCACCATCCACAGATATACAGAAATGCAGTCTCATCATTAATTAAATTTCGGGTTTAAAAATATAGGCTCGTTCATTATATGAAGTCGTCCGTTATTTGAGTATATATGCGAAAGTTTTATGAAAACGATATCATTCGACATGTCTTATTGAATGCTGAATGCAGCTTTTAAGCCAGTCTGATAAAATGTATTGATATTAAATTTTCCTTCAATTAATGATGGAATCTTTCAATGAAACTAGTATTAATTATATTCGACAACAATCTCTTTATTAATCTCTCTTATGCATCATTAATATGAATCTGACATCTTCCGACTACAATCACACCATCAACAGTAATAATAAAAACAGGATGAACGAATCTAGATAAAATTTGTTTTTCTAGTGAAGATAATGTTATAGTCTCTCTTGAAATAATCGACTCCCCGATGACAACAATAAAAATACTTGGATTGATTATAAACAATCACGAGTTATGAATGGCGGACATGCTATTATAATAAGTTACATATATACTAAAACCATATATACAATGCCTATTCATGAGAGGGTCATTTAATGGATAGGATGAAGCATTATTTACAGTAGCAAGAAAAATACTTAGACCATGCCAGAGCACCAAAGATGAAAAAAGATGAAACATGAATATGACACCAATTGCAATCAGATACAGTAGAACAGTCCAAGTAACTGGAAAAGTAATCAGGAGAATTTGAAATCCAAGGAAGGATTAAGAATATCTGGGCCTCATAACTGTTGGGAATACTGAGTCTAATGATGTAGAGCTAAAGACATCCTCGGTCTATCGGAACTTAGTGTAGTCCATTTATTATTTCTGGCGTGAAAACTTGATTTATGTGCTAGTTTGGGTTTTATGGCATATCACCCTTTGTAGGTTATATCATGCTAAATCTGTTTTTATAAAAAATTAGCATTTTTTCTAAAAGTTCACTTTAGCATAATTACACAGTTTAATTGCCAAACAGATCTAATTCAAGCAAATCAGTTTTTATATGTATGCTTTTTGTTTACACACAGTTAAATCTCAAATCAGTTCTTTATCAAACAATTAAGTTTAGCGTAATTACAGTTTCAATGTCAAGAACAGTTCTATTTCAAACAAATCAGTTTAGCATACAAAAACAATTCCTGTTCAGCAATTCAGCTTAGCATCAGTATGCAGTTTAAATGTCGAAATAGTTCTATTTCAAGCAATATTAGGTAAACAGATTATATTACACAAGAAAGATAGAGTTACATAGAAAAGATAATAAGTCTCGTACTGTTTAGGATAACTCCGGTATTGTTCGGCTGGCAGCGAAATCTCACAGTACTAATAAAGGTGAGATGAGTCCATTATGGTGAGATGGGTGAGGCTCCCACAGCACATATCTAGTACACTCATTGGGATGTCTTTCCCTTCTCCAGAAATGCAGTCGGTGTAATCTAAAGCCCAAGTTGCCTAGGCAAATGAAAAATTCAGAAGAGTTTAAAAAGTTAGAATAGATAGATAATACTATGACATTACAAGAGAGCTAAAAAAGCTATGAAACATGAAGGTGACAGTGATACAGATCATAGTTAAAACCTCTAATGCCAAAAAAAAATAAAAAGGAAAAGACAATACAAAAAGAAATACAGAAAAGACAATGGAATAACTAAACCTCCGAGGAAAACATGAAACTATCCAGACTACAAAAATACACAAAACATGGTAGGATTTGAAAGTCATTTTCTTTTGCTACATTAGCGATTAAGTTAAAGTTATTATCGCGATCGAAGGAGATTAAAGATAACAACAACAACGACAACTGTTCCTTGAATAGGAGACTTGAAGTTTATTTTCTTTTTATTTTATTGTTGTGCTGAAGGAGTAATAACTTTGATGTCTCTTTTTTCAAAGTTGTTGTCTTTGAACCTTTGCGGAATCTACAGTCTATTCTCTCTCTGTTTCCGACTGAAATTGGCAAGTTTAGATTGATATACACTGTAGACGTTTTGTTATTCCGTTGACTTCAGGTGACGGTCGTGCAGCCGTCATCTTCTACACCATTTGCTTATTAATTATGGTAGAGAAAAGTTGTCTCAGAGATAGCATAAAATGCATATACTTACTCTATGATAGAAGCGTTGAAAGTATAACTATGAGAAAATATATTTGAATCATATAAAATATAATCTTGAAAAGTCGCAATTGAATTTGATTCTATCAATAGGTTTAATGACTGAATGAATGAATGAATGAAGAAGAAGAAGAAGAAGACATTTCAGGAATAATGATAGTATATATAACAATCCTATTTATAGCGCAGAGGTTCAATCACTTTTCGATTGACTATCTGTATAGGACCAACGGAAATTAGCAAATTTTAATTATGCCCATCGCCTTTTTAATTAAGATTCATTGATTTTCTCAGTATTTGCTCTTCTACAACAACAAAATACACTGCTGCAAACACATGGATACACATACGATCCTAATATATATATATATATATATATATATATATATATATATATATATATATATATATATATATATATATACTGTACGCTACGGTTAAGTTGCTGAAATTCAATAGATTAAGCAATCAATTTCATCGACTGTATCCGATGTTACTCATCTCCCTGAAGACATCTTAAACATTTCAAAATAATTCTAACATCTACTAAAGTATTTCCTAACAATTATTCATTTCATTGGGGAAATCATTTGAACCCTAAATTTTTCAGCTTTAAGGTCGCATTATATACAAATATATATATGTATGTATCTGTGTATGTGTTCGTGTGCATATATACACTTACATGCATACTTTTTTTTATATATTCATAGATATATATACAGTGATTATATATATATATATATATATATATATATATATATATATATATATATATATATGCACAAAAGAAGGCTTATTTTCTGCTGTTTTATATCCATGAAAAATAAACCTTGCACAGATTTTTACACAAGTCCCATTTTATTCCATAGTCAAATTTTTTGACTTCGTAGTTCACACCTCAAATTTATTAGCGTCTTCTTTACAGGGCTTAAAATACATTGGCAGTATGCCCTTCAGAGGATTCAGAAGTTCGCAAAAAGGATGTGCCCTTGATACGAAACTAAGTCGCATCTGACTGTAATGATCCAGTTCTTGAGATCTTGAATGTAAAGAATATCCATTTATCGACATTACCCCTAGATCCACGGTCTCAACGTGATGATACCTGTTAGGGTTCGATCTTTGGATCAAGCAGATTTGTATTGGATAGGTATGAGTAAAATAAAAGTAAGTAAACTTGGTGACCTAAGTCGAGGGTGACCCGTTTGCTCCCTTTTCAATAGCTACCACACCGAGGTGTAGGAGAGGGTACCATTCCATTCCCTGGATTAATCCACTTTACCCTTGATCTTTACTTTATAATGCTGAGTGTACTATTTTTTTGAGTCTTTTATATGACTAAACCTGGGATTGAACCCCAGTCTTCCGGACCATTGGCGAACACTCTACGCAAGAAATGTAGATATAAATGTATAATGAAGTTAATTCCCTTACCTCTAGATATAAAATAACCACAGACGTGTTTAAATGATATTAAAATCATTTATTCAATCAATAAAACAATCAAATTAATCTAAATAACGTATTCTAATTAATGGTTGATATTCGTTCAACATAGAATAGAGAAGAAAAATTGTGGAACCACTTTGTTTTGAAGAAAAGTATTGGATCATCGACAAAGAATAAGGGAAGTTATATTTTCTTAGAGTGATGTGTTCAAGAGTGTATGTGAGAGAGAATGAAAATGGATGACTTTTTTTCAAACATTATTATTAATAATAATTCCAGTGATCTTAAAGAAATAAATTCGTGAAAGTTGACAACTGAGGAAGCTATCAATGTAGAGTTCTCCAGTTTAGGAGTCAACTTGGTGTGATCTTAGTGACTTATTTGTAGAAAATCACATGCAATTTAAGAGAAAGTTTGTTGAATTCAAAAATCAAAAATAAACGTGTTCGGGTTTTTATAACTAGGTGTTTATCTATTCCTTTTTTACCGGGATCAAGTGACAAGCTCATTCTTCACCCGCAAAACCCAGTTTTCGTCACTTTCCTGGTTTTTTGTCACCGCTTTCGTAACAAACTTTCGTCGCCCAATTTTGCGCAAGAACTAACAATCCGTGTATTAACAGTTCTCAGCACAGGCAAGATGTAACAGAAGGTCACATTTTAAACTGAGTACATTTGGTTTGAATTCAGTTTTTTTTCCTCTCTTTCGCTGATGCTTAATCAAAGCTAAATAACCAAGTAATCCTTACTGTTTACCCAAAACTACAGAAGAAGTGATAGATTCATAAGTGTCCTAAGGGCATTAGCACTAAGTGAAATGCAAATAGACTCGTCCAGGATTTTAATTCAGGTCTCCTGCTCTTTTACTTAAGACGTAAAAGGGGGTGTACTCGTGGTGTAATGGTTAAAGCGATAGACTGCGGAATAGCAGTACGCGAGTTCGTACTCCAGTCGCGCTATTACGTTCACTTTTGGGCAAATACCCTTGAGAAAGGTATGAACCCCTTTATCCTCCCAGCTATGGGTTAAGTAGTACATCTACTGTTCTTCTAGGAGATTGGATTTGGCCTTAAATAACCTACAAAGGTTGATATGCCATTAAACAAAGAAACCAAACCTTAAGAAGTAAAAGGTTAAGCCACGTGCCTACGAAGAACCAACAGTGGAACAATATGCTGAATATTTAATGCACTTATGAGCAAAACGCAATCAGGATTTTCTCATATCTTTTTTTTATCTTTAAGCGTGTCAGGTTTGTTTGCTAAGTATAGAAATTTACCTGTATATTTGCTCGAATTCAATTTTGAATGATGTTTTTGTTGTTTTCTTTAGAATATATTAGTTCTTTTCATTTCTTTTGTTAAAACCTCCGGGATAAATGAAAGAAATTGCACAGCAAAAGTATTTTTGGTGCATGCTTTTAAAAAGGCCTTTTTGAATGTACCTGACTGCAAAATATTTGCTCAATGAAATTCCACGTGGATGTCACCATAATCTCTTGTTTTTATTTTACTTAAAGCCATACTCTACAATTCAGAATATTTCTTTTGTTCTACGGCCCTGGAGGAATGTAATTTTTTAAAACATTAAAAAGGCTTTTCATTTTCAAGGACTTTTATCTCACATTTTCTACCGGAAAAAAGAAAAAAAGTCTTTCCTCTTTGACTCATATGTTGCTTAAACCTTTTCTTTTTTTGTCAGTCGCAAATATGTTTTAAAGACTGTGAATATTCTTTTTAATTTTATATATTCTAAAAAAGATTACCTTTTCCAAAATCATCTAGGTATTTTCTGTGTTCATGGAAAAAAAGGGACCCACCACATTAGATCAGAAAAAAGAACGCCCTGCTAATTATTTGCAGTGGAGATATATAATTCAATTTTACTAAGCTTTATATGATATGCACTTCGAAAATAATGCTGCTTTTTATATTTCAGCGAAAGTTGAACCAGAAATATTTATTAAAAGGGCTGATTCTCAGCTAATAGATAGATTTTTCTATCACATATTCACAATGATTTGTAATTAATTTTTGCTCCTAATATGTGAAGATCCTGAAACTTGTGCTCTTAAAAAATGTCAGTGACATTGTCAAGAATATGTCTGTGCATTCAATCTTTCATAGTTTTAATTAATTGTGGATGATCACAAGACTCAAGACACTATAAATTTCGTGTGGAATCAGTTGTCTTTGGAAAGTGAGTGTGCATGTGTTTGTGACACTATAAGCTTTTCTGCAGCGGGTGTAATACACCAAATGTGTGGATATGTATATAATTATTTTTGCGTACAGACGTAGCATTTATGTATGCATATACGAGGTGCGTACTATAAGTTTCGAGACTTTTTTCGTATGGGCACTTTTATTGATAGCACGCACATGAAACTCTAGTCCCCTTCGAAGTAATGTCCTCCGGTTGCAATCCACTTGTTGTACCGTTCCAACAACTTCTCAAAGGCCCCATGGAACTCCTCTTGTGTGAGCGTGTCAATGACCTTCGTCACAGCCTTTTTCATCTCCTCAATTGTCTCATAACGACAGCCTCTGAGCTTAGAGAGCAAAGTCTGGACTATAGGGAAGGTGAGGAACTGTCTTGGTGCCCATCTTGATCAAATAGTCTGTGATAACGATGGAGTTGTGGACTGGTGTATTGCCGGGGTGGAAATGCCACTGACCCGATTTGAAGAGTGCTGGCCTCTTCCCTCGGAATCCCTTCCTGAACTCCCTTAAAACTCGACATAGTAACCCAAATCCTAATACTAACCCTTTGGCAAATCAACTCCGGTGTTCTGACTTCCTCACTCCTCCCACATCACTAATCATCCCTCACAGACTCCCTGCCTTCTTTGAATCTCTGATGCCACTCAAAAACTGATGCTCGATTCATGCAAGATACTCCAAAAATAGTCTGAAGCATTCCATACGTTTCTGTTTCATTTTTTCCATGTTTAAAACAATTTTATTGTATATCGTTCTCCTAAAGTCTCCTCACGTCCAGGTTGGATTTTTGAAATTCACCAGCTGTGACAATCAGGTTTTAGCAGGGTGTATTCCAATTACTGTTGTAGCTGTTCATTTGAACCTGAAATCATAAAAATTGGTCAGTCATCTCATAAGATGTATAGCAATAACATACTGAATTTTCCAGAGTGTACACAAATTTTACATGCCCAATAAAAAATGTCAGGAAACTTATCGTCTTCACATCGTACATGTAGGGTTGAGTGTAACTATTCTGATGTGTACTGGTAGGTTTAATTTTTAAAAAAAGACAATTCGGTGTCCCGATCGATTTCTCCTTCGTCTTTGTCCATATTCAATAAAATATGTTTTATAGGATTAAAGCTATGTTAATTTTCATTGCGACACAAGTTCTGGAAAAATGGTTGGAGATAGCTGAAAGCGTTTGAAACCCTGAATTTTAGTGAGCAGTTCTTCATTCATTCCATTCGGATTTACAAGGCGTTGTCGGCTGGGGCTGAACAATGCACCGACTCCACCTTTTCAGAGAGGAAAGACTCCCATCCACCCAAAACTTATTCCATGTATTATACTAAACAATCAAATGCTGAGGCTTCAGTCCTGGAGCTTTAGGAAATGTCGAGTACCCATTCATCAACTTTACTTCCAGGTCCACTTGGAACCGGAGAAGTTGCCCCTGCTAGGGTCCCAGCTACGGATCAAATAAAACTGTTCAATTATTTACTAAAATATTTTATTCGTTAGTTGAAGCCATTTAACTGTGTGCATACAAATGATTGATTATAAGCAGAATTATTACAGATAGATTAGAATAATTGTAGCCATTTAACTGTAGGGAAAAGTTATTAATAATAAATTGGTTTGTTAGTGTTAGATAGCAATGTCTGAAACCGTTTAACTGTTAGCAAACACATGATTAATATTAGCATTATAAGAGTGAGTAGAAATGAAATCCATAAAAACAAGACTTGACTGTAAATAGTCCACAAGTCTTGGTATACTAATAAACCAATTAACCTAACTGAATTTGTATTCCCTTCTCCATAATCCAGATTTTTTTCTTAAATGGATAAATAATTTATCCTTCCTTGTTGGTTATTATTTATTAAACTTACCACCTCGCCTTATATATATATATATATATATATATATTTATGTCTCAGTGTGTGTGTGTGTGTGTGTGTGTGTGTGTACATATTTGTTTCAAACATATTTATATGCTCTACTATTCATAAGATGTGGTCATATGGAAGTGGTACTTCTCTCTTTTGACACTTTCTGATAAGCGTAACAATAAGGAAGTCACGACTCTAAGTGTCATAACCAGGAAACTCTACGGAATGTCAAAACTTGACTTTCGCAATTCCTGTACAATTTTCTTCTTGTTCTTAATTTATTGCTTTTCTTTTTCATACAGTTTTGATACCTTCGTATCATTTCTTTTTCCTTGAAATTTTATTTCCTCTTTTTTATAGGATTATTATTTTTCTTAGTATTAGCAGTAGTGACAGGAGTAGTTCTTGTTCTTGATGATGATGATGATGATGATGATGATGATGATGATGATGATGATGATGATGATAATAATAATGTTGAAATACTTATTCTTGATTATTTATCTGCTTGTTCTCCTCCATACTGTCACATTTATTTTTCCTTCAATATTAACTTCTGTTTTTCCCTTCTATCGTATTTTCTTTTCGCCTTGTATTATTCCTTCTCCTTCAACTTTCTAACCACCTCTCTCTCTCTCTCTCTCTCTCTCTCTCTCTCTCACTTAATTATTCTGTTTTTTTCTTCTTCCTCTCACTCTTTTACAATCTTTCTTTATTTGCTTCTATCTTTGTTTCTTTCTTTGTTTCTTTGTTTCTTTCTTTCTCATTATAGTCATAATCATCTATTTTAGTTCTTTTTGTTATCTTCTTCTTCTTCTTCTTCTTCTTCTTCTTCTTCTTCTTCTTCTTCTTCTTCTTCTTCTTCTTCTAGCTTGTTGCCTGCTCGTTAATATTTCTTTTCTTATCATTTGATCTTTTTTCTCTCTTTCTTTTACCTTTTTAATTTAGAATCGAGTATTTTATAAATCATTATCATTTTTATTTTAACTGCATCTCATCGTCTCTTGGGAATTAATTAGCTGACGTTGAACAAATGATAAGCGTTTTCCTTAACGCCTTAGAAATGTCTCTGAATTTCCACCATCATTGATAGCACATTGATCTGAATTACATCTTCATAAAAATAGTCAAAACATCTTTATCATATTGTCTACTTATTTTTTTTCAAGGAGTTTATTAAGGTTTTCACATTCCACTCGCAAACAGCGCACCGTAGCCAATGGGTCTGGAATAAGATGCTCTCATGAAAGATTAGATCCTGGGAAAAAATACCTGAGCAATTTGGAAGATTTCTAATCTTTTACAGTGTAGGGTGCCGACTTAACATAAAGCGAAATGGTGGCTTTAGTTCATTTTCAATTGAATTGATGTCTAAAGAGACCATGTAGATTGATAGCGTTGTATGCAATTTCTTTCATGATAATTTTTTTTGTCAAAAATCCACTAGTGAAGAAAAAGAAATATTTTTAGCTGTATCTTAAAAATCTTTTTCCTCTTACGTAAATTTCACCAAGTTTACGAAGCTGTTTGTTACCATTACTGCCTAATCTATTTTGATTTGGTGGGGTTTTTCCTTTTAGGGTCCAAGTTATGAATCAAATTGATCTGTTTAGATATGATACGTATTCATTTGCAAAATATGAAGAATATTTTATAAACACACTATTTAAAAATGTAAATAGGAACTTCCAATGATCACGATAATCTATCATCTATGGAGAGAACAAACTTAGTATAAATATCGGAGAATCTCACTGCTTCCTAACTTCGCAGTTCTAGCGGGACAAATTTTAAGAATGACCTAGCCGAACAGTTATTTTTTCGTTTCATCTTGTCTCTGATGGTTTGAGTTCTTTGTTTAATGGCATATCAACCTTCGTAGGTTATTTAATGCCAAAGCCATTCTCCTAGAAGAACAGTGGTGGTGCTATTTAACCCATAGAGGAGAAGGGGGTTCATACCTTTCCCAAGGGTATTTGTCCGAAAGTGTACGTAAATAGCGCTACTAAACTTCGAACTCGCGTGCTACGATTCCGAAGTCCATCACTTTAACCATTACACCACAAGGACACTCCCCTTGTCTCTGAGTTAGCTTCTTGTTCTCTATAAAAATTGAACACAAGTATTTTCTTTTTCCGTATTTTTCTAGCTTTTGGGAAAATATGCGAAATAAATAATTGACAATAAAATATCTATCTATCTAAACTTCAACATTTTCGTTAATCTAATTTTTCTGTTGTAACTTTCAGTTAAAATCCTTTAATATTGCGTTGCCCTTACACATTCCTCCGTTGTCAGTTCAAAGATAGGCAAATCATTCATCTCGTCTGACTTTTAACTTCATCGTTCATTTGTTATTCTTATTATACACCACAACAAGAGTGTAGCTATTTTTCTTCTGAAAACATCCGTGGTTAGAAACTCCGATGATTTCTTGAAGATAAATAGATACTGATTTCTTTTGTTCTTTCCTTTTTCTCCCCCTTTGTTTCAATCTCTTGGGTTCCATTGTATTGTTTTTATCTTTTGAATTCTTGCATAGATTTATGCAAAGTCTGATGTAGAGAATAGGGGCACTGCTGCCAAATTTTGTCAGCGCCAACGATTTCCATTGACGACCGCGCAACAATATCTTAAGTGACAGAAATAAGCAAGTCAACCTTACAAAATTCAGTCGGGTTAGCGTGACCCACATTCAGAAGAAGAGGTTTTTCAAATTCATATATACGATTTAGAAAATGATTATAATATAACGTTGAATATATGTTTATGATTTTAATGAAACATCTATAGATTAATCAAATTTTGTATTTGATTGAAATGATTGATGCTATAAAAAAATTGCAAACAAATGGTTATTATCAATTTGGAATACATACGTGAAACCATAAAATATTAAATAACGTATCAAATTTTGTTATACCGACTGCATCTCTGCAGAGTGGTAAGACTCCCTCAACGAGTGTCTTAGATATGACACTTATCAATCTGATGGTGAGGTTCCAGTATTGCTGGTGCTTTGGGGAACGCAGAGTACCCCTTCATTGGCATTGCTCCCATGTCCACTCTGAGCCGGAGTGGCAGCACCTGATAGAACTAAACTGTTTACTTATTCTAAACAGAACTATTTGAAATAGATCTGTCTGAACTTTTTTCAACGTTGAAACTGTATACTTATGTTAAACTGAATTGTTTGAAAGAGAACTGTTTTGGCATTTAACTGCTTATAAACAAAAATTATCCTCCTCCTCTTCTTCATCATCATCATCATCATGTCGCGCTATCAACACGGTTTTCCCTGACCCTCTCTCACCACCCGTCCCTATCGTCTATCGCTCCTGGCAGCTCTTCAAGATTATATCCTGTATCAGCACAGAACTGTTGTATACAGGTTCTAGCTGGTCTTCCTGCCTTTGCTCGTCTATGTGAAGGGATCCACAAGAGTATATCGCTTATTAGTTAATCCTTACTTCTCCAGCAGGGTCCCGCGTGTCTGGTTCGTCTAACTTTGATAGTCTTCATAATGGCTAGTAGTTGGCCGTACAGCTGCTGTTTAGTGGGGTGTTGCCTCCAGTACTTGTTTCATATTGCTCGCAGCATTTTTGTGTAATTGCCGTTAAGCCTTTTCTCCATAGGTTTAGCGTCCATGTAGTACATCCATATAACAGTATCGACACGACCGTTCCTTGGAAAAAACTGCGTTTTATTTTATCGGTCAAGTTTGACTTCCATAAGACCAATAGCCTATCATTAGCTGTCCATACCTTCGCTAGTCACGAGTTGATGTATTTCTTGAGTGATGAGACTCTTCTTCCTAGGTAGAGGAACTTGTCCACTAGTTTCAACGGCCCACCCTTTAGTGTGGAGATGTTGCCTCTTTGATTGAAGCAGGTTTGTGCATATACCATTAGTCAGGATGGTCTGATTATAATTTTTTGCACAATTTCAAGTTTATCATATTTCCCACCCAGTCATGACTAGTCTTCTTTCGTGCCATTTTACTGCATTAATCAATTATATGGACAATTGTTTCGCCTCTGTCCTTACATTGCCTGTATTTGCAATTAACCTGTACATTATCAACATTCTTGTTGTTGTTGTTGTTGTTATTCTTCTTCTTCTTCTTCTTCTTCTTCTTCTTATTATTATTATTATTATTATTATTATTATTATTATTTACTCCTTAAGAGTTTTTCACATCAGTATTAGCTGATGGTTTTTCACTGGAGATTGAGTGGCAGCAAGTCTCTTCAAGTCTCCAGGACTCTTCTTGGTATTCTGGCCGTTCTCAGTATAGCTCTCTTTAGGATAGTCTCTACCCGTCTGCTTCCAATTCCTCCAAGACTTTTTATTGTTATTATTATTATTATTATCATTATTATTATTATTCATTAAAGTTTTTAATATCAGCATAAGCTGATGGTCTTTCAGTGGAGATTGAGTGACCGCAAGACTCCTCATGTCTCCAGGACTCTTCTCAGGATTCTGGCCGTTTTCAATAAGGCTGTTGTTTGGATTGTCTCCACTCGGCCGCCAACTTCCAAATCTTTCAGGCCCTTTAACAATCCCTCAGTTACCGTGCCAAAAGCAACAATCACAATTGATATAATTGTCGCCTTCATAGTCCATAGTTTTTTCAATTCTCTAGCAATGTCAAGGTACTTATCTCTCTTTTCACATTCTTTCAGTTTTATTCAGTGGTCAGCCGGGACAGCAAAGTCGACACTTTTGCAGATTTTCTTTTTTTTTTTGTTGATTATAATCAGGTCAGGTCATCTGGCCGAGATTAGGAGATCCGTTTGTATATCAAAGTCCCAAAGGAGTTTGTGTGCCATTTTCTAGGGCAGGTGCTGGGTTGTGCATCTACTATTAGTTGGCATGGTCAGATTTAAATTTCTTGCACATTTCCTAATGGATTACCTTGCCCACCAAGTCATGTATTATTATTATTATTATTATTATTATTATTATTATTATTATTATTATTATTTACTCATTAGAGTTTTTCACATCAGCGTAAGCTGGCGGTCTTTCACTGGAGATTGAGTAACAGCAAGTCTCCTCAAGTCTCCAGTATTATTATTATTATTATAATTATTATTTTTTTACTCCTTAGATTTTTATATCAACGTAAGATGTTTTTTCACAGAAGTTTGAGTGACAGCAAGTCTCCTCAAGTCTCAAGTACTCTTCCCAATATTCTGGTCGATCTCAAAGTGTAGTAGTTTGGATGGCCTCCACTTATCCTTTTTTTTCCAAGTCATCCTGTCCCTTTTTTTTATCTATCGATGACTGTACCAAGGGCATCAAATATTATTATTATTATTATTATTATTATTATTATTATTATTATTATTATTATTATTCACGCATTCTTTTTTTTATACACCTCTTGTCGTCATAATTAAGATAACCTTCCATACCTACTATTGATATTTCTTTCAATGTCTTTTACTTTTTCACATATTTTACATGTTTCTTGTCTCACCTATAATTAATTTTCCATTCTTTAATTTTTTTCTTTTTTTTTTTTTCAGGTAAGTACCAAATCACAGTTCTAACGGGGATCTCCTGAAGTACCTTGCAGCTAAGTTTGCTATTCCCTGTATTTCCTGTTTTTCTGCATACATTGCAAAAATACACTATGCATCAAATATTTCTGTAAAAACGAAGATGATTTAATTGAAAATTTTGCATGCAAGAAATTATTCATCTTATATTAATATTGTCAAGAAAGATGCTGAATGGTACGTATGTATTTCTTCAAAGGAGGTCATATTAAACGAGATTATTGTACAGTTAACTTTTTTCAAAAAAAAAATATAAATTTTACTCAAAAAAATGCATTTCATGTGAAAAATATTTATCAAGACCTAAGCATTTTTCTTTAATTTGATCCAGTAAATAGAGACAGCAAATGTTTAATTTGCTGCATTAATTAATCGAGAGAAAACCAAACGCCATAAAAAATCAAAACAAAACAACAGAAAAATCTAACGAGCGAAAAACAAACAAACAAACAAACAAACAAAAACAACAAGGAAAATGGTTATATAGATTTTAACAGCAGGCTTACTTGTCTAGGCTTATTTTATGTTTCGAGACTTGGGAATTGCGTTCATTAGATGTCTATTACCTTTTTGTAAATATATCTTTTGGCATATGGTTCAATCGAATCCGAATATTTTTTAACAAGTCTATGTGTCAAATACATGGGCATTTAACAGGTACTACCGCTTTAGGGCAAAGTGGACCTGGGAGTAAAATCGTATTCCACCTTCTATGTTCGCAAGAACTGAATCCCGCCATTAGGTGCAGTTTAGACAGCATTCTTATAGTGAGGGGGTCTTACAAAACAGCATGCTATACAGTCAGTATATTCCATGCCCCGGGGACAGAAAAAAAGCTATGGTGTAAGTGATAGGAAGAAACAGTCCAAAAAGAGGACAGGGAAAAGAGAGGTAGAACAACAGCATTCCTAACGACAAGATATTATTGTATTATACAATAGTTCCTCAACTATACATACATCTTCATGTAAATTGTAAATCTTAAAATGAAAGAAAATAATTATACAGTTTCAGTGCTTTTTGACATACACTGTACTAACCATTACCCTATGGTTTGGCATTCATTTAACTTTTCAAAAATAAAATAACAACAAAATATGTTATCTAATCTGTACATCAAAACAAGTTCACTTGATTCTTAATGGGTATATTATCAGATATCAATATTTTCATCAGATCAAAGAAGTCCTGTTAATTTCGTTTTAGACCATTAGACAGTGTCTGGACAACTTTCCATTCTTTAAAATCACTTAACACTATATTTAAAAGCTATCTTTATAATCTCCCAAGATTTTCCAGGCGTTCATGTACAATAAAATACCAACATCTTATTAAAAAAAAAACCGACAAAGTTTTTTATGAACTCCTTATGCACTTGAATTTGCTTATCTCAGAATATTTGTTAGTAACTAGCCTCTATTGATTCTGTATTTTTAAAACCAAAACCTTGTAGGGTCTGTAGATGTTAGCTTTAAAAATATCCAATTTTGATAGAATAATCGATATATCAGCTGGGAGGAGTGATTAGCAAGTTATTATCACAGATAATACTGTATGTTAACAGTTGGTGTGTGACAGCAATCATTGTAGGAACTAAACTCGGTTACCCGATTTCAAATCCTGCATTTCAAATACTGCTATTATCAGTGGGATATGTATGAAACCCACTATTATCCCTCCAGTTATGGGTAAATGAAAGGAAAGTCTGTGCACTTTATCTTGGTATTGTAACCATTTTGGGAGAAGGAACACTTTAAATTCAAACCAGATGTGGAAAAGGATGGTCTTCATCAGACTATTTCTATCCGAGACATGCAACACGAGAAGCGACCCCACGAGCAAACCAGGTCAAGATATAGGCTTTGATTCATTCTGTATTAGTACTGTCGTTGGTTACCTGTACCCTAAAGATAGAATCATGAAAAGTATGAAGATAGCCTTAAATATACCTTGATGGAAATATTCGTTTGTAGTGTTCTGCAATTTAGAGTCTTGTTATTTGTCTCGTTTGTTATAAGTCATGGTGTAGAAGAAAATAATTCATTAATACATTATAATCTTCTTGGATTACCATGTTTATCAATTTTTCTCTAATTCATAAAATGTATAAAACATATTACAAAAATTGCTTATTATCTTATTATGACATCAACAGTGACGTTAATGCTGAAGGAAAAAAAAAATTGTCACAACAGGATTTTAGAATTATAGGAATTTAGCACATAATATATATTCTGCTTTTTCTTTCGCTGCCAACTGACCCTATCGTTATTCTTTTACAGAACTCTATGTTTCTGTTATTTCATTTCGATTGAGAAAAATATTCAATGATAAACAAACGAAAGTTACATATTTTAACCTGTAAAAATACACTTATAAAAAATGTGTTAAAGATGCTTTGATAAATTAGATATCAGAAAATAAAGGATCAGTTCTTATTTGGAATCATCGATTCTTGTCTGAACATATCAATTTTTCATTTTAGACTGAATTATTAATTAAATAGTCTACTCATAATTTATTAATTAATTATTCAAGTCTGAGATTATCATAAAACAATTCAATATGGAATTCAAAATTAACTTTTCTCGACTGAATTTAATAATTAAACGTAAAATACTGAATTTATTAGGTAATTAAAAATCATTCAAGATTGAATTTGTAATTAAAAAATTCAGACTAAATTTATTAATTAAATATCCTATACTGAATATTGTAATTAAACATGATACTCAGAAATTATTGATTAAACAATTCTAGACGGTATTTATTAATTAACCATTCTAGACAAAATATGTCAATTAATCATTAAAGACTGAATTTATTACTTGAAAATAATAGACTGTATTTATTAATTTACAATTCTATTTATTAATTTACAACTCATTTATTAACCCCTTAAGACAAAACTTATTTATAAACAATTCCAGACTGAGATATAAATTAACCATTCAAGACAAAATATATTAATTGCTAAATAAAGACAGAATTCATTAATTAACATTTCAGTATTGAGTTTAGTAATTAACATTTCCAGATTAAGAATATATTAGTTAAACATTCTATAGTGAATATCTAAATTGAATATAATAAACTGAATTTATTACCAATTCTATACCTTTTCCAGTTCAAAATGGGAATAGTTCAGTTCAGAATGGAAAAATTATTAAAAATATTTTATAAATTTATATTTATACTTATAATAATTTTTCCATTTTGAACTGAACTATTCCCATTTTGAAATGAACTATTCCCATTTTGAACTGAACTACTTCAATTTTGAACTGGAAAAGGTATACACTAAATTTATTCATAAACTATCATTATGAAGTTATTTCTACTAGTTTTAGTAGACATCAAATTTGTATACAACTTTTGTGCAAAATACACAAGTTAACAACTGTAAGTCATATATATTCTGATCGGATAAGTTTAGCGTATATCTTAGGACCTTGAAGCATATTTACTCAGGAATTGCCTCATCGTTTCATGTCCACTTTGATCCTCAGTTGGCCTACAATACGTATTGCTGTCAATAGTACATGCACTTGGACTACTGCCAGTGCTGTCGAAGCCCGAATGAACATAGGAAGCGAATTCTTCCTCTACCATCGCTTCAAACTTGTCATTAAAGACAGGAATTTTGTGCAAGCTACCCTTGACATTCACATCCATGAATAATTCGAATGGTTGGGTAATTTGAACATAACTCGAAAAAATCTCAAAATAAAATTCAGGTTTCGAATCCCATCGTTGCTATTTAGAAAACTCCATTACAATCTGGCTGAAAAAATAGTGTTTAAATCTCAAATGTAAGTCGATGATTGTATATTTGGTTGTGAATAAACGCACGTTTTTAGTCATGCAAATTCTGCAGTTACTTCGGAAAAGATATAAACAAAAATTACTCAGAGAAAATGATAGATTGATTTCTTCAGTGACATATAAAATCATTATGAGATATGTAATGTTGAAACTAGATCAATTTTTAAAGCTTTGAAAAAATTATTACGATGTTTTCAACATTCATTTGCATTTTTAGAAATTACATATTCTTACTGTAATAATATTTTGTACTCATGGATGTAATACAAAGTCTTCTTATCTTGGTAATTACGCCAATAGGCCGTTCAATTATGCTAATAGATATAATTTGCACACAGTTGCATGGTTTCAAGGATTCTTATGAAAAAATAATGATTGCATGCAAATTATATATTGTTTCAGGTAAATAAGAATAAGATTACTTAGTAAAAAATATGCGTTCAAGTAACTATTCTTATATGTATTTAACATACTTCTGGGTAAATATTTTTGAAAAATTATGCGAAATAAAATATTTTGATGAAGAAGAAGATAAGCAATGAAGATGCAGTATCCAACTGGAGGATGATTAGGAAAGATGGGTAGAACAGAAGGATGCGTTTATTTCTTTTCTCTGGTTCTTGGAAAACAGCGATGGTAGGTTAATAAAAGTTCATCATTATGTTAAACGGAGGCGAAAAAAGCCAGTAATTATATAAATTCAAGTAAAATCATTATTGTCAGAGATTCATTTCGTAATGGCAAAATAGTGAGTCAGGTTTGTAAAGGTATATATATATATATATATATATATATATATATATATGTAATTGTTTTAAAAATTATTTTGGTAGAAAGTTGGTCCTTGTAACTGTTCCGTATATATGGGTTAGACAAGCCGTCTTGTAGAAAGAACAGCCTAGATTAAAACGAATTTTAGTCCGTTTAAAAATTATGGAGTTAGTGATCTCTCTCTCTCTCTCTCTATATATATATATATATATATATATATATATATATATATATATATATAAACCGTCTACCCTATCAGGATGCAACACAGTCAATTTTTCAGCGGAGTTTATCTGGTGCGAATTCAGAGTTTTTCTTTACCAAGACCAGTTGCTATACTGATGTTAAAGAGCCCAGTCAAGACAATTACTTACCGATAGTTGGAGGAAAAATAGTTGGATTGATAACTTTTTGAAGGGTATTGATAATATGGTAAATGTAAATAGCCCCAACCAGTATTTGAACTCGGGTGTCCGTGCCCGATGACCTCGAAGGTAATAGTTACACCAATATATATATAGTGCAGTTAGAAGTAAACATAAACCTGGTTGTCATTATAAACTAATTTCGGTGGAGAATATCATTATACTCTCCGTCTCATGACTGCACACACATTGTCTTCAGACGCTGACTCGATATTACTGATATATATATATATATATATATATATATATATATATATATATATATAGTCATCCACAGACAGATCTATTTCGTTCTATCAGAACTCATCAGTGTGGCTAAACAGTAGCTTCCCGTAGCTGGGATCGAAACCCTGGTTGACTCAAACGCCAAGCCAAAGCTTCTAACCATTTAGCCACAAGGAGATATTAGCTGCGAAGTAAATTTTAAACGGTTATGAATCACAATTACTATTGTTTACATACATCCGTTCAACGGCTGCCGACACCTCAATTCATATGCGAAGAGGCTTGCAATGAGCGCTAATGGCAACACGATTACTTCTTCGCCAGAGAACTCAACCCTACGAGGGTAGGGGAGTATATATCTCTATAGTCATGTTTGTGCGTGTGTGGTGTCTGTGTATCACAAAGAAACGCATTGTTTTGAAAACTACACAGAATATTTTAAGCGATTTTTGATAAATTTACCGTTTTTATACGGATTCTGTATTCTTTATAAATTTACAGGACATATATTGATATTCAAATAAATAAATAAATAAACCGATATAATGAAATAGAAAATAAATAAATATGGAGGTGCATGCGTGCATGTATGTGTGTGTTTGCTTCTGTTTGCAAACATTATGAACTATAATATAAAAAATTTTAAAAAATGAATTTCTTTAACAAAGTGTTTGGAATCATACAAAAAATAACAAATATTCGTAATCAAGATACGTGTGCACATAGACACGAATGCACAAACCTGCGAGCGTGCAAGCACAGATACGAAGATCATTAAATAAGTTTCCAGACTTTTTAAATGAATAATTATGCACGATATACAACTTAAGAACGTCCTGACAGTAGTTATGCTTCATATATATATATATATATACGAGGATGATCAGATATGTTTCCAGACATTTTTCGTATGGGCACTTTTATTGATAGTACACACATGAAACTCTAGTCCCCTTCGAAGTAATCTCCTCCGGTTGCAATGCACTTGTTGTACCATTCCAACAACTTCTGGAAGGCCCTATGGAACTCCTCTTCTGTGAGCGCGTCAATGACCTTCGTCACAGCCTTTCACTCCTCAATTGTCTCATAACGACAGCCTCTGAGCTTAGGGAATAAGCAAAAGTCACAGGGAGCAAGGTCTGGACTATAGGGACGGTGAGGAATTGTCTTGATGTCCGTCTTGGTCAAATAGTCTGTGACAAGGATGGAGTTGTGGACTGGTGTATTGCCCTGGTGGAAATGCCACTGACCCGATTTGAAGAGTGCAGGCCTCTTCCGACCGAATCTCTTCTGAACTCCCTTAAAAACTCAACATAGTAACCCTTATCTGAACCCTAACCGTTTTGCGAATCAACTCTGGTGTATTTACTTCTTTACTCCTCCCACACCTCTCATAATCCCTCACAGACTCCCTGCCTTCCTTGAATCTCTTATGCCACTCAAAAACTGATGCTCGATTCACGCAAGAAGCTCCAAAATCAGTCTGAAGCTTTCCATACGTTTCTGTGTCATTTTTTCCGAGTCTAAAAACAGACTTTTATTGCTTATCGTTCTTATTGCATTTTTGAAATTCACCAGACTATCAGGCTTTAGTAGGGTGTATTCTAATTTCTAAAGTCGCTGTTCATATGAATCTGAAATCATAAAAATTGGCCGATCATCTCATTACATGTATAGCAATAACATACTGAATTCTGAAGAGTCTACGCCAATTTTAAATGCCTGTACAAAACAAGTCTGGAAACTTATGAACAAGCCATGTAGATAGATAGATAGATAGATATATAGATAGATAGATAGATATGGATCCCTGTTTTTTCTCACCTTTAATAACTTCTGGAAAAGGCAGGAACCTGTATATTTTTTCAAGTAAAAATCTCATCATTTAAATTATTTTTGTTATTGCTTTGGCATCACAATTCTTTTATTCGTTTTTTTATTTATTTGCACGATCATTTTCTTAAATATCAGTGTCATAAATATAATCTTTCATTCTTATTTCTCTGAGAAATATTTCTATCATTATTGGTAACTCTTCATTTTTGTAGTGTTTACAAGGTGTAATAGTTAAAGTGCCGGGTTGCGGAATCGTAGTATGCGAGACCGTACTCCAGTCGCGCTATTACGTTAACTTTCCAACAAACATCCTTGGGTAAGATAAGAACTCTGTAATCCCCCCAGCTATTGATTAAATAGTACCACTATTGTACTTCTTGAAGGATTGCTTAGGCATTAAATAACCTACACATATTGATATGCCATTAAACAAAGAAACCAAGCTTTTATTTTCAGTGACTTTATTAACGTAACTCAAAACAAAATTAAATAAAAATTAGGTTGTAAATTCCGAGATAAATAGGTTCATTTTAACATCTTTTCAAACGTCTTCGGTTATTTTATAGTTTAAGGTTAGGGAATCGCATTTGTCGTACGTTCATGTTATTGTTTTTTGGTATAAATGTTTCTTAGGAGTTACTTTTTGTGTTTCACATAGTTTTCTTGAATAAAAATAATTTTCAAACCGATCTCTTTGACCTATACACAGGACCCTAATAGAGACTACCACTCCAGATCAGATTAGACAAAGGTGTAACGTTAATGAAATTGCACACTCCCCAGGGTATCAAAACTGGGGCCTTAACCTCATATGCACCTTAGCGTTATAATCAAGATTAACAATATTATTAGTGAGTTATTTTTTTTTATATATTTATCAACCATTTTGTGTTAATTAAAGCCAAATTCATACCTGTACAAGAAAAGTAGTTGTGTTATCTAATACATAGCTGAGGTTTGATGGAGTTCATGCCTTTCCCAAGTGTATGATAATATTAATGGTAGATAGTTGTCTATATATACGCATGTTTTACAGCAGTAATGCATTACATAGAGAAAAAAAAACAAAAAAATATTACATAAGCGAAAGAGAAAATTCTGATATCTTTTATTTCGTTATTTCCTCTCAATTTAGATATATATTCATCAACTCCTCCTCATGAACCGAATATGGCATGAGGTCAACATTTAAGCGGAGTTTTAACAGATGTGACATTCAGTCATATACTTCTCCTAGGCGAGTGGCCATGCAACGGTTAAATAACCCGTCTTCTCTATTATTTATACACAGCTGAAGGGAGATTAACTTGAATCATACCTTATCGTTTGGCATTTGCGCTATGAGAAATGTAAACTGTTTTTTCTAGGGTTTGAATTCGAGACGCTGTGTCCATTTCCTACGACGTTAACTATAATAACACGAACGTCTCTCTGATTTAACATGGCTCTTTAACATTTTCGGATATGGAGTTCTTTCTTTGATCCATATTTTAACAGCGAAAACCCTGGATGATGATTTAGTTCCGGTCTAAAGCAAGATGATTCTGCCTTCCGCACCTCAGCAATTTCTCTTACTTTTCTTACCCCCAACCCCCTAGAGGACAGTGATACATAGCGTTTGTCATTATTAGTTTTTCTTTTATCGTATTTCCGCATCGTAGGAAGTGACATCTGTTCTGTATAGATAATACAGGGTCATGGGATTAATCGTTAACTTTTATGTGCTTGCCGGCTCTTTGTGACCCTTCAGAAAACGGGCGCTTTCACGAGAACGTAGTTTTACCCACATCCACCCAAACACCCTCCCCCCATATATATATATATATACAGAGAAAGAAAGACAGAGAGAGAGAGAGAGAGAGAGAGAGAGAGAGGGAGAGAGAGTATGTAGTAGACATACGCATATCTATCTATCTATCTATCTATCTATCTATCAAGCCAGCTTGCTTTCTTTTTCTTTTTCTCTTTCTGGCAGAGTTATTTTTGGTTAAACTGCCTCAGTGGTGTAGAGTTTGGCCATTATTAATACCTAAAAATATCTATTATTATTGAGTAATTGTGAACAAGAAATAATAAAATCCAGGAATCTTTTATTAAGAAATTTTCTCCTAAAATTTGGTCGGAATTAACTTATTTATGGACGTTAATGGACGCTTACAAATTATATATATATATATGTGTGTGTGAAAAAATCATCACCTCGTGAGAATTGGACTCACAAACAACTATTGGCTAATCAAGCTTGTGAGGCATTACACGACGTGTGTTTTCCAATATATATAGTCATCCACAGACAGACTGTTTCGTTCAATCAGAACTCTCCAGTGTGGCTAGACACGCAGGACGCTCGGAGCCGGGATCGAAAACCGTCCGACTTTACGTTAGACTGTGATTCAGACCACTCGTCCACCAAGCGGACCACGTTGACTAAGGGAATTTTAAGGTATTTTTATTTTTATAAACAGCAGCCTTTGTTTACATTTTTTTATACCCTATCGGCTACCAGAGTGCTCAATTCTTTCGAAGAGCTTTGCATTACGCTAGCAGCGGCAAGCAATTCCTTCGCCAGAGAGCTCAACCCCTATGGGGGAGCATATATATATATATATATATATATATATATATATATATATATATATATATATATATATATATATATATATATATATATATATATATATTTATATATATTATCATAGTCATGGAGAGCTGATAGCACAGGATTTTCAGGCTCTTCCTTACCGTCTATACCAATAATCCATCGCTCCTGGCCAGTCCTATAGATTGCATCTAGTGCCCGCACAGAGCTTATATGAATGCATATTGGGGTGTGGTTAGATATAGAAGAAATTCGATAGATTTAGAAAAAAAATAGGTAGCAAAGTAAATACTTGAAAAGGGTTATAAATATTCAGAGATAATTTTGATATTTAAAGTATAAATAAGAATCAGTGAAAAAGAACTGAGGTTATATATTTGAAGGTATCACTGTAATGTTTTTCGACTCTGATTTGGTCTCCCCACCTCTCTCTCTCTCTCTCTCTAGTCTTTTCGCCACCGCAAGAAGACAGCGCATTCGAGTCACATGTTGACATCCTACGGTGTCGAAACGATACGTTTCTCCAATTAAAACGAAAACTCTTGCATCTCCATCTGTTTGACCTTTTCGAACGGTCAGCAGGAGTCGGTAGGGTTTCAAGCGTGAAAAAGTTAGAAGCAGATTGGAAAGAAAACGTGGAATTGTTAAGTGGGTGGGCTTTCAAATAGGGATACAGATGTTATGAATTGGAGCGGGAAGAACATTTGATTGTGCGTGATATTCCTAAAAGTATATCGGAAGGGTCGAAGGATTTTGTTATCTATTTTTTTGTTGTATTTTCTTCAGTTTATTTGCAATGTTTTTCTTACATTTTCTTTTGATGTATCTTCCGAGACATAAGGAAAAACTTTAATGTAATCTCTGACTGATAAATATGGATATTAAGGATCTAATGTATTTAACACTTTTATTAGTGCAAGAGAATATATGTAACGGAAATGTAAATGCTGATATACATGTGTGTATACACGACAACTATGACATATATAAATACACATATGTCCATAACAAAGTCATTTGTTATGTAATGTTTTCCGTCGATTGAAATAAACACAGCAACCCGTGTTCAAATCCTGGACGAGGCAGTTTGTATTTCACATAACACTAAAACATTTCGGAAAAGTATGAATCTCAGTATTTTCCTTTCAGCAATGAATAAATTGTTGGACAGACTAGGCTTTTTCATTTTTGTATGACAGTTAGTCTAGGAGAAGGACAACTCTTAATTCAAGCCTTTGAAACTCCACTAAAAATTCACCTTGTGTTTCTTCCTACTCATTCGAAGGAGTCAGGTAAATATAAACAAATAAAAAAATTACATTTATCATTTAAGATTGAATGAAGTCAATAATTCTGGAAAAAATCAGTGTAACTTGGTTTAATAACATATGACTGAAAGGCAGATCATAAAAAAAAAACACACATATATATAGTAAGATTTTCCGTTGTCAATCTCTCTTAAAATATGTTACTTTTTTAATCATTCTCAACCTCTCATTTTGTCCCTCTCTCTCCCTATATATATATATATATATATATATATATATATATATATGGAAGAAAATAATGGATAGTAATCCGACAATTTGTGAAGAAAAATTGACAAGTAATCCAAATAGATAGTAGGGATTTATAGAGAAACAAAGTCAGTCGACACTATTGCGTTTCGGTTCTGCTGAACCATCATCAGGACTGTGAGAGGTTTTATTAGTGATGTTAAGTGTAGATGGATGTATAAAAAGTGTAAAAATATATACAAATTTGGAAAAGTTGTACAACAAGAAAAGTTGGCTGTTTATGACAAGAAAAATTGGCCGTTTGATCAATGAATCAGCGTTCGTTTCTTTAAAATACGTCACCTGATATTAGAAACATTGTGCATAATCCACGTTCCGTTAGTTCATCGAGAGATTTCGAACCATTCCTCGTTTTCGACGAAATTCAAATCATATAAATCTGGGTTTTTTTCGTCTAAAACGAGGAATGGTTCAGCATATATATATATATATATATATATATATATATATATATATATATATATATATATATATATATGTAAATTACATTTAGCATGAAGGTTATCGTTGCAGGAAATGGATAGAGTCATCCGCGTTCAAACCCTAAACGAGGTTATTGTCCCTTCAGTTACTGTCTCTCCAGCAACCGGAAAATACTAATGCAGACTGGGCCTTTTAATCTTGGTATTACAAGCGATCTAGGAGGAGGAAAACTGTAAGTTCAAACCTGGTAAACTCAACTTAACAAATGGCCTCGTGCGGCATCCTTCCTTTGTTTAGGACACACACACACACGCACACACACACACACATATGTATATATATATATATATATATATCATAATCCCAAGACATTAGCAGTATGAGTGTGTGTGTGTATATGTGAGTAGATAGATAGATACGTGATGCATTCATTAGGTTTCCAGACTTTCTTTGTGCAGGCAATTAAATTTGACGTAGATTCTTGAGAATTCAGTAGGTTATTGCTATACATGTAATGAGATGATTGGCCAATTATTATGATTTCAGGTTAAAATGAACAGTGACAGCAGGAATTAGAATACACCCTACTAAAGCCTGATTGTCGCAGCTGGTTAATTTCAAATCCAATCTGAAACTTTAGAAGAACGACATGCAATAAATTCTGTTTTAAACATGGAAAAATGCCTTAGAAACGTATGGAATGCTTCAAACTGCTTTTCGACCATCTTGCATGAATCGAGTATCAGGTTTTGAGTGGCATAAGAGATTCAAGGAAGGCAGGGAGTCTGTGAGGGATGATGAGATGTGTGGGAGGTGTAAGGAAGTCAATACACCAGAGTTGATTTGCCAAATGGTTAGAAAAAATTGTTGAGGTTTTAAGGGAGTTCAGGAAGAGATTCGGTCGGAAGAGACCAGCACTCTTCAAATCGGGTCAGTGGCATTTCCACCAGGACAATACACCAGTCTACAACTCCATCCTTGTCACAGACTATTTGACCAAGATTGGCATCAAGACAGCTCATCACCCTTCCTATAGTCCATACCTTGCTTCCTGTGACTTACTTATTCCTTAAGCTCTGAGGCTGTCGTTATGAGACAATTGAGGAGTGAAAGAGGCTGTGACGAAGGTCATTGACACACTCACACAGGAAGATTTCCTGAAGTTGTTGGAACGGTTTAACAAGTACATTGCAGCCGGAGGGGACTAGAGTTTCATGTGTGTACTATCAATAAAAGTGCCCATACGAAAAAAGTATCGAAACTTATTTAATGATCCTCGTAGATAAAAAAGATAGATAGATAGATTCAGGCATACATGTGAACAGGCAGTGAGAGAGATACGACTAGATTAAGATGCTTTTGTTCAAATGATTTTAATTTAGTCTTGTTTATGGAGCCATCAAAAGTGTCATTTTCACATTTTCTTGGTTATCTTAAAAACTTTTTGCAACTTAAAAAAATTCTGTTCCTTGGATAAAAGTCTATCCGCCAAAACCAGAGTTACTTTGTTGAATATGTCTGCCATTTTATCATGAAGTTTCAGTCAGATTTTAATATTTCGTTGATGATGATGATGATTATACTAGAAAACTTGTAAAAATCCATGATCGCAGACCTGAAGAAAAAGATAAAACTGAACTAACTGACATCACACATGTTTATGGTCAAAATTATTGTATTCAGTTAGGGTCGCCATTCTCAAAAATAAAACGAGACAAACACGTTACTTTTTAAACTGAACATACATAGTTTTCTTTGCTACCATACAAACAATTATATAACAGAAAGTTTGAATAACTTCTTTCATAAATCCTACCCATGATACCATTTGATATATAAGCAGTATATCATTAGATATGATAGATTGGCATAGCTTTCTTTCAAATTATGTCTTGAACGAGTATTCTGCTAGTTAATATATCAGGAAGTATTCTTACTGTCTCTGTTCCTGTGGCCATATTACTCAAGAATCTTCTTACTGTTGCTTGGCTTTTAGATTCAAAGAAAAGTCGATTACTTACATCAGACAATGTTGTTACTGATTCCCCCACCAAGCACTGATATACAAGACCTATTATTGATCGATACATCAACGGATAGATTATTGCTGAGACGGAAGAAAGGACGGAAGAATGAGAGGTTAGATTGCGAATATAGTTAAATGTCTTCCTGAAGCTCACACAATAATTCTTTTGAATGTATAAATTTGAGACGAATAATCTCCCATAAAATAGTGATATCAAAAGTTCGTCTTTATTTAGACTCAAACTGTGTTTCTTAAATTATAAACTGAGCTACTATTTAATCCACGAAATAGCTCTCTCTCTCTCTCTCTCTCTATATATATATATATATATATATATATATATATATATATACATATTTCAGTTAGCCAACCGTAGTCGAGCGTGACATGAAGGCTCCCATTTCAATAGCTCCTACACAGAGGTGTAGAGAAGGGCGCTTCTTCACTCTGGATGGCTTCACTTACCCTTGTTCGGTAGCTTATAATGCTGAGTTAAGCAAGGAAGCTTCAAATAAGATTTTTGAGTCTTCGGTATGTCTTGACCAGGGATTGAAACCATGTCTTCTGGACCACTGGCGATCACTCTATTATAAATATATTTGAAAAAAATCAAATACATATATCTGCTTCTCTGGTATAGTTATCGTAATACTGCTCTATAAGCAACTTAAAGTTACTCGTATTGGATAATCAGAAAACATAAACACATATGTCCGTTTCTCGTTTTATCTTGATGTTTAATATACAAGATAGAGTACTTTGTACAGAATAATTAGATTTTGCAAACATTACCCACAAATTTATTTTTTCAAATTTCCACGAACTTCAAGTGATAATTTACTGAGTATGTAAAAGTTAATACTAACAGTTGCATTTGATATGTTTTGAAATTTCACAACATATTTCTGTATGGTTGGTTGGTTGGATTTATGGCATATCACCTTTGTAGGTTATTTAATGACAAATCCATTTTATACAAAAAATCAGTTCTATTTCAAAGAATTCAGTTAAGCATATGCACTCAGTTTAAATGTACGTAGAGTTCTAATGGAGAAAACATTTCTCTTTCAACCTATTCAGTTTAGTCAAGATTTCTAACTCAGCTTATTCGGTTTAGTATAAGTACAGATTTTGTTTACACACAGTTAAATGTCAAAACATTTCTATATTAAACAAATTACTTTCAATGTCAAAAAACATTTCCATTTCAAATAATTCAGTTTAGCATAAGCACGCAGTTTAAATGTAAGTACGGTTTAATTGTCAAAAACATTTTTATTTCAAGCAATTCGGTTTAGCATAAGTATGCCGTTAGTTCTATTTAACCCATACATAGGGGCTCTATCAGGAGCTACCACGCCGGGCCAGAGTGGACCTGGGAGCAATAACCATGAAGGGGTGCTCCGTATTCCTCCAAAGCCCAAGCATTACTGGAACCTCACCATCAGATTGTTTAGTGTCTCAACCAGGACACTAATTGGTGGGGAGTCTTACCTCTCAGCAGAGGTGCAGTCAGTATATTCTACAGCCCAAGCCGACTGGGCAAAACATATCCCTATATATATATATATATAATTGTTATAAAATATTTTGTGGTAAATCGTAAAAGTACTCACTCAATGCCAGCTGAGCAAGAGAATTTTATACACACACACACACCACTCCCACCCACCCACACACACACAAATATATATATATATATATATATATATATATATATATATAGGTGCACATGTCTTATGGAGTAAGGTATATCGTCGCGGAAGATTGACTCGATGACACAAGTTTACATCCTGGACGCTATGTGTGAATTTCATATAAAGTAAACACTGTTAAGAAAGGCATGCATCCAACTATTCACGCAGTAGTTGTGGGTCAGTAGTTGAGCGGTCGAGCCCTTTTAAACTTTGCATGATAATGATCTGTGAGAAGAAAAAATTCTCAAGTGAAATCTGTTGAATTCTGCTACTGTCGCAACCTGCTTATGCAGAGATTTTTGGTACTCTCTGTCTGTCTGTCTGTCTGTCTGTTTCTCTGTCTCATACACACATACACACATTCACACACACACACACACACACACATTCACACACACACACACAGACGCACACACACACATATATATATATATATATATATATAATATATATATATGTATACGAAAAATGGTATCTCAAACGTGATTTATATTTGGACATTGCAAATAGAATGTTCTGATTGAAAGAATAAAGCTGTTTCCCGAACAATTTGTTGATAAATGATTATTATTTGTGATTCTTTTGACCAGCTGAATACCATTTTTAATCATAAAAATATAACGGAAATGATTAAGAAATGCCGACTATAATACTTCCATAATTTTTATTCATAACAAAAAAAAATATTACACGAAAAAAATTTTGTTGTGTGGCACAAAACCTCTACAAGTTTTGGGGAGCAAGTGGAGAGGGAGCGTTCATGCTTTCCCAAGCGGCTCTAACTAGCCACAATCATCGACCCATTCACATGATACAATAAAATTCATCCATTCTTCTCTGACGCGCTGGACTCACCTTAATGCCAAATTTTCTCTATAACAGCTTACTTTTAAAAAAAGCGCAGCTCTTATGGGATGTATCCAGTCAGTCGATGTATGTGATTTAATTCATGACAAAACAATTTCCCCATGATTTATTGAGACAGTACTTTACTATCTCATCATTGGTCATATGAGATATTTCGTAACTCTAGGAAAATCCCCATCAAAGTTTTATTAATTCTTGAGCAGGATATTTCGTCTTTTTGTGCAAGTAAATAATAAATGATCCACAGGAACTGAAACCGAGACGAAACCACAGATTAAGGAAACTTATACAATGATTCAGTCATAGTCGAAAAAGAACGTCTTCGGTTCGACGTCAAGTGTGGTTAGTTCACTGCAATATCGATTTGGAGCCCGACAGTTTAATAGATTTCTATCCGGGCTGCTTGGGACATAAATCTTAATTTGCCTCGATTTCGTTATAACGGCGTCTTCAAAACGAGTGTCGGCAGAACAGGAGAAAATTATTGTTATCATTAAATTAATGAATGTCTACATTCGCGAACTGTTCAATACGTTCGGCAAAATTTATGGCTGTGAGGTTAGCAAGATGTTTTGAAAGAGCAGCACAAAAGAACGGAAAGTTGTGGCGACCAATATGAGCACTTTTTATGCATCTATTATATGAGGTCTAACAATATATATATATATACATTTTGTGAACGTTGTGTTTGATTGTATAATGGTTTGTTTCTTATTTAATGGCATATCAACCTTGTTGAGTTATACAATACCAAAGATATTTTTACAGATTAACAGTGGTACTAAAAAACCCATACCTGGAAGCTCGTTTGTAAAAGTGCGTATATGTATATATATATATATTATATATATAACAGACAGTCATGCAAAATCATATACTCATATATATATATATAGTATATATATATATATATATATATATATATATATATATATATACATATATATCTTTAAAGAAAAAACCAAAGACCGGTTATTTGAGGATTATAAATTTATTTCCATCCTGTTTTTCAGTTTCTGGTGTGAACCAAACCACGAAGACAAATATAACAGGACTTCATCAGATCCAATGGATAAATAAAACAGAATAGACACGTAGCGATGGGGGAGGGGAAGGGAGAAGAAATTAAAGGAGTTATCTCCTGGTTTTATTGAATTTCCTTTTATTTACCTATTTTTTTTTTTTTTTCAAAATTCTGCCGTCAGTTATAATTACGTTAATTTAACTTTGCTCTGTAAAACTTTGCTCTGTAAAAAATTACATTGAACTCTCCACCAGGAAAATTTAAATGTTCAGCTCCTGAATGATTTTCTTGTCCTGAAGGAATTACTCCCAACTCTGGTTTAACTGGACCAAATGAATACTATATATATATATATATATATATATATATATATTATATATATATATATATATATATATATATATATATATATTGGTGTGTTTGTGTATGTGAGTATACGAACAAAATAAGAGAAACAATATATTTTTAAGCGAATTTTAACTTGTCTAAATTTAGAGTCTCACTTTTCCTAGATCGGTTTCCATAGCAAGTTTTGAAGCACCGAGTCTGACCAACTATTCACCTATAACTTGGAGAAGAACAGCTTGATACTTACTTTTTCCGACCTGTAATACTGCGACAGCTTACTTATGGAAGTGAGCTCAGTCCATTTTCTACGACAGTAACTTTTACTTCGTAACGTCTCCACATACATATTTATATTTATGTGTTGTGTATGTGTGTGTTGCAAGAAAGAGAGAGAGAGAGAGAGAGAGAGTCTGTGTGTGTGTGTGTGTGTGTGTGTGTGTGCTGTGTGTGTGTGTGTGTGTGTGTGTGTGTGTGTATGTTTAGACTAACTCATTTTTACAGAGTCCAATTCTTCGTCAATTTTTGGGTTGAGTACAGCTATGTCCTTTTCCACCGAATATAACTGTTACGTTCAACGTTTATAAGCAGGATAACGTTGTAAGACAGTTACACATACGCACACAAACTGCGGCGAGCATAGAGACACAGACAAATGCACTGAGACACAAACACGCTTTCATAAATATTTACGTACACATTTACACACTCTATTAGACTTGAACACTTTTTCAAGAGGAATATCATATATATATATATATATATATATATATGCGCGCGCTCGCCCGCCCCCGCGCGCACGCGTGTTCTGTGTCTGTGTGTGTGTGTGTAGTTAAGCAGCAGTCGTTCATTTAAGCATGTTTCATTAATAATAAAGACAAATTTTGTCCGTACAATTTTGGGAAATTCATCTACCAATTCCCATCTGAAACTAAGAGACTTAATCAGGAACTTGAATGGATCTTAAATAAATCAAACACAAAATTTGTCTTTATTATTTAATGAAACACACACACACACACACACACACACACACACAACATATATATATATTATATATATATATAGTCAAACAATACACACACGCACATATTCATATACGCACTGTTTCAGAATTTTTGGAATTTTTTAATCCAGCAGCAGAAAAGATAGAGTTATAAAAAGGGTCATTTATTGAAACGTAAAAGGCTACCATCTTAGGGTTTACAAGCACTTAATCACAAATATGAAGCAAAAATGTTAAGAGGAGCCCTTGAGTAAATGATCCTGATGTCCGCCGCTCATTTAAAGTTTCTGCTCAATCCAGTGTGCAATGCTGGTGATAACGCGTTCACATTCCTCCAGGGTGATCGGAGTTCCAGACGTTGCCCTTCCTCCTTAAAAAGTGCCATGAGCTTCAAAGTTCTTGACAAACTTTTAAAAACAACCCCTGTTAGGAAATGTTTAAAATCAAAGTTCCTTCTTTATCTTGCTTGAACAATCACGAAAGACTTATTTTCGTAATATGTCTTCAAACAAAAGATCTGCTTCATCCTTCAAAGCTTGGTTTCTCTATATTCAGTTAAATATATCGAAACTTTTACTATTTCTCTGAAATAATGTAAAAGGAGAAAGGGAATAAAATTAATTGGGAAAATCGGAGACGCCGCTCCTTTCATTTAAATGTTATGAAACACCCTGTACACGCATGCGCGCGCGTATACACCCACACAGATATATATACACACACACTCTTATATATATATATATATATATACTTATTCATTCATTTATTTTGTGTGGAACAATATACTATCGGCAACTTAATATTATTATTAGAAATCTGCAGCATCGTAACACTGAAACCAAATGTAGTAAGTACGTAAGTGGGCGACCGTAGTCGTGGGCGACCAGAAAGCTCCCTTTTCTATAGCTACTACACCGAGATGTTGTGGGGGGGTCACTAAAGGATTGCGCCACTTTAAGTGTTAAGCAAGTGCCATTTTTAAAGTCTTTGGTATGACGTGACCTGGGATTGATCCCAGGTCTCCGGGATCATTGACAAATACTTTAACCACTACATCCATAAATGTATATAATTACTAGTATATTTACCATTAGAATGCTTAAAAGAAATATATATCAGTCGAAATGTATTGTGTAGTCCTTCAAATGCAATTTAACAAAACTAAATCTAAAATGCACTTAAACGCATAGATATTTGAATTAATAACACTGAAAAAAGATCCATTCAAGATCCTGCAAGACACACTTCGGCTAGTGGGTACCTATTTTTTCTTCCATGTTTTTATTTACTCTAGTTTTTGTCATATATGTATAATTTACTATTTCATGTATATTACTCTTTACCAATTTAAATAAGATAGTATGAATGCAATTTTTGACAGCTACCTTTTATATCCGGTAATACATCAACTTCTTTCTTTTGTATATTATAAATGAGTTGATTTTATGTTTTCCTGGCTATTTAACGTAATACTAATACCCATCGGAGGGGTATACATCCAACTATTCTCCTTCTCGCTATAATATATATTTATCGCCCACTGAGCTCTTAAACACCGGATAGGCAGCCGATCTAGCAGAAATAAAACTATAAATTATACCTTGTTAAACTCCGATTAAAAATTAACTTTATGTCGCATCCCATGTGTGGCACACGCGTTAAGTAAATACATCATCATCAATTCGTGCAGATAGCAGGGTGTCCCCAGATTCTCCCGTTATCTATATCTGTCCCTATCGTCCATTACTCTTGGCAGGTCCTCAAGACTACATCCGTTGTCCGCACAGAACGGATGTAAGTATTTGCTAGTTTGCTAACACAAGTATGCTCATATGTAGCATTCCACACAAGAACCTCGCCCGTGAGTTTGTCTTTTTATAATCAGCATTACCCAGCATGTCTTGCTCGTCTTACTTGAATGACTTGTAAGATAGTAGTCAAGTGACTGTACAGTTGCTGCTTCAGCGGGTGCTGCTTCCAGGATTTGTTCAAAACAGCACATAGCATTCTTTTGTTGCTCCTAACTAGTTTTTGCTCCGAGCGTTTCGTTGAATCCAGGTAGTACAAGTTATACCGACACGAAGACAGGTTGAAAGACATTCGGTTTCATCTAATTTGAGATATCAGATTTTCATATGATCCACTGTTTGTCAATAGCTGTCCATGACTTTTCAAAGCGTATGTTGACATCACCTTAAGTCGATAAGCTTATTCTGCGGTTGTATGTAAATTGATATTTTCTGAGGCTTGGCACCTAAAGTGAAAATGGCTCTATCTTATTCAAAACACATTAACTCTTTTTTGTCAGCATTCACGAAGAAGCAAATGCCTCTAGCTTCTTGCTCCTGGCTATGCTCCAAAAATTCGACTTGGTCTTGTGCATCTGCTTAGTGTGCATCTGTCACATTTTCTTTTGCATAACTACTGCACTCTTACTCTTTTTAATATGAAAGCATTTCCTTTTGTGTGTTCTATAATATTCTGTAATGGTAATCTAAGCTGATTATAAGCATATATATTGCTTATATGGACACCAATAATTATTTCTAAGAAGCCAGGGTCACAATTAATTGAGCGAACCATAGCTTTTTATATAATTGAAGAGCATAATAAAAGCAGTAGTAGCTTCCTTGGAGAGACTGTGTGCAAATAGTATTTGCTCCAGCTTTCTCTCATGTAGGAATAAAATGATTTCGAGTAATCTATGAACAATAGTGTTGCCTCTAGATTTTTTGCACCTAAGCCTTCGATGATTTGATGAACTGGCAGTACCGGGGAAGTTGTGGATTAATATCTCCTAAAGCTGTTTTGTATTTTTATTTAGAATTTTCTCAAATTCCAGTACGACTGAGAAGCAGCTAAAACAGTAAGAGTCATGCCTCTGCAATTCTTAAGATTACCATGACTTGAATTTTAACCATAATTCATACATATGGTAGTATATTTATAAAATGAAGGATACGAATAATAAAAAAAAGGCTAAAAAGAAATTTTCAGATGATGAGAAGGATGTAATTCGGGTAATAATTCTTTTTAATTCCTCAATAGGGTATCTATCAATTCAAAAAAAAAATTCAGTGTCCCGAGATCTTTTCTTTACAGTTTTGTTCGATATACAGCCATCATGTCATAGAAACTTTGAAATTACACAGTATTAAAAGCATATGACTCTAGGCGGAAGAGTATTTATCGAAAAAAAATGATTTAAAAAAGTCAGCGAATTCTCGAAGAAATATTTAGCCGAAGAATACTTTTCCCTGCATTAAACCGAACAAAAAACCGTAAAAGTTAACCATAGAACACGTTCCACATTACCAGGTAACTCTAAGAAATACACAATAAGAGTTGCATTTAGAAATATATGCTGGCATAAACTATTATTTCCGGTACAGTTTATAAACAAATACAAATATGAAAAAAGAAACGCGAAGAAGATAATAAAACAGGATGTTGAGAATAACATACTCTCGAATATATGTAGTAGAAAACAGGCGAAAGATTGCAAAATGATTTGTATGCTCTAAAATGCGAGTGAACTATTTGTCTGTACGTGTATGGATTTGTTAAAAGGTCTTCTGTCAGGCTTTGAAGCTTAGGCAGTGAACTATTCATTTTAACATTAAGCTACTTTGAAACCTTTTACAGGACTTCCAGGCATTCATTACTGCTCAGTTCGTGGGACAGTGAAGAAAGCAGCATTAGAGAGATAGCTGGATTTCTTGGTTGAATTTGAGTACATAAATATATTACACATCCGTCTTTCTTTCTTTTTATGACGCACGATATTTTTGCCAAACCTAAATCACACAAATAGAACATATATATATATATATATATATATATATATATATATATATATATATATAGATAGATAGATAGATAGATAGATAGCTTGATAGATAGATGAACTGAATTATTGAGAGATATTGACATATATATATATATATATATATATATATATATATATATATATATATATACTGAGAGAGATAGAGAGAGGGAAAGAGAGAGAAAATAATGCACATTTGGTTTGATTCTCTGGCATATCAACCATTGTTGGTTGTTGATTACTAAATCCTCGTTGAACATAGATTAAATAGATATAATTTGTAAACACATTGTTGATAACGTTTTTAAAGGAGCTTAACCTCATTGTTTACACACAGTTAAATGGTTTCAAAGATGTATATTCAATACGAATAATTCTATTTACTGAAAATAATTTGTTTTCACACGTTGCCCACTTGGCTGGGGCTGTAGAATAGACTGACTGCACCAATGCAGAGGGGTAAAAAAGCCCAAACGTGTGTCCTTGATATGACACTAAACAATCTGATGTTGAGGTTCCAGCAGTGCTGGAGCTTTGGGGAATGCAGAGTACCTCTTCATTGCCATCGCTCCCAGGTCCACTCTGGCCCGGAGTGGTAGCACTTGATCGGGCCCTATCTATGAGTTAAATAGAACTAACAGCATACTGATGCTAAAATGAATTGTTTGAGTAAACTGAATAGCTTGAAATAGAAATGTTTTTGTCAATTAAACCATACTTACATTTAAACTGCGTACTTATGCTTAACTAAATTATTTAAAATAGAACTGTTTTTCGACATTAAAACTGTATTTACACTTAACTGAATTGTTACATATAACTGCTTGAATAGTTTGAAATAGAAATGTTTTTGACCAGTAAACTGCGTACTTATGCTGAACTGAATTGTTTTTAATAGAGCTGATTTTTTACATAAAAATGGATTCGGCGTGAAATAACCTACAAATATTGAAATGCCATAAAACCCCCAAAAAACAAACTAACTGAATTATTTGAAATTGAACAGTTTTTGACATTGAAACTGTACTTACTCTAAACTGAATTATCATATATAACTGCTTGAATAATTTGAAATAGAAATGTTTTTGACAATTAAACAGTGTACTCATGCTAAACTGAATTGTTTGAAATAGAACTGATTTACATAAAAATGGATTTTGGCGTTGAATAGCCTACAAAGGTTGATATGCCATACAATCCAACAAACCAAACCTTTGCACACAGTTAAATTGATTTACATATGATTTGTAAGTAAATAATTTGTAGGCAGTATCATTTTGAATGAATTAAAACTAATTTGTTTGCATACGAGTATTACTATTGTTTCTACACAGATTGTTTCTGTTTTTGCTATTTAACATTAATGTTAAACAATTCTATTTGACACATTAAGTACTCCCACAATGTGTCAGACTGGACCTGGGAACAATGGCAGTTAAGGAGTACTCCACATTCCCCAAAGCTCCAAGACTGAAAAATCATCATCTGATTGTCTAGAACATATCGAAGACAATTGTGTAGAAAGTCTTACTTTTCTGTCGAGATGCAGTCGAAACATATTACAGCCCCAACTAACAGGGCTAAGTATTTAAAGAAGGAAAATAAACACGAAAGAAATTTATTTTATTAGACTGTAACTATAACTATCAAAATGTAAAATGTTTGTAAATGACGGAAATAAGATAAAACGTTAAAGGGTGAACTATTTCGGTTTGTTTAATGGCATATCAATCTTCATGGGTTGTTTAAGGCCTTAGCCTTTGAAAAAAACACAAGTAGTACTATTTAACTGTAATACCATCTAATCCTTATATGAGGGACTAGAAGGTTCAGGCGAGATGGTATTTGAGCGAAAGTTAACGTTATAGCTTGAGTGGATTTCAAACTCAACGTGATGTCGGAACTAGCACGTGAGCTGCTTAGCGACTTCGATAAGTAAAACGCGTGGACAATAGGAAACAGTTAATGGCTAAATAAAATACATTACTAAGGTGCTTCTACTCGAGGGAAGAGATTATATATATATATATATATATATGTGTGTGTGTGTGTGTGTGTGTGTGTGTGGTGCATTCAATAAATTTCCAGAATTTTTGGGTGCGGGCATTTAAAATTGTCGTAGACTCATGAAAATTCAGTATAATATTGCTATATATCTTCTGAGATGACTGACCAATTTTTATGATTTTAGATTCCAATGAACAGCGACAACAGGAATTGGAATACACCCTACTAAAGCCCGATTGTTACAGCTGGTGAATTTCAAAATGCAATCTGGACGTGTGGACACTTTAGAAGAACGATATGCAATAAAATTCTGTTCTAAACTTGGAAAAAATGCCACAGAAACGTATGGAATACCTCGGAATGCTTTTCGACCATCTTGCATGAATGGAGTATCTGTTTTTGAATGGCATAAGCGATTCAAGGCAGGGAGTCTGTGAGGGATGATGAGAGCTGTGGGAGAAGTAAGGAAGTCAATAGACCAGAGTTGATGGGCCAAAGCGGTAGGGTTACTATGTTGAGGTTTTAAGGGAGTTCATGAAGAGTTTCCGTCGGAAGAGGCCGGCACTCTTCAAATCAGGTCAGTGGTGTTTCCACCAGGACAATGCACCAGTCCACAACTCCATCCTTGTTACAGACTATTTGACCAAGATGGGCATCAAGATAGTTACTCACCCTCCCTATTTTCCAGACCTTGCTCCCTGTGACTTTTGCTTATTCCCTAAGCTCAGAGGCTGTCGTTATGAGAAAATTAAGGAGATGAAAGAGGATGTGACGAAGGTCATTGAAACGCTCAAACAACAGTACTTCCATGGGGTGTTCCAGAAGTTGTTGGGAAGATACAACAAGTGCATTGCAACCGGAGGAAATTACTTCGAAGGGGACTAGAGTTTCTTGTGTGTACTATCAATAAAAGTGCCCATGCGAAAAAAGTCTGGAAACTTTTTTGATGATCCACGTATATATATATATATATATATATATATCATCATCATCATATCGCGCTGGTAGCATTGATATCCCTGACCCTCTCTCGCCACTCCTCCCTATCGTTCATCGCCCTAGGTAGGTCTTCAGGACAACATCCCGTATCCTCACATAGCTGCTGAATGTATGTTCGTGCTGGTCGTCCTGCTTTTGCAGCAGTGTCCTGCATGTCTGGTTCGTCTAACTTGAATAGTTTTCGTGATAGGGGGCAGGTGGCCGTACAGTTGGTGTCTTGTGGGGTGTTGCCGCCAGGACTTGTTTAAGATTGCACGTAGCATTCTTGTGTAAATGCCGTCTGGCTTCTTCTCCAGCCGTTTTGTTAGCGTCCATGTAGTGCAGCCATATAGCAGTATCGATGTGACCGCTGCCTGGAAGAAACTGCGTTTCATTTTATCGGTTAGGTTTGATTTCCATATAATCGATAGCCCACTTACCTAGGAAGCAGAGTCGAATCAACCGAAAAGGACATCGAAACGAGGTTAGCGAAAGCATGGACTGATATCAATATATATATATATATATATATATATATATATATATATATATATATATATATATATATATATATATATATATATATATATATATATATATATATATATATATATAGTTGTGTGTGTGTGCGTGTGTGAATATTTAGAAAATTTATGAAGATATATTTTCATTGCCATAATTGTTACAGTGTTTGCCAATGGCCCGGGTGAACTGAGTTCAATCACAGTTGGAGTCATACCAAAGACACAAAAATTGTTCTTTATGCTACCTTGTTTAACAGTCAGCATTATTAGGTAAGGTTCAAGTGTTAAGTGGAGCAATCCAGGAGTAGCGCCCTCCCCTACACCTTGGTGTAGTACCTAGTTTTCAGCTAAATGCGAAAATAATCACAAGCTGCATAACATTTTTCTTCAGCTAAAGGCTATCAGTGTTGAAAAGATAGCCTTCAACGGATGATAGATCTTGACGAAATTATAGTTTTGAAGCTTAAGCATCATTAGCATAAACCTATACGCCCCTGCAGCACCTTAATATGCTTCAAATCCTCTTTGGTTTTTCCGTCTTTTCGTGAAAACCAGAGATCAACATACTACGTCTACATACTACGTCTACATAGATTTGTTCATATATATATATATATATATATATATATATATATATATATATATATATATATATATATATATATATTCTTCTGTCCAGTCAATCCGGAGTCTGAAATAATTCAGTCAGGACAATAAAATTATTCAAACTTCGAATATTTAAATATTCCTGGTAAAGAGTTCAATGTAACTGACTTCTCAGATAAAAAGCTAATATAGCAGTGTTAGCTTAAGCTTAGTTCAGGGGGCTTAAACCTAAAATATCTAAAAGAAAGACGCTTCCGTTGTATCCGTTCGTCATAGTCACAAATACAGCAAACAATCTCATCATGAAGAGGTCTTTCACAATATTTCTTTATTCTCTACTTGATGGTACGGTTAACCGATTTTTTAACTCAAAAAGATTATTAAAATATCGTCAAGATATATTCATTGATAGATTTTTTTCTTCAGTATAAGTTATTTTGTCAAAAATATGTTATTTGAAGACGCCAACTGGTTGTTTTAATTAGGTGGATTTCGTATAAACTTCAGAATCTTTTATAAGAATATTTCTATAAAAGTCAAAGTATGAAGCTAATATCTACTTGACGGATAATCATGTGATCGAAATTTTAGATCATTGTAGTTTCTGTATAATATCTGCTCGACTTGACACGGATTTCATCTATCATATTGCCTCACAATATCAGGGAGCATGATGGTACCTTCCTTCACAAATAACCATTCACTCTCGAAGAAGGAAAATGAAATTCATACCTGGTAAAGTTTAATTATTGTATCATTACAGAAATCATACTGGAATTATGAAATTGATCTCTCTCTCTCTCTCTCTCTCTCTCTATATATATATATATATATATAATATATATATATATATATATATATATATATATAAGCCTATAGAACTAAGAAAGGATAGCGTAGACGTTAACTGAACGGGACTTAGACACTCACAGTTTTTATATGCAAGGAAAAGCAAAGGTACATTTAAAGATCAGTTGTCATTAAATAAGCTTAGCTGAATTTACCTTAGTTTACGGCCTGAATAATGAGCTACAATGTGAAAATTAAACGCATTAATATTTGATCGATACATTAGTTGAATTAGGAAAAGACTGGCTCTCTAAAAACATCTTCGTCCTAAGAGAATACTTCGGATATTCAGTGAACTTCAAAAGATGTTATATTTGTATTCATGAAAGAGATGGCTATTTTGACAGCCAATATTCCGTCAACTAAATAGGTTGCATTTTGAATAAATTTGCTTTCATTTGCATTTTTGCTTAAGATTTATAATTTTTATTGAAGAAAACCTATTGAAATTCTAGACTGCTAAAGTTGTTATTTACGCCCTCCGTATTCACTTTTAGCGTCTTTGCTTGAAATAAAAATGTCGGTGGTTGCGTGTGTTTTTTTTTTAATGATTTTTATTCATGTGTTTATTTTATTTTATTTTTTTTCCCCTTTTCATCTGTGATTTACATCCGGCAGAAATATCAGAGAATTATCAGCCTGCGGCAGGGACCGACTTGCCAGGCCGATGTAGAAGTTCCGTTCTGATAATCGTTTAGACCGAAAATATTTCTGCATTTCCTTTTTAGCCATCAAGGCGCCTCTCCTTTACGTAGAGAGAAGATCCTCAGACCAAACTCTAAAGATTCTCCTGTAAATATGAAGTGTTATTTTCGTACGAGTCATGTCATGAACAATAACAAAATCAAACCCATTCATCTTAGCTTGGTTGTATATATATATATAAGCCTGTATAGTATCTACCTACGATGGCCGACCAGAAATAACTATACCTACTAGTTAAAAAAAGTCTACATTAAATAAACCAAGTTTTTAAAATTTCAAGTGAAATATTAAGCAATCAAAATAGATGCTATTAGTAGTATGTGAGCGCGCGTGTGTGTGTGTATGCGTTTGTGTATGTATGTGTGTCTGTACAGCTGCATAGTATCTATCTCAAATTAACACTAATAAATATGCGTATCAAAATACTCATGATTGCGTTATTATATATTCCTATTTTTATTTAAAGAATTTAAATGCCGTAGATGTTGAAATAGATAATACCTAATTATATCTGTTTAGGTAGTTTCGAATATTTCCCTTGCACTAAGAAATTCTTGATACATTTGTTTGGAAGAAATTAACATTTCTATATAAACACCTGTTTTTTCTAACTTTATCATGTGTAATAGTATATATATATATATATATATATATAATGCTTATCACAATTTTTATACATTTGTTGATCAACAGTAATTTCCAGGCTTCTTTCCCAATATTTGTGCAAATATTTTCTATGTATAAATTTTTATGTATGTTGTCTTTTAGTGATGAATTCTTAGTATATTTCAATTTTCCTTCAAGCTTTCCGATGGGATTATTACATATATTATTTTATTTTTCCAAGAAGCCAAGTTTTTAGTTTTACTGCCTATGACTATTTCATTCTTTTATGATTTTCTTATTCTTATTATCTTTTTAGGCAAGTATTTAGCCAGATTTAGCTCGTTTTATGTTGCAAAGCAATTTTCTTTCTCTCTTTTATACTGTTTACCTTGTGTATAAGAGTAAAGGCTATCTATCTATCTATCTATCTATTGTGGACCAGTAAAGGGTATATTAACGAAAGTATAATACAACATAGGTAAAAAAAGGTGTTGAACGTCAGTCTGACTGCCGAGTGTTAGCCTGGGGCAAACTTAGCTCAGAGATGAATATTCTCCCGGTAATAATAGCAACAAGAGTTCATTACAGTCCTCAGGTTGGGTACCATAACAATATATATATATATATATATATATATATATATATATATATATATATATATATATATATATATATATATACACACACATCTATATATATATATATATATATATTATGATATAAACCCATCTTGTCCGGGCAAACAATCCTACGTAGTATATATATATATATATATATATATACTCAGTAGGATTGTTTGCCCGGACCAGATGGATTTATATTATTATGATGGCATAATATATATCCCAAATAGTAATGGCCAAAATAGCTCACGCATACAAAAGAAGATTATAAGGGCATTAAGTTTTAGGAATCAAAATAGAAGTTTGAACAAATAATAAGATAGTTAATTTTCTAGATGTGACTCTAAACCTTTCGAATAACACATATAAACCTTTTTGAAAAACTGACCAGTACCCTTCCTATATTAAGGTAAACTCAAATCACCTGAAGACCATAATTAAACAAGTCACCAAAGCAGTAAAACTAAGAATAAGGAATCTGTCAACGAGAAAATATTCCAAGAAAGTAGTAAGATATATAAGGATGCCCTTAAAAATAGCGGTTTAGGGAAGAGTTTAACTACCAAGAAGAAAATATACTTAATGATATTAATAAAGAAAATAAGAAGTACAGTAAAAAAATAGAAAAAGAAAAATTATATGGTTTAACCCCACCTTTTTGTAGACTAGCTAGTATAAAAGTTGATAAATATTCTTGAAATTGATAGATAAGCACTTTAAACATAATAATATACTGCATAAAATATTTAATAGAAAAAGAAATTAGTTACTCCAGCACGAAAAATATTTTTCAAATAATGAATATCATAATAAAGAGATAATTGAGGAATTTCATAACCGAACGATAATAATAATAATAATAATAATAATAATAATAATAAAAGAATGTAATTGTAAAACTCGAATGAATTGTCCCATGAATGGATTATGAAATATAGATAATGTATTATACTGAGGAATCATTTACCCAAAAGAAAACTTATATGTGGATTTGTTCGACGAAATGGAAGACTATACTATAATTATATTTTTTCTTTCTCCAAGAACATCTGAAAAACCAAACAACCCTATCTAAGCAATTTTGGAGTTTGAAAAATAAAGGTTTGCCCCTGAGATTCAATGGACCATATTGAAAAAGTCGAATACTCCAAAATGCTTTGATTGAAGATGTAATCTGTGCCTAGAAGAAAGAATACAAATAATAATATACCCAGACCCTGAGAATTTAATCACATCAGCGATGGGGAATTAATTGCTAGATGTAGACATAGGAATAAACTTAAACTATAGACAAATATCATAGAAAAATGTTTAATTAACCAAAAATAGGATTAATTTGAGATTTGAGGTAAAATGAATAAAATTTAAAAAATGGAAGGGTAACTGAGTTAATAGGCGCGAATATAAATTTTGAATTTAAATTTAAATTTTGAATTTGAATTTAACTTAAGATAGGTATTACCGTAATTCTAACGGAAGATTATTAAGGAATGTTGTGCTTCCCCAAATTATAATTAAATCTGGAGTTTTTACGTTGAAATGTATTTAGAAATGAAAAATTTAAAAAAAATAATTTACTGTGATTCCAACCGGTAATAAAAAAAAACGGAAGTGGGTAAATGGGTAGGACACTATTCACCCTCTTCTACCCCCTCCCACCCTTTCCTCCTGTGTCTATTCTGTCTGTAGTTATTTTATCCATTAGATCTGAAGGAGTCCTGTTATTTTTGGTGTTATTGATTTATGTCAATACCCATAATAGGATGGAAATAAATTTATAATCCTAATGTGACTGATTTTTGTTTTTCTTAAAGAAATATATATATATATATATATATATATATATATATATATATATATATATATATATATAGGCATGTATGTATGTGTATGTGTTGTGTGTGTGTTTTTGTACAAGAATTAGATATATATTTTCAAGTAACTCATTTTAAAACCCAATTTAAAATAAATTTTAATCGTGGCAATTTAACATTTACAATTCAATTAGAAAATACTTTTTTGTTTCTATTTGTAATAGAATATTTACCCATATTAACCAATATCATTTATCAACAAAATCTTCGGTATGAAAAGGCTTTGCCGAAAATATGCTTATATACTTACTAATCCCGTTAGGATGCGACATGACAGATTTCAAGCAGACAAATCTGAATTCAAAAGTATGCCATTCTACAAGGCCGATTGCAATGACAATGTTTAAGAGTCCAGTATTCCTTTTCTATCTAGTCATAGATGGAAGCAAAATATTTGGATTCATGTCATTATCAAAGTGAAATACGAAGTGAAATGTGAAATACAAGTGGCCCAATCCAAGATTTAAATTCAGTTTGTCCTGTCCATTTCCTACGGTAGTAATCATTAGAGTACAAGTGTCTCTATAATGTACAGCATTCCAAAAATTAGTTCACCTCTTATAAATATATATACAGTTTTATTTTGTCTCTTATGAATATTACAATTTTATGTTTGGATACAGTTTCAGTGCTGCAGATTTTGATCATTCATTGTTTTAGATAATACTCAGTGGGAAGTCCTGACAGTATAGTGGCTAATGTAATAAACTGTTATCTTAGCGATTTCACACTCTAGTCGCGCTTTTTCGTTCTCTTTCGGACGAATACCCTTGCGAAAACTTTGGTTTCTTTGTTTTTAATGGCATATCAACTTTTCTAGGTTATTTAATGCCATCGTCCAAAATGAACTATCGTGGGAGGATAAGAGACTACATACCTTTTTCAAGGGTATTTGTCCGAAACTGAACGTAATAGCACGACTGGAGTTCGAACTTGCATCATTAAGATTCTGCAGTCCATCATTTTGACTATTATACCACGAGGACACTCGGCGGTTGGTTTGGATTTATCCGATTTTCCAAGTCAAATTTATTATGAAGTCATTTTATATTTGTGATACGTGTTCGAATCAAAACTTATGCATGGCTGTCACAAAACATTCTTGATCCTCTCGGTATTTCCATTTTGGAGATCCTCCGATGCCAAGTGATAAAAGTGATGAACTGAAATCTGCCAAGAAGGTATTGCTTAGTGGGAGGAACCTCTGGGGCCATATAATTAACTTAAAACATACCATCCACCGCGAACGAAGGCAAGTAAGTTGCCCACAGGAAAGGTCTTAAATCCGTTTTTCGCCTTAAGTTATCGGTTAATAAGTACCACTCTTATTCTTATCAATGATGGCTTTAACATTAAGTGACTCAAGAAGGTTGATATGCTATTTAAACAAAGAAACTAAACCGAACCAAACTAAAAGAGTATATATTTTGATTGTTTAATATTTACTAGACATAGAATCCCGTTACATTTTCTATGGAAGAATATCAACATTGTTAGGACTGTCCTTAATCTTAAGTAACACTGTATGTTTATACATTCATTAGTATTTAAAATGTTTGTAAAAATAGATGACTTTTATTATTAATTTTTATGTTGATCTTGATACTTCGAGGCTCCTGCCTTGAGGTAAAGACACTTTGCTACAGTAAATTCCGCTATAAAAGCTGATGTTTTAAGCCGGAAAAAATATCTACGAAATTAACGGTCGACTTATACGGCAGGGCAAAAATACAAAATGACTAATGGACAGCACGCCTAACAATCGATATACACTACTTACTCAAACCCCTGCAAACTGCCACATTCATTTCCAACGTAAATATAATATGTGTATATATTTAACAAAGTAACATACAGATTGATATAAAAACATAGAACTTAAATGCAATTTAAGGTCGACAATCGGATTTTGTAATTTCACTGAAATAAACCAATTGGTACAAAGCTAAATTTGATAATTCCCCCCAAAATATGATAAACCATATAGGGAATGGTAATGAAGTCAATGTACAGGTGCAAGTAATTAAAGTTGGCGACCTTAGACGAAAGTGACCTGAAGGTTCCCTTTTCAACTGCAACTACACCGAGGTGTAGAGGAGGGCGCTACCCCATTCCCTGGTTTTCTCCACTTTACCCTTCATCTTGACTTTATAATGCTGAGTTTTAAGCAAGGTGGCATCAAGTATGATTTTTTGAGTCTTTGGTATGACTCTACCAGGGATTGAACCCCGGTCTCCCGGACCATTGGCGAACACTCTACTCATTATGCTAGCCTACTCAAAGTTTTTAGCTAAACGTCTTGGGGACCGCTTTAGATACAAGAACGACTCGTATGCACAACGGTATATTATTTGGTCAGAGGCACAAAAGCTTCATTAAATGTTTTGTAAGTACAACATTTTCTCGTGAGATAATATCTAGTTTAATTATTTCATATGGTGCAGAGTGTCCGGCTAGATTTGGTTCTTTAAAAAAAGAAAGAACACCAATTGAAAGTGATGAGTGTTCAAGTTCCATGTACACAAATGCTATAACCAGAAACATTGAAAACCATAATAGAATTGTCTCATCTTTCAAACCATATAAAACTCATGAACATATATATATATATATATATATGTATGTATGTATGTGTGTGTGTGTGTGTGTGTGTGTGTGTGTGTGTGTGTGCGCCTATTTTTAGACTGCTATATATTCATATTTTCGGCCACAGAATCTCAGAATTGTAGAGTTTGCTAATAAATAAAAGCCCACGGAAAAAAAAAAAAAAACTGGGAAAAAATTAAGAGAGCTAGATATCAGGGAAGGTATAAAGATTGTCTAGACAAAGGCACGGCATGCCAGAGAAAGACGGTCATGCGGATTATAGTTTTTCCACTTAGAAACGAGACAGGAGGGAATGAAGATTAGTGGAACAATCGAGTAAATCCAGACCACAGCAATGTTGAAATCATTCAGAATTCATAGAAGTGCCCTCAAGACCTGACGAATTTTGCAGTCACTGACACTTCAGTTAAAAACTATCACTTAAAATTCGTGTAAAAAAACTCGCATCGCATAAAATTCATAATGCTAATAAACAGAAATAAACGTAAAATGTATAAAGTTTTAAAAATTAAATGAATTGCACATAAAAATATTTGCAAATTGCGTGCTGCGAACACTCAGGCAACGTAGCGATAATTTTTATAAAACCAAAATAAAATGATTTTATGAAATTAAATATAATGGAAGCAAACACGTTAATTCGATGCATGTGTTGAGCATTTCACTACTGTAAAAGACCATTTGCCTCGCAAGCACAGAGAATAACGCTTTGTTAAATAATCTGTGCCAGTGAATAAAGAATTAACCCAAAAGAAAGAAACGCACAAATAAGCAAATAAGACAAAAAAAAAAAAAAAAAGAAAGTTTTTAAAAATACTACCAATGAATAAAAACATTAAGTACGGAAGGCCATGAGAACTCCTAAACTATTAATAAACGATCAACAGTATTGATTAGAAGGGGCAGTAAGAGAGGCTAGAATTCTCATACAAAAAAAAAAAGAAAAGATTATCGAAAAATAAAATTCTTAAAAAAAAGGTTCATACGTAGTTATCTAATTTTAATACTATTTATTTAGCAAAAATGTCATGTCAGTTTTGAAACCGTGACACCCGGAAAAGCAGAAGTGCTTGCCTCCGAGCTCATTGAATTTTCGTTTGTTTCGCATAGAATAATAAATGACTAGTTGTGAGTGGGTCTTGGTGACAGGTACTTCCTTAAGCCTCCTCGCCGGTTCCCCCCCCCCAATTCTCTTTCTACTGTTCCTACGTGTTTTGCATTTTGTAAAGAAATCAAAAGTTAACGCGCAAATTGCGTCAGGTCTTTTGACTAATCTCGTCGAACTGGAACCTGATTAGCGCAGAAGAATGCAGTCAGGCTTTGTGGTTATCTCATTAACGCTTTTATAATCCAATTCACGGGAATTTACCAAAGAAAATAGTTTTTAAAAAGATGGTAGTGAATGGTATGCGGGTGAAGTTTCTGTTGGTTATTATGTTGGCTTGGTTGGATTGGTTTGCTTTCATAATAACGTGTTGAGTTTAGAAGTCCTTCAACAAAAATCATAAAAATAAATTAAAGAAGAGCACCTGAAAGAAAAGAAAGATGTTTACGAAAGAAAGAAAGAAAGAAAGAAAATTTGCCAAAGAAAGATCATAAAAAGGACGTCAAGAAATTATATGAAAAGGTACAAAAAAAGAAAGAAACAATGAAAGAAGAAAGACAAAATAGAAAATAAATAAATTTATAAATGAAAGGCAGAAAGATTGAAGGACAGGAAAAAAGAATCAACGAAATAAAAAAAGAAAGAAAAGATGACCAAAAACAAAGAAAAAAAGAAATAAGTTTATAAATACAAAATAATGAACATACAATAATAAAGAATGAAATAGAAGAGAAGAAAGAAAGGAAGCCCTAAAGGAAGAAAGAATGATCAAAATACAACAATTAAAATGGTCAAATAGAAAGAAAGAAAGAAAGAAAGAAAGAAAGAAAGAAAGAAAGAATGATGACAGAAAGAAAGAATGATGACAGAAAGAAAGTTCGAAATACGAAAACGGAAAAAAAGAAAGATAAGAAAAAAAAAAAACCAGAAAAAAAGATGAAAAGTACGGAAAGAAATCAAAGCAAAAACACTGAAAAAAAAAGAAAGAAAAAATAGAGAGAAAAACTGTGACAAAAAGAACGAAAAATTTAAAAAATGCAAGACCTAGATAAAAGAAAGCACACGTCAAAGAATGAAAGATTAAAATATATAGAAATATTTAAAGAAGGAATGTTAAAAAGAAAGAAAACGAAGACTGAGCATTAAATCAGCAAAATCGATTTTTTTAAACTGATAAATGTCATTGAATTTCAGAATGATCGTATGATATATATATATATATATATATATATATATATATATATATATATATATATATATATATATATATATATATATATATTGAAATTCGCTTAATTTGAAGCAGTGATACATAAGAGAAAAAAGATTTACTTGTGTTAATTATCAAGATTCAGATATCTTCCGATCTTGAAAAGCAGCAATCGAAAACCTTTTGTCTGAGACTGAAAACTGGCAAAGTATACATAATTTTGATTATCAAGAGACCGATGTTATTACTGAAGATACAATATACAAAAACGAAGGCAATGTAATGGAGATAGAGAAATATAAGCAAAGAAGATGTACATATAGATAACTGAAGAAAGGAACTTAATGAATAAACGAAATCATTATGAGAAAACATAAAATGTTTGTATGGGTAAAGTTGAGGCGAGAAATTTAACATTTAAGCGGACAATAAAGAAAACAAACAAATAGGAAAAGGAGATTGTTGTTAAATAAAATATATAAAAGTCAAGAGAAAAATTAAGGCAAGAAGGAAGCAGAAAATATTAAGAAAGAAAGGAATAATGCGTACAGAAAGGAAAAAAAATGAATTGAAAAAAAAAAAAGATAGGAAAATAGGAAAAAAGAAAAAAAAGAAGAGATAGTGAAAAAAAAAGAAAAAAGAAAGTATATTAGAAAAATGATGAAAATAAAAACGAGAGAGTGTTAACATAATTGAAAGACGGAAACAAGAGAAAAGAAATTGTATAAGGATTTTGGCAATAAAGGAAGTGAAAAAAATGCAATGGGGTATTCTGGGAAAAAAGCAGGAATGAGATAGAGAAGTGGGAAATAAAAAAAAAGATGAAGTGAAAAATGAGAGGAAGATAAAAAAATGAAAAAGCGACAGAAATGAATACCAAAATGAAAGTCCAAGTTTAATAGAAAGAAAGAAAGAAAGAAAGAAAGAAAGAAAGAAAGAAAGAACTACGCCAACAGATTAAAAGAAAGATGAAAAGACAATCAAATGATAGATAGATAGATAGATAGATAGATAGATAGATCGAATAAACTGAAAAAGTGATAAAGCCTGATAAGAAGCAAAAGAGAAAACTAAGACCAAAAGTTTTAAATAACGGAAGAAAAGGATAGAAAGCAAGACAGAGGGGACATTTAAATGATTTCTAAGGAACAATTGATGAATAATGCAAAATCATTGACCCCCTCCATCTCAGAAAAAAAGCAATTTAAAAGAAAGATATGAAAGGAAAAAAAAAGATATGATAAAAATAAAAATAAAGTAAAACAAATATAGCAACAGTCGAGAAACCACAAGACAGAGACTTTTGGTAGCAAAGAAAAAAAAGCGATAAAAAGAAAAAAAAAAGGAGAGATAGTGAAACAAATTTTATTCTCATGTCTCTTCAATTTCAGTTTGATAGTTTCTACTGATTAATTACCTTTGCTCATTAGATTACTCCACACATGGCGTGCGTGAAGCATACAGTGTCGTCATGGAGTCTCTTAATATCAAGTCTCAATTCTGTGCTTGCATCTAAAATTATTAGTTTCTACAAAGTTGGTTGTCTCAACAATTCTATGAATAAGAACACCTTGAAAGGTTATTTAACACGTTTCCTCTCAAAATGAGTTTTACTATAATGTCTAAAACATTTGGTCAAATACAAAGGTTGGCTGAAAAGTTAATCCACGAAAAAGTTAATCAGCTGAAGTATTTATTTATGAGTCAGATTAGTTGTGAATAACTTATGGGATTCAAGCACTGCAACACTAATAAAAGAAGTGCATGACCCCAAGGGAAACTATATTGAAAGTTAGAATTCATTGGTTCCAATTATATGTGAATATCTTAGCCAGTCTCGAAAATTATTGATGACACTACTTATGTAAAAGTTTGCTTATGCTTTTACTATAAAAGAAACAACTGAACATTGTGAAAGGTATTGTAAGGTGTCAGAAAGAGAAAGAGAGAGTGAGAAAGAGAGAGAGAGAGAGAGAGAGAGAGAGAGAAAGAGAGCACAAGAGTGAAAGAGAGAGAGATAGAGAGAGAAAGGGATAGATAGATAGATAGATAGATAGATAGATAGATGTTGGTATTTGGACAAGACGCACGATGTGATCAATTATAATCTTTGTATATTTGTACGGTTTAAAACATGTAACAATGAAATATTGAATAATTCGTTTCAGTTAAAGAAACAGAAAGGGTTGGTTAAGATAGTTCTTGTGAGTGCCAAGGACACCGCCCTTGTACAAACCTATGTTTCACCGACAATCATTCTGTTGGCGGGAATTAAAGTACTCTGACTGTATCCCTTGCAAACGGGTACCCCACGAAAAACTAGTGTCTTTGGTATGACACAAAACGACATCTTATGTTGAGGCTCCAGTTCAGGAGATCTGAGGAGTTTTCACTCTTGGTACTTCTTCATCACCATAACTCCCAGGTTCACTCTCTACCGGAGTGGTAGTATAAAGGTCCTATCTTTGGTTCCAATTGATATTTGTAATATGGCATTAACATTTATCAGTTAATCTATTACTCATCACCTAGTCTTTTTTTACCTATAATGTAGCAATCAGTACTGCAATTAGATTATAATTAAAAAAAATCAAATTCGATTGAATTTCTCTATTCTGTTAATATATTTTAACACAAGCCAACACAAAAATTACCCCTATATATATATATATATATATATATATATAAACAGGCATACACACACTCACACACGTATATATATATCACCACCATCATCATGTCGTGCCGCCGGCGCGGATATCCCTGACCCTCTCTCGCTACTCCTCTCTATCGTTCATCGCCCCCAGCAGGTCTTCAGGGCTACATCCCGTATCTTCATAGAGCTGCTGTATGTATGTTCGAGCTGGTGGTCCCGCTTTTGCTCGGCTGTATGAGGGGTCCATAGGAGTACATCACTTATGAGCTCGTCCCTGCTTCTCCAGTAGTCTCCTGCGTGTCTTGTTCGTCTAACTTTGGTAGTTTTTGTGATGGGAGGTAGGTGGCCGTATAGTTGATGCTTTGTGATGTGTTGTCCCCAGGAATTGTTCCATATAGCTCACAGCATTCTTGTGTAATTGCCGTCTAGCTTCTTCTCCAGCCGTTTTGTTAGGGTCCAAGTAGTGCATCCATATAGCAGTATCGATACCACCGCTGCTTGGAAGAAACTGCGTTTCATTTTATCGGTCAGGTCTGGCTTCCATAAGACCGATAGTTTATTGATAACTGTCCATGCCTTCGTTAGCCGCATGTCGATGTCTTTTTCGGTTGATGAGACACTGCTTCCTAGGTAGGTGAACTTGTCTACTAGCTTCAGAGAGATTCCGCCTAGTGTGGATATGTCGCCTGTTTGATTAAAGCACATGTATTTCGTTTTGTGTGCATTGGCATGTAGGCCAATGCCTGCGACGGCTCGTTCCAAACTATGTAGTAGTGTTTCGGCTTGGTCGGGTGTATTTGTCAGAATCGCTATGTCATCGGCGTAGTTGGCATCGTTGTTTTTGTTGGGTAAATTCTTCCCTTTTCTTTGATTTTATCAATCGATGTTCTAAGCACGTAGTCTAGACAGATGATAAAGTGGTATGGGGCTAGCGTTTCCCCTTGCAGTACTCCTGTTACAATGTCGAAGTATTCTGTGTCTCCATCCGGTGAACGTACTTTCACTTTAGTGTTTCTATAGAGAATCGTTATTGCTGCGACGGTCTCTTTTGGTAGGCCGTATGCTAGTGGGAATCAAAGGCCTTGGTAAAGTCGACAAACAGTATTGCCGCCTGTAGGTTCTTTGCCGTACACCTTCAAGAATTCTAAAATTCCCTATTTACAAAATCACTTTAAGCTAGGAACGGTTTATAAGTATTATGAAAGTCTACTTTTTCTTTAATTATAACTGAAGCTTTTTCTTTTGTTTGATCCAGGTCTGTTTCAAATATATATTGAGACAGACTGCATTTATGAAAAGTGAAAATGATAAAGAATAAAACGTTAATTTTCTTCAAAATAGTCGCTTTGGTGTCAAACAAACTTATTCCACCTTGCCAATTGGTTTTCAAATACACTGATTGCATCCGTACAAAAAAGGAATTTCTTGTAATTCCATTAAAATGCATCACATGGAAGGCTCCACTTCTGGTTATCTGAGGAGAAATGAGTACCCTGTCATTGCATATACTCTCAAGTCTACTCTGAAGCAGAATGTTAATACCAGTTTATGTCACGTCAATGAGTTAAACAGATCTGTTAAAAAATCATATTCAATATTACCACGTGCAGAAACTGAATAAATTAAGTAATATATAAGTACAAATAAAAATTTTAGAAATAAAGAATTAAAAATAAAACTCTTAAGAAACAACTACATAAAAAATGTAAATATGAACGTACAATGAACGTGATTCCCAAAACTCGATGGCATAAAATAATCATAAACGATTGGCTTGCTATAAAATCAAACGACAAGCCTATCAAAGAGGCCTGTCATCAAAGCTTAGAATGCACTAACTTCATCTCCAGGAAATATTTTTTAATCCTCCCAAAAGAGGTGATCGACCTTAAACACTTAGTTGCATCTTTTCTGGAGGCAGAATTTTTGGAGATCTTACTCTCAAGTTCTCTCAAAGTTTTCGTACTTGTTGCGCCCCAACTATGTGTCAAAGAGATCCGTTTAAAAAAATTCGTATTGGAAATGAAAGCGTACTAAACGGAAACCTTAAGAAACACTTAAACAAAAATGTAACTATGAAAAACCAATGGATGCTATTCACTAACCTCTATGCATATAATTACCCTATACGGATTAACATGTCGTTAGAATCAATCTATTAATCAACACTCTTATTTTGAGATTTTTCTATTCTATGTAGTAGTACTTATTTTGAAAGGATGTTAAAATTACCCTGAAAGCTCTCGACATTTTCAAATCTTTCAATTTAGCCGACTAGACGCTTATGCAGAACTTTGTCACTTCGTCTTTCTATGACATCAGGTTTTTTTTTAATAACTTGTCTATTCGCACCATGGTACAATTTGTTAGCACTGTTATATTAGAGAAATCAATAACCCTTATTCAAACTTATTAAAAATTCAAGAAAGCGTTTATTTCATCTTGATGTTGGTTAGTTGTTTGGGTTTTATGGTTAATAATTTTGTAGGTTATTCAAAGCCAAATTCATTTTTATACAAATAATCAATTGTATTATAAACAATTTTAAATGTAATTACACAGTTTAATTGTCAAAAACATTTTTCTTTCAAGCTATACAGTTTTGACAAACAGTTCTTATTCAAACAATTCAGTTTAGAATAAGTTTAGATTTTGTTTACTCAAAGTTAAATGTCAAAACTGTTCTATTTAAAACTGTTCTATTTTCTAGTAGGATGAGTCAAATGTTTGGGAATATTTTGGAATGTGCTCGTTTGCGAAGCATATTTTATGAGACAGAAGTATTTGAAGACACTCTTGGTAGATGCTGTGGGTTGGTAGTGTCGTTTTAGTTGCTGCCCTGACACGTAATGCTTTGCTTCACACAATGTGTGATTTAAACGCTACACGGAGGAAAGGGCAATGTTGTCTAACTCGGGAACTTCACATGGTCGAATTGTACCATATTGCCGTGAAAGCAACTAAAACTGTTCTTGCGAGTAATGAAAAGGTTCAGTGGATTACAAAACAGCAAGCAGGTGCTTGGCGAAATTTGGCCCAAGTCGCAATTAACTCGACTTTCTGGTTAAGTCTGGTAAGCCTAAAACCGTCGATTCCGAAGCCGTGTTGTGAGCCATAGAGACAAATCAGGCGAGTTGCACTCAAAGAGTATCAGGTGAGCTTAGTATATATTTACAATCAAGTATTGTTTATTACTACGGCGAAACAGCTAAAATATTGCAAAACTTTTGACTCAACTTAGAAGAATTATTTTACGATCATTTACACGCTTTTTCAAGCAAAAGAAGATCTCTCGTCATGAATATTCTCCCTTTCACGAACGCGACCTTTCTATACCTCAGCCCAGTAGGCTAGGACTGTAGAATAAAACAATTGCATCTCTATTGAGGGGTAAGATCCTTCCAACGAGTGTCCGGGCTCTTGCACTAAACAATCTGATGCTCAAGTAACACTTGATCTTTGGGAATTGTGAGTATTCCTTCATCGACATCGATCCCAGGTTCACCTGAGAGGATCCTCTCTATGGGTCAACTGTCTGAAATTTAAAATGAGTGCAAACAAATGACTGATATTTAATTGATTCATTAAACTTAGCAATTCAAGGAAACATTTACCTTTGTTGACTTATGCTGAATTGAATTCATAGAAATAGAACTAGTAGATCATTTAACTGTAAGTATTTACAAAATGTATCAACAGATCATATATTTAACATATATGCAAAAACAAGATTTGGCATTAAATAACCAACAATGGTTGATATGCCATAAAACCAAACCAAAATAAACCATCTATATCTGTGAAGCAAGAACGTTTACAAATTGCCATTACAGAGTCTTATTGTCGGCCAAATGTTTGACGAACTGTTAGCAATTCGGGTGCTGGTAATTTTTTTGCTTTCAAACGTTCAGCTAAGCTTCTTTTCATAGCAGACATACTGACCCCACCCGTAAAGAGCATTCCAAACACCCAGCCATTAGTAATCACCCAGTTTTAAGTACTGTCTCCACGCTACACCTTTCGAGAAAACATCGCAAAAATCCCCTTTTCTGTTTACAGAATTTTCTTCTTGCTTTATTATGTCATTTTTGATTTTGCCTGAAAAATGGCTGCAGATAAATGTTATTCTTTGTGCTCTGCCGTATTCAATTTTTCAGATTTTCTCCCGGCTTCCCTCGCATGGATTTTTTCTCATCTCTCTCTCTCTCTCTCTCTCTCTCTCTCTCTCTCTCTCTCTCTCTTGTATGCATACACGGATATACATGAATACACATATACTCTCTCTGTCTCTTTTCAACATTTTGGTTTATTCGCTATTTTTTCAAATTCATTTTCTCGTTATGGGTCTAAATTTTCAGTGCCTCAAAATGCTATGAGAAACAGGGTATACTGCCTAATTATAATGATTATCCTTTCCTTTTAGAGTCGATTTCTGTGGCCAGTGTTGGCTAATTAGCTTTGGCACGCCCAAGACATTTTTTTAAAAAGACACACACAAACATATACAGATGCATACATAAGCACACACACAGGCATCCACGTCTCATATATATATATATATATATATATATATATATATATATATATATATATATTTATATATAGCTTTCAAGTTGAGTTGAAAACCTATTTGAAATGTTCACTTTAAATAGTATATTTATGTTATTAGTATTCACTACTGAATTATTTGAACTGACAACGATCGAGAACTTGCTATATGATGCGATGGCTCAATTAACATAATACATTCTGTTTTCGAAACTGTAAATTTCACTCGACACGAAGTGTTAAGATCTTAGAAGACATTGGGAAATACATGATATTAAAAGATAAGATTCGCAAGTACTTCGATCAAAAAATCTCTTGAATAAATGTTTATCCTAGAAAAGGGACTGTTTTGAAGAAAATTAACCTTGCATTCATTTCATATTTCTTCCCTCGTTTCCATATCATTTGAACACATCTCGTATATATATATATATATATATATATATATATATATATATATATAGTTGTTAACGTTTTCGCTGAATAAATTAGTGTCAGAATAAGCCTTTATATAGACTGAAGATGGTAGCAAACTTCGATGAACCTGAATTTCTCCAAGAAAGATTCAGTGATTGGTTTTAAAATGCAACTACTCTTCTTATACAGGTGTTTTGGTATTATATAAATCACGAAAGTTGACATGCCATAAACATAGAAACCAGGCTAGAACCTAGAGAAGAAGTAGGTAGGATATTGTTTTCTATTATCCTGGAGTAACTATGACTATAGTATGCACCGAGATAAAACTACGATCCCGTGAAATGGTATCGTTGAAAAAAGTGTTGCTGTATAACATTTAGTAACCCCTTATTCAACGTCAATGAGGGCTACGTAAATCCCATTATAGAAATTTTATTCGTACCATAGCACATCTTTCTCTGATTTTTTTTAGCGTGAAGTGAAGCGCAAGTAATCACGTCTTGAATTTGAACAGGGAACGCAACATCTATTTTCTTCGCTAAGTGCACCACCTATATCTGTCTATGTATTTGCCCAACCTCTCTGCTACGGGCAGATTGCGCTACCATGTAAAATTTTTAAGCGGTGTATACCTGGTTTGATTTCAGAATTTACCTTCTCCAAGACCGATTGCCTATCCGTGAATTACTTTTCCCCTCAAAGCTGATGAAGAGAAACAATGGATCCATGTATTTTTCAAGGACATTATGAGGAAATAAAAAGCTAACAGCCTCGTCTTGGATTGAACTCTCGTTGCTGCTTCCATTTCCTACGACAATAAACAGTTATACTGAGTAGAGATCTTGTATTTCTTTCTATATTTACATTAATCGACATTGGGAGATCATGGCAGAAGATTGAATTTTAAGATTGAGTATAAATGGTTTATGTTTTGATTTATCCTAGACTAGTTACTTTATCAAGAATGAATAATCTAGTCTTTCCAAGTATTTCCTCTCAACTGGTGAGGAGAAGCAATGGATTCATATCTTTTTCAAGGACATTAGCGGCAAGTGAAAAACAAACTCTCTTTAGTCAGATTTGAACGCATGTCACTGATTCCATTTTCCGCAACAATAACCGTCTTGACACAGTTAAATTTGATGGCGATACATTTACGTTTGTGTTCTTGCGGCTGTGTCTTCTTAAGTATATACATTAACTCATATTTTTAAAAATATCTATGTATACAATGTTATATACCTGGACAGCAATATCTGATCAACTGAAAGCAATGTTAACTTACACATAGTTAAAGCATGGATTGCAATTTACCGGTTGTCAGTCATATAGAAATCTGATATGATAAAATGAATTTTTCTAAAGCTGTAGCTATGTCAATACTATTGAATGGTCGCACCTATTGGACTCTGAAGGAAAACTTGAAGAAAAATCTAGATGGAAACTACACAAGGATACTACGGGCTATTTGGAACAAATTATGGTAGTAGCACTCAACAAAATAGCTGTTCTACGGCCACCTACCTTCTATCTTGGAAACCCTCTAATTAACATTCCCAAGACTTGTAGGGCACTGCTGGACAAGAAAGCACGAACTCATAAGGACTCTTACACATAGACACATTAGTGTTGTCCAACAATCAAAAACTTACATTAATCAACTTTGTGCGGGCACTGAGTGACATCTAGATGACTCACAAAGAGCGATGGATGATAATGACGGAAGTTGAGAGTGAGAGAGACACAGAGAGACCGAGAGACAGAGACAGAGAGATAGAGAGCACAAGGAAACAATTCTGTCAACAAATCTAAACGAAGATGATAATGATGCAATGTTATGCGTTTCTATTGATTGGAAATTTTGTATTTTTTTAGTTAGTTTTCTTCTGTTTTAAGTTTTTAGAGATGTATCGTTTTGAGGAAAAGATACACAGTGAAATAGAGTTAATTATTTATTAGCTCAAGTAGTATAGTCTGACAAGTATTATAAGTCTCGCGCTGTTGGTGTTACGTCCGAAGTTGGTCTTACTACTGACCGACGTCCTTTCATAGCTCTCTTTCTCTGCTTCTCTTTCTGCTTCTAATTTTGCGTGCTCCAGAAAACAGGCGTCTTTTATACTTTCGCAATTCCATAAGTCATATTGTACGAGCCACTATACTAGAAGAGTATATTTACCTTCGTGGTTTATTTAATGCTAAAGCCATCCTTGAGAAAAAAAAAAACCAGTAGTGGTACAATTTAAAACTAAATTCGAGTGATAAAAGGGTTCATACCATTCCCGATTGGTATTAATCTGAAAGCAAACGCAATGACATGACTGTAGTTTGGATGTGCATACTAGGATGTCGAAGTCAGCCCCATTTGCCACTACGCCACTGGAACATCCTCTATTGCTCTGGTGGTTGTACACCGAATTTATACTCTGCTTAAAATGTCATTTTGTTTCCTGGTTTATTTAAGCAGAGTTTTATTTCATAGACGAGTTGTGCTTTTTTAAACTAATTTGATGATGCACACGAAACTAGTCACTGATATAATCGGGATAATTCGTTTCTTTTTAAGTCAGTAAATCATTAAGCGAGAGGAAGAAATCCCCTCCCAAGTAAAAATAAAAAAGAACGATTATAAAAACTTAGACTCAGTCCATTTTATTGAAAAAGGTATAAAGAAATATTTTTTATGGGAGTGATATTCTAGTATAATAACAACAAATTAAGCTTTAATGATAGCAAAATAAGATTTCAAATATATCAAAATAGAAAGCTGGAATGACAGTGAAAATGCTGACATATTTCCCACCGGGTCAAAGTTAGAGATCAAGTAAACAAGAAGGGACCAAGGGGATAAAATTTCATATGTTGATTTACACAGTATTCAGTAAAAAAATTCCTATGAAGAAGATGTTTTCTTTTCCTTCTTCTGAGTTTGTCCAGGGAGAGATTAATTTGAGCTGAGTAAATGTATATGTAATTACGGAGATGAAGTAGAACAAGCAATGCTGCCACAAGTAAATACAAAGTTGAACATTAAAATTAAAAAAACATAGTGATGAGAATAAATGTGATATGCTTAGAAAGAAGTAAAAAAGTAAAAACAAATTTAATTAAATTGGTATGCATAAATATGATATTTGTTTTAATGAAGAGAAAAATAATCCATTTAAAGAAAATTCGAACAAAGTATTATAAAAAACAAAACCGGGCCATCGGCCTGAAGAGTAGACTGTTCACCAATTGTCCGGGAGACTGGGGTCCAATCGCAGGTTAAGTCATACCAAAGACTCAAAAATGGTACTTGATGCTGCCTTGCTTAACACTCAGCATTATAAAGTGTGGATCAAGGGTAAAGTGGAGCAATCTAGAAAATGGAGTAGTACCCTCCCCTACACCTCGGTGTAGTAGCTATACTAAAGGGAGCCTTCGGGACACCCTCGACTAGGTCACCAACTTTACTTTATATATATATATATATATATATATGTGTGTGTGTGTGTGTGTGTGTGTGCACACGAGGATCATTAAATAAGTTCCCAGACTTTTTTCGCATGGACACTTTTATTGATAGTACACCCATGAAACTCCAATCCCCGTCGAAGTAATTTTTTTCCGGCTGCAATGCACTTACTCTGCCGTTCCAATTACTTCTGGAATGCCCCATGGAAGTCCTCTTGTGTAACGGGTAATGACTTCAGTTGTCTCATAACGACAGCCTTTGAGCTTAGGAATAACCAAAAGTAACAGGGAGCAAGGTCTGGGCTATAGGGAGTCTGAGGTACTGTCTTGATGTCCATCTTGGTCAAATAGTCTGTTACAAGGATGGAGTTGTGGACTGGTGCATTGTCCTGATGGAAATGCCCCTGAGCCGATTTGAAGGTTGCTGGCCTCTTCCTACGTAATCCCTTTCTGAACTCCATTAAAACCGCAACATAGTAACCCTAACCCTAACCCTTTGGCCAATCAACTCTGGTGTTCTGACTTCCTTACTCTTCCCACACCTCTCTTTATCCCTTACAGACTCCTTGCCTTCCTTGAATCTCTTATGCCATTCAAAAACTGATACTCCATTCATGCAAGATAGTCGAAAAGCAGTCTGAAGTATTCCATACGTTTCTGTGGCATTTTTTCCAAGCTTAGAACAGAATTTTATTGCATATCGTTCTTCCTCACGTGCAGATTGCATTTTTGAAATTACTCCAGCTCTGACAGTCAGGCTTTAGTAGGGTGTATTCCAATTCCTGCTGTAGCTGTTCATTTAAATCTGAAATCATAAATATTGGTCAGTCGTCTTATAAGATGTATAGCAATTACATACTGAATTTTCTAGAGTCTGCGACAATTCTAAATGCCTGTATAAAAAAGTATGGAAACTTATTGAATGCACCACGGATATATTTCGTTTGCTTCAGGTTATATCAAATAATAATAGTAATAATAATAGAGACGGAACCATCAATCGCATAAGCGAATGCAGCAAATTAGCACAGAAGGAGTATAAAAGTTGACACGACTGGGTGTGCAAGTTGATCCACTGGGAGATGTGCAAGAAATTTAAATTTGACCACACACACAAATTGTATTTGCACAACCCAGCAGCTGTCCGAGAGAATGAAACATATAAACTCTTAAGGGACTTTGACATACAAACGTATCACCTAATCCCGGCCAGCTGATCAGACCTGATAATAATCAACAAAAAAAAAAAAAAGGAGAAAAAAAAGAGAACTTGCAAAATTGTCAACTTTGCTGTCCCGGCTGACCACAGAATAAAACTGAAAGAAAGTGAAAAGAAGGATAAGTACCTGGACCTTGCTAGGAAATTGAAAAAACTATGGAATATGAAGGTGACAATTATACCAATTGTGATTTGTGCTTTTGGTACAGTCACCAAAGGATTATTAAAGGGACTGAAGGACTTGGAGTTTGGAGAACGAGTGGAGACTGTCCAAAATACAGCATTCTTGAGAACGGCCAGAATTCTGAGAAGAGTTCCGGAGACTTGAGGAGATTTCATCATCATCATCATCATCATCATATCGTGCTGGCAGCACGGATATCCCTGACCCTCTCTCGCCACTCCTCCCTATCGTTCATCGCCCTAGGTAGGTCTTCAGGACAACAACCTGTATCCTCACATAGCTGCTGAATGTACGTTCGAGCTGGTCGTCCTGCTTTTGCGCGGCCATGTGTGGGGATCCATAAGAGTACATCTCTTATGAGTTCATCTCTGCTTCTCCAGCAGTGTCCTGCATGTCTGGTTCGTCTAACTTGAATAGTTTTCGTGATAGGGGGCAGGTGGCCGTACAGTTGGTGTCTTGTGGGGTGTTGCTGCCAGGACTTGTTCAGGATTGCACGCAGCATTCTTGTGTAATTGCCATCTAGTTTCTTCTCCAGCCGTTTTGTTAGCGTCCATGTAGTGCATCCATATAGCAGTATCGATGTGACCGCTGCCTGGAAGAAACTGCGTTCCATTTTATCGGTTAGGTCTGATTTCCATATAATCGATAGCCGAGTGAAAAAAATCAAACAAAATGAAAAAAGAGGCAAGTACTTGAACTTGCGAGAGAACTAAAAATGTGTCGAACATAAAGATGACGTTGGGTGCGCTCGGAATAGCCCCCAAAAACGTAATACGGGGACTGGAAGATGTAGAAATTGGAGGACGAGCCGAGATCATCTTCATTAAATCATTACTTAGATCGGTCAGAATACTGTGAAGGGTCCTTGAGAATTGTGGAGACTTGTTGTCACTCAGACTCCAATATATATATATATATATATATATATATATATATATGTATATATGTATGTTTATATATATATATATATTTTTTTTTTCTATTTTTTTCTTTAAACGTATTTGTTTAAATAAGACCGACTGCTCGTGGCAGCATTTTTTATGTCTTTGATCTGTTTAAGTCTTCGAACCATATCCAAGGAGGCAGAAAAATGAAATGACAAACAAAAGCACGAGTCATATACATTATTTGACTACTTTTTTTCCTCCAACCTTTTATGTATGTATCTGTTTGGCATTTCATCACTCTTTTCTTCGAAGTTGGCTCCTGTACTTAGTAAAAGTACTTGGAAATATTCGATGACATATAGAAGTCAAACTAGTCATACAAAGATTTAATCGATCAATGTTACAATAGACAGACACGAGTTGTCTGCCCATTTTATTCAAACAAGAATCACGCACACACAAATGAATAAACACACATACATATACACACACACACACACACACACACGTGTGTGTGTGTATGTTTATGAGCGTACATGTATATAGGTATATAAACTGTATCGTAGGACATGAGGCAATATCGCTTTATATATTCGTTGGTCTATGTTTGCTATATCTAAATATGTTCTAATTTATCATTGTATGTATCACTCTCTCTCTCTCTTTCTTTCTTTCACTCTATCTCTGTCTCTCTCTGTCTTTGTCTGTCTCTCTGTCTCTGTCTCTGTCTGTCTGTCTGTCTGTCTGTCTCTCTCTCTCTCTCTCTCTCTCTATATATATATATATATATATATATATATATATATATATATGTATATATATATATATATCACTTTATTTAAAAGTCTGTTCATAATCTGAGTTTTATAAACGGATGTGCTTTAAAGATAGGTTTCACGGCCGATTGTTAGCTCGAATAATAAACCAAGAGATAGCAGGTCTCATAGCCGAATTCACTAATGTGCTTCTATCCAAACATTAATGGCCATACCTCGAGACATATCTTTGCACTTAAGTTTTAACGTCATCAGATTGTTAAGGTTTGTAAATATATATATATATATATATATATATATATATATATATATATATATATATACACACTCACACAGGAGACTCCTAACGATTTCAACTTCTAACGTTTTAGTCTTGCCTCACTTCTCTCTCTCTCTCTCTCTGCCCCCAGTGCTCAAACTAAGCAAGTCCGTTAAGGGACTGTCAGCGAAATATGCATTATACCCTGTAATGGAATCCTAATCAGTTTCAACCAGCAGAATGTTGTTCTAGAAGCCCAAGCAGCGAACGTGGTATTGATATTGATGTGAGTGCTAAGAGAACAAAGGTGGATTGAATTTCGTTGTGACGTGCTTTCTTTTCCTGATGACGGTGGTATCTTTGCGGGCCTTGTTTTATTTTGTTTTATTTCATCTCTTGTTAGGGAATGTGAGTGGTAAATTGATTGAACTTGTATAAAAATGATGTTTCTTCAGGAGACGCTGATTAAGAGCTATTGGAGAAAAAATGCTGAGTGCAAAAAAGAATATAGTTGAAAAAGCAGAAAAAAATATGAGAACACAAGGATGGAAGTAAAAAAAAATGAATAAACTACCAGAAGAAAAAGAAGAAGTAGAAGAAAAAGAAGTAGATACGACTGCATTAAAATATATTGAAAACAAGCATAGATAAATTGAAAATGGCAAATAAATTTAAAAATATAAACGAAATTTAAAGAGAGAAATTATACATGGTTTATAAAAATATTATTTCTGTTGGATTTCTATGAGAAAGTATATCAAAGAAAAAGGTGTCAGAAAAGATCGATTGAAACACTCTCCATGTGTTTATATATATATATATATATATATATATATATATATATATATATATATATATATATATATATATGATAGTTTGAGTTACAAATAATTTCTTTTTTTAATTGCATGTAGTAACTACGCACTATAAAACTCCAATGTTTTAAGCGCAAGTACAACTTATCTGATTAAAAAGAAAGCCTTCATCGGTCATTCTTATTTTAGAAATGAAAGCGTGCGGCTGAATAAAAACTTTGCTCACATACCCATAGAATGGAGAACCTAAAAGTGGATATTTGACGTAATTTCTAAGAATGATGAAAACTTTGATGGAACAGTTTAGAAAATTTATAGTCTTATGGACAATGTGTCATTACTGACCGGACCTGATTTTAAAAGTTCATTTCTGGTGATATGTCATTGAGAGTTAATTCAAGAACGGGAAGCTCATCATACCCCGCTCAAGATACTTTAGGAGAAATAAGTGAGCAAGCACGGTATTCGTTTTCCTCATAATATTACCGAAATGAATTAGGAAGATCGCAAATCCATAGCAACAAGTCTTCTTTCAAGGCAGAGAAATTATTCGTTTCTTGATAATATCATTTCAGGTGACAATAAATGGGAGCTTTAAAACAATGGCTGAGTTGGTTGACACGGTTGAATCTCGGCTGTATATCCCGAAGGTGGTACTTCATAGAAAAAATGTTATGCTGACAAGACTACACGAACAGTTGACTACAATCGAAAAATAAATATCTTAAGATATATTTTTCCTTTTTATTATCAGATTTGGCGATATATATATATATATATGTGTGTGTGTGTGTGTGTGTGTGTGTGTGTGTGTGTGTGTGTGTGTGTGCTTGTACGCGTGCATATATATATATATATATATATATATATATATATATAATGTCTAATTAAAATTTACCTTTTTAATCAAAATTGAATAAAAATATTATCATGGGTGAGAAATTGATTGAAAAATGTTGTCGTGTCTAAACTGCTGAGTCAGCACACATATGTAAAATAAATGATCTAAAATATGAAAGTTGTTTTGATAGTTTGCTAAGCTGAATCATTTTAGCGAAAGACTGAAGAGTACCTGTTCACACCTCTCTATACTCCCTAAACCAAACTTCATGAAAACTTTTCTTGTTTCCTAAATTGAAATGTATCTCTTATGTAAATTCAAAGGACTTAGAGGTCATTAAAAACACCACTGCATTGCTTCAAACTATATCAAAAGAAATGTTTCTGAAGCGCATAGATCAATTGAAAGTATGCTCAAATGAGAGTGTTGAATGCTGAAATTGTTTTGAAGAAAAGTAAAGATTTTATTAATTTACCATTTCTCTGTTTATATATACACATTTTATTCTTTGGAAATAACCCAAAATGTATATAAGTGATACGTCGAGGCTAAAAATCGAATATACAAAATACCTTTCATTCGTTTTTTAAATGATTTTTTTTTTATTCGTGTGATTATTTACCAATGAAATCCAATTTAGTATAAATAACACAGTTATTTATCTTATATACAAATACAGAAAAAAATTATTAACCGTTTATATTTTTCGTACTTTATGAAGCTAATGTTGATGAACTAATAATTTCTACCTGAATTTAAATGAGTGACACTTTAAAGATTTATCGATTTAAACAATTTTGGTCTTTTAGAAATTGTTAGTTCTAACATTTCAATAATGTGATTTAATAACAACTTTCTATAGAGCCATTCACCACTTTTTGATAAAATTTCAAAATAATTGTATCGTTAAAACATTATTTGCTTTTTTTTATTTTGTTTTTTGCAAATTTAAATTCAGTACGATTAATTAGATCTCAAAGCAACATGGCTTCCCAGCGTTTATGTATATTTTAGAGAACATTTTTAGAGAAATCCCTCAGTTACATTTTAGGTTAACATTTTCTCCTTGATCCAGTAATTATACATTCAACGTTTTGGCAGCTTTACAAAAAGGTTTTTGTCATCTATAGAGGAGAAACTAATCCTCCCTAATTACCATTATTATTAACAGAGTCAGTGGGAATTTCAAAGTTTAATTAGAATACGCAAGGAATATGGGATAATCTGCGTGTGTGTATGTCGGTCTATCTATCTCTTTGCATGAGTGTAAAATCACTAAAGAACAAATGAGTAAAGATTTCACGAATACTATATATATATATATATATATATATATATATATATATATATATATGTGTGTGTGAAGAAAAATTGACAACAAATAATCCAAATAGAAAGTGGGGATTTATAGAGAAACAAAGTCAGTCGACACTATAGCGTTTCGGTTCTGCTGAACCATCATCAGGACTGAGGGGTATTATTAGTGATGTTAAGTGTAGATGGATGTACAAAAAGTGTAAAAATATATAAAAATTTGGAAAAGTTGTACAACAAGAAAAGTTGGCCGTTTGATCTATTTGGATTATTTGTTGTCAATTTTTCTTCACAAATTATTATCCATTATTTTCTTCAACATATATATATATATATATATATATATATATATATATATATATATATATATATATATATATATATATATATATAGTACCCAAAGATCATTCGTGTTTGATTATTGTTATAATCACTCAAACAAAAGACCGATAGTTGCCATGTGCTGTTGACACTTTTACACTCTCGTAGAAATATTTATGTTACCGATATCTAGCAAACTTTATTTAGAGATAAAGAAGGATCACATTATAATATGATATGAAAATGATAAAACCGGTAGAATAAAGGAAATGCTCAATATGTAATTAGATATCAGCGACGGGAGAGTACTTTCAGTGCCTAAATTATTCGAATTAGAAGCTCATGACATTCGTTACTTGAAGTTTCATGGTGTTCTCATAATAATCAGCAGATGGGATCTTGTCTAAGGATATTTGGATTCACATGAAACTGCAATATATATATATATATATATATATATATATATATATATATATATATATATATATATATATATATAATACTTAAATTTTGAAGTTTTCCTGGTGAAAAACTTAAAACTAAGTAACAGTTTTGGTGTGTTTAACTATTTGATATCTAATTTAAAATATTTACACAAATTATTCGATTTACATAGTTCCGATGGCTTAATATTTTTTATTTACTATTTATATTTGAACAAACACAAAGGCATGGACACACACGCATATATATATATATATATATATATATATATATATATATATATATATATATATATATTCACACACATATGCAAACACGCAAAAACACACAGATACAGACACTAACACTCAAACAGACATATGTACTCGACAACACCCAAAACATATATATATATATATATATATATATATATATATATATATACAAGGTGTGTTGGATAAGCAGAAGCATCTACAAACGAGAGGCCTATGAGGCAAATTTGTCTTCTAAATTTAATCTTGCTCTCAAAATTCAAATACTTGTTTACCAATTATATATATATATATATATATATATATATATATATATATATATATATCTATTTCGCTTATTCAAGTTCGTTGAATAAGCGAAATTGATCTATAATTGAAATGGAATACTATTTCTAAATTTCTTCTTTTTTAATCAAAAATATATATTTTGCTCTGCATGTATATCTTTTTTATAATAAATCACCGTATATTAAACCCTCTTTCTTTGAATATTCACAGTCAATATATATATATATATATATATATATATATATGTTATACATACATACATATATATATATATATATATATATATGTGTGTGTGTGTGTGTGTGTATGTATGTATAACATGATTTAGCATTAGATAAACCAAAACTTTTGTTATGTCATTTAACAATATTACTAACCAACAAACCGATGTATTTGCACAAATGTCTTAGGCAAAATAAAATCGTTTCGCATTAAAAACCTACAAGGGTTGATATGACATTAAGGGAAATGACGACAACACACACACACACACACACACACACACACACACACACACACACACACACACACACACACATATATATATATATATATATATATATATATATATATATATATATATATATATATATTAACAGACTGATGAGGAGACATGCTTCCTTAAAATAAAAAGGGAACAACTTGACACACTAGGAAAATAGTAATGAATAACGAATATAATTCCATTTACGCACTCAAAATATTTTCTGGGTAAAATGATAAAAAATGGCGTACGTATATATATGACAAAAGTAGACATGATTATTGTAGTGGAAATATAGATATTAACATTTTCTCTAACCAACTATCCTCGTATTTAATTTGGTATAAACGTTATTTCAAGAATAATTAAACTTCTGTGTGACAGCATCAAGATCAAGATTCTTCAAATGCTAGTAAAATTTGCGGCACTCGAAGAAGACAGAAGCTTATACCAGTGAAAAATACTGAAGAAAGAAAGAAATAGTAAAAAACCTCGTCACAGAATCTCTGACAACTGGAAGTATTACGACGCCATTTTATCTTCTTTTATTTCCCTATCTCCCCCGACAAGAGAGATATAATAATGATACTCCATAAATCGTTTTAAGGTAACCATTTTTGTTGCCTTTCGAGGCGAACAAGACAACAACTGAAATGAATATAACACTATCTTTCATATTTTTTCTTATCATTTTGCAAAGTACGTCTCTTACATTTATTTTTAGAGTTATGTTATAAACAGAGAAAATAACGAAAAGTTAAAGAGAGTGAAAATGCCTCTGTAAATAAAAATATACGCACACAGGCAAAGCTATACACACATGCGTGTACATACACTCTCATACATGATGATAAAAATGGACGTTTTAAAAAAGATACCGATGGCGAAAAGGAAGCGGCAATATAATATAAACATAAAACTAAAGCCTGTAAAGAACACAAGAGAATCTCACCATTAATACTTTCCTGTTATTAGGCTTTGACAGTTTTATGTTGGGGATGTCCGAGACCAATAAGCCGACCTGTCAGATTTTTTCCCGCCAAGCAAATTGCAGGTGGTGACGATAGAATAAAGAAGTAGGGAAAGTCTAAATAATATTCAGCCTGTAAATATGAAGATGTGTATAAAATAATCATTGAAACTGACATTGCAAATGTTTTTTAGTATCAAAAGCAATCCTATACACTACTTAATACACATGCATCGAGTTTAACTTTCATATATATATATATATATATATATATATATATATATATATTGAGAGAGAGAGAGAGAGAGAGAGAGAGAGAGGTGAAGATTATTTTAAAAACTAAATATGTATCCGGAAAAATATTTTTGTTCATCAAAACATCACGGATATATTGATTTAACTATAACTTATGAAATCATGACATTATATATATATATATATATATCATCATCATCATCATCATGTCGTGCCGCCAGCACGGATATCCCTGACCCTCTCTCGCCACTTCGCCCTATCATTCATCGCTTCTGGCAGGTCTTCAGGGCTACATCCCGTATCCTCACATAGCTGCTGTATGTATGTTCGAGTTGGTCGTCCTGCTTTTGCTTGGCCATATGCGGGGGTCCATAGGAGTGTCTCACTGATGAGTTCGTCCTTGCTTCTCCAGTAGTGTCCTGCGTGTCTTGTTCGTCTAACTTGTATAGTTTTCGTGATGGATATATATATATATATATATATATATATATATATATATATATATATATATATATATATATAGGCACGCCATTATATGTGTATATAAATATATGATTACGCCTGTGTTTGCGGACAATAAGGACTTACATATATTAGTTAGTTACTTACTTACAGAGAGAGAGAGATAGGAGGGAGAGAGAGAGAGAGAGAGTGAGAGAGAGAGAGAGAGTTAGATAAATCCCTTGTATCAGAATGATTTGCTGTTAATGATATATATATATATATATATATATATATATAAATATATATATATATATATATATATATATATATATATATTCCAATATTAACGAGCAGGATAAGCCACAAGGTCAGTTTTAAACGTAGTTTAGGAGGTTTGAATTTAAAGTTTCCTTTTCCAAACTCGGCAATGCAACAAAAATCAAAGAGCCCAGTCAGTGTTTACACAGAAATGTCGGGAAATTAGCTGTATTCATATTCTTCCAAATGGTTTTTGCGTTATATAAAATGTCAACAGCTTCATCTAGGGTTTCACTCCTAATCCTCGTGGCCATTTTCTACCACGATATCCACCAGCATATGCGGTAAAACTCACTGGTGGGAAGAACAATATATATATATATATATATATATATATATATATATACTTTAAAATTAAAAGGTCAACAAGTGAATTTGTTTTTAGGACATTTAATCTTCTTCAACAAGTACTTTTGAGATTTTAAGTCGTCTTCAGGTAGTAAATGGCTTATTTGAGTGTTCCCTTTGTTTTTTGTTTTTTTTTTTAAAGAGGCAACTGTTTGGATAGGCTTGTGATTTTTTTAATGTCAGGATTTGTGTCAGTGAAGGCCCAGTTTAAATTAATTATCCATGACAAACTTTCTTTTCAGTAGATATTTGACACTTTCTTTTTTCACAAAAGTGTATGTCTGTGTTCCTCCGTGGGTGTTCGTATCCATGTATATGCATATACTTTTGCTTTTTTTGTTGTTTTTCATCTTTATTACTCTTTTCCTTTTAAATAATCTAGGATAGTTGATATGCCATGAAGTTAATTTTTTACTAATCTTCCTCTCTGAGTTATTGTGTGTGTGAGAGAGAGTGTGTGTGCTTTGTCTCTGTGTGTATAGTTAGGTTCAGTTTAATGTAGATTTGATTTTATCTATGAAGTTTTTTTTTTATATCGAATAATTTGTAGTTATCAGTTTGGTGTATTGGAAATATTTTAAACATGCTATTACTGCATTCGTATTGGTGCTTTGAAAGATGAAGGTTTTTGTTTACTGGTAATTTAATATGACTTATATGTAAGGATATTCTGTTATTTAGAGCTTCCGTCGACCGTATGAATGCTTTTTACATTTGCAACATGCAATTACGAAGATTTCGTTTTTTCTATGCTAAATGTTCTTCATTGCAATGTTATTTCTTTTATTTTTAGCTTCTTTAATGGTATTTTTTCTGCTAAATCGGATCTCTTATTTATTATCATAGGTCTCAACATACAAGGCAAATAACCCAGAACTATTCACTGTAATAGAAATAAAATCTCGAACAACTTAAAAACAATGAAGAAATAAACAAAAAAATTTTTGACACATCAAAAAAAACCTTAAAAACCAAAGCCAATCCAGAATTGAAAAAAAAATCATCTCTTCTACATTTGGAGAACACCACGTATGGATTCACAGACTGCAAGAATAAAAGATGTTGAGTATGCAATAGATTCATTGAAAAAAATCCAATGATTTAAAAATCCTAAAAATGACACTCATAATCTATAAAGATTTAAGCTGCTTTTGTAAATTGATTGCGTAGTGTACGTAATCGAATGTTGCAAATGTTGAAAAGTATACAAAAGGATCGACGCAAGCTCTAAATATGAAAATATCTTAACAGAGAAGACATATCAAATTACCAGAAAACAGAAAACTCTATTTCAAAACACCTTTACGAATGCAGTAATGAAATGTTTTAAATAATGTCAATATACCAAACTGATGACAACATTCATTGATAAATCAAACCTTCATTGAAAAAGACCTAACTAGACCACACAGACACAGTCACTTAGGAAGGAAGATTACGAATCAATTTAACTTAGTAGTATATCGACTATTATAGATTATTAGAGGAAGGAGAGTAATAAAGTAGAAGAATAAAAAAAAGAGAGTATATACACATATATGGATATGAAAACCCACGCAGACACACACCGAAGATATATTTGTAAAGAGAGAGAGAGAGAGAGAGAGAGAGAGAGAGAGAGAGAGAGAGAGAAATAGCACTAGAAATAGCACAAAATTTGTCATGGGCAGTTTACTCAAATTGTACATTCACAGACACAAATCTTGGAGTTAAAATGATTCACAACCCAATCAAAATAGTCATCACTATAAAATAAAAAACACAAAGAGAACACTCAAATAAACCATTTATTTCCTGAAGACAACGTAAAACGTCAAAAACACGTGTTTAATGACCTAAAAACAAATTCACTTGTGGAGCTATTCTTTTTAAAGTTTTTACTTTTCTTCTCTCATCGGACCGATGGAATATATATATATATATATATATATATATATATATATATATATATATACGCACATATTGCATGTGTATAAATGACGGAAGCTGCGCTTGAAGTTCTTCTTGGGTATAATATAAAACTATGACGTCAGACTATTCTATGTGTTCAAATCTTAACAATAACAAGTTTCTATTAAAAAAACAAAAAAAACAAAACAAAATAAAACATGGTGATATAGCTGGAGAATATGAAGGGTGATTCACTTGCACAAACCTCTTTTTCACTCAATGAGTATGGAAGTTGCAGCACTTGCACAATCATGTATTTCACAAATACCTTGGTCTGTTGTGGATGGAGATTGGTGTACTTACACAATCTTGTGTTTTGCCAAAAAACTTGGTCTTGTCAGTATGTACGGTGATGTACATGCACAAACCTGTATTACAATTAAAACAGCCTATGAAAAAATTTGAGACTGTTGATCAAAAATCATTGAGACGGACTCTTTATACGACGTCTAGAAAATTATAAATTATCAGTTCATTAAATCAGTTCCTTAGTATTTCTTCATTTGAGTGTCATATTTCAGAATAAAAATATTTCTCAGTTCTTTTTGTTCCCGTCTCGTAACATTTTACAGATATATAAAATAAGGATCCTAACATATCCATACATCCTGGGGTGCTGTGTAACCCTAATCATCATAGAAAATGCAAACGATGACCCGAGTTCAAAACCTGAACGAGGCTGTTTGTGATTCACTTCTTGGTAACGCCTTTGGGAAAGTCATTAATCAATCTGCTCTTCCCATGCACTATGGATAAATAGTAGAGCAGAATGGATTCTTTTAACTTGTGAGGCAAGTGTTCCAGAAGAATCATTCAAAATTCAAACAATGTATTGTCAGCATTAAAAAAAAATACTTTGTGTTCTATCTTATTATTAGCTGAAAAGTTGGATAAATACAACCCTTCTTTCTTTGAGGACTGTTTTCTTCACTATCTTCATCTAAAACAAAACATGCTACATTTACATGTGTAACCTTTCCATTAGCATAATAGTTAGAGTGTTCGCCAATAGCCTGGGATATCGCGGTTCAGTCACAGGTCGAGTCGTACCAAAGATTTAAAAATTGTACTTGATGTTTATTTGATTAACACGGCATCATAGAGCACATACCAAGGGTAAGTAGAGCAATCCAGGGAAAGGAGTAGCGCCCTCCTTACAGGTTGTAGTTTCAATCTTTACTAATCAATTTAACTTTATAGTATATCAACTATTATAGATTATTAGAGGAAGGAGAGTAATAAAGGAGAAGAACAAAAACAAGAGAGTATATACACATATATGGATACTAAAACCCACACAGACATACAAATACACCGAAGACATATTTGTAGAAGAGAGAGTGGGGGGGAGAAATAACACTAGAGAAAGGAAAATTTGTCATGGGCAGTTAACTCAAACTGTACATTCACAGACATTGAAATTGATTGAAAAGAGAGCCTTCAAGTCGCCTTCGACTACGATCGGCCAACTTATCTATCGATAGGTTGATATGTAAATCATAACATTCTTGATAAAAGATGAATAATGAAAATACTAAAAACTATTTAATGTGACACTATTATCATATCATATTTACCAACCCCTCCGTTCAGGCAGGATATGACACAAGGTCACTTTTTAAGCGGAGTTTAACAGATTTAAATTTAGAGTTTTCCTTCTCCTAGACTAGTTGTCTCACCAAGGCTGAATAACCTAGTCTGCCCTACTATTTTACCCATAGCTGGAAGGAGAATAATTGGATTCATACCTTTCCCAAGGGCATTAGTTGTATGTGAAATGCAATTAGTCTCGTCCAGGATTTGAACTCGTGTCGCCGTGTCCACTTCCTACGACAATAACCATTACACCACAGGCCCCTCCCTTACTCCACAGGAACCTATTATAGGCAATATATTCAGTTACCTTCGGAAAAAGTGACATCATTCCATAATTTCATACTTCGGCAACTCATTAAAATGATCTCAAATTTTAAAAGGATGTGTAGAAATAAGTCATAATTCTTTGTGTAATTGTTTATGTCTTCTTCTTTTCAGGTATATCAATGACATTTTTGGAAAAGAAAAGATATTTAAACATTAGATATAAAAATTTGTGATAATTCTGTCCATGCTGTTTGGATCTGAGATCATTTGAGCAAGAATTGGCGAAGTTATTAGATTACGAAATGGTATGATTTGTTTGGAATGACTATGTAAATCTCAAATGATATAAAATATTCTGAAACACCCTCAATAAAAACAGTATTACCATCATAAAAGTAGGTTCATAAAGAAGTTTTACAAAATTATAACATTAATAAAAACGTCTAGCGCTATTTTTCAGTTCCGTAACGTTCCCTCTTTATTTGCATCGTCCATAGTACATTTAGAGCTGAAGTAATTCACGTTGCTTCAAATAAACAGGGAAAGAACAAACTCAAAACAATACATATAGAATGTAACATTCGTTAAAACATAAAACACAAGTAAAAGTCGGACGGATTGAGCTGACACATGATTAATGATGAAAGGATCATGAACTGAACCAAGTCAAAAAAGCCGATGCTATCGTTCCAACTATAAAACTCAGGAAGACATAATCAGTAGGTGGCTATTGTGGGAAAAATGTATAATTACACGATCAAGACAGCCGCTTAAAAATAATAGAAATATAAGGGTAAAAAAATGGCCAGCGATAAAGAAAAAAAAGCGAAAATGTAACTATAAATGTTAGCTTCAAAGTAAGAATAAAGCAGAAAAAAGTGCATAAGAGATAATTAGAAAAAAAAACAAACAAAAAAACTGACAGCAACAGCAACAATAACAATTATATTAATGGTAATTACACCATAAACAGGAATTATATCGCAATACCAATATAAAGGCTCGAAGGGCAGCAACATCATCAACTTCATGAAAAGCAAAGATAACCCTTCAGCACACACAGCAAAAGACAGTAATATTACGAATAATTACGACTATTATTCTTTTTATTATTCTTTTTATTATTATTATTTACTCTTTGAGAGTTTTTCACATGGGCGTAAGCTGATGCTCTTTTACTTGAGTCTGAGTAAAAACAAGTCTTCTCAAATATCCAGGACTCATCTCAGTATTCTGGCCGTTCTCACTAATGTAGTAGTTTGGATTGTCTCCACTCGTCCTCCAATTTCCCCAGTTCTTTTAATAACTGTTTGGTTACCATACCAAAAGCACCAATCACTACTAGTACACTTATCCCTTTCATGTTGCGTAGCTTTTTCAATTCCCTCGTGTGATGCTGCATAAATAATTATCTCAGGACGAGAGTTTATTTTATGCGCAAGTGACGTCGGAGGCAGTCTGGCACTTGACCCTCCGCAAAATAAGTCCTAGTCAAGACTCCTATTTCGGGCATATGGAAACTGGCAAATAAAATGGGGGTTAATTTGGGGCTAGACTCATCTCCAACGCTGGCGAGGATGTTTCCAGTTAACGTTCACATACCCCACCAAGTCCTTCGTTTTCATACCCCCTCGGATAACGGAAATCATGGACTTTTAGGTTAAGACAAAATATTATTCACTGTAGTCAAATTTCCAAAAGTTCCCCTATAATGTTTTAAGGTGAATGAGACATTTAGTGAGAATTAATGAAAGCGATACGAAGCTGAAAAAGATATGTGCAATAGAAGGCGACTCGATAGATAAACAACATAACCAATAGATTTCAACACAAGGGAGTATTTAAAATATAACAAAGTTTTAATAGGCGACGACCCAACAAATAATTATAAGATTTAAGAAACAGTTTAATTTTCTTTTCTCCTTTCCTTTTCAACTATCGGCTATGTTAAGCCGACAGGCAATGTCAAACACAGATGTCTCCCTCAACAGTCCTTTTCTTCTTTCTTCTTTTTCTTCTTTTCTTTCTTTTACTTGAGAAAGTATCTACGTCCACTCACTAATTTACGGTTGACGAGACCGAGTCCTTCCAATTTCTCCCTTTCCTTTTCTGAATACATATAATTCCAATTTTTAGGAAGGGTAGAAGGAAAAACAGTTTTAGGTTGTACTTATCTTTGATAAGGCTTACTTCTCAGGTTCCTTTCTCTTACAGACGAGTAACATCCCCCCAGAATCGGCTGAATCAGCCTTTCTGCTGACTTCTGTCCAAATATTCTGTTCTATGCTTTTTACGGGGACCTCACGGAGCTTTTGGCGGTAAACCGACGTCTTTGTCTACCGAGTTCTGTCCTCAAAACTAAAGATTCTTTTCCAAATTTCCTCCGACGAAACGTTATCGTTTTGGCGCTAAAGGTTTTGGCCAATCATTTGGCTCTTTCTTCTTCCTCTATTTCCTCCCGTCATGCTACTAGAATGACCTGCATTCCCTTCTCTCTAACCGATTATAGGTCATGGAGTGCAGGTAGCTTTGGCCTTCATTCTGACCTGGATTCGGTCAGTCCTTGTGACCTATTGATTCAACACCGTAGGGTAGGGGAATTGACCTCCCTTTCCCTCTCGGTAGCATGCCATGTCACACTAGCAAGGTCCAGGGACTAATCCTTCTTTTCATTTACTTTCAATTTTATTCAATTGACACCAATTGATTTTATTCACTTCTTTTTTTTTAAATTTCTTCTTTAAATGTTGTTTTTAGTAAAATCTATATCGTTTCTTTGATTAATGAATAAAGTGGAAATAAGAAATTTTAATATTTTCCCGCGCAGAATCTTTTTAAACCATTATAAAATTATAAATACGAAATAAGTGGAAAAAGACTATAAAATATATATTTCTGCAATTTTTTTTCCTAAAATATAAAAACTGAGGTTTCCAAATAAAAATGGTTTAGGTTTTAAGGCATTTTTTAAGATTTAAGATTCACTATTAGAAAATATTTAACAATCTAAATTCGCTGATATATTATAGATATCTTTTTTACATTCACAAATGTTTTGGATTTGATATGATTTCAAAGAGTGAACAGCAAGGGAGATAATTAAATGACTCTGAGTAGGATCTGACAATTTTCCTAGATCACGATATCCAAAAAGTACTCATAATTCGGATTCCAGTCCCTGAATCAACTGGAACCCAATTTTTTTTTATCTATGGGTAAATTAAGGGGTACCTTATCAAAGAAAAATCTACTCTTAAATATCGTGTTTTTGCTATAATTTAATCACATGAAATATATGCAACGATTTACAATAATAAACAAACGCACACAAATGAAAATACACACACACACACACACACACACACACACACACACACACACACACACACACACACATATATATATATATATATATATATATATATATATATATATAATGACTGATAAAATAACAGTTCAAGTTGACCTACCAATGATTAATTCTCGTTCATGAGCTCTCTTGTGATTCATAAGCCCAGCTGCTGACTTACAAGACTTAAGATGATATGATGTGACTTAAATTTTGTATTTGGTTTATTAGATTCAATAGTGAACTAAATTTTTAAAAAAATCTTTAGGTACATTTGTAACCCAGAACATGATTCGCACACTTTACTTCAGAAGACCCATTTATTACCATGAGTACAAGGTGGCAACGAATTATTAAACGTCTCTTAGTTTTTAAAGTTATCATCTGATTGTACGTGGTTAACATGACCATCTTTTAAACTTAAGTGACGGTAGCAGTATTCATCATCCAGATTTTCTGAAACACACCGAAGATTATATATATATATATATATATAGACAGGCATACATTCATGCCTTCACTCATAGATATATAGATATAAATATATGGACGTAAATATGTTCAGAAACCTCAGTATGTATTTAGATATGTTGAATATCAAAGGTACGGTTAATCGAATATTTTCATTCGTTTAAAAAAATGGCGGCTCCATTTAAAATCAGTACGAAGGACAAAATCTGTATCGTTTACCGGGTTGTCTCAGGTTTCTTTTTCCGTTTGTATATGTTTCAGATGGAATCTGCAAAGAAAGGAAGGTAAGAATTAAAGAAAAGGAAAACGAAATATATCAAAAAATAAAGAACGGAATATAAGAAAAAGAAAGGTTTATTTAAACACAAGGCACACGTGTTAGATGTATTTTTAAATAAGCGTTGAATTCTTTATTTTAAACGCTGTATATATATATATTTTTAAAGAATTACCTTCAAAGGCATACGGATAGATCAAAGATAAGTCCTTCTTTAGGAACTTACATTATCACTTAGAATCTTTGGGTTTATATTGTTTAAATATCCCTTTTCTCTAAATACTATGGTGGAAAAACTCCGCATGCTCAATGTTTATGACATTCAGATCCATCTAAACAGCATGAGATGAGAAATCAAATTGTACATTTTAGGAAATATCTTTTTTCGCATTCTTTCATATGCTGTTGGTAATGTGTTCATGTCATCAGCACTGTTTTCTGCAGAATGTATACAACAAAGTATCAAAAAATGTAAAACTGCATGAACCAATCCAATTCAGCAATTGCCCTGTCGGTTGGAGCAGTAGAATACATTGACTGCATCTCTGCAGAAGGGTAAGACATCCACAAACTAGTGTCTTGGGTATGACACTAGAATTCTTCTGGAGAGGTTCCAATGATGCCAGGGCTTAGGAGAATAGGGAGACCCCTTTCACTGCCTTCGCTCCCAGATCCACTCTGAGAGGTAAAATTTGATAGGGTCCTATCTTTGGGTCAAACAGAACAACTGCGTACAAATTCTAAACTGAATTGCTTGAAATAAAACTGTTTTGGCATTTAAACTGCGTACTTATGCTAAATGTATTTGTTTCACATGGACTTGTTTTTGTATAATAAGCTGAATTGTTTGAAATGGAACTGTTTTGATATTTAACTGTGTGAAAACAAAAAAATATGCTTATACTAACGAGAATTATTTGAAATAGATATGTTTGACTAAACTGAGTAGTTTGAAATAGAAATTTTTTTGACAATTAAAGTATGTACTCATGCTGAACCGATTTTTTTAATATTAGAATTTATTTGTATAAAAATGGATTTGGCATTAGATAACGTACAAAGGTTAATATGCCTTAAAAAACCATTAACCAAACAAACAGACAAACAATGGAGCAAGACTAGTAACATTCAACATAAACCTGAACACGTTATCAGATTCTGTTAGTTGGATTATTACGACGATGACTGATGTTTGTTAGTATCAGTTTTCCCTCAACAAAGATTTACGTTTAGTAACAGGAATTAACAATTATTGTCAATAATTCCTTTTTCGAATATCTTCATGAGGTTTTTACGGTGTCGATAAATACGTTGATCCCGAAAACATTTGTTAATGAAATGACTGACAGAGGTATTGACAAATGACAAGGACAAGTGGTTAAGTTTTGAATGTTAAGTTTTTATTGAACTATTCGTACACAAAAGTATGCATAGGTGCAGAATCACTGTATTGTCTTTGTGGTGTTGAAAATTGGTGTGGTCATATGGCATAGGTTCTGCTGTCTATAAGTTCTCGGCAAGAGTGAGTCTAGGAGATCAGGATGGTCTCAGTGCTTGATGCAGATCGTCAATATAGCTGCATAATCTGTAATATGGAGACGGTCGAAGAGGTGGAGGCCTATATTATTGAGGCTGGATGATCATTTTCCCTGTTATTTCAGTCCTTCGTTAACTGGGGGCATGATGATGTGGCCTCGGAGAGCTGATATCAGTTCCAGCAGATATTTTGCTCGTAGACTCAATTAGTTCTTAAAAGAACTGGTTGTGACTTTCGTTAATTAGCTCTGAAAAGAGCCGTGATTGGTTTCAATCTGGCATCAGCTATGCTGAGACAATGACTGTGATTGGTTGGATGTGCAGAGCTGCGTATTTTGTGGTCTGAGTAAAGAAAGCACTGTGATGCCAAAGGCAGGAAGTCTTTTTAAATGTAAGTAATAATGTGATATCTCATTATACTAGCAAGAGGAACTTTTTAATGGCAAGAATTTTATATTTTGATAGGAAACTATCTCCGAGTCAGTTCGCCAAATTAATTTATCTAAAAAAATAGTCTTCATGTTGGCAACAAAAATTCCATTCAGTACGTAGTTATGACATTGTTGTTAGCTGACGCCATGGATAACTTTGCGTTTTTATAACAAAGATTTTGGCTTTGAGTACTTGGCAGATTACGATAAGGTAGACACTGATGTGATTGGGGGTAGATGTCTGACTTTCCGCGCGATTAACATTTAAAAATTTTCAGATTTGGAATCAGTATTATTGATTTAGAAAAAATCTCCATTGCGAATGTATTAAGAAGTGTGCAGGCTACCATATAGTAGAAAGACGAGCAGTAGAAAGACAGACTGATAGATAGATAGATAGATAGATAGATAGATAGATAGTAAAGCATGTCTAGAGGAGATTGATATATCCACAGAGAACTTGAGAGATAAACAAAATATTGTGTAAGGATTACATTGAAATAATTCAAATAGATAGATAGATAGATAGCAATGCTTGGCAAGACTTGAGTAAATTGAGGAATTGAATGAGAGAGTGAGTTAGTATAGTGTGAACAGATTAGATTACAATAATCCACTTTGTTAGATAGATACGTGGTGCATTCAATAAGGTTCCAGACTTTTTTTGTACAGGCATATAAAATTGTCGTAGACTCTTGAAAATTCAGTATGTTATTGCTATACATCTTATGAAATGACAGAACAATTTTTTCTGATTTCAGGTTCAAATGAACAGCTACTGCTGCAATTGGAATACACCCTAGTAAAACCTGATTGTCACACCTGGTGAATTTCAAAAATGTAATCTGAACATGAGGACACTTTAGAAGAACGATATGCCATTAAATTCTGTTTTAAACTTTGAAAAAATGCCACAGAAACGTATGAAACCCTAACCCTGCTTTTGGAGCATCTTACATGAATCGAATATCAGTTCTTGAGTGGCATCAGAGATTCAAGGAAGGCAGGGAGTATGTGAGGGATGATGAGAGCTGTGGGAGGAGTAAGGAAGCCAATACACCAGAGTTGATTGGCCAAAGGTTTATGGTTAGGGTTACTATGTTGAAATTTTAAGGGAGTTAAGGAAGAGATTCCGTCGGGAGAGGTCAGCACTCTTCAAATCGGGTCAGTGGCATTTCCACCAGGACAATGCACCAGTCCACAACTCCATCCTTGTCACAGACTATTTGACCTAGATGGGTATCCAGACAGTTCCTCACCCAACCTATTTTCTAGACCTTGCTCCCTGTGACTTTTGGCTATTCCCTAAGCTCAGAGGCTGTCGTTATGAGACAATTGAGGAGATGAAAGAGGCTGTGACGAAGGTCAGGGACACGCACACACAAGAGGGCTTCCATGGGGCCTTCCAGAAGTTTTTGGGACGGTAAAATAAGTTCATTGCAGCCGGAGGAGATTACTTCGAAGAGGACTAGAGTTTCATGTGTGTACTATCAATAAAAGTGTCCATACAAAAAAGGTCTGGAAACTTATTTAATGATCCTCGTATATAGATAAAATCGTAATATTCTAATCAAAGATAAACCATGAAAATACTGTTAAAACAAATAAATACGACATTTATAATAGGAAGGATACAAAGGAGCAGCAATATCAACTGAAAAGCTGACTCATAAAGGAGTTTAACGAAAATAAGTTTTACTAATTTTTTTGTATATTTGATAAGATCGACATTCTTATAAAAGCAATCAATGATGATATTATTATTTATATGTTAGAAGGAGTGAAGGTTCTAGTTATTAATGTAATATCAAAATCCGGAAGTTTGAAAAATTAAACCTCTCAAAATTATCATTCGGTTGCAAACGTGACTGGGACTTCTTTTTCTCTCAGGGCATTTTCAATGTAGAACTCAAAATATTATATATTTAGTCATAAAAGAATGAGAACTCTCCGAATAAAATATTCATACAATTCAATTTTCGACTCAAATTTCAAATAATGAAGATTATGGCAAAGACTAATATCTAATAATGATTGATAAAATCCACGTATCATTCATTAAGAAAAGAATTAACTTAAAAATCATATCATGTTGATAAGAGGGAGTTCTTTAACTTTAACTCTCCCCTTCCTCCACCTTCTCTTTCTTTCTACATCTTTCTCTATTGTGAATATACTTGGCAAGTCCTCTTGACAGTATCAAGTGTCCGCACAGGTTTGATGCATGTAAGACCTTGCTGGACGGCCAAAACTGGTGATTCTATATGTTGGCATTCATAAGAGAACGTTACATATGAATTCTTCCTCACTTCTCCAACAGTGCCTAGCATGTTTGTCCGTCTTCCTTGGATAGTTTGTGAGATGGGAGACAGATGGCCATGCAATTGCTGTTTTACAAGGTGTTTCTTCTTGGATCTACTGAAAACACCAGTTAGCATTCTTTTGTTGCTCACATCTAACTATTTGTGCTTATTCATTGGTAATACTTTGTACATATTGATATAAAAGTTTTAGTAATATATATATATATATATGTGTGTGTGTGTGTGTGTGTGTGTGTGTGTGTGTGTGTGTGTGAGGTTGTATATGTGCTTTGTACGTGGGTATGTGTTTGTGTGTTTTTATGTGTGTACATAAGTCATCTAGGAAGCTATGATTGGAGCAAAAGTATGCAAATTTTTAATTATTGAATATCTATTCACACGCTATATTTATCATGGAAAAAGAAACATCTGCTTACTTTTGAAATTAGTTTTCAGTGTATATTCAATCTTTGAGTAAATAAAAATACTAAACAAAAGCATCAAAGAAATAAGAGAGAGAAAAAAAGGTAAATAATTAATGAGTGGGACAAGAAAATAATAGAGGAAAAGACAAAAAAAGGGGGACTGAGAATGAAGCAACATCAATGAACAATAGAAACAACTTGGTATTAATGTAAAAATGGAAGAACGTTGATGGAACAAAGAAATAATAAAATATGGGGAAAAGAAAATTGGTAGAAAATTGGAGTGTTGGAGAGAGAGAGAGAGAGAGAGGGGGGGAGAGGGAGAGAGAGTGTCAATAAAGAATAGTGAGTAGATGAGAAGGAGAAAACAGGGAAAAAAAAGAAACCACCCTTCATGGAACACTTGCGATTGAACGGTCGAACGTTTAACCTCAACTTCATCCGTCATTTTCCTGGCTGTCAGTTCTGTGATTATTTTCCCTTTAACTTTTCACCTCCGCCCAGACTTGGGACTACGACAATAAAAAAAACATTTGATTATTTTATCGATGGGAACATCGTTTGAATAAAAGGTTATATTTAAGGAGCCAGAAACAATCGATTAGTTTCTTTCATAGAATGATAAATGCAGGTGTTAATATATGCGTACAGCTACGGAGTTGATAGGATGTCACTTTGTGTAATCTTCGCTTGAAATATACGTATGGTTCTGTGTGGATTTCAATGTCTGATGAGACCTTGTCAAGGTTAAACAAAGGTTGAGCAGCTTTCTGTTGTTACTACCTTGCCCAGTAGGTATTTGTGTTTACTGACTTTATCTTCTCTCTCACGTGTCTTGCATCCTGGTTTTGGTCCTGGGGCGTTATTCATGTTGCATATCTTGGAAGGGAATAGCCTGGAGGAGCCCTTTCATCTCCAAATGTGCAACTGGACGGAATTTAGAGTTTTCCGTCTCCTAGATCGGCTGACATACCGAAAGTAAACAGCCCAGTGTGTCCTTTTACTTACAAACAGCTTACCCACCGACCGTAATCGCTGCAGATATGTAAGACCACCAACAACAAATGTACTGCATATGACACTAAGCAATCTGATGGTGAGGCTTCAGTAATGTTGGGGTCAAAATAATTAAACAGTGTAATTTCGCTAAACTGAATTGCTTGAAATTAACTGTTTTTTAATCAATTGTTTAAAATAAGTATTTATACTAAACTGAATTTTTTAAAATAGAACTGTTTTGACATTTAACAGTGCGTAAACAAAAACTGTTCTTAAACTAAACTGATTTGCTTGAAACTTTTATCAAAATGACTTAATTCGTTGTTACATGACCCGATTAGGGTTGATACGGTCCAAAACATTACAACCAAGAAACAACCAATACTTCTTTGTGTAGCTTTCTTCAGTTACAAATATATTCCCACGTTCAGATTTCCTCAATAAGTTTCTATTATTACTATCTGTTTAAATCTATCTATCTATCTATCTATCTATCTATCTATCTAAAGAAGCACACACACACACACACACACACACACATATATATATATATATATATATATATATATATATATATATATATTTCATATTGCTTTCTACAATTAAAAAGAGACAACTAATTCAGTATGATAAAAATATAACTGTGATATAATACTTGATGAAAATATTCAGCTTATAGAATAGACATATTATCTTCATAAAATATTCAATAAGTACTTGTAAAAGTTAGTTGTAGTTGTACGAAGAGCATGTCACACATCAAAGTAAGACATAACCGAAAATCACTGGCACGAATCAAACCAATAACTTTTGTCAGTAATTGCAGATGGAATCGCTGGTGTCCTTTGAATGAAAATGTTTCTCTAATCTAAAGATATCTACAAAGTAACAGTCAACGTTAAAGAAGATCAAGAAAAAGTTGATATCGGTGCGACAGGAGGATAGGAGGATACTAGAAACAAAAGAACTATTTCCTAAAACTGTTGATCACCGATAAGAAATTTACTTCAAAAACCGCCCCTCTCTCTCTCTCTCTCTCTCTATATATATATATATATATATATATATATATATATATATATATATATGTCAGTGACTGAGTCTGAGTGAGTTTTGATAGGTATTATAGAAACTCATGTATATATATATATGTATTTATAAAGAAAATAGAAAAAACAAAGGTAATCCAAAAGTGATGAATTTATCAAAATGGAAATTCAACGTTAAAATGTTTCGGTTTTTAAAACCTTAAAGTCCCGATGAAGCTTTATTAAAACTAAAACGCTTTTACATTTATTTTCCATAATGATTATTTGTTCCTATTTTCTTTATACAGTCGGATTTATTTCCGTCTTTTATTTCCACACACACACACACACACACACACACACACACACACACACACACACACACACACACATACATATATATATATATATATATATATATATATATATATATATATATATATATAAGTGCGTTAGTACTTGCATGCGTGTTCTCATAAGCTTGTCCTTGTATATGAGTGCATGCGAGGGTGGAGCAATAAATAAAGACATGAAAAAGAAAATATTCAGGAGATATATTGTTTTATATGTGATAATATGCAGAATTTTCGATTTTTTAAAACCCTCTTCAATAAGATTTGTAGAAGATGTTAAAATGATTCATCCCAAAAATATTTTCGAATCAGCTGGAAGATTTTAACGTCTGCTGTTAATCATAATGACGATGTTTTAACAATAAAATGAAATGAGGCATATTATCATTAGTAAAAATAAATACATCCTCTGAATAGATATATATCATCGGATTTATTTTCATTGTTATCGAAAATATATATATATATATATATATATATATGTATATATATATGCTGTATTGTGGTAAGGAAACAATACACTGTCAAACAGCGTTAATTATTTATTAACTCAAGTAGTACATTCCGACTAGTATTATAAGTCTCTCACTGTAGGTGTTGCGTCCGAAGTTGGTCTTCTACTGACCGACATTTTTCAGAGTCCTTCTGTCTCTGCTTCTGATTCCGTCTCTGACTGCCGGGCTTGAGAAACACCGCGTCTTTTATACTTCCGCGATACCGGAAATAAAGTGGTACGAGCCACTATACAAATATATATATATTTGGAGGGGTAATTAGCCACTATTTAAAAGAGGAAATGATGATCTTCACATTCCCTTGACGATACAATCTAGTCTCAAAATGACGACACGGGAACAAATATATTACCACATACTGACTCACATTATTCGATGGATGGTTTCATGCCTAGTGGTTAGGTATTGACATACCTTGTTTTTTTTTATCGTTACATTATTTCTTAAAAGTAGGTCTTAAAATTTTTTCGTAGGTCTTATCGATCCTGAATCAGTATTAAACAAATCTATTTGATCCATAGATAAAACCTATGTCTTATATAGCACAATTACTGACCTCTTACATGGATGGTTTTGCCATTAAATAACCTAAGACAGTTTATATGCCATAGAATATAGTGGCCAAAACGAACCATAATGCTGAAACTATGACATATCTATCATTCCATCGTGACTTATGGCATAAGTAACCACTTTACTAACATGAAATAAGCATATTTTAAAAATATTCAGTATTTGATAATTCAGCATTTGTAAATTTATTTCATACCAACGTCATGACCGCTAACGCATGGTTTAGAAGCAAATGTCGATTTATAATGAGAAATAATTCCTAAACCGATTGAGTGCTAGATTGAGTGCTAAACTAAGGCTAAAGAAACTAGTCTCTCCTACAATTTACTCATTGCCAGGGGTGAAGGAATATATAGCTACATGCTTTCCCCAGAGCATTTGGGTGAAATGAAACGCAAACGGTCTTGTAGTATATATATATATATATATATATATAGCAATTAGATGGAAACTCAAACCTGTGTAAGTTGTCACTATAAATTTATTTTGCCTGAGAATATTATTATACTCTCTGTCTCGTCAGATGACTTTTTACATGTTAGACTTGAGGTTGCAGAACAGCAAATGTGGAATTACAGATCATATGTGTACGAAAAAAAGTCAAGTTCTCAGGCAAAGGGAAAGGGAATCAAAACAATACGTGTTAGAAACATTGAGAAACAGGGGCAGGAAGTGCCTGTAGGTCAACCTATCCCAATTTGAGCACATGCCAGGATTCATTGAGCACTCACATAGATTTATATAATATTGCTCATGTATTCTATACAAGAATAATCCACACTCATCGTGTTCGGACGCTGACTGGATATATATATATATATATATATATATATATATATATATATATATATATTCCCTACTCCGAATTTAATGTATTGAATAATATATATATATATATATATATATATATATATATATATATATATATATATATATATTATTCAATACATTAGATTCGGAGTAGGGAATAATTCCAATTAGAACAAATAGAATATTCATAAATAAAATATTAAATATAAATAATCCTGGTAAAGAGCTCAATGTAAATAAAATCCACTGATCAAATAATTTTCCCTTCAAAAGAAACGTCAATCGGTCACATTAAGATAATAAATTTATTTCCATCCTGTTAAAAGCATTGAAATAAATCAATGCTCTAAAAAAATTAACAGAACTTCTTCAGATCAAACAAGAAAATTTTCTCGTTTGATCTGAATAAGTCCTGTCAATTTTGTTTAGCGTATTGATTTATATCAATGCTTTTAACAGGATGGAAATGAATTTATTATCTTAATGTGACCTATTGTTGTGTTTTAGAGAAATTATATATATATATATATATATATATATATATATATATATATAGGAAGAAGGCGTAATTTGGACCATGTGGCCTATGAAGCAAATATTTCCCCATGGAAAAATGTGGCCAATCAAGCAAATATTTTCCCCATGGAAAATAAGAAGTTCTGTTTTAGGATCGCAGCGGGAAATTGGAGACAGAGATCCATAACCATCGGCATTCATTCACCAACCCTCTACTTAGAAATTAAATAGCATTATCGGAGTGGTTTTGGAGTTTGAAAGAAAGTTGCCCAACTTCAAAAAATAAGTGGAGATTCATTAAAACTTCTACAACGGATAGCTTCGATAGTAGATGTAAATTTGACTGGGAGATAAAAAAAATTAATGTAATCAAAATGCAAAGTCACTAGCCAACTCTTAAATAAACGGAATGAAATAATTTTCAAATTCAGACATAAAAACAGGTTTAAACATATGATAAAGGTTGGGAACCCTTAAAATTGAGAGGGATGATCATAAGAAAAGGAAGTTTATGATATGAGAATAAGAAAATGAAGGTTAAGATGTTTTAATTAACGTGGATATTAGTAGTAGTAGTAGTAATAATAATAATAATAATAATAATAATAATAATAATAATAATAATAAGAAGAAGAAGAAGAAGAAGAAGAAGAAGAACCTATCATATCAAAGCGAGAATTGATAAGACGCAACAAAATAGCAAATGCAGGCTATGTGGTGACAGAGATGAAATCATCAATCATATAATAAGCGAATGCAGCAAATTAGCACAGCAGGAGTATAAGGCGAGACACGACTGGGTAGGTAAGGTGATTCATCATGAAATGTGTAAGAAATTTAAATTCGGCCATACTAACAAATGGTATATGCAAAACCCAGCACCTGTCCGAGAAAATGACACACATAAACTCCTATGGGACTTTAATATACAAACGGATCACCTAATCCCGGCCAGGAGACCAGACTTAATAATAATAATAATAAAAAAAAGAGAATTTGCAAAATAGTCGACAGACCACAGAATAAAACTGAAAGAATGTGAAAAGAAGGATAAGTACCTCAACCTTGCTAAGGAACTGAAAAAACTGTGGAACATGCAGGTGACAATTATACCAATTGTAATTGGCGCGTTTGAAACAGTAACTAAGGGATTACTAAAGGGGCTAGAGGACTTGCAGGTTGGCGGACGATTGGAGACCATCCAAACGACAGCATTGTTGAGAACTGCCAGAATACTAAGAAAAGTCCTGGAGACTTGAGGAGACTTGCTGTCACTAAAACTTCAGTGAAAAACCATCGGCTATCGCTGATGTGAAAAGCTCTAATGAGTGAATAATAATAGTATAAATTAGTTAAAATGCAATGGTAGTATTTTGAAAAAAAGTCTCTAATTTGAGAATTATCAAGGATTAATTAATAGAATAACAGCAAGATTTAGTACTAATTAAATCAGCAGGTTTCGGAGTTGAATATTAAAATAGCGACGCACTAATTAATGAAAAAATAAACTTAAAACGTGATTTAGAAAGGAAAATAACCCCTAAAACAATCCTTTAAATGAAATGGTAGTTTTGAATTAGTAATAACAATAACTTTAATCCCCTCTTATAAAGATAGAAATAAATGAAAAAATAAATAGACGGATATTTTCTTAAAAAAGAAAAAAAGTTAAATAGGTTAAATGATACGAGCAGATTATGAAAATAACCCGTAGATAAAAACAAAGGAAAAAAAAATGCCAAGATAAATTTGAGACATTCTACTGGTGACAATGTCAAACCTGGTTTCCTTTTTATCGTCCCCCACCTTTTAAAAGCTAGTTTTTCTTTTTCTTTTTATCTTTTTTTAATGAATAATACTAGAGCATATTCCTATCGATTTTGTGATCGGTATCTGAAGAGGCTGGCTGCCTTGTAGTATTCAGCTGAAATAAATTCATAATAGCAAAATGACGCTCGGTTGGCTTGGTTTGTTAAGATTTTATGGCATATCAACATTTATAGATTATTTAATGCCAAATCTTTTTTTAGAAAAACAAACAATTCCATTTAAAACTATCCATTTAAGCATAAGTACTTAATTTATTTCTCAAAAACATTTATATTTCAAGCTATCCAATTTAGTCAAGCGGTTATAATTCAAACAATTCAGTTTAGTATGCGAATAGTTTTTGTTTATGCACAGTTAAATGTCAAAACAGTTGTCTTTCAAACATTTCAGTTTAGCATAAGTACGTAGTTTATAGGAAATACGCAGTTTAAATGTCAAAACAGTTTTATTTCAAATAATTCAGTTTACCACCAGCAAACTGTTTATTTCTATTTGACTCATAGATTGAACCCTATCAGGTGCTGTCATTCCAGGCCAAAGTGGACCTGGGAGCGATAACAGTGAAGGGGTACTCCGCATTCCGCAAAGGTCCCACATTGCTCTAACCTCAGCATCAGATTGTTTAGTGTCATATCCAGGATACTTGTTGCGGGGGTCGTATCCCTCTGCAGAGATGCAGTCGGTGTTTTCTACAGCCTGAGGGCACTGGGCAAGACGATCTGTTGTTTTTTTTTCCTTCCAATTATATATATATATATATATATATATATATATATATATATATATATATATATATATATATGTGTGTGTGTGTGTGTGTGTGTGCAGAGATGAAAATCGCAAGGATGGTTTTATTTTTGAGTTATTTGCCAAGGTTAAACATTTTGGGTTTTAAAATTTGATGGGGTGGGATATGTAAGTTACTAAATGAAAAGAAAATAATTAGTAAGTTTTAAATACATTTTGTTTACGTTGGTATCATCCTGTTTTAAATTTCTATAATGTAATCAGCGTTCAAATATATATTTGATAAAACTCCATATCACATGTGTCTTTCTACCTTTCAACCAATCTATCTATCTTAATATCTATATTATTTAATTTGTATCAACCTATTTTAAATATTCTACAAATATCTATCCATCGTTACATTTTTCTTTTGATTTCACTTATATGCTTTGATAAAGATATAAATATTTACTCATATTTCCATATACAAATATACACTCCTATCAATTAAGGAAGTCTATGTAGCGTTGTGGTTAACGTACTCGACTGCAGCCTTGAAGTAAACAAGTTTTAACTTCAGTTGCACTACGAAAGATATGAACCGTAAATACCACCAGCTATTGATTACATAGTAGCATTATAGTTCTACAAAAATTTTTAAAAAAAAGAGAAAAACCGGGGTAGATAGATAGATATAAACAAAAAGTGATTAACTGATGTGTTTGGTTCCTTTGTTTCAATTGTATATCAGCCTTCGTGAATTATTTAATCCCAAATCCATCATAGTAAATACTACTTAACCAATTGCTGGAGAGATAAGGGGTCATAGTTTCCCCAAGGGTAGTAACCGAATATGAATGTGATAGCGTGACTGGAGATAGAATTTGAGGTGATATGATTCTAATAAAAAAAAATCCCACAAAGGTTGATATGATATTAAAATCCCACCAAACCAAAGTCCTATTCATTCGATAATGAGCATATTATAAAAGAAAGATACTTATATTCTACCCCTCCACCAAGATGCTGACTCGTATCATAAAACATTCAAATATTTTTTAAAAATACTGGGTCATGTCTTGTTGAATTTTGCGTCCGTAACTGTCTATTTTCGGCCTTTTTCAAAAACGTAACAATTGCTTCAAGCCACTGTCTCTGGTTTTGCAATAGTTTTTTTTTTATATATCAGTTATTCATGGCAAAGGCTTCAGTTTTATCTATGTTCACCAAAGTAAGAAAACAGCCGAGTATTGTCTGTCAGGCGTCACATGATATATTGCTTCAGACGTATGACGTACTTTAATATGTACATACAAGGGTAAGTGTGAGTAATGCATTTGCGCCAGGACGCTGGCAGGAGTGACGAATGTGAATCAAAGAAGCAGACAAATTTCGATCCGAGTAAAAATATCTCATGGAGAGGCATTTTATGTTTATCATTCTCTAAGAGAAAAAAAAAACAACATTTATTATAAAACTTGTTTCTACGATTGCATACTTTCAGCAATATTTCCGTCTACTCCGGTTTGATCAATCTATCTATCTATCTATCAATCTATTAAGTTAGCTAGCTAACTAGCAATCCTTTGATATTTTTAAAAAAATGATTGCTCATATCACCTCAAATTCTATCTCCAGTCACGCTATCACATTCATATTCGGTTACTACCCTTGGGGAAACTATCACCCCTTATCTCTCCAGGAATTGGTTAAGTAGTATCTACTATGATGGATTTGGGATTAAATAATTCACAAAGGCTGATATGCAATTGAAACAGAGGAACCAAACACATCAGTTAATCACTTTTTGTTCATATCTATCTATCTACCCTGCTTTTTCTCTCTCTCTCTTTCTCAATATATATATATATATATATATATTTGGTTCATTGAATTTAGACTGCCACTTTTGGGTTTAATGAATTTTTTTCCAAAACAACAATCGTCAGGCAGTTAAGAAAATGAAGTGAATCAAAAATAGAAAAAATACAGTAAAAAAACCGATCAGATTTTGTAGGAAACTTTATATGTGATTGTAGGTGTGTGAGTGTGTGGGGTGTGTGCGTATGATTGTGTGGGTTATAGTTGCGTATTAATGTGTGTAAAGGTACAAACGCAGCGCGTTGTTTTAACCGGATATAAATTCGTAGGTGTATCTCTCCATGTTTTATTGCACTTGGTTCGACATAAACCCACAGTGATTTATTGACAACCAACACTGTTATAATATATATATATATATATATATATATATATATATATATATATATATATATATATATATGTAGGTATATAGATATATATAACTAGGGACACTAGTTTGGCTGTATATTACAGCAAATCTCTTCAGTTTAGGCATTTTACTTTCTTTGTTTTTTTTCTTTATCTCCTGTGTCGTCAATTTATTCTCTTACTGTTGAAATTTAAATGTTTCTATAATGATCGCCGTCATTACATCAACATTTTTTATCGAACCTTGTTAGAAGGGCTGACTTCAACGCCAGCAAAGTGTCAAGTAAGTAAAGTTGCCAACCATAGTTGAGGGTGACCGGAAGGAAACCTTTTCAATAGCTACCACCACGAGGTGTAGGGGAGAGGTGTACTCCATTCCCTAGATTGCTCCACTTACCCGACATCCTTACCTTATAATGCCGAGTGTTAAGCAAGGCGGCATCAAGTACGATTTTTTGAGTCTTTGGTATGACTCGACCTGGGATTGAACCCCATTTTCCCGGACTATTGGTAAAAACTCTTCTCATTAGGATAATGCCCCGGTGGCAATGTGGTAAGACCTATAAAAAGTGGGTCTCTCTGATATGATACTAAACTGCACCTTTATTTTTGGAGTTTTACTTCTGGAACTCTAATGAATGTTGGTAATACCTTTGTGATTATTTTAAGGTTCTCTCTGACCCTAAGTGGTAGTACGTTTTATGATCTTATCTAATAGCCTAAATGTTATGTTAACTAAAATTACAATGAGATGAAAATAAAACTGAAAGTATATAACTGTGTGCAAGTTTATATAAAGAATAGTTACTCCGAACTATTATTATACACAAACGATTATCATTCGTCATATAAAACCATAATTGTTTGCATTAATAATGAATATATTGAACAACTACATATCTATATCATGGCAGAGTGGTCAGCGTAACGTCTATGGGCGTAGGTATTGGTGAGCGACGTTTTAATCATTGGCAAGGCTGTTTAACTTTTATATTGCGCAGAAGAATCCATATTTTTACCAAGAAAATATGGATCTATCTGTTCTTTCTCTATTAACAGCTATGGGTAATTAGAATGAAAGAATGTGTTCTTTAGACTTGGTCGGGTGACGGGTCTAACAAAGGTAAAATCTGAATTGAAATCAGCTTTACCCTGCCGAAAAAGTGACATAAAGTCTTTGTATATATATATATATATATATATATATATATATATACTGTCATCCACAGAGAGACTGTTTCGTTGTATCTCAACTCTTCAGTATGGCTAGACGCGGTAAAAGTTTCAAGCCGGGATCAAAACACGACTGACGTAACGTCAAAAGGATATTTTACCCCAGAGCATTTAATATTCTTAGGGTAACCAAAGGAATTTTTTACAAATCTTTTTGTTACATATACGTTACCGGATACCGAAGTGCTAATTATATATATATATATATATATAAAGAGAGACAGAGAGAGAGACAGAGAGAGAGAGAGAAAGAGAGATGCATATATATATATATATATATATATATATATATATATATATATACATAAGAAGATGATTGAAATGTAATTCCTATTTTAAAATTCTTATGATTTATTTCTTAGTTTTAACTTTTAAAAGTAATAGATTATAAGTATTTTAGAATAGAGAATAACCTCTCTATTATATATATATATATATATGTATATAAACACACACACTCAGAAACATAAATACATATATATATATATATATATATATATATATATGTGTGTGTGTGTGTGTGTGTGTGTGTGTGTGTGTGTGTGTGTGTGTGTGTGTGATAGATAGATATTTCAATAAACAGGCAATTGAAATCCCTTTGTTTGAAAGCAAAAACAGAAGGGTTAATCGAAAAGAATGACTTTGTATTTCAGCCGACTTTGGACATATTTTGGTGTTCTTCATGCTGCATTTCTGTCGAGTCTTTTAAAAATTGCAATTATATTTTTAAATTAAAGAAAAAAAAAGTTGCTTTCTCTAGTTGAAAAACTTGTTCCTAACAGATTTCGGAGATTGGAAATACGAACTCACAAATGGATAACAAAACCAACAGAAAGAGAAAAACTGATTTATCATTGAATAAAGATTTATTGAGATATTACAGAGAAAGGAAAGAACATTAAAATTGAACAGATAAGAGGAAATGCAACAAATAGATAGATAGATGGATTTGCTTTGCTTCATTTTCGCATAGTTATTTAATACCTAAATTCTATTTAAAAATTTGCTGTAATATGATTTTAAATATTGCTAATACAAATAGTCTATAAACAATTTGATGATTCCTAGTAATTATCTTTTTTTAAATTTAAAGATCGATCAAGAAATCGAACATATATATATATATATATATATATATATATATATATATATATATATGCAGGTCGTTCAAAAAGTCATTACCCCTAAACAGAAAGAAGATAATATAGGTAAAAATTTTAATTACGTTTTAAGGATTATCAATCAGAGGTCAAAACAGGTTCAACAAATACTTAAACTAAGGAACAATCTGAAAAGAGTTGACTTTACTCAGACACTTGGTCTCGCGAATTGATTTTGTTAGTTTAAGACCGTTTTGAACGACTCTTGTCTGTTTGTCTGTCTGTCGATCTAGCTATATATATATATATATACATATATATATACAAATATCCATTAACGCTTCTACACTTCTCTCCAAGTTCGGTAATTAAGTTAATGGTTTTAGCATGTCTTATTCCCTCTTCTGGGGCTTCATTCATTCAAATTTTCTTATATTTTTTTTATTGTAGAGTGGCTAAACACCTCTTCAGTACTCTACTAGATGGACTGGCTCATAGCCATAAATAGCCTACAAGAATGGATTTAATAAGCTGATTAATATTCAGACTGATCTTACTTCGTTTGGCTCTGTCACATTTTGACCCTCCTCAATTTCTTGTGAATTCTCTTGTTAATTATTTGACACTTATTGTACTGTGTCTTTTTGCACATATCCGTTAGCACCGGGTACTGGTGCTGAATAGATATATTCAGCACTCATGCTTCTTTGTGTATCATTCACCTTGAGGATACAACACTTTTGATAGATGTCTGATGTTGTTATTTTTCCTCTTTCTTCTCAACACAGCTCCAGCGTCTTCGGTGATTCATTGCTTTGTGCAATAATTATTTAGCATTTAATTAAAGTCTTCAAAGTTAATTTGTTTTCTGCGTTTTATCTGCTGATTATATTTCTCATACATAAAACTTTAAGTGATGAAGCAACGTTAAGAGGTGAGGTATCACTTTCTTTCATGTTCTATCCTGCTCAGCTAGAGAATATTAGAGCACTTTCTTGATGTGAAGTTTGTTCACACCCACACAACCACACACCCACACACACACACACACACATATATATATATATGTATATATATATATATATATATATATATTATGAGACTGTTGGTCGTCAGTAAATCACTATGTGGTTATGTGTAGAACCAAGTGCAATATAATATGGAGAGTGTTCAATTGTATGATAGAGCTATTATAATAATAATGATAATAAATGAATATATATTATATTTTTAATCCATGGAAATTATTTGTCTGCATTTTGTCGCATTTTCGATTTTTGTTTGTATTTTGTCGCATTTTCGATTTTCAATTTCATTCCATCTTAACTGCCTGATGAATGTTGTTATAAACTTCATGAAACCTTATGCCGCAGAACATTATTTTCCATGGATTAAATATATATACATATGATATATATTCATTAATTATCATCATTCTTATTATATATGTATATATAGTAATAAATTGTAATCCTTATCATAGGGTTTTAGCCAGTAACAACCCGGATAAAAGAGCCAAAATGTACAAAAAACTTTGAACCTGAAGTATTATATTTGGATCTGTAAAAATTCACCCCCCCTATTTCTTTCTTAAATACGACTAGTTAAAATTTCAAAGATTTTTAGAATCTGCGGTCATTTTCAAAATAAACCCCATAAAGCAACGTTCTATGTTCTATCAAATTTCACCCTATTTACCGGACATTATGTTATATGAAAACAATATCAGAATAAACACTGCCCAGTCAGCTGGGGCTGTAGAATACACTGACTGCACCTCTGCAGAGGGGTAAGACCCCGCCAACGAGTGTCCTGGATATGACACGAAACAATCTGATGGTGAGGTTCCAGCAGTGCTGGAGCTTTGGGGAATGCGGAGTACCCCTTCATTGCCATCGCTCCCAAGTCCACTCTGGCCCGGAGTGGTAGCACCTGATAGGGCCCTATCTATGGGTTAAATATAACTAACAGCATACTTATGCTAAAATGAATTGAGTAAACTGAATAGCTTGAAATAGAAACGTTTTTGACAATTAAACCGTACTTACAATTAAACTGCGTGCTTATGCTTAACTGAATTATTTCAAATATAACTGTTTTTCGACATTAAAACTGTATTTACACTTAACTGAATTATTATATACAGCTGCTTGAATAGTTTGAAATGGAAATGTTTCTGACAATTAAACTGTGTATTTATGCTAAACTGAACTGTTTTCAATAGAACAGATTATTTACATAAAAAATGGATTTGGCGTTAAATAACCTACAAAAGTTGATATGCCATAAAACTAAACAAACCAAACCAAACCATCAGAATAAAGAATGAATACATATAAAAAAAAAGAAAAACATCTTAGCAAGAACTAAGACATTTTTACTCTCAACACTGCAATATTATGAACGATTTTTCATTAATTTATTTTTTTCTTTTTCTTCTTTCTTTTACCTTTTTTCTTTTCTTTTCCTTTTAGATAATCTATTACAGTCAATGTCTTTAATGGAACTGGATACCAATGAACCTTTGCCTCCATCATTTCCTCTTTCTTTCTGTCTTTTTTTCTTTCTTTCTTTCTTTCTTAAAACAAACCCCCACTTCATATTTCCCTCTTTCTCACAAAAATTGATCCACCTCTACCAGGTCAAATCTTTGATGAAACCCGATACACATGGTGCCACCTAGCTTTCGGGCCGCAGTCAAAACCAAATTAGCACCTACCACCATCATTCAAACTTCATTGTTTGTTCTCTTATCTATCTCTTGTCTTTAGACCCTTTCCCTAACATTATTCCTTTTTACAACCTCCATTAGTTTATCTATTTCCTCATTTCCTATAATGTAAAAATAACGCAAAAAATGTTTAGTCTGATGAAGTTCTTAAGTTAAATAACGAACGAAATATTACCAATAAACCTGTTGTGCTTAATTTATCAACTTTTCCGCATTTTCTTTATCATCATATCGGATTCACCGAAAATTTATAATTCCCCACTCTCTCCCTCTCTCTCTTTCTCCCCCCTCTCTCTCCCTCTCTCTCTCTATATATATATATATATTTCGACGCACCCCTTGGGCAAAATTAGGATGCAACGCAAAGTCAATTTTAGGCAAAGTTTAAGAGATTTGAATTTAGAGTGTTTATTCTCCTTTATTAGTTGAAGTAACAAAGCTAATGAGCTCATATAGCCGTGGGGAGAATTGTTGATTTCATATATTTAGCAAAAGTGTTAGTGCTATGTGAAAATCAAACAATCTCGCCTAGGATTTGAACTCGGGTGACCGTGTTCATTTCCTCCGATGATAACCATTACATCACGATCGCCTCCGTGCTTTTTTCTTATACGATATCAATTTTGATATTGTCGAGTTTTTTTTTAATAAAACGTAGAGTTTTTGCTAAGTCAATTTTATTGTGTACTCTATTATAGGTGATATTTCTAATCTAGTACGTGAACAAAGAATCTCATTTTATGTTATTCAATCGGTAACTACCTGTCATTTAAAACTTGTGTACCGGGTGACCGCCATCTTAACAATGACGCTCAAATAAAAGATCAGATATTTTGTCGAATTTTTTTCTTAAACCAGTGCTTTCGGCACTCCCAACTGTCCAGATTTAGCTCTCCTCGACTTTTGGACATTCCTAAAGCTTAAATCAACTGGTAAACAGATTAAGCAGGATTAAGGAGATTACAAAGATGTAACTGGTGGCCTTTCTGAAACAGAACTTAGGAAAAAAAAGTAGAAAATACTTAAAATATACACGAAGTGGCAAATGGAGATAGTTTGAAAATTTAAGAATAAATATTGTCCGAGATAGGCTACTATTTCTCTAAAAGTGAATGGCTTGAATTTTCGAGAAAATCTGCCTGTCTGTCTGTTTCTCTATCTTTCTCTCTCTTACACACACACATATACACGAGTTTGTAGATATGTTTGACAATCATACACCGAATAAGAGACGGCACAGGAACATATCGGATAATAAA
>OY757909.1:60161143-60198643 GCA_963585895.1 Sepioteuthis lessoniana | reverse complement strand
AGCTTAGGAGCTCAGATAAAAACGTTGATTTAAGTAATCTGCTTTCCGGTATTTTTGAGAGGTTATTTGCATTAAGTATTATTTTCCGGAATGTCACCACAAAGAAACAAATGTGTACCACTCAGTGCCGATCAAACTCAAAATGGTTTTAACAGTATCCGAGATTCGGTTGGTTTGTCAAATAAGAAAAAAAAAGAAGAATATCTTGCATGATGTTACAGATGAGACGATCTTTCATGCAATAAGAATTTACGTATGAAACCATAGCCTTATTTGACTTTGAATATAGATATTTTGTTTTGTTTCTTTGTTTAATTGCATAAACTCATTTGGTTATTTAATGCTAAAACTATCCTTGTAGAAAGGGAGTGGAAATATTGTACACTAAAAAGAGGTATATATAAGCGTTCATACCTATCCAGAGTTAATAGTAAAAAAGTGAACCCATAAACGAGATTAGAGTTCAAACTTGATCACTGCACAGTTGCAATCGAGCAGGATTATTACTACGCCAAGTGACTCCCCGCTTGTATATTAAGGAAATTCACAAACAAAACCGTTAGTAAGCTGTTCAATACAATCGGTTTTATAATTTGCATTAAGGATAAGATTTTTCTAATATAACAAAAATAGTATATTATCTTGTAAGCGTAAAGAGCATTAAAATATACAAAATTATAAATTAATTTCCAAAATATGTGCAGCTTTTAATTCGAACTAAACTTAACGTGAATCCATTGGATTTCCGTTTACACAAGGATCTATAATGCTTATAAATAAAAAGTTTTGATGGGTCCTTTATATATTTAGATTATTATATATATATATATATATATATATATATAGTTTCAGTCATGTCTTTTGAACATGCGCACACAACCACACACACAGACACACACACACACGAATATATATATATGTATATATATATAGAAAGAGATAGATAGATAGATAGATAGAGAGAGAGAGAGAGAGAGCAAGAGAGAGAGAGAGAGAGCGAGAGATTATAAGGAAACGTGTCAACAAAAGTGTTTTATATATATATATATATATATATATATATATGTATATATATATATATATATATATATATATATATATGTAAGTTGGAGACTGTAGTCGAGGGTGACCCGAAGACTTCCCTTTTCAATAGCTACTACTTGAGGTGTATTAGAGGGCACAACTCCTTCCCTATATAAATAATGTTTCCTGTTTCCATACTTTCTTTTATGTTTGCTCTTAGAATTTTGTTTGAGAACTCTTTTCACGCCTATGAGTGTTTTGTGGTAGTTTTTAGACGGGTGGAACATGAATGTGAGTTGAAAGGTGCTTGGTATATTTTCTCATAAAATCGATTTGGAAGGTCAAATTATTTTAACAATTAATGAAGAAGGTGAAAGATACCAATTTAAATTGGTATTTGCAAGAGTGAGTTCAGATATTAGAAAAAAATTATTGAGAAAAGATTTATTCTAATGACAGAACTCTTGGTGACTCGGCGAATCTTGACGAATATTGTTAGTTGAACTCGCTTGATTTCAAGTCCTTTTTAAAATATTTTAAAATTGGGAAACTTGAGAATGCTCGGTACATTGGAGCTTAAAATTCATAAAGCAAGTAATTCTTAAAAAAATAAACTGTAGGATCCCCACATACCACACAGAACGACTAGGAATCTTTAAAAAAAAATTATTAGAAAGAGTTATGACATTGGCGAAAAGCAACAATGTGGACAGCGTTTGCTATAAAACTGATATGATCAATGCGTAAATGTCAAAATAATCTTCATACCAAAGTACGAAAAAGGAAGTAGAAAATAATTATCTTATATCCAATACTATCGTCATAGAATACAAAGTAATCGAAAGTTGCATTAAACACCGAAAACAACAAATTGTTTTAGATATCCGATAATTTCTAAATTGCTTGTAAACAATTTTTAGAGAGACAGAGAGAAAGGCAGAGAGAGAGAGAGACAGACAGACAGACGGAGACAGAGAGAGAGAGAGAGAGAGAGGGGGGGAGAGAGAGAGAGACACACACACACACGCACATGTATATGCACACACAAATAAACAAATGAACAAACACACACCGAGATGCGCACGCACATCTATGGAAGGAAAATGGAGTTGCACTTAGCGTAAATGTTATCGTTGTTTGAAATGAAACTGGGAACCCGTGTTCAGATCCTGGACTAAGCTATGAACATTTTCCCTAGTGCTAATGGCCTTGACAAAAACAAGAATCCATATATCACCATAGTGTAATTACTAAGGCAGACTGAGTTCTTTGAATTTGGTTAGGTAACCAGTCTAGATACTCAAGTTGAAAATACCCTTGTATTACACCTTGCCATCATGTAGAGGTTAAATATATATATATATATATATAGAGAGAGAGAGAGAGAGGGAGAGAGAGAGAGAGAGATGGAAAGATGGAAGGGGAAGGGGAAGAGAGAAAGAAGGTATATAGATATACATTGATGAATAGATCATGTTATTTTCTTTAAAAGATAAATTTATTTTAGAAGCTAGAATTACAATTTTTATATAACTTCCGATAAACAACTATGACAATAAACACAATATCACGCTATGTTTGCTACGTTCTTTAGTGTCAATGACGGTAGGAACTCAAGATAAAATCTGCATTTCTAAAAATATTCAAGATGTATTTACCTGCTGATCTTGGAAATTATTGGGCTTTTTCTGTTTATTTGCCTCAAAGCGAATGTAGAAGGAAAATATTTTCTTCGAAGATTTCATTTGCCATAACTATGGGCACATATATTCAAAATCACTCTCTCTCCCTCTTTCTCTCATGCCTTATGGCTGTCTCTTTTTCTCTCTTCCTCTTTCTTTTTTTCTATCATTTCTCTATCGGCATCTCTCCTTCTCTCTCTCTCTCTCTTTCTTTCTCTCTTTCTTTTTCTCTCTCTCACTTTCTCTCTCTCTCTTTCTCTCCATATATATATATATATATATATAGTGGCTTAGCTGCTGGATTGTGACATTGTAGTAAACGAGTTCAAACTCCAGTAACGCTATTAAGTTTACTTATACTGTTATAGTAATACACTGACTCTGGGTTAAATAATACCGTAAATGTTCTTCTAAAAGCATGGCTTTGCTAGTAAATAACCAACGAGATCTGATATGCCAAGAAACAATGACTCCAAATTAAACCAAATATATCTTTTAAAAAGAAGAACATGATGAGAAAGTAGTTTTCTTAGAAAAAAAAAAAAAAAAGAAAAAAGAAAAGAAAGAAGGCGAAAAACGTAACGGGACAGTCACTGTGACATAGTGACAAACGTACAGGTCTGTGGCATCGTCGTAAGCGATTTTGACCTCAGGTCATGCAGTAACGTTCACCTTCAGACTAATACGTACCAGCTATGAATTAAATAGCACCAGTATTGTTTTCTACAAGACTGCCTTCGATATTGAATAATCCATGAAAGTTAAAATGCCATAAAATAAAGAAAATACACAATATAACAATGGTCCACAGCATTCCGACTCAGAGAATAGTCAAAGGCGCTTAGACTCGGAAGAAAGGGTTTATGGAAAATTCTAACATTTCTTTTCCTCTTCTAAAGATTGAGTTGTAAGTTAAAACAAGAAAAAGCAATAACATACGAATAAAAATCCCTCATCCGTCGCATTAAATAAGAGAGAAATTGGTTGACTCCGAGAGGAGTCGAAGGCGCTTAAACCTGAAAGAAAGGATTTATGGAAAATACTTACATTTCTTTAATACTTATAAAGATTGCGTTGGAAGTTAAAACAAGAAAAAGGTAATAACATACGAATAAAAATCCCTCATCTGTCGCATTAAATAAGAGAGAAATTTGTAGATTCCTATAAAGTAATAGATCTCGTAGTTTGATATACTGATTAATCCTCCTTATATATCTCTCTAAACAACAGCGTTATTTTATATAATCTATCTCTTTTTCCTTAGATAGAACATTATCTGTTCGGTTGCATGGTGCCATCAGCAAGAAATGCTGCAGCTGAATTGTGTAAATGGCTCCTAATGCTCTCTTATTTGTCCGTAGCTGGAGAAGTCCATTTATGTTTTTATCAAAGGCACAAGTATGAAGTGAACAATAACATTGGACTGATGGAAACCCTGCTAGATTTTGAACTCGGCTTGTATATTAAACACTCTGTGGTTGTATTCCCGTGATGTAATGGTTAAAGCGCTGGACTGCGGAATCGTAGTACGCGAGTTCAAATTCTATTCACACTATTACGTTCACTTTCGAACTAATAAACTTGTGAAAGGTATGAATCCCTTGATGCTCCCATCCATAGATTAAATAGTACCAGTGCTGTCCTTCTAAGAAAAGATGGATTTGGCATTAAATACCCCGAGAAGGTTGATATGCCATAAAATAGAAATAAAAACAAACTAACATTCTGTGCAACAAGCAATTATGCTACCTTCGCCTCCTCTAGTTTGTTATCTTCTTGGTCTGTTTTATAGCAAATGTGTTGATTTTCTTGGTAAGCAAAACCCACTCGAATATCAGTCTCTTCTCTCTTTTTCCCGCTCTTGTCAACATCTTTGCATTGCACTGTGTTAAGCTGATCGTTGTATATGTAAATAAAATGGAAATAAACCAAGATAGAACTGGAAAAGAAAACGTAAAATTAAAACAAAGAAAGACAGCATATAATTCAACTGAAGATGAAAGCCTTCTTTGTTTTCACTTAAGAGAGGGCAAAAGAAAAACAGAACATCTGTCATTTAGGATTTGTGCCTCTAGATTAAAACAAGCCTCTCTACAGTTTTCCAGGAGCGGCCTCTGGTTTACTGGAAGCTGAGCTAATGAAGAGTTTTAAGTTAAGGAATTTGTGGAGCTTTGGTATAAACATACCGTGGGAACTCGAAAACATTCCTGAACCCATACGCTCCTTTCAGCACTTCTTAGAATCCAGCTTATTTTTACTCTATCACTCCCTCTCTTTCAATATAATTTTCAAAGTCGTCTTACTTCTCTCTACTTTCTTTAGCCTATCACTTTCAAATGTCTCATGCTGCAACTCGCCATATTATGGTGATAGCAAGCAGATAAGAAGTCTATACGAAATGACATTAGTATGGCATGAAGCCAGAAGTACATTTGCACCAGTATTGTTCTGAAAGGGTTGTTTTTGAGAAAGGCTCCATACTTTTCGCGACAATCATTGACAAAATTGGTTCTTACTGATTGGTTGATTTTAACTGCATATCAACCCTTCAGGGGTTATTTGATGCCTATGGATTAGGGGATCGGGGTCATTGTTCATTAAAATTTACATGGCTTGTTTAGCTTTACCTTAAGGTTTTCACTTTTTTCAGCACAAAATTCAATTGAATACGAATAATTTTTAAACAGATCTATTTGAGCTATAAATAGAACTCAATAAGGAACTAGCACTCCGGATCAGAGTAAGTCCATGAGTAATGACAATGGAGCTCCGGAAGTGGAGTTTCACCATCAAATGGAGCTTATTGTCACAAAGAGGACATTAATTTCTTCGGAGGGTTCACAACCCTCTGCACGGGATAGAGTTTATCTGTTCTAAACCTCCTCGATAGAGTGAAAAAACTAATTCTACTTAGAAAATCTTTCCATGTGTGTCTTCTTTTGTGTTACGGTTAACAAGATAACCAAATGGATCTCTACTAGTAAATTCAAATCTCACGAGGTATTCAATACTTTTGGCTATGTAAGTTAATATTGCAAATAGTCCGAGACATGTATGTTAGAATAACCAAAAGCTTAGTAAAAAAACAAAAACAGTCTAATTTTTTCTAAAGCTATAAAATGAAAACCTTTATCCCGACAATAATTTATTTTTTTTGTAGAAATTATCTTTTATATGGATTATAAATGTTGTTAGAAACATCTTATAAATTACAAAACTTGGATTCAACCTAAAGAAAAGCTTCCAGAAAGTAGATAAACACTTTCTTAGTTCTGCCATGGTGAAAAAAAAGTTTTACTCTTATAGCCTTCAATAATTACATTTAAGGAACATGGGAAAGATGAAGTTAAAAAAAAAGAGAATTATGCAAACTATACTTCCTTGCATTTAATAGAATTATTGGGGAATGTTTTTAAATCTGTCTCCAAGTAACTAATTGTATTATTTGAGGTATCTAAATATTATGCACGGGAAGATGTACCTACGTAAAAATGTATTCTAAAGCTTTTACTTAGTAACTAAATATGGCATTTAATGGCTTACATGATTTTTTGAGAGAATTTCAAATTGCGAAGACATTTAGCTTCTTAAATGTTCTTATCATCATTTCAATGTAATTTTTATTCTTTTTCAATTTTTTCTAATTAAAGAGTAATAATAATAATAATAATAATAATAATAATAATAATGAGACTTTGACTCCTATAGGACTTTGATATACAAACGGATCACCTTATAATAATCTTTGATATATTCAGATTTTTTTTCATCTAGCCAACTTAATTATCGGTTCCCATATTGTATTCAACTCTATACTTGGTCTACTCAGCAGGTCATTGTAGCCCAACATATGTACTGATTCCTTAAGGCATCTAATCCTCCAATGTTCAGAAGAAGGTCGGAGGACATATGGGCCGAAACGTTGTGGAAATAACAATAAAGATGAAAGCAATAGTCCGAAAACCCTTAATGATAAAAATCATCAAGCTTCGTCTCAGAAATTTAGACAACAAATAAAGTAGACATTTTGGTTTTGCTTTCGTTGTTAAATGGTATATCAACTTTCGAGGGTTTTTAAATGTCAAAACCTAGAAGAAGAGCAGTTATACTATATAACTGATAACTAGGGCATAAGTGATTCTAAAATTTTCCGAAGAGTATTAGACCGAAAATGAACGTAATAGCTCGACTGAATTTCGATCTAACGTACTACAATGTCTCCGTCTAGAACGTTTGAAACATCGCTACGGAAAACCCCAAAGTAGATTGTACTTATATCCGGGTTTCGATGGACGAAAAGAGTTGTGAATTCGAGTCACACCTGAAGCTTACGTTTTATTATTGTATTTTATCTCTACAGTAACTCACTATCGTCAAAATAGCGACAAAAGTCAATTGTGGCGAAAAGCAATAGAAATATAATAATAATTAATAAAATTCTTGTGCATTTGATAATTTAAGTGATTATATATCATCATTATCTCATTTTCGTAGTCAGTATTATTAACAACCAGAAACCTATACACAATGAGGATAGGAATCAGTATCATTAATCCTATTTACCAACCGCTCCGTTCGGGCAGGATATGACACAAGGTCAATTTTTAAGCGGAGTTTAACAGGTTTGAATTTAGAGTTTTCCTTCTAGTTTTTGCCTTCAGAGTTTTTGCCTCCTAGACTACTTTGCTTCCTAGACTACTTGCCTCACCAAGGCTGAAGAACCCAGTCTGCCCTACTATTTACCCATAGCTGGAAAGAGGATAATTAGGTTCATACCTTTCCCAAGGGTATTAGTGCTATGTGAAATGCAATCAGTCTCGTCCAGGATTTGAACTCGAGTTGTTGCGTCCATTTTCTTACGACGATAACCATTACACTACGGGCACCACTGATATCACTAATAAGTGCTAACGGTCTGGTAAATTTTATTGTGCCTACTGTGTTGGTATAACAAAATCACCAATCCCTGAAAAATCTTTGGAATTAAAGACGACATAAAATATCTGCTATATCTCATTTTACTTTACTGCATTTCAAACTTGCTTTCTCACTGTTTTTCTGTGTTGCTTTCCTTCCGTTCACTTCAGTTTCCATCGTATTACAAATATCTTAAAGCTCTGTTTACTTGTGATATGTTCTCACTACCAATTCTGCTGCCTTATCTCCCTCTCTTATATAATTTTTTTCTGGCCTCTGCTTGTGACTTCAAACAACGGCAGACGGAGGAGTCTGTCATTCAAACAACGGAATAGTAAATCCGGTGCCTTGTTTTGACATGCCGTCTCTGAATTATGTTATTCTTTGGTAAATAAACTCATTTGGGACAGCCGGTTGACTCTCACCTCGAAAAGCTTCTTCATTTCTCACTATCCTTTCTACTTTTTCATGGTTCCTTCTTTTACTTTTACTTTTACTTTTTTTTCTTTCGTTCTGTATATTTGTTTCTTTATTTCTCTTTTCCTTTCAGCCTTTTTCTATGTATATCACGTATTCTTATTTCCTTGTTAATTTTCCGATATTCTTTCTATCTTTATTTCTTTCTTTCTTTCATTCTTTCTTTCATTCTTCAATTTATCTCTCTTTTCCGTTTTTTCCATTACTGATCTTTTTATAGAGGCACATTGGTTAACGTGCAGGTCTGTAAAATTGTATTAAGCGAGTTCGAACTCTTGTCACGTAATTACCTTCAGTTTCCAAGTAATACCCATGGAAAAAAATATGCTCCCCTTATCCCCACAGTTTTCGGGATATTGTACGACAACTGTCATTTACGTGGACGGCTGTGGCATGAAATGTTAATATGACAGGAAATAAAAAAATAGATTAATAAATGAAAAATAAAAAGTTATGAAACCAACCCTTTTATGGTTCTTTCTAGCTCTATCAGATTTTTTTCTTGTCTTTTATGTCTCTTTGATGATATTTTCTTTTTTCCATAAATTTTTTTCATCATTGTATATTTCCTGATTCTTTTCTTTTCTTCCTTTTTTTTGATGTTTTCAAAAATTCTCTTTCTCTTTCTCTCTCTCTCTCTCTCTCTCTCTCTATATATATATATATATATATATATATATATATATATATTAATTTCAAGGGATACCGATGGTTAAACAATAAAATTAACTATCCAGCTCATTAAAAAATAGTGATATCTTACCTTGTAATAAAAAAATTGTGAAATTTACAATTGCAAGCAGAGTGATTTTATTTTTATATTTTATGATCACTTTCTCTCTTTCTCTCTCTGTCTGTCTCTCTCTCTGTCTCTGTCTCTGTCTCTCTCTCTCTCACACACACACACACACACACACACACATATATATATATAGATATATATATATATATATATATATATATTGGGAGCATAGTGATAAAGCAGCTATCCTTGATGAAAATGTACGCTGTGAGAAAATTCGACTTCTGGAGGAGTCAAATCGCTTTTCATTGATTCATACATTACAAAAGGTAATGGTAATAGCCCTCTGGCTATGGGTAAATAGTAGGCTAGACTGTGTCCTGAAACCTTCCGATGAAAACTGGTCTTTGCCTACCAGCTTTACATGGTAAGTTGTTGTGATGATTTGGCAAAACAGTGAGCAGGGGACTTTAAAACTACTCAACGTTGCATTCAACCTCGTCTTGAAACTCCAGTGATGACACGATTTCTAAAATATATAAAAACTTTCCCTTCACTTGAAAAACTTCATGTTATGGAAAAAAAGATTCATACAGTACACACAATTACTGGTCTCCCAAAGGTCTCTGCTGAGATCTAGGCACAGATTTAATGATTGATTTTAACGGAATGTCAACCAATCTTAGGCCATTTCATGCTTTGAGGTCTGGGAATTATGTACGTTGAAAGTTCACATTCGTATTTTTTTATGTAGTTGTATCTTAATAGTTTTTTTGTTGTTGTTCTAGGGTCTAATAAATACGAATAATTTTGAAACAGATCTAGTTCATAAGTAGACGAGAGTCTAATAGCTGCTATCACTCCATATTACTCGTGGAGCTTGTCGCAATGGCAATGAAAGGGATCTCCATATTCATCAGATCTTCAGAAGAAGTCCCTCACCATCAGATCCAATTTAGTGTTATCCACTGGACACCTCAATTTTTTTGGTGGGTTCTTTTACCTTTGCAAAGAATACATTTAGCATATTATAACCCCTACCGACAAGATTATGAAGGGGAGATTCGAAGGTTTATTCATCCTCGTTCAGGGTATTTGTAAGTGAGCATTCACCTGGGATGAATCATCAGATAAGCCCATATTTGTCCCTGCGTCCTACCAGACAGGACTTGACACAAGGTCGGATTATAGTGGGGGTAAGGGAAGTGGAAGGTCGAACCCGAGCTGAGGCTTGAGCCCTGCTTGTCTACACTGGTCATCGGCTCACTTGGTGCAATGTGAGTCAATGAGCCAAGCTTGACATGGACTCAAACTTACGACCAGACTGACGCCAGATTATAGCCTAAACTGGACAGTGAGGCCCAATGCTATAAAAAAGTATGACAGATAAGACAGGTTGGTTATTTGTTTCACAGCATAGCAGCCCTGGTTAGTTATTTAATACCAAATCTTATTTTGAGCCTTTATGTTAGATATATATGATTTTTAAACGAATAGTTTGTAGGTAACAATTTTTACCTAAGCTAAGGTTCATTTGATTGCATATAGTCAAATGGTTCCATGTATTATCTAAAACTATCCGTTCTATTTGCACACAGCTAAATGATTTCGTGTATTGGCATTTAACACATGTAATTATATTCGACATTATTCCTTTATTCGTACACAGATAAATGGTTCCATGTATTGTTATGATATACTAATTATTCCATTTAAACAGTTCTTTGTTTTCATGCAGTTAAATAGTTTCATGCATAAAAAATATGTTAGATAATTCTATTCAACCCATATATTGGACCCTAAAAAGTACTTGCCCTCCGGGTAAGAGTGGACAAGTTAGTAATGACAAAAACATACTCCATGCTCCCCAGAGCTTCTTGACTGAGTATTACAATCAGATGGTTTAGGGGGTGTCCTCGTGGTGTAATGTTTAAAGCGATGGACGGCGGAACGTATTAAGCGAGTTCGTACTCCAGTCGCGCTATTACGTTCACTTTCGGGCAAATACCCTTGGGAAAGGTATGAACCCCCTTATCCTCCCTGCTATGGGTTAAATAGCATCCCTGATGTTCTTCTAGCAGAATGGCTTTGGCATTAAATAACCTCCAAAGGTTGATCTGCCATTAAACAAATTAACCTAAACCACTCAGATGGTTTAATATTATATCTCTGAATTGGCTTGGTTTTGTTTAATCACATATCAACAAATATAGGTCATTTTATACCAAATCCATTTTTATAAATATAAACAGTTCGATTTCAAACAATTCAGTTTAGCATAATCACACATTTTAAATGGAAAAACATTTCTATTTCAATTAATTCAGTTTAGCATAAGTACTATTTAGGTTTACATACAGTCGAATGTAAAAACGATTTTATTTCAAACAATTCATAAGTACAATTTAAATGTCAAACACTTTATTTGACCCATAGATTGGACCCTCTCAGATGCTACCACTCCGGGCTAGAATGGAACTGGGAGTGACTGCAATAAAGGGTTACTCTACATTCCCCAAAGCTCCAGAATTACTTGAGCCTCACCATCAGATTGCTTAATGTTCTATCTCGTTGGGGGAGTCTTAATCTTCGGCAGAGATGAGGTCGTTGTATTATGCAACACTAGCCGACAGGGCTAAAACCTCCTGGAAACACTTTGTAGATATTTTGATGCACTCTATATAAACTGATGTTGAAATTATCAAGATAAATACTCGTTTCACAGATTAATATATCATTGCTAAATTATTCAGAGTGCATTGAGTTAGAAACCCACAATTGATTTATTATATTTTACATTTTATATTTAATAATTAAGCATTATGATTTTACGAAAGCATTGATAATGAGTAAGATGTGACTTTATTTTGATCGTAGACGTTTTAAAATTGGATCTGGAACTCTCGGAGTTACTGAACCTTTTATATTTGCATGTTTTCTCTTATTTAAAATGTTTGTTGTAAACATGGCGAATTCTAACATTTCATCTTTTCTTTACTTTCATTTGGAAACAAAGAACACAACGTACACGTTTAATTTCAACGGCAAAGGAAGAACTACAAATAAAAAAAATGAATACATTGCTGCTTTCCAAAACATTCCAAGAGAAACGATGTGGCTTTGTTTTTAGAACTTTGCCTGTTTGTACATTTACACGTAATCAATTTTTATTCATAGTGGGTTGTTGGTTTTAAACTATTTGCTTTGAGTGAGGTTTACTGTTCAAAAGTGAAATCCAAAGCGGGAAGTCAGGACTTTTATTAGAAAATGTTACTTTTTCTATCTTTCATAATATTGTTCGAAAGCATTATGTTTAGTTATATTTTTGTTTGCTGGTAACTCATCGATTATACGAGAAAAACACACACACACACACACACACACACACACACACACACACACACACACACACACACACATATGCACACGGAGGAGTGCGCGAAAGTAGACACATACATGCATAAATATTTATTAAATCATAGTCTAAAAATTATTGCCTGAAGAAATGAAACCGAGAACTCGAATTCAAACCCTAAACGATTCCGATTGCACATAAAATAGCGTTAATGGTATTGGGAGAGTTTGAATCCAACTATTCTCTAACTTTTAAATCGCAATCAGTCTAAGTGTGGAAAATTCTGTAGCAAAAGCATCCATACCCACTTAATATATATATATATATATATATATATATATATATATATATATATATATATATATGTGTGTGTGTGTGTGTGTTTGTGTGTGTGTGTGTGTGTGTGTCTACTAAAATTTTCATTTTTGCTTAATTAAAGTAGCTTGATAATTATGTTTATTTTAGAAGCTATAATTAATATAGCTCGATCTAGCCTGGACCACAGTTTTTCGGCTACTAAGATGTCACCTATCTAAAAATTGACTCTTGTCAAGTATTTGTCGCTGCCTCCCACCAGACACGACTTGACACAAGGTCAAAAGCCTTTAATATCTGTGATCCCGCCGGTTCGGAAGCGTTCAGCGTGACTTGACCTTCTTTTCTCCTTAGTTGGTCATCATTTTCCATTACTCGCTGGACATTTCACTTCAAGAAACATATCTTTTTACCATTGTTTGTTCTTTAAGAAAACCATTTCTTACGTTATCTTTGCGAGAGACATACATACATACAGACAGACAGGCTGACAGACAGAGAGGAGGTAGAGGAGGAGGAGGAGGAAAGAAAGAGATTGCTAACTCATGTTACCTATTTATCGATTGATATGCTCATCTTTGGTACCTCGGCAAGTGTAATAATTAACTACATAGGCTAGTTAGTCATGATTAAATTCAATTTTCACAGAGTTCCATATTGATGGCACTGAGCCAAACTAATATAAGCTTTGCCAATTATGATCTGTATGACTCTTTATCTGCTTCTGAAAAAGAAAAACAAATGAACGGGAAGATAATTATTTCCGGCCTATTTCATGATTTTTTTTCTGGTGGTAGATAACCCCTTACGGCTGCTGTAGGTTTTCACTATCAAACGATTACGTGTGACCGCTATGAGACTTCTCTTGCAGACCGAGCTAATGAGAAGCAAGTTTTGGAACCAGATTAGTAATAAAATATGTCCCCTAATATGGCTTGAGGAACTAAAACAGTCTCATCCGGTGAATTGAATAAGCACTTTGGCTTAAAATTTATAGTGGAGAACCAAATATGTGTGACATTTGAAGAAGGTTCTTTGTTTGAAGTGTTAGGACCATAATAAATAAGATGAAATCCTAAACAAGACTAAATCATTCAAAATCAAGGCCAATAAATTTTACATTTTAATTAGAAAGAAAACGTGCTTAGATGAACATCAAAAGCATTTGCCAAAGTAACTGGCTTCTGGAAGACAACATTTAACGAAGATGAAAGACTAAACAATCTGTTGGTGCAGTTTCATTTTAGATGTGTCAGTCATGTATATTAGCAGTTTTGTTCTTACATCTTATTGTGTTGAATAAATATTTGTCTTCTTTACCAAATATAAGCTCACTGAAAAGAAAATTCCTATATAGATATTTGCTCTTACACACTCACAGATGCAAATACTTCAAAACCCAATTCAACAAAGTTCGGGAAACATCATTTTATTTATTAACACTAATCCCCCAGTAACAGTATCTCGTATTTGATTGGAACAGTTGAAGCCATATAAAAGTAACTCATTTTTATTAAAAATAGTTGAAAATATAATTCTTTGTTTAGTATTATTATTAGTTACACGAAAGCATATAACAAATGACTATTATAAAAAGGTTTTGTGAAACCATATTATTATTATTAGTATTAGCAATAAATACTTAAAAAGTATACAACTATAAGCAAATTATTTCTTATTACATATGAATACTTGATATCAAATATCTAAATTATTTGTATCAAGAATAGTAACTTGAAACTAGAATTATTTACGAAGGATTAAATTGACATAATTATTTGAATTCATACAGTTATTGATATTAGATATAAATACATGAAACCATGCAATTGTTTGCAAATTATTTGTATTAATTGGAGCACTTGAAAATATTTTTTTTTGTGTACAAAATCACAACAAACAACAAAAATGTAAAAATAAAAATGAACGCAATTCCTTAATCCTTAGGTGAAAAATAACGTTTGACGGGTTGAGATGCCTTTAAGGTAAATCAATCAACCAATTCGCCGAGTTGATTTGAACCGTTTTAGCTTCTAAGGAGAACCGTTCCATCAATATGTATTAGAATATAGTTCATTTTACCATATCTAGATTTTGACCGACAACTAAGCTGGAAAACATGAAAGACTACACTAGACAAAATGAAAAACTATACTAAGAAATAAAAGAAAACTAAACTAGGCAACGTGAAAAACTACTCTAGAAAAATATAAGAATACTAACCTAGGCAACGTGAAAAACTACAGAAGATAATATTTTTAAAAAATACACTCGGCAGCGTGGAAAAGTACACTAAAAAAATATTTTTAAAAACTACACTAGTCCCTGTGAAAAGCTACACTAGAAAATATTCTTTTAAATCTACACTAAGTAACGTGAAAAACTACTCTAGAAAATATAACAATAATACACAAGGCAACGTGAAAAACTCGCCTGAAAATATAACAAAAAATACATGAAACAACGTGTAAAACTACAGTAGAAAATATAAGAATACTACACTCGGCAACGTGAAAAGTACAATAGAAAATATAATACTACACTAGGCAACGTGAAAAACTACACTGGAAATAATAAAAACAACTACACGCGGCAACGTGAAAAACTACACTAGAAAATATCTAAAAAAAAATACACTAGGCAACGCAAAAACGACACCAGAAAATATAAGAATACCAAACTAGGCCACGTGAAAAACTAGACTAGAAAATATTTAGAATAAAAACTACACTAGGTAACGTGAAAAGCTCACCTGGAAAATATTAGAATACCACTCTTAGCAATGCAAAAAACTACACATGAAAATATTTTTAAAATCTACCAAAGGCAACGTGAAAAACTACCAAAAAAATTAGGAAATACACGAAACAACATGAAAAATTACCCAACAAAATATGAGAACACTACACTAGGCAACGTAAGAAACAACACTTGAAAATATAAGAATACTATACTAAGCAACGGAAAAAAAACTACACTAGAAAATGTTTGACGACAACTACACTAGAATGCTGCAAGCAATATGGCACCAATCTTGAGGCAACACCCCGCAAAACAGCAGCTATACGGCCACCTACCATCCATCACGAAAACTATCAAAGTTAGACGTACCAGACATGCAGGACACTGCTGGAGAAGCAGGAAAGAGCTCATAAGCGATGTTATCCCATGGTCCCTTCACATGGCCGAGCAAAGGCAGGGCGACCAGCTCGAACCTACATAGAGCAGCTCTGTGAGGATACGGGATGTAGCCCTGAGGACATGCCAGAAGCCATGAACGATAGGGAGGGGTGGCGAGAGAGGGTCAGGGATATCTGTGCTGGTGGCACGACAAGATGATGATGATGATGACATTAGGCATCGAGGAAAACTACACTCGAAAATATTTAAAAAAAAAAAACTACACTAGGCAACGTGAAAAACTACACTAGAAAATATTTAAAAACTGCACTAAACAATACTAAAAACTGCAATATTTAAAATCTACACGAGAAAATATTTAAAAAACTACACAAGAAAATGTTTTTAAAAATTACTCTAGACAACCTGAAAAAGTACAGAAATCATGAAAAAACTACACTTGACAACATGAAAAAGTTCACAAAAAAATTTGCACTTATCATTGAACCCTCTTTATATATCAATAGACAGCACACATACATACCAAGATAGAGTATTGCTTATGCCTCTTTCAGGATTTATTAGACGACATTCATAACAAATAATTTTACCTTGCGTAGTCTCAACGAAAGATGATGGAGACAGAGGTGAAATCATGAGATGTCGATGAGTTCATAAGAAAGGAAAAAAACAAAATGTAATCACAGAAAAAAACGCCACTTTATTATTCGAATTTCAACCTCCCCCTTCGGAGTGATCACAAAAACAGGAAGATATTAAATAGTATCCTCGAGACGATGAAGGAAAGATCCTATCGTTTTATAAATCGAAGATAATATCATATGGAGATGCGTTGGTGGGGTCACGAACCCCAATGTTTTAGTCATTCCTTCTCCTCTTTCGGTTACTAAATGACTTTTACAAAAATCCTCAAAATGATCACTTTTCTAACTTATTGCGGGCGTTCTTATAATTGACCACTTGCTGCCAATCACACAGCCGTGCACCAGGTTCACTAGTTTTAAAGGGTGGCTACTTCATCACAACACTTTAATATTAAGGAAGTTTCTGAAACCAAAAAAAAACTCACATTCGAATGCAATAAGCTGTATTATTCTATTTAAACTTGTCCTGAATTAGTCTTTGAATTTCAGAAAATATCCTGGGGCTTTGGGGAATGCTGAGTACCCCTTTATTGTCATCGCTCCCAGGTCCACTCTGGCCCGGAGTGGTATCAGCTGATAGGGGTCCTATCTATGGGTTAAATAGAACAAAAGGGTGCTTCCTTCACTATACTGATTTTTTGTATTTAAACTACGTATTTATGCTAAACTGAATTGCTCGACATATAACTGTTTTGACATCTAAACTGTGTATTTATGCTAAACTGAATTTTCTGAAATAAAACTGTTTTGACATTAAATCTGAGCATTGCCCAGTCGGCTAGCGCGGTAGAATACGCCGACTGCACCTCTGCAGAGGGGTAACACCCCCACCCAATGAGTGTCCTGGATAAGACATTAAACAATCTGATGGTGAGGTTCCAGTGATGCTGTAGCTTTGGGGAATGCAGAGTTCCCCTTCATAGCCATTGCTCCCAGGTCCACTCTGGCTTGGAATGGTAGCACCAGATAGGACCCATTCTATGGGTTAAATTGAACTAACTGCATACTTATGCTAAACTGAATTATTTGAATTAGAACTGTTCGACTAAACTGAATAGATTGAAATAGAAATGTTTTTGACAATTAAACCGAACTTACATTTAAACGGTTTGAAATAGAACTATTTTAATAATAATTGATTTGGCGTTAAATAACCTACAAAGGTTGATATAAAACCTAAACACGTGAACCAAACAACCAGAAATATCCTATCTTTAACCGTTTTCAATTGAAGATTTGTTGTATGATTGTTGGTTAGTTGGGTTTTATGGCATAGCAAGTATTGAAGGTAATTTAATGCCAAACCCCGTTTATACAAGTACAATATATTCAATATAAATGATTTGGAAACATAATTTGTCGATGATATTTTAAAAGAAGCCTGAGCTCATTTTTTGCTCTCAATCAAATGGTTTCAAGTATTGCTATGTAAACAGTAATAATTTGATTTAACATCAGTCATAAGTTTGAATACATTTAAATGATTTTGAAGTAGTTTCATTTTCGAAAGAATTAGAACTTTTATTTCACACACGTATTGCTATTGCTTCTGAATTGTTAAATGGTTTCAATTACTTATATCTTACGTTGGTCAAAAAGTTCTATTTTTAAGAATTCAATTTTACATTAGTCATTAGTTAGCACACAGTTTAAATGTCAAACCGTTCTATTTCACTCATAGTTAGGTTTGGTTTGGTTTCTTTGTTTAATGGCATATCAACTTTTGTAGGTTATCTAATGCCAAAGCCATTCTCCTAGAAGAACAGTAGTGGTACTATTTAACCCATAGCTGGGAGGATAAGGGGGTTCATACCTTTCCCAAGAGAATTTGCTCGAAAGTAAACGTAATAGCCCGACTGGAGTACGAACCCGCTTATTCCGATTCCGCAGTCCATCGCTTTAACCATTACAGCACAAGGACACCCCCCATAGTTAGGAACCTATCAGGTGCTACCACTCTGGGTCAGGGTAGATCAGGGAGCAATGGCAAGGAAGGAGTACTCCACATTCCCCAAAGCTACAGGACTGGAGCTTCGTCGTCAGAGAGTTTAGTGTCATATCGTTGGGAGGTTTTACTCCTTTGCAAAGATGCAGTCAGTCTATTCTACAGCCCCACCGCCCAGCCAACTGGGTTTTTTGTTGTATGATTCGATAGAAACCTCAGAGGAATAGTTAAATTCGTATGTTAATTAGCTGTTATCTCTACTTTCGGAAGGATTAAAGCCTTTAATTTCGTTCGGTTTGTTAAGCTCTATGATTAAAAGCTTTCCATGTGACAAGAATATTCGTAATAAGATCTTAGCTAAATCCATTGACGTAAAATTGTATTAAAAATTTGACAAAAGATATGTTTCCTTCAAAAAATAAGAATACAGACTATGAAACATTTACAAGAGAATTATGCTGGAAATTGTACGCAAGATTAGGGCAGACATATTTTCAAAAGCTGAGTTAAGGAAAGGAATTTTGTAACGAGTTGGATCCTCTAAGGACAAATTGCAAGCTTAGAAAAGTTCTTCCCAATATACATATACACATATGTGTGTGTGAATATGTGTGTGTAAGAAGAGGCCGATAGAACAACAATCATAGTCTGGAGAAATGTACGTGAAATTTTGATTTGTAGAAAACATTTTTCATGATGAACATTCGAATATCTTAGATTATCAATCAACTCATCTTAATAAGGAAATCGAAGAGATTTGCGTAATTTTGAAAAATGTTTTAAGCATGTTCTTACATAAAATTGTTTCCGTTGGGATATATTAGTAAGTAAAGTTTTCGACCGTAGCTACAACACCAATGTGTAGGGGAGGGCGCTACTCCATTCCCTGAATTGTTCCACATTACCCTTGATCTATACCGTATAAGGCTGAGTGTTAAGCAAGGCGACATAAAGTACCATTTTTGAGTCTTTAGTATGACTTAACCTGGGAATGAACCTTGGTCTCCCGCACCATTGACGAACAACATATAAACATAGTCAATCCCGACCAAATAATTTGGATGGCATTTTGCATCTACGTGTCTAGCCACACTGAAGAGTTCTGTGGCTAGACACGTAGGACGCTCGAAGCCAGGATCGAAACCCATCCAACTTTACGTTAGACTAAGTCTCAAACCGCTCGGCCAACAAGCGTACCACGTTGGCTAAGAGAATTTTTAAGGTATTATGTAGCAACATCAGCAGGAGCATCCGTTTGTTTACATTTTTATACCCTATCGAACGTTTTGGGACACATTGAATTTTTTTATTCATATATTATGTATATGTATAGCGGAAAATGGGACTGAGATTAAATAAAACTCACTTACGCAAATTTAATAAAATTTACTTCTAATACGAGTGAATATTTTGTTGACAAACAAATGTTACCATGTAAGAAAATGAAATCATACTTAAAGCGTTAATATAGCCAGTTAAGGGATCAACAAGAAGAAAGCTAATGGCAGAGTTCAGTGCTTTAAATCTAAATGATATATTTTGTGTGAGTAAATTATTTTTGAGTGAGTATATCACTACATAGGTGGAAAGTACATGTATACATCTGTATGCAAGTGAATACAGCTGAAAAAACAGCGGAAGGGAATGTAGTGTTTGTATTAACACATCTAAGAAACCAAAAAGAAAAGTTTTCGTTTTAGAAAATTGTTAAGTGATGTTGAAGTAAAATACATTTTTCAAGAAACAAAATATGGGATTTTCACTCAAGATAAAAAAAAAAGAAAAGATATTTACATAGATCAGAAAACCACAAAGGATTATCAGTTCATAACTTTTCATGAGATTTAGATAAGTTCTAAACAGAATAAAAATTGGATTGATTTATTTATGATTCCAATTGGTTAAAATATGAAAAGATTTCTTAAATAGTGTTCGAAATTTAGAGGCAATTCAAATAATGTCGTTTACCAATAGAAATCAAGTGACATTCCAGACAAGTCAATAAATGAAAAAAAAAGTTTTTCAGAATACACTCCGGACGTTGCAAGGCTGGGACACGCTTCGACCAGCCGTGTTTCTGGGTACGCGGATCAGGTCATGTGTCACTTGGCTTCGGTGGCCGTCAGTCGAAGCCGCCTGACACAGAGACACACACAGACGCACTCACACAAACACACAAACACACGCATATATATATATATATATATATATATATATACTCTCTCTATTTCTCTCTCTCTCTCTCTCTCTCTCTCTCACACACACACACACAAACACACAAAAGTAAGCATGATTTCCTTTTTCTTTTGCAAGATTCACAATTGATTAAACTCGCCAAATAGTAAGATTTTTACGAAGACTTAATATGAAATTTGTATGTGTTTGTATTTACAAAACACTCTGGATTCCGGGAAACCGTTATACATCTCATGCCCGCAAAGACCGTCGCTCCCTGAGACTTAGGAGTCGTCCTCCAAACTCGAACCTTCTCCAAAGTGGCTAGGTTATTTTGCCTAGTACCCGATTTGCCATTCTTAAGGGGAATGCCGACGGGGCCTAAGGCATTTTTGAAACCACCATACGTGTGTAGGTGACATTAAAAAAAACCTTGTTTTAAACATTGGTGTTTGACGGGTGCAAGACAATTATCATAAAGGAAAAAAAATACCAATGCCAAAATTACAGATTTTCAAGTCTATTTTTTTACAAATAATAAAATTTCCTGTAGTATGGAAATTAATTGATTATATATATATATATATATATATATATATATATATATATATATATATATAGAGAGAGAGAGAGAGAGAGAGAGAGAGAGTCTGCTACATTTCTCAAAAAGTGCACAAAAGTACTTGACAGAGAAATGTTTATTTCATTGTTTCCAATTAGTTTCGAAATTAGGTCACAAAATACCACTCTCTTTGGTGTGTGTTTGTATGTTCGTTATATCATAGTTATATATTTTCACTAATATATATATATATATATATATATATATATATATATATATATATATATATATATATATATATATATCAGTAAAATACAGTGTACTATGCAGATGAATATCGAATAATATTAGCATATTTCAATGATAAGATAAAACAAGTTAAATTAAGACACTAAGCGATTAGGAGTTTCAAACACATGAATTTCCGGGGATTTCAGATTTGGAATCCAAGGTCATCTGATAATCATACTCGTGGAATTCAGAGTAGTGAGTGTTGGTAAGCGACCTGTTCTTATCTTAACTTAGACATCGTCTCTATCTCTCTCTAACTTTCTATCTCTCTCTATATATATATATATGTGTGTGTGTGTGTGTTCTATTTTTCTCTGTGTGTGTGTGAGTGCGTTTTATGAGAAATTTATTTAAGCTGCCTTTTTAATGACTGTCGAAGGCTGATAGATTTTAAAAGAAAGTTTAATCAATGTAAAGAAAATCGAGCAGTCAGAAAATAATTTTTAATTTATACATTTGTCAGTCCTTGCTAATTAAATAGAAGTAATGATCAATTCATTATCAGAATTTTCAATTAATTTGCATTCTATTTTTCTTTTTCAGGTAAGTATATTTCCATTTGACGTAAGCTGTCTGGGTCACGGTAAGATTAATTCGACTCATTTTATTAACACTTTTTCTAATTTGTTTTTGTTCGCAAGAAATAAATCTATATGGTTTGTGGCGATGGGACATATATATTTATTTAAGACTTTGCAGCACTTTTCCATTTGGAAGACACATTTTCTTGTACGTAGGGAATAATTAATTTGTGAAGACAGAAGGTTAGCAGTTTACCATTGTTGATTATAACACGTTATGGTGATATTAATCACTGTTGGTGCAACACTAACATATACATATAAGATACGTCAGGAAACTAGGATTCAAATATTTACTAAAAGATTAAACAGTGTATATGTTACCATTGTTAAGTGGTGCCTTCAATAAGTTTCCAGACTTTTTTTGTACGGGCATTTAAAATTGTGGTAGAAACTTGAGAATTTAGTATGCTATTGCTATACATCTTATGAGATGACTGACCAATTATTATGATTTTAGGTTCAAATGAACTGCTACAGAAGGAATTGGAATACACCCTACTAAAGCCTGATTGTCAAAGCTGGTGAATTTTAAAAATGCAATCTGGACGTGAGGACATTTTAGAAAAACGATATACAGGAAAATTCTGTTTTAAACTTGGAAAAACGCCTCAGAAACGTATGGAATGCTTCAGACTGCTTTTCGACCATCTTGCATGAATCGAGCATCAGATTTTGAGTGGCATAAGAGATTCAAAGAAGACAGGGAGTCTGTGAGGGATGATCAGAGGTGTGGGAGAAGTAAGGAAGTCAGAACACCGGAGTTGATTGGACAAAGGGTTAGGGTTAGGGTTACTATTTTGAGGTTTTAAGGGAGTTCAGCAAGAGATTCCTTGGGAAGAGGCAAGCACTCTTCAAATCGGCATTTCCACCAGGACAATACACCAGTCCACAACTCCATCCTTATCACAGACTATTTGACCAAGATGAGCATCAAGACAGTTCCTCACCGTCCCTATAGTCAAGACCTTGCTCCCAGTGACTTTTGCTTATTCCCTAGGCTCAAAGGCTGTCGTTATGAGACAATTGAGAAGATGAAAGAGGCTGTGACGAAGGTCATTGACACGCTCACACAAGACGACTTCCATGACGACTTCCCAGAAGTTGTTGGAACGGTACAACAAGTGGATTGCTGCCGGAGGAGATTACTTCGAATGGGACTAGAGTTTCATGCGTGTACTATCAATAAAAGTGCCCATATGAAAAAATGACTGGAAACTTATTTTATGATCCTCGTAATTCAATTGTTCTTCATACAACTGCTTTCAGATCAGATGCGAATATATATAAAGTTCTCGTGGATGTTATTACGACCTTCTTATTGATCCTTGAAATTGTTACAAGAAATTATAATGCAAAAATGATCATATCTTTGGGTCTTAAATGAGTTGACCAAAAATCAATGGATTTTAAGCCACGTTATTCAATGAGATTATCTATGTCCTCTTGCACAGATGTGATAACTGCATCAAACCCGTTGTTGACTAGATGTAAAAGCGCCATAGTACTGCATACGCACGTTGTAACATACTCATGTTTATTTTTTATTATTATAACAAAGCACAAAACAAGCATCTCTTTCATTGATATTGGATAAGATTGTAAAGTTATACAAACGACAGGTTTTGTTACTTGATAATTCAATCATAATAAAAAAAAAAACAACAGAAAATGACATATTTAAAATTCAGCACATAAAAAAAATGACTGAATATAATATGGTGATATCCATAAAAAATGATTTTTCATGTGTGCCCGCACACACACACATGCATGCGCATGAGCACACTCATGAACAAATACACATAAATATACCAACAAAAACTTAAAGAGTATTCGAAATTTAATCACGACTCATTTTCTCACAACTCTTTCGCATACAAAGATTCAAAAGAACGCGCTCATACATATGTGTACATGTACCTGTATAGTTGCATACTGTTGTGAATACTTGTAAAACGTTGGTGCAATTTCATTGTAACCAGAAGCATTACAGATACTTCTGTTTAATTGGGTACATGATTTTTTAGCATGGAATTTGGAATAGTATGATAAATTTTACTTCGGTCAGGTTTATTGACGTCAGGGAGTTTTGCCATGTGACAAGCAGCTGGTGGTAGAAGATAAGACGCGGTAGCGCTGCTTCATTAAGTTCTCGCAGTCAAAATGCAGGATCAGACGGTATGTAGAAGAGGCAGCAAATTAACCTTGAGATACAAGCACATTACAGAGATAACAGACAGGAAACACGAATGATAGATTGTAAGGAAAGCAGTTAGGTTGATATATGAGAGAGAGAGAGAGAGAGAGAGAGAGAGAGAGAGAGAGAGAGAGAGAGAGAGAGAGACTAGTAGATTGTTCGTTGCAGAAGATAGGACATGCAAAGATAAAAGCATAGATTGATAGATATATTGATTGAGAACCATGTGACAGTTTGATAAAGATATGAACAGTTAAATGAAAAAAATAACCACGTAGACTTCGTAAAGCTTTTGAACTGATTATGGTAGAACTCGAAGGAAATTAAGGGGCTTATAATAAGAGACCAAAAAGAAAAAAAGGATGAGGTAAGTCATTTGAGAAATAAAGAGATAAAGAAAGAATGGTACATATATATATATATATATATATATATATATATATATATATATATATGCAAGGAAGAAAAGATGCATTTATGATATGGTGCATATCTCATGTAGTACGTTACATATTGTATATACTCACACACACACACACACACACACACGAGCAGAGGCAGAGACTGACAGTCACATAGAGACATAAAGAGACATAAACATAGTGGCAGATTTACAGAGATGGATAACAAGAAAAAATATTTAGACATTTTCACTAATGTGTTTTTTTTTGTTGTTTTGTTGTTGTTGCTATTGTTTTTTGTTGTTGTTTTTTTAGCTGTTTAAAAAAAAATGTTGATTTTAATTTTTTTACTTGCTTTAGAAAAGCAGAAAAAAGATGGAATTAAATATCAGTCTGAAATCATTAAAACGAAAATAACAGTATGGATACTTAAAGCGACAAATTAATTATATTGCACACGTGATGCTATGGACATCGTTATGAAAGAGAAACCTTAAAAGAGAAAGTGAATCTCTAACAGTAATAGATAAGAATAATACTCTAAGTAGAAATTATGTAACAGCAAAAAATGAAAATACTCAAGAATAACAAGTGATGCATATGTGGTGAAAGATGTAAAACAGTTCAACAAATATTAAAATAGTTCAGCAAACTGCTACAGAAGGAATAAAGGTGCAGCTTTGCCAGGGTTGAATGGTGGTTCACTGCGAATGTTGCAAGAGACTAAACTTTGGCTATGATGACATGTTATATACAGAAAGAAGAATATGTTCTTGAAAATGAAGCCCATAACAATCTATCACTGAGAGATACAAACAGGCACATGAATATCGGCCAGAAGACCCGAAGTAGCATCTAATTGCCAAAAAAAAAAAAAAAAAAAAGCAAACAAAAAACAGACAAACTTATTATCAAATTGATTTAACTGTTGTAGCGGACCACCCAAGGAAAATAAAAGAAAGCGATAAACTTAGATCATGCCAGAGCGCTGAAAAGTTGCAGAACACCAATTGTTTTGGTAAACTTAGAATGGTATTCAAAAGACTATTAAAATGGTTGCGTGGAAGTGGAGATCTGAGGTAGAATCAAGACCACTCAGACAATAAAACTATTAGGATTAGCAAGAATTTTTTGTTATCTTCATTTTTTCCCTTATTCTGATTACAATAAATCTGTTACTGATAATATGGTATTTCTTCTAAGTGCGGTTCCATCAAACTTAGCTACTTGTTTATTTCATTATATGAATGCTTTCTTTGCTCAGCGCAATTATTCATTACACAGTAAGTTGTCATTGAAAAAGCCCGACTGAATTTCGTATAACTCCAGAATCATTGAGAACTTTGTCAGAATATACGTCACTTTCATGATACCCAGTTTTTTTTTCAATTACCCAGCAAGGTTGATGTCAACCCAACACTAATTCAAAGAAGAAAAAAAAACTCAATGATTAATATGCTAATAATGTGGTCTGTACAGTCTGAAGTAACTAAAGTCAGTTTGACGATCATGGCTTTCTGCTACCTTTTCGTTACTCTGCTAGACTAGCATATTCAAATTTTGCATTAAGCCATATGTCCTTCACCGCCTCAAAGGCAGTTGTTATTTTTTTAACTTGAGTAATAATAATTAAATCATTAACGAACTGTGTCAACTGAAATCCGTTGCCCTCAGCCTCAGCAGTTTGAGAAAACTCTTGTTGATACGCATTTCGCGGGTTACAGCAATCAGTTAGGTGGAGATGAACTGAGTTGTAAATGTTATCGTAACATTCAATGAGCTTTTCTACTTACTCGGCACGATTTTCTGAAGAAAGGAAGAGACGTACGTCAATTTCGAAAAATATTTCTGGTAAACTGATGGTTGTTTATGAATAGGTGTGTTAAAAGGCAACCGATGTTTAAAGATATATTCATATGAAAAACAGTAAAATAAACGTTCCTTATGCACCATGACTGTTAATGGTAATTGCTTTTTTACTACTGTCATAGATTAAACTCGATTGCAACTTGTCTGCATGGGGATTATTAATCCCTGTCACTTGTTCTTAATTAACTCCCAGCTATGGTAAATAGTAGGGCAGACTAGGTTCTTCAGCCATGGTGAGGCAACTAGTCTAGGAGAAGGAAAACTCTGAATTCAAACCTGTTAAACTCCGCTTAAAAACTTACCTTGTGTCATATCCTGCCCGAACGGAGGGGTTGGGTAAATAGGTTAATTAACTCCCAGAACGTTGTGTAATGTCTTAGTCTAAACCTTCTTCTTATATTTTCATTTACATTTTTTAATACTGGGAGTCTAGCAAAACGGTTCGCAGTTGAATGACTGTCTCAGTATAAATAAGCGTCCGACAAGAAAGACAGCCCGGCCTAGACGAAAAGTATAAAATGTGACACTGTCTCAATCGTTCTACACTGTCTCCGTAGTTCCTGCCTCCTCTCAGCTGATCCCGCCAGCTCACTACTACTACTACTACTACTACTACTACTACTACTTCTACTATTTTCAAGGCATTTATTTCACTACCTCGACTAATATTGCCTTTTTCTGGGCACTTCTCTTACAAACACTATTACAGCCCTTTTCAGAGTTAGCCAACAACATTGGTACGCTGTCAAGGCTGCCTTCCCAGAGCGACTTCCAGGCGGATGAAGCAGGTACAACCCAAGCCGACTTCATCAGAGCTCTGGCAGCTAACTCCGATCAAAACCTGCGTCAGCTGCCGATCAACAACAAATACTTCAACTAACTTGCTTCCGTGATCCTACACATCAATGCTTGGACTGTCTAAAGTTTACCTGGCCATTCAGCTGCTTAAGCAACCAGTTCAACCATCATCCTGATTTACTATTTTGAAGAACTTTGCAGTCGAGTCTACGCTTTCGTCATAACCAAGCAGAAAATTCTTCAGACACTACTTATATATCGCCATATAAAAATTGGCATTGTTAACAGAACCACTTTGCATTTGTTCTCTGTTCATACTGTTTTCATTTATTTCAAGCATCTGCGGGATCGACGTATTCATCTGTCTCGCAACAGTATAAAGTTGATCCAAAGTCAATATTTATACGGTGGTTAAAGGACGAATATAAACGTTTCGATCGGCCAACTCAATGAACATGAAGATGAAAACTTTATTATTATCATAATTATTATTATTATTATAATTACCCATTAGAGTTTTTCACCTCAGCGTAAGCTGATGGTCTTTCACTGGAGATTGAGTGACAGCAAGTCTCCTCAAGTCTCCAGGACTCTTCTCAGTATTCTGGCCGTTTTCAATAATGCTGTTGTTTGGATGGTCGCCACTCGGCCGCCAACTTCCAAATCTTCCACGCCCTTTAATAACCCTTTAGTTACAGTGCCAAAAGCACCAATTACAATTGGTATAATTGTCACCATCATATTCCGCAGTTTTTTTAAATTCTCTAGCAAGGTCGAGGTACTTATCTCTCTTTTCACATTCTTTCAGTTTTATTCTGTGGTTAGCCAGGACAGCAAAGTCGACAATTTTGCAGATTTTCTTTTTTTGATTTTTTGATCCGTTAGTGTATCAAAGTCCATAGGTGTTTGTGTGTGTCATTTTCTAGGACAGGTGCTGTGTTGTGCATATACCATTTGTTGGCATTATTATTGTTATGGTTATTATTGTCATTATTATTATTATTATTAGTTTACTTCATTTTTTTATATCAGAGTTAGCTGGTGGCTTTTTACTGGAGTTTGTTGACAGTAAATCTCCTCTAGTCTCCGGGACTCGTCTCAGTATTCTGGCCGATTTCAATAATGTAGTTGTTTGGATGGTGTCCACTCTTCCTGTTATTTCCAAGTCGTCAAGTCTCTTTATTAATCCGTTGCTGACTATACCAAGAGCACTATTTACAGTTGGTATAAACGTCACTTTCATGTTCCACAGCTATTTCAGTTCCCTAGCAAAGTTGATATTATTATTATTATTATTATTATTATTATTATTATTATTATTATTATTTAGTTCTTTAGAGCTTTTCACATCAGTGCTAACTGATGGTTTTTCTCTGGAGTTTGAGTGACAGCAAGTCTCCTCAAGTCTCCAGGACTCGTCTCCGGATTCTGGCCGTTCTTAGCAATGCTGTCGTTTGGATAGTCTCTACCCGTCCGCCAATTTCCAATTCTTCCTGGCCTTTTAATAATCCTTTAGTAATTGTGCCTAATGCACCAATCGCAATCGGCACAATCGTTACTTTCATGTTCCACAGCTTTTTCAATTCTCTAGCAAAGTCGAGGTACTTATCTTTCTTTTCACTTTCCTTCAGATTTATTCTGTGGTCCGCCGGGACAGCAAAGTCGACAATTTTACAATTTTTTTTTGTTGATTATTATTATTATTATTATTATTATTATTATTACATGTAAAGCCTACACTAATCTAAAGAAAAAAAAATCAATGATTAATACGCTAATAATATTGCCTGTACTGTCTGAAGTAACTAAATTCAGTTTGAAGATCAATACTTTTTGCTACCTTTGCGTTATCATGACAGGCGGTCACCACAAAAGATTTGTGAATCATAGTAAGATTAGTGTTAACGTGTGTAGTTAAATATATACCTCTTAGCATAAGAAACATTCAGAACTTCAAAGCTTTATGATGACTTCCTGACATATTGCTTTTGCTTGTCTGTAAATTCTGGACAATGTCTCTAGACTTGTAAATACTACCGTATTTATTTGTGTATTTCACGAATTTATCAATAATACGCACCCAAAATTTTGGACGTCAAAATTCTTTAAAAAAATTCTCGTGTATATGACGTACTGACACTATAGAATGTGTATGCAACACACATTCATAGTACATGCTTTGAATAGACGATTGCGCTACAATTGGTCAAGGCTCATCTCTTCACTTGGCTTCGAAGTTAATTCGCCCCGTCGGTCGCCTCGCATCATCATTTTTGTTTCTATTCGTTGTCTTTTGTTGTCATCCTTCGTCGTTCAAAGTTCTGCTCTGCTGGGGTGAGGAGCAACAACACGGTCACGTTTTCATGTATACTTATTATTCTCATTTCTTGGCAAATTTTACAATTTCCATATCCGGTCCAAGTAAATGGTGAGTTCGTTTTAATAATACTGATGGAGTCTTCCAACCGCTTAATTCGAGCGTTTCTTGGTAACTTACATTTTTAACACGAGAAATATTTTGGTCATCTGATTGAAACAACATCATGAGAGCAGTGGTTTTATATTGACCTCGAGTTAAATAGCTGCGTATCAGTCTGATTAATCCACTGTGATTTTACCTGCTATTAAAGACTCAAGACTCGATTTGAATGTTACATCATCATCATCATCTCGTGCCGCTAGCACGGATATCCCTGACCCTCTCTCGCCACTTTTCCCTATCGTTAATCGCCTCTGGCAGGTCTTCTGGGCTACATCCCTTTTCGGTTGATGAGACACTGTTTTCTAGGTGGGTGAATTTGTCAAACAGTTTCAGAGAGGTTCCGTCTTGTGTGAAAATGTCGCCTGCTTGATTTAGCAACGAAATTAAAATTAATCTAAATTAAGTATTTGTTCGAATTTTTAATGGTACATACTGACTCAAAAAAGAATCTATATAGATAATATGATGTCCTTAAAAAATCTTACACCGTATTTAGAGCAAACATGCTAAAATGTTTATACAAAAATGCAACAAGTTTGATGCGTAAACACTCTCATGAAGAGGAACGAAATTATAAATAAACACGTATTCCAGGAGATATTTCTCTATATCTTCAAAAAAAAATTAGTTTGGTTCATAGATATCACCTACTTTCGATCAACCCATCCCAAATATGGTAAGACATGGCGCTACAACAAGTTAATAATATATTTCTCGTGTTTAAATCGTACCCTTGAATTTTTGACAAATCAGGAAATATATTGCTTCTTAAACACAAATAATTACGTTACTTCTTCACATTGATAAGCATTCCGTATACTGGTTGGAGGCTCAAAGATTCCGCATGCCTTTTACTTAACATACATATTGGTAAGGCCTGAAACTTTCCAGAGATCTGTAGAAAATTTAAAACTTTTAAGTAACTAATATTTTTAATCTCCTCGCAGAAATTTGTGAAACCAGATAAGAAAAGGCATACTTAATCAATTAGAAGAATCAGTACAACTTCCAGAATTGCAGATAACAGAGGTAAATGACAGTCTGTCGTGTAAGTTCATTTAATAATAAGGAGCTATAAATAAAACATTCCAGTTAAAAGGAATCATAAAAATAGTGTCTTGTTTGAAATCTCTCTCTCTCTCTTTCTCTCTTGATCTATCTAAGTATCTGTGTGTTTGTGTGTGTGTGTGTGTGTGTGTGTGTGTGAATGTGACTTAACGTGTAGATATGATCTCCACGGAACACCGTTTGCCTGAAACTCAGAGTTGCTTGATATTCTAATTTACTTTGTGTCCTTTTATATTGTGTGCAGAGTATTATATATTATATATGACTAATTTCAACCGAGGAAACTATATATACATATATATATATATATATATATATATATATATATATATATATATATATATAATTCATTGCAGCATACAATTCCGTCTTCTATATAAAAGTTTTAGCTTAAAACTCCCTGTTAGACGTATACTTATCGTAGAGTTCTACCCCTAAACATACAGTAGACTTCTATGACGACAATGTTTAGTGTTAGAGCTTCAGCGACTTGAAACCACGTGCGATATAGTGTTAACATTTATACTTATCATTCTATATTAACCTTTATTTCAATTAGTTAAATATGATATATTCATGGCAGGTGGCATTAGTTAATATAAGTGGTGTACATCAATAGCTAGGGATACTGTGATCTTGGTTGATCAAGCTGTCTTTAGCGGTTTCCATTTTAACCTTGCTGTATAAGTCAAACCTCCGTTTTGTGAAATTCTTTTTCAGGATTTAAAGGACAGTTTGTAAAAAAAACATTATACGGCAAAATTATATTGGGAAAGCAAGAGTAAAGGGTAGGGAATAACTCCCAGTATTTGCTGTGTAAATCTAAGAAAATATTCGATTCTTAACAGCAGTGTAATTCTAAAACGAGTAGTGGAAAGCGTTGTTGAAATGATATCCAACATGGAGTAGTTCACGATCACCTGCTGAAGGTTTTCCCCTACATATGAATATATGTATATATACCCTGTGGTAGTGTCATTTACTTGGTGTTTCCAAAAGTATATATAAGTAAGTAAAGTAAAGATGGTGACCCTAGTCGAGGGCGAACAGAAGGCCCCCTTTTCAATAGCTTCTACACCGAGGTGGGTGCAGTAGAGGGCGCAAATCCTTTCCCAGGATTGCTCCACTTTACCCTTGACACGTACCTTATAATGCTGAGTGTTAAGCATCCAGTACCATTTTTAAAGTCTTTGGTATGACCCGATCTGGGACTGAACACCGGTCTCCTGGACCATTGACGAATACTCTACCTTATATATATATATATATATATATATATATATATATATATGTTCTATTGTAAATGGTATGGTTATGAAATAAAATATGATTCATATTATATTATTATGCAGATATTAAGGTCATAAAATAAAAGATGGATTCTAATATATATATATATATATACACACACAATTATTCATCGTTTATTTCATAACCACAACATTTGTATTAGAACCGATTTTCAAACGTCTTTTTAAAAAATTCAATGACTATTATACACACACACTCACAAACACACAAGCACACACACACATATATATATATATATATATATGTGTGTGTGTGTGTGCGCGTGTGTGTTGTATTTAATTTTATCTTTAAGAATGCTTAATAATTACTGTTTTCTTCAAAACATACTCTTTCAACGATTGATACATTGTTCTTTTCCGGTTCTTGAACCTTTACAATAAATCATTTTAATGTATTATATGAAGGTTTCATGTCACATCAAATTCCGTACCTACTGGCATCCGAAATATATAAACCTTTCAAGGTGTATTTCAGATGTGGCAGTGACCGAATACAAAGCGTATCGAACGATTTCTAACATGTGTTTTAACAGACATTCTCAATATGAAAGTCATTTTTAAAATTAAAGGTCATCTAGAGGTTTTATTACCAGGCCATTGACCTATTAAGTAGAGTGTTCGCCAATGGTCCGGAAGACCGGGGTTCAATCCCAGGTCGAATCATATCAAAGACACAAAAATGGTATTTGATGTCACCTTGCTTAAAACTCATCATTATAAGGTAAGAATCAAGTGTAAAGTTGAGCAATCCAGGGAAGGAGCAGTACCCCCCTACCCCTCGCTGTAGTAGCTATTTAAAAGGAGCCTTCAGGTCACCCTTGACAAATGTTGTTACATAGCCAGATATACGGATGTGTGAAATAGACATTGGGAATCCGAAATACACGCGAAACGCTTTACAACTTCTTAGTTCAGGCACGAAACTTTTTATTACCTTTGAGTTTAAAGGTTATTCGACATGAGAAGAGAGAGACATAATCTTTCTATGCTGACTGCTTTTATATCGTCAGCTCTCAACCCAACCAACACGCGGCGCCCGTAGCGCACAAATTCGTCTGGCCTCACCCAGCTCTGAAAATCGACTCTCTCGTTCGGAGGCAGGAACTCAACACCGCTTTTTCTCAAATCTCAGTCCACGATTCCGGTGCATGACGTCACCCTCATTCCTTGGTCCCAATTTCTATCAGGGATTTTTATTTTGACATTTCTGAATGACACATTCTCTCCGCGCGCGTGTGAACACCTGCGTTCATGTTTGCAGCTAACTAACCCATGCACTGAGCCGAAAGGTTCTCATCCCTGACCCTCTCACGCCACTTTTCCCTATCGTTCATCGCCTCAGGCAGGTCTTTATGACAACATCCTGTATCCTCACATAGTTTGCTGAATGTATGCTCGCGCTGGTCGTCCTGCTTTTGCACGGTCATGTGTGGGGGTCCATAAGAGTACATCACTTATGAGTTAGTCCCTGCTTCTCCAGCAGTGTCCTGCATGTCTGGTTCGTCTAACTTGAATAGTTTTCGTGATAGAAGGCAGGTGGCCGTACAGTTGGTGTCTTGTGGGGTGTTGCCGCCAGGACTTGTTCAAGATTTCTCGCAGCATTCTTGTGTAATTGCCATCTAGCTTCTTCTCCAGCCGTTTTGTCAGGGTCCATGTGGTGCATCCATATAGCAGTATCGATGTGACCGCTGCCTGGAAGAAACTGCGTTTCATTTTATCGGTTAGGTCTGATTTCCATATAACCGATAGCCTATTGATAGCTGTCCATGCTTTCGTTAACCCCGTGTCGATGTCCTTTTCGGTTGATGCGTCGCTGCTTTCTAGGTAAGTGAATTTGTCTACTAGTTTAAGAGGGGTTCCGTCTAGAGTGGAGATGTCCCCCGTTTGATTATAGCACATATATTCCATTTTGTGTGCATTAACATGGAGGCCTATGCTTGCTGCTGCTCAATCCAAACTATGCTGTAGTGTTTCGGCTTGGTCGGGTGTATTTGCCAGTATCGCTATGTCATCGGCGTAGTCGGCGTCGGTAATTGTTTTTGCGGGGTACCTTCTGCTTCTTTTCTTTGTCAGCTCGAAGCCGTTCTCTCTGATCTTGTCAATCGATGTTCTAAGTACGTAGTCTAGACAAATGATAAAGAGGTACGGAGCCAGCGTGTCCCCTTGTAGTACTCCTGCTCCAATGTCTAAGTATTCTGTGTCTCCATCTGGTGATCGTACTTTTACTTTGGTGTTTCTATAGAGAATCGTTATTGCTGCTACAGTTTCTTTAGGTATGCCGTACGCTAGTAGGATTTGTTCCATCTCTCCTCTGTGAATCGAATCGAAGGCCTTGGTAAAGTCGACAACTATTAATGTCGTTTGTAGTTTTTTTTGCCCGTGCACCTTCAAGGATTCTGCGGATGGTTAAAATATTAACCAATAAATAGAGAGACATTAAAAATGTCATGTAATGCGAACGTTATATTAAAGATGTTTTAAAAAGTTTCATCTGATTTGAGACCTACATGGCGTTTAAGAAAACTTATATCATTTCATAATCGACAGCATGATCAGTTCTCTTTCAAATAATATCAAATTTTACAGCATATGTTGAACTAACTCAAAATATTATGATTAAGGTTTCTTTTCAAGAGAATACTATTATTAAACCTGTTGACAAAAAAATAAAACACTACAGATATAATGAAGAATTTTGTCAGCTAACGCTGTTAAAATTTGAGAACATTTGAACGAGAATTTCTCAAATATTTACATGACGAAATGATATCAATCTTTCTGAAATACCCTTGAAATTGGAATCGATTTACAATGTACAAAAATTCCAATGACATGCACTAACGACCTTCGTGAAAAGACCGTTGTGTTTACTAATCATTTAATTATACTGTGCATAGTTTTTTATATACTGATGGATGCATTTCTGCCATGTATATAGGCTCGAGATCCTCGCTTTTATCTTGACTTACAAAACAAACAGCTGCCAAATAGTGATAATCCACAGATATCTTTTCTGTTTAGGCATCTGGAGCTTTTTATGGACAAAGCGGATCATTAGGCACCTTCATGCACTTTGCACAAAAAGTAACACATTACATTACTATCTGTTTCAATAAACCTTGGCGTCTTACGGCGGAAACGCAGTGAGTAATACCAAGTTTGATTTACAACTGTCACTAGTTTAAGTACGTACATGGTTAAGCATTGTTACTTATGAAACATCACGGCACCAAATATAATGCTGGTAACGTTACCTCACCGACACTGCACCAAATGGTAATGTGTGGTTTGGTTTTCTGGTATATCAACTATTAAGTGTTTTATCATTTTTATATGCATATATTAATGCGTGCTTTCTGAACACCTTTCGTAAACGAGACTAAGGTTATTTTTTCACACTGTTAAATGGTTCCTTTCATTTCTATTTAATACTAACAATTCTTTTTGATCGTTCTGGATTTTCGGATTATTGTCTTTAATGATATATTTATAAGGTTTCTGCCTTGACTGAATTTTTGTGACAACATTTAATGATTTTTAACGTTTAGGGTTTTCATACTATTGCCTTCAACTTAATTGTTACATTCGCAACGTTTCGGCCGATCTGTCCTTCGGTCATTTTCAGCTGTTTCTTTAACTTAGAAGCCTACACAGAACTTAGAACCATGTCCTTTATTTAATTCACGGGGTTCACTTGTTCCGATTCCATTAACCATAACCGGGTATAAGTGTTAAGTATTACTGTATTGATATTCGCCTGCAGTCAGGATTGAACCAGCAACCTCCCGATAATAGTCACTTTTAGAAGGTTAGGGAACCAACACCAATAACCGTTGCGCAATGTGTCCTACTGGATAATTCAGATGGAATTTTTGGGAGTTTTATAACTCCCCAAAATTCACTTTATATTTTCACATCACTATGATCACTACAACTGTGTATAATTTTTTTACTCGAGCTCATATTCCAATTAAAAAAAAATTCTTTATATAACCTTCTGGATTTTGGGTTCCCATTTTGTATTCATCTCTATATTTGGTCCACTGTAGCCCAACATATGTGCTAATTCCTTAAGGAGTCTATTTATCCAGTGTTCATCTCTATCAATTATCTTAACGTTATCCCATGGAGGCAGATGGTTTCCCTTTTCTTACCATATATGGTCCGACTTACCTGATTTTACAATTTCACCTCATCCTACTGTTTGTCGATGTTATTCAAGCCTTATTTTTAGTGGAGGGCAGGTCCCGTCTTTATATATTTTCCACAACTTCAGGGGATGGAGTACACACAGTTCTTGGTCATGTTGAATTCTGTTGGTGAGTTTACACAGAAGTAGTACCTCCAGAGAATTGAGCTATTTGTGAATATTGTCCTGATGTCAAAAATTTGAAATATGACCTCAGGTAAAATAGCCATTCATAATAGTAGTAATCATAGGGACGTGAGAACATTAAGTTTATAACTCTCAAAAATTCATACTGAATTATTCAGCAGGACACATGGAGTAACGGTTATAGGCGTTGGTTCCCAAAGAGATACAATCATCTCGAGGCTACAGGTTCAATTCTGACTGGAGGCGAATACAAACACAGGGATAATTAGTACTTATACCTGGTTAGGGTTAATGGAATCAGAACAAACGACGCCCGTGGATTAAATAAAGGATATAGTTCGAAGTTCCTGAAGAAGACCGAATAAAAGATCGGCCGAAACTTTGCGAATGTAACAATAACGTTGGAGGCAATAGTCCGAAAAACCTGAACGCTAAAAATCATTAAACTTTGTCTCAAAAATTCAGACAACTAACGAATAATTCTATTTACTATTATTGATTTGTTTGCATTTAGTTGAATGTTTTCCAAATATTGCTATATATCATTAACAATTCAATTAAAGATTAGTCATTAGTTAGATGATCCAACAGTTCTATTTCCAACAATTCAGTTTAGCATATGCACAAAGTTAAATAGTTAAACATCAGTCATTTGTTTACTCTCAGTTAAAGTATCCAACAGTTCTATTTTAAACCTCATTTATTTCAGGCTCCTATAAATTTGTATAAGTTCAAATCTTAACACATAATTCTCATAGAAACCATCTTCAGATGAAATATTTAAAATTATTATTAGATGTTATCATATTACTTCCGGCAGAAATGGAATTTTGATAAAAAATATTTTTTTTAAATGAAAATGATCCATTCTATCTATTTTTAAACAAGAAAAAATTAATAATAGTTGGAGATATATCTATTCTTCATATATATATATATATATATATATATATATATATATATATATATATATATGCATATTTTCCTAAAAAAATACCGTAATCACTAATCTAAATACTAACGAGCATTAAAAGGTTAAAAAAAAACAATCCCAGAATAAATAATTCCAATTAGACGACTTTTAAAAATCTATAGATAACGTTTATATTCTACTAATCATTTACAAATCAAACTTTAAGACTGGTTTATATAAGTTTTACTGGGATAAAAAATAACTAGGACTAAC
>OY757909.1:60058643-60156143 GCA_963585895.1 Sepioteuthis lessoniana | reverse complement strand
TAACAGGTGCAATTCAGAAACTGCAGGAGTCGTCATGATCGCTTGGTAAGAAGGTAAGATATAAACAATATCACTAAACATATACAGGTTAGGGAGACTTGCTTAAATCGAAAAGTCATGTCTCATCCTGGAAAGAATAAAAATACGAGATGAAAGAAGTTCCTCCAGGAGTTGAATGAAAAAGTTAATAGGGATTTGCTATAGTCGTGTCTGAAAACCTGCAACCCTCAACTGCGGCCAGTCTTTAAAAATAAATGTTCTTCAATTGTCTAGAAGTCGTTCATGTCAAAATTGTCTCCTACTTAAGGACGAGACCACTTTCCACCACATTGCTCGTGTTTTGAGTACGTATGAACATTGAAAAAAACTTTTTTGAAATTCATCGGCAACGTTTTATATTACATGTAAAGCCAGTTTTTAGACTTATTGTTTGCATCTTCCCTATGTTTGGTCTGACACTGTTTCTCTACCTAAGTTTGTTCTTTACTTAGATTAATAAATATTGTTAAATACAAATATTGACATGTGTTAGTCTTTCCTGGAAGAAATCCAAAAGAGAATGCTGAACAAATAACAATTAAATCACTTGATTAAGGACTGATCTGCGAGATTGTCTTACTAACCACTTTCTGTTTGGTGTTGATTTCTTTGTTTAACAGCATATCGACCTTTGCGCATCAAAGCTTTCTTTATAGAAGAACACTAGTGACAGTATTTAACTCCTAGCTAGGAGGAAGAGATGCTTGCTATAGTTCACAAGAGTGATTTGTTGCTTTAAACGCAACCAGTTTGAACGCAATAGCACAATGTCGCAGCCCAGTACCTCCGACACAACCCTCCTCACTTTTCGGTGAAAAACTTTTGGGTGGATCTTCGAATACACTGACTGCATCCTTTGTAAACGGTCAAGGCCCCAAAGATGATATACTGCGTATGAATCAAGCTGCATCTTATGACGAGGCATCTGTCCCAGAGATCTGGGAGTGTTGAGTACTCCATCATCGACATTATTTCATTATCCAGTCTGACGCGGTGATAGTCACTGTTATAATTACTTCTATTAATCAAATAAGTCTCTTAAAAAGTATTTGTATTCGAAAGGAATACTTGATGGTACAAGGAGAAGTATACACCGGGGCGTAATCACTAAATTCTGAGACTGCAGTCTTGAAGTAAACAAGTTTGAACCCGCGTTCACACTGCTACGTTAAATTTTGAGTTAATTCTCGTGGGAAACGTATGAACCCTCTTATACTCCAAGCTATAGGATAAATAGTATCTCTTCCATTATTCTACTGGGATAGTGTTGGCATTAAATAACCCATGATGGTTGATATGATATTAAACAAAGAAACCAAACTTTGATGATATGACCGCAAATAATTTGTATTAAGCGTCGATGCAGTTATAATTTTTTTACCTAGGATTATTATCAGTTACTTATAATCATATGAATAAAAGCAAATAAATGACTATTATCAAGTAGAAATAATGACTTGAAACCAAATAATTACCCCTGTTGGATGGGAATAATTGAAACTATACAACTCTTTGCGAATTACTTATACTGACAATCATATAGTTATTCACGTCAACTAATTATGGATATATATAAGCCAGAACCTCGAATTAACCTCATGCTGCCGTATACACGATCAAGAGAAGCTGATACATATGATGATCTTAAAATTAACTCTCTACTTCATATCTTATAACTCTGCACAAAAAAACTCTTTAAAAAAGCAATACAAATTGAGAAATCTAAACATAAAATGAATAGGATTCCGTAAACTCTACGCATGGAATAACCCTTGTCGGATTTAAATACCGTTTAAATCAACAAATCACATCAGTTCTTACATAGACTAGATGTCATAAAAAAAACAGGGTTACTTCATTGCTTTCAAGGTCAACAAGATATACCAACTAGAATCAAACTAGATAGTTAAACATAACATAATAATACAAGTTCATTGCTCAACAGATAAGCCAGTTATTAGTGACAAGATTTATCGAATGACTGGTTAATTAAACAGAGTTTTGTATATGGTAATGCAAGATCATTGTGTACATCGCTCATTGGTTGTCTGCAATGCCTCTTACAGTAGAGACTGATTGACGTTTCGTTTTTTGTTGTTGTTTTTTGTTTAATGATGTATCAACCTTTGTCGATTATTAAATGTCGAACACATTTTTGTAGATGAACATATACGTGGGTGATTGACGGTGGAAATATTTGAGCGAAAACACACCTCTGTTCAGAAGATATATATATATATATATATATATATATATATATATATAATATATATATATATATATATATATATATATATATATATATTATAACAGTGTTGGTTGTCCCTAAATCACATTGCAGGTTTGTGTCGAACCAAGTGCAATATAATATGGAGAGTGCTTAATATCTATGATAGAAGTATTATATAATAATAACAAATGAATGTATATTAGATATATATATTTAATGTATATTTATTTTATACACACACACACACACACATATATATATATATATATATTTATATATATATATTACCTATGCTTATAAGGTTTTCTGTCACCGTCTCTCTAATATATATATATATATATATATATATATATATATATATACACATATCAATGAAGTGATGTAGCCCAAGTAAGAGAAAAAGAGAGAAATTTATTTTGAAATGTGCTTTTCAGTAGTTCAATACCGTCTTGCTTGAAAGTGCAGCGTAAGGATTTTCACGGATTTGAGAGATAAGAAACATAAGTAATACTTATTCTAATTATGAGATATATTCATGTGTTGTGTTTCTTTTCTAACTGTCCCTCTGTTAAGATGAAAGCTACTCTGCAGAAGTGTAATATAAGAGCTACTTCTCACCAACTGTAAATCTGGTGTCCAGCTGTGTGACCAAAAATTGCGAGTCATTGCAGTGAGTCCGAGAACTAGTCACAGATGAGAGTTGTTTTTTCAAGGATCTGTCTGTCTCCAAGTAACCGGTAGAGAAGAAAGAATGTATTACATTTTGCGACTGGAGGCGGGCTAGAATTTAGCAATTCCTTAATCGACTCAAAAATACCATTTCTTGTCTTCCTGATTTTAAGACCGCCCCCATTTGGGGTAGGTTAAAACTCAGTATTAAAGAGCGTGGTTTATTTCTGTGACCTCGAGTTTAACCATTTCCTTTCGTGAATGAATTCATCGTCATCTGGGCCTTGTCGGTAGGGGTTTAAATACGCAAACATTATCCTCTCTAGAAGAATAAGATCCCGAACAAAAGATAAGAAGTGTGCTTTGTATGACACTAAGCTGGTGGTAAGTCTCCAATTGTGAAGACTGCAGTTCTTCTTAATTGCGATTATCCCCATGTTCACACTTACCTGGAGAGGTAATATCTGATTGTTTATTTTTTTTTGTTTAATGGCATATTAACCTTCGTTGGTTATTTAATCCCAAAAGCCACCCTTCTAGAAGATCAGCAGTGGTACAATTGGGAAGATTAGAGGGTTCATAACTTTCCGAAGGGTATTTATCCGAAAGTGAACGTAATGGCACGATTGGAGTTCGAACTCGCTGACTACGATTCTGTAGTCCAGTAATTTAACCATTACACCACGAAGACACCCCCGTATCTGTTAGTGTCTTATCTGTTGAAATATTATTCGTCCTAAATTTGACCGTTTGGAAAGGAAGCAACTATATAAAAATATAAACATGAACGGAAAATGAATCTGATTCCCTAATGTTTAGGCCTAAAATGACCCAAGATAGTTTTACATGCCGTTAAAATAAATCAGTATATGCTATCTCTTCATCCTGTCATTGTTCCCATCACTTTTTTAAGACCCCGCAATGCAACAGTTAAAGCATACAACCGTACACTGAGATAAGCAATGAATCCTGATAATATTTTTGCGTTTTTTTTTACCAGTGTCCTGGTTGAAGTCAGCAACTGTCTGAAGTTTTAAATATCACTTCTCTAAAGCGACATCTCCTGAAGCAGTATCAGTTTCCATTACAATGTTAACCTAGTCTGGATATTTCTTTTCGACAAAGCAACACCTGTGAATAATATTTTCAAAAAATTAAATAGCAGTCAGAAGAAAAAAATGTTAGAAATTTATTTCAAAAGAATAAAGAGTATAATTCAAATTCTTAGCGCTTTTATTCACTGAAATTCAAATACGCAATTTGCTTTTCTCAAAAGATTAATAAAATGATTCTTTTCTTCATAGACAGTAAATTTAATCGAGCTCGTATTTCATCTCAGAGTAAATTAAAAACGACGTGTCACGTTTAAAAAATCGAATATTTATCTTATCTTCACAATATGAACAACGACAAATTCAAGGAATTCAATTAATTAATCATTCAATCAGTCTTTCTTTTCTTTGATAGCTAAAGAACTTCAGGTACTTTTTCTTATAATTTTGTCGTGCTTTCTTTTTTATATCTATTAATCCTGATATTGTTATTGAATTTATTTTTAAACAAGGTTTTTTTTTAAAAGAGAAGAATATTTTCCATTATCTTTTTCTTAATGTCTGTGAATATATGTGTTCTTAGTATATTATTTAAAAATGAGAACCAATAATCTAAGATTAATACACACTTATTTAAAAATCTTTAATAACCTATCTTATCCGGAAATGATCAACCGGTTTTATTCTCTTTATATAAATAACTTCAATCCATTAAACTATCATTCTTTGCTTGATTTGATTCTTACGTCTTTTTGATAGAATAGCATAGTGGAAACTTACCATTTTAAATAGTGAACAACTTTTGATTTGGATAAAGAAAAATTTTTTTTTTCATTACTGTGTATAGTCACTTATGCTACTTTCTGAGACCAATATTTTTTGTCTAATATCTAGTGGTCCCATCACATGTGTGATGCATACAATGCAGGTTTAAATAGTTGGCTAATGCTTGGTCAAAGACAACTAGCACACCTGCTATTTCCAACCAGATTGTTATCAAATAATCCCGTTTTATTTAAAAAAGCGATAATTTTATTACAGGTATGGTGTTACTAACAGTATCGTATTTTATGATAGTCGTTTTATTTTCTTGTTATCAAATTAAAAGCTCATGAGGAAAATTAGGTCCACGGTGAATATAACAAGATGACAATTGTAAACAGCGTTAAAATGTATCTTAGACGTTTCTAATTTCGATAATGATAAGTAAGTATTTCTATTAAGATAATGTAAATAAATTACCTTTCATTAATATAGTTTGTTGATTGTCGATGCTTAGCTTGGCCTCTCATGAATTTACTTTTTTGCTTATAGATGGCTGGCCTACCGATAACTCATCAGCTGTATTTATAACACCGTTGTATGATATTTTCGTTAAAAACACTCAGAAAGTTTCTGAAAGCCTAGGAAGTTGAGGAGAAAATATATTACCGCCAAAATACATGATCCTTAAGCTAACCTATTGAAAATACAACTCAGGTATTCACAGGTTATATGATTAAGTCATCTTTTGGAAATCAAATTTCAGAGATCATGCAGCACGGAAGATCAAATGATACTTAGATGTATACGGTAAATATTTGAACTCTCAGAAATTTCTTTGATCTAACTGTTGAATATAATATACCACAAATTTCCTCTATTTTCAGATACTCAGGGTTTCATTTAAAAACATAAATACATTTTGAGCCGCCTTATCCTATTTACCATCCCCTCCGCTCGGGCAGTATATGACACAAGGTCAATTTTTAAAAGGAGTTTAACAGGTTTGAATTCAGAGTTTTCCTTCTCCTAGACTAGTTGCCTCACCAAGGCTGAAGAAAATTTACGCATAGACAGAGGGAGAATAATTGGATCTATACCTTTCCCAAGGGTATTAGTGCTATGTGAAATGCAATCAGTCTCGTCCAGGATTTGAACTGGTGTCGCCGTGTTCATTTCCTACAACGATAACCATTACACCACGGGCACCTTATACTTGTTTGATGCTTCCATTCTTAATTTTATCAATAGATAATAACTTTTTGTGGGTTGGTTGGGTTTTATGGCATATCAGCTCTTGTAGCTTATTTAAGGCAAAATCCTGTTAATACAGATTCATTAAATATATATGATTATTAAATGCATAAAACATTTTTAAACGAGTTAGAGCTCATTTGTTTGTAGGTATTTTTTTTTTTGTCATCAGAAAGCGATTTTTCAAAGTCACTAGTTTAACCGAATTGTTCGAAAACATCAAAATAGATGATGTTCTGTCCTTCTTGCGAGAAACAGGCTTGTACGAAAAAATATGACGAATTAAAACTGATTAATCATGTGCAAACAAGTGAAATCCTGCTTATAGAAAATTTTACCTACTAAGTATTCATTGGTTAAATGTATATACGTATAGACAGAATTTGGCGTTAAATAACCTACAAAGGTTGATACGCCATAAAACCCAACCAACCAACCAACAGATAGAAAAATCATATAGAGTTTCCTTTATTAGTCACTGAAGATAATTCTCCGCTGGGCATAGCAACCACTGTAATGATCTCACCGGTCATGTTTTTGAATAATTTGATAGAGAAGTTTACTCAGTAAGCAGAAGACTCTGGGTAGGATCAATTCTCATGCTTTTTTTCGGTAAATAAAGTGGATGACATTACACAGCTTACTGTTAAATTAATGGGATTTGATTGTGACTTTTCTATCATTGCTCCTTGAAATTATTTGAGATTCAGTGATGCTGCAGAAATATTTGTGTCTTTCTCTTATGTGTACTATCGTTGTCAATTCGGTTGCAAGCTTGGTCACTCTTTCTGGAAGAAGCCCACGTAGCGTAATGCCTAGCGAGTTTGACTGTGACATTCTAGTAAGCAGGTGTGAACTCCATTATTGCTATTGTGTCCACTTTCAGACTAATGCCCTTGGGAAAGATATGAACCGCTTATCCTCTAGATATGAATTACATATTTCCACTACTGTCCTACAAGTTGTTTTGGTTTGTTTGGTTTTATGGCATATCAACCTTTGTAGGTTATTTAACGCCAAATACATTTTTATGTAAATAATCTGTTCTATTGAAAACAGTTCAGTTTAGCATAAGTACACAGTTTAATTGTCAAAAACATTTCCATTTCAAACTATTCAAGCAGTTATATGTAATAATTCAGTTAAGTGTAAATACAGTTTTAATGTCGAAAAACAGTTCTATTTGAAATAATTCAGTTAAGCATAAGCACACAGTGTAAGTGTAAGTACGGTTCAATTGTCAAAAACGTTTCTATTTCAAGCTTTCAGTTCAGCATAAGTACACAGTTTAGACGTCAAAAACAGTTCTATTTCGAGAAATTCAGTTCAGCACTAGTACGCAATTCCAATGTCAAAACAGTTCTATTTTAAACAATTCAGTTTAGCATAAATACGCAGTTTAAATGCAAAAATCAGTATAGTGAAAGAAGCACGGTTTTGTTCTATTTAACCCATAGATAGGAATCATAGGTGCTACCACTCCGGGCCAGAGTCGACCTGCGAGCGATGGCAAAGAAGGGGTACTCCGCATTCCTCCAAAGCTCCAGCATTGCTGGAACCTCACCATCAGATTGTTTAGTGTCATATCCAGGACACTCGTTGGGGGGTTCTTACCCTTCTGCAGAGAAGCAGTCGGTGTATTCTACAGCCCCAGCCGACTGGGCAATGTCCTACAAGGATGGCTTTGGTATCAAAGAGCTCACGGAAGATGATATATCATTAAACAAAGAAGCTAAATCAAACCAATCCTTTTCACCTATTTTTTAAAATTTTTATTACGAATGAGGAACAGCCGGTGATGCGATAATATCTTAAGGTAAATTATCAGAGTACTTGGCCTCCGAATCAAACAATAATACTGAAATAAATCTACATGCTAATTGTATTATTATTAATCAAAGAATCTATACTTCCTGTATTACTATAGGTCTCCCATGTGAGCATCAGACTTTTTGGAAAGTTGAAAATCAATCAAATGGAATCCTTTAAAATCCCACTCTATCTATCTATTTATCTCTGGAAAAAAAGAGAATGAACGATCAGTCTTGATCGGGTGAACGTTACAGTATGACAACCTATGAAACTATAGTGTTCTATCAAATAGGAATAATTTCTAAATATTTCTATTTGATTCATAGATGGGACCCTACAAAGTACAACCACGTCAGCTAAGAGAGAACCTGGAAGTCGAGGAAACAAAGAGGTGACTCTTCATCCCCAAAAGTTCAAGAATTGGTGCCTCACTATTAGATGTAGCTTAGAAACATAAACGGAACATCTTTTTAGAGAACGGTTCTACCAATTTGCAAGGGATTCTGTGCCTTGACGGCGGTGTAGATCTAGTATAGATATCAACACCAAATTGAAATAATTAATTAAGAAACCCTACAATTTAGGTTTGAAGTTGCACAGAATGCTTTCTGGGTTTCCTATAAAAATCTTTATTGTTGTGTCAAACAATGAGAATGATTCGTTTTCTGTGTCAGGAAGTGCTGAATTAATTAGCTGCTCATAAGATAAGCAGATGGGCTAACAATTTAGAATAGTGAAATTCACTTGAGTAAACATAACATATTCCTGAAAACCTATGAAAGAATCCAATTTGAAAAAAAAAAAATTGCCGTGGCAGACATATCAGGAAGAACATATTTTATTAAGTGATTACAATGGCATGTCAATCCGACTAGGGGTATTTTATGACTAGACAACGAAATCGGGTTCACTGTGCGTTTATATTTATATTTTCATGTAGTTGTTTCTTAAGGGGTTTTGTATCTTCCTAAAAGGTACAACTACTCAGCCTTAGAGTGGAACTGGGAGTAATGACCATGAAGAAGTACTCTATATACCCAATATCGCTAGAACTGGAGCCTCACAACCAGATGCAGCTTACTCTGACATCCACGATAATTTTTTTTTGGAGGACACTACGCTGCCGATGTTATAGCCAGCGTATTCTAAGCAGCTTGGGGATGATCCGAAATAATATTATAACAAAAACAAAGACTAAGATACTCGTTTAATTTATTCTATCAGTAATTTTAGGCAATTTCAGTTTAACAAGAATCGCATGCACGTATATATATAAAGAATCAGTCAAAATGTATCGGTTTTGATGGTAAATACAAAAGGCAACGTACATCCTATTCAATTTTTTTAAAAATAATTGTGAACAATTTGAAGTATTTTTCTTTTATTATTGCCATCACTTTATTTTAAAGCTCGTATCGTCCCAACATTTTCCCTTACGAGTCTATTGATGCCAAAACTCACATCGTGAATTTCTATAGCACTTGCTTAATCATTGCCTCTAATATGTTCGCGATATCAATACGATTAAAATCTTTCTATTCGTCAATTATCTGCCATTTACGTTTAAATATTTGAGTTTTCATGTGTCCCTAGAAGAAATAAACGTGAGGGGATAGATCTAGTGAGTAAGCCAGTGACAGGATGTCATCATTGTTTGAATAAGTTTATAAAATTGATATTCTTCATTTAACTTCATAATGGTTGCTCAATGACATGACAGCTGCTGCTCAAAAATTAATCTTTTATCTGCATGCCGCTATTAACGCCTGCGTTACGGCATTTTTCAATCCAGGATATCATTCTGCCAAAACCGATATGACTAAAATTCTCATTATCTTCATACATACATATATACACCACCAGTCAAAAGTATGAGGCCACCTTTAAACATTTTTATTTCTCATCCGAAAATCCAGGTCCACTCTAACCCGTTAGTGGTAGCACCTGATTGGGTCAAATAGAACTAAACTGTGTACTCATGCTAAACTGAATTGCTTGAAATAGGACTGTTTTTATGCTAAACTGAATTGTTTAAAATAGAACTGTTTTTGACATTGAAACTGTACTTACACTAAAATGAATTGTTTGAAGTAGAATTTTTGACATTTAACTGTGCAAACAAACACTATATGTACTAAACTAACTTGTTTGAATTAGAACTGTTTGATAAACGGAACTGCTGGCAAAAGAAATGTTTTTGATAATTAAACTGTGTAATTACGCTAAACTGAATTGTTTGAAATAGAACTGTTCATTTGTATCAAAATTGATTTCGCACTGAATAACCAACAAAGGTTGATATGCCCTAAAACCCAAACAATCAAACAAAGGAAAATCCTAAAAATGTTCATTTTAATTGAAGCAAGTTAAGTATCACAATGGTTTTATTTATAATACTCAGTGCAAGTTTTCCTGAGTCGTTATTAAATACAAATCAACCCGGCCAAAACAGGTAAATCTTCTTTAACTTTTCCATCATCATAATGTTCCCCTTCACAGATTCACAGATTCTTGGCATTCTTTCTACCAAAAACTGGAGGGAGAGTAAAGATAGTTCAGCCCATTTTTTCTGAAAGAATTGAGCCACACTCGTAGTTTTTTGAGCCCTGATTTTTCGGTCATTATGTGCGTTCAAGTAGTGATATAATGTAACTTTTGGAAAATATTTTATTCATGCTCAGTTTTAAAGAAGCAAATGATCTTCCAATGTTTTTTTTTCAAAATGTATCTCGTTATACTAATGTCAAAGTTACGGTGGGTGACTAATAAAACCATTGTTGTGCTGTTTTTTTTTCATTAAAAATAACACTTTTATGATGAGAAATACAATTTTTGAGGGTTTCCAAATACTTTTGTCAGGTAGCGTATGTAACTGTAACCTCGCAACATTGGCATCTGCAAACCAATATATATATATATATATATATATATATATATAGACATTAAAGTAAAAAGCTTTAAAAAATTGAAGTGAAAACTAATAGAGCCAGTTCAATTTGTTTTTGAATGCTGATTTTGTGAGGATGCTGTTTCGCAGAACGCCCTTTAAAATTGAACCTAATTCTCCTAATTACGGGGAAAACTCTTCGTAATTATTCACTCCTTTCAAAATAGAAATATCGTGGACGTCTGTTCTAACGAAAATGGAATCCCCGGTAATATTACTGAGATTATCATTACATATAAAATTAAAATTAGAAAATTCAAAACTAAAATCTAAAATATTTTATCTGACTGAAAACGGTAGAAAAACCGGCCAAATTATTTAACAAGAAAACAAAGAAAATATTCTAAGAATTACGTATTGAAAAACACTTATAAAATGTGACTGAAATAAAAAAAAATCAATTCATAATAATGATTGAAATATACAAAACAATGATGAAGCAGAGCAAATATTCAATAATAAAAGGAAGGAGTTCCGGTGGGGTGGTAGCTAACCTGCTAAACTACAACATCCTAGATATACATATTTTTCTAAGTATAGGGATTATATAATATATTTCTAATACAATGACCAGAAAATCCGGCAAGCAGAGCGCGTGACAGGCGTGACCTGTAGGTGACTGTGTTCTTTGTAAGAGTATGGATGTGACTACAAGACACATTAGGATAATTGGCCACGCATCTATCATGACTAGTTATTTTGGCATTGGTTGTATGCGATGTGGACCAGTAGTAGAGTTTCGCCTATGCATTCTCTAGTCGCTGGTTTGATCTCCAGTGGGGGAGATGACTGTATACACTGGTTATGAGTCCTAAAAAGGTCGAATCAGCTGTCGAGTATTTTCGTATGTCATGCGCAGTGCTTGTCGGATTTTATGGTCATTTTAATTCAGATTTATAATACGATATCCCAGTAAGCGTATTCGATCTCCAGTTGTGCTATTACGTTCACTTTTAGATTTTTGTATGAATCATCTTGTCGGAAAGATAGGATTCCCCTTGACAGCAATGAATGGGTTTGATTGTACCACTACACTTCTTCTACAAGGATGGCTTTAGCACTAAATAATACATAAAAGATAAAAGTTATTAAACAAAGAAACGAAAGCAAACTAATAAAATATAATTTTATATATTAGATAAAATCATTCATGACCCTTTGTTCTTCTGGTATGTATTTGCAACCACTTTCGAATTTCAAAGATATATATATAGTCATCCTCAGACAGACTGTTTCGTTCTATCAGAACTCTTCAGTGTGGCTAGACACGCAGAACGCTCGGAGCCGGGATCGAAACCCGTCCAACTTTACGTTAGACTGTGATTCAGACCACTCGTCCACCATTTTTTATACCCTATCGGCTATCAAAGTGTTCAATTCTTTCGAAGAGCTTTGCATTACGCTAGAGAGCTCGCATTACGCCAGAGAGCTCAACCCCCATATATATATATATATATATATATATATATATATAGGTTTGAAATTCGGACGAACTGCTCAGTGGATCGTTTCTCTGTCTTGCAGAAGGCTAGGTGCAAGAAACTTTTGGCCGTTCTTGAAGCCATAGCAATTACACTATTTCGCCCAAGCGTATGTAGACAGAGAAGACAATTCTTTAAAATCTGTTTATTTGTGGAGTCTGTTGGGAATTTGAAAAGGTTTTTTTTAGCTCCTTTAGAAGTGTTTATTAATTAATAGTAACCCACTTGTTCTTTAATTTTTTTTCAATCGATTTTTTTCAATCGATTCTGGTCGGTGCTATTGAAGAAGCTCCGAACTAAAGTGATCCACCATTGTGTTTTATCGCTTTACACGATTTAATAACATGATTCCCCTTATTAGATTGATAACACAATTATACTGTACTTTAAATGTACAACCAGATATGCAGGACACTGCTGGAGAAGCAGGGACGAACTCATAAGTGATGTACTCTTATGGACCCCACATATGGCCGAGCAAAAGCAGGACGACCAGCACGAACATACATTCAGCAACTATGTGAGGATACGGGATGTAGCCAAGAAGACATGCCAGAGGCCATGAACGATTGGGAAAAGTGGCGAGAGAGGGTCAGGGATATCAGTGCTACCAGCATGACATGATGATGATGATGGTGATATATATATATATATATATATATATATATATATATATATATATGAAGTTAGCAGAAAAACATAATCCAAATAGGTGAATTTATTATGGTGTAAAATCCACATTAACTTTTCGGTTTCGGTAACCATCATCAGGAATTGGATATTAGAATAGTTCCCATAGCGATGACTTCTTGCTGAGAAGACAGGGATAAATTAGATATATACAACGAAAAGATGCACAAACGTGCACATAACGTTCATAATTCAAAAGTCATAAGAACGTGTCTGGCACGTGGAAACATATTTGAATATGTTGGATTTCCTAAAGAAACGAGACAAAACCACCCGTTTATTGAGAACTACGCAAGGACAAGTATGTTTTCATTTATATAGATCGTTTGGAATCATCCATGTTGAATGTCGTGTTAGATTGTATTTGGTATTTGTTTTTTTGAAAGTAAATATGGATTAAAATCCGACAGTACGAATGCAGCAGAAAAACATAATCCAAATTGGTAAATTTATTATGATATGCCTGCGTGTATGCGTGTGAGTCTTTTTTAAGCCCGCGTTTTAAGTCTTCTCTTAAACCGAATGGCATACCAAAGTTAAAGAGCCACGCATTCCCTGGCAAGTACTCATTCCTTAAGAGGATAATTGATGGATTCATTTTTTTCCCACGACTATTAGCGGTATCTTAAATGCAAACCGTCTCTTCCAGGATATAACCCATAAAAACGATATATTATAACGACGTTTTTATTAATTCCATAGGATTAACATTTTCTTCAATAATAAAACAATTTTCAATGCCATTTGATTATGAATTTTCCTTTTACAGGAGTTGCCTTTGCCTTGAACCTTTTTTTGATTGATCTATACTCTCGATACCGGATATAACAATAATAGAATTTCATTTCAAATGCTCCGGCTTTTCTTTAATAGAAGCTTTAATAACATCGGAACCGATTGTGCACACCAACAGAATGAAAACGTCGCCTACTTAAGTCGGAAAGTCAATTAGTACTATTAAAATATTAGCTAGTTAGTAAAATGACATTACACAAAAAATGGTGTCCTTTGTTATTCGACGCCATGTTGTCTTTATTTTTTTCCCGCCACATGTTTCAAATGATTGGCAAAAAGCAATTTCTCGCTGGCACGCGACCTATAAGCAAGTGAAAACGTGAAAGCAAACAAAAGCTGCCCTTTTTTCTGTTTGAATGGCGCCTGCAGCAAATTAGAAAGAAGGAAATACGATCTTGTTTTATCCACATCTCAAATAATATTGCCTGTTCAAACATGGCAGTGAGCCTCCAGAATACGTTTGCCAAAACAAATGGATGCCTCTGGGGTCAGAGAAAAAGAAACTGAATCAATTCGAGGAGGAAAATCAAGCAAACAGAAATAAAACTATTCATTCTGTTGTTTCTTATGAGAAAAAGTGTTGTAGTTTTTATTGATATTGTCAGTTTTTTTTATTCATTTATTATATTGAGGTTATTTTTTTTGCATTCAACATTTATTCAACTTATATCTATCTATCTATCTATCTATCTGTGCACGCGCGTATACTTGCCTGTTTTCCTGAAACAATCCGGGTGAAATAGATAAAGTGCCTAACTTCAAAAGTCATCATCTTAAGAAGTACCTACGCCTCCTCTAAAAATGGTATGGTTAATTTCATTGTCTGAAGCCTGATTGGGCTATAAAAGGTGAATTCTTACAGGTAATCTCTTTAGATACTACTACCTGTGAGAATGTGTCCTTACGTTTTAAAAATATCTCTCTGTGAGTTGATCGTTACTTTTTGGTGTATCAACGTGCGTAGGTCATTTAATACAAAATCATGTTCACACACACACACACACACGCACACACACACAGATATATGTATATATATATTGGCGAACATTATACCACTATTCTAATGGTCCGGTCTATATATATATATATATATATATATATATATATCAAATACTTCGTAGGCAACTTTATTTTAAACGACTTAAAGCTTATGTGCTTAAATAGAGATAAATGGTTGGATTCCAATCTTGAATTGATTATTATATTTCAGAGCAATAATTTGTTTGCACACAGTTAATTGATTTCAAGTATTGTTATTGTATATTATTAATTATATTTATCATGTATTCCTACCTAATTTTCCCCTATCTCTATGGTTTCATATATATAATATCAATAACAAAAAAAAGTATATAGTAATGTTTGAACAGTTCCATTAGATCTATACTTATAACGTTAAGATTTACTACCTCTCCCGGTTATTGTGGATCTTGGAGTAAATGCGATGAAGTGCCCCAGTATGTCCCAAATCTCCAGGACTATCAGGTACCGTTTGGTGTTATGATATATGCGGTGTTACCCCACTTTAGACACGACATGGGGGTCAATTTTGTGTGAAAACCTGCCAACAGTACAGAAGCATGATAAATAATATTTCACTTTTTTGTTATCTATCTATCTATCTAATTTTTGAAAATTTTATTTTATTTTCATTTTTGTTTTAGTGATGGGTAATTTAAGTATAAGACTAAACTGTAAACTTACTTTGGACTATGAGGTAAAATGAATAAAAGATTATATTTTTAATCATACAAAGTTGGTATTTTGATGAAAATAATACTCGCAAAATAAAACTAAATGATTTAATAAACAAAAACAACCATTTTTCATAAGTTTTTCTACGTCGTAGCACAACTAAGATGAAAAAAGCTTCCTATTGCTTATTTCGATTTCTGTACAATTAACGGCGGCTGTTAACATTCATCTCTTGGGAATGTTTGTGAACTTATAAGTCCTCTTGACCCAGTCTTATTTCTTTTTTAAAGGCAGCAAAAATAACTTTTGTTCGCTTCTTTTCTTGTTATCTGTAACAAGCTTTGGTCTTCTGGCGTGGACAGAGTAATTCGTTTTATCTTCTAATTCCAGAAAATTTAATTATTCTTATGTTCCAGGAGAGGTTTTATTGTCTGCTTATACCATTGACCTCTGTGTAAGAATTCAATAACAACCATTGTTCAAAGTAGATCTTGATCCTTTTGTATTTCAGGTCAACTTGTTTCTTACGCATAACGTATGCTTCTTTGTATATCTCTCTATCTCCCTTTTCTCGCTCCTTACATTTTCTTTTCATATGAGATTTATCGGTTATAGGTTTAATGGAGTTAATAGGTATGGCGTTGTTTTGCGCTTCTCTCAAGACAGATTCGGTTTCTCTTTTTAGCTCTCCTCCCTCATTTCATACGCACTTTCGTAATTATCTGATGTGTATATGTTGCTGATTTTTCCTCTTTTTTTTCATTCGAAAGGGCTTCTAATGCGCTGACTGTATTCCCTGCAAAAGGGTTAGATCCCCCCACCACAAAGAAGTGTCCTAGGTATGACACTAAACTGCATCTAGTTGTGAGGCTCCTGTTCTGGATTTCTGGGAAGTATGAAGTACGCCTTCATTGCCATCAGTTAGGATTATCTCCTTAAATGGGATTATCCTTCAATGACCCTAAGCAGGGAATCCCTAGTCCAAGGATTCAAAGGAGTGCACAGTCTCTCTTTTCTTTGCCCTAATTCTCAGGTCCACTCTGACTCAGAGTGGTAGTACCAATTAGGGCCCCTTTTATTGGGTCAAATTCTTATGCTTGCAAATAATTTCTATTAGATATAATAGCTTGATATCCAATAATCATGTGCAAAAAAATAAGAAACTGCACAATAACTGTAAATATAAACGTACAATAAACGTGATTCCCAAATCTAAAAGCATAAAATACCCCAAGACGAGTTGAGATACCATGGAAATCCATTAATCAATCAATCCAAGTTATTGATGTTGAGTAGTGTGGGGATGCAAAATATTGAATGAAGCTTTTTTTTCTGATTATTCCAATTTTTTAAAAAAGTTATACATTTATATTTTCATGCTTAGTTCAATTATTCACGCACTTTACTTAAAAATTAAGCCCAGTATGAGTAAGCAAGAAAAGAAACAACAAAGAATCTATGATTTGCTTTATGCCAAAGCCAAGCCCAAGTTTCTTTGTCAACCGTATACTAATCAAAGAAAAATATTTAACAGGAAAAGAGTTTTTTAAGGAAAAGAGAGAGTGGAAGATACAACCAAAAACTAAAAGAAGGCTTTATAACTGCTTTTGCTACGTTCATTAAGATCGACCCTACAACGTCAATAGGAAAGCATACTAATGATTCGAAAGTCAAGAATAAAACTGTGAGGGTAGGAATTAAACAAGATTTAAGCCTAGTTCTTACCTCCCTTGATTGCACTATATAGGGCGTTTTGGAAATACTTATTATCTAAATATTGGTTCGCTTAAGACTGCTATTGAGGATGAATGGAATAAAATGTCTGAAGAATTCATTTTAAAAGCATGCAAATCGTTTCAAAGTCGTTGATACGATGAATAAAAAAATGGCGGCCTTATTAAGTAAATTGACCTTTTTGTGTCTATTTTCTTATTCTGTATTTTTTTCTTAATATTAAGATTAATCTTGTTTTATAATAGAGCCCTTTATTATTATACTAGAATATTCTTAATTTTGCTTCCGCACCCTGTATACTTAATAAAGCAAATAAAGATCGATTCTTTTACCCTAAGTCATCTATTATTGATAAAATATATATAGTAGAATGCTGCTCTAGGCTAATGAAACGCGTGTATATTCAGCTAATGGTAAAATCAAGATACAATCTGTCTTTAGGAAGAGTGCAGAGAGCAAGCTCAAGTCGAAGTTAATGGAAAACGTTCCATTGCTCTTAATAAGTAATTCGCACGGAAAAGGTTATCAGCGAGATTCGAGACTGCTGTTAATTATCCACTGCTGCAGAGCAAACTAATGGATTCACTGGCTTTTATTTCCAGGTGGCAGCATTGTCTAATGAACAAGCCGGTCTTTTGCCGCTAACAATGGACGACTTCGTGACTGACTTGAAATCAAATTACATGTCTTGAGACTTTCGCAAGATTTTCGTTAAGACTGTCAATATGTTTGAGTGCATGCATGTGTTCGTTGAGGTCTCGTAGGTCGAAGATGGCAGGTGATTTCTGCACAGCGTTCAAATTACTAATTACAAGAATTCTTTAAACTGGAGCGCTACTGAGTAAAATAACGGAGATTGTCTTTCGGTATCTTCCGAGTTGATTAATTGTACTCTGTCTGGCGTTGTGAACTCGGAATATAGAGTGATTACGCAATATTTTTCAATAACATTATTTGAGTCATTCCGAGGAATATCTAATTTGAAGTTTACATAAAATAACCTATGTTTAAAAATAACATATTGCATGCAGCGAAAAAAAAATCTCATGCAAAAAAAGAAACAACAAACAAACAAAAAGACAAAAACAAACCTACTGTATTCATTGATTCAAAACTATCGATTTCATAGCTGTATTTTTGTATGTTTATTGATTGATTTTGATCGCATATCAACCCGTCTATGATGATTTTATGCCAAGAGGTTAGGGAACGGCATTCATTGTATGATCATATGTACATTATTTATGTAGTTGGTCAATAAGATTAGTTTTGTTTGAAAATAAGCCTGCTGTATGTTTTCAAGAATTCTTATCTAATACAAATAAGTATAAGGCTTCAAGTAATTATTTCCATTTATTTAAAGTCATTTATTTTCCTACATTTATGTAATTTGAAGTTATTAATAAAAAGCCTTAGTAAATAATAACAGCTTCAAGTAACAATTCTTAATACACCAAATACATTTTTATATGCCATCAGGTAACCATATCGTATACCAATAATTGCTAAATAAATATATTTAATACATTGGTCGAACCAAACAGGTACTATCACTTATACTGGACCAGGGAGTAATGCGAATAAAGGTCAATTTTTAAGCAGAGTTTAACAGGTTTGAATTCAGAGTTTTCCTTCTCCTAGACTAGTTGCCTCACCAAGGCTGAAGAACCTAATCCGCCCTACTATTTACCCATAGATGGAGGAAGGATTATAGGATTCATACCTTTCCCAAAGGTATTAGTGCTATGTGAAATGCAATCAGTCTCGTCCTGGATTTGAACTCGTGTCGCCGTGTTCATTTCCTACGACGATAACCATTACACCACGGCACCTCCTACACTATACTTACCATATCTTCAGAACTGGAACTTCACTATAAGATTTACTCAAGTGCAACACCCCATCTTTTGGGAAGAGGGACTTATCTTAAAAAAATCCAGCCTCAGCATCAAAAGCAGCTAGGTGGCATTTACAGGTAACTTCTTCCTGAGAAGGGAACATGGGCTGCGTATTCTAAGCATGTTTTGTTATTTTTTTATATTTTCAAGATGACAACTTTTATGATAAAGTGATAATATTTAGATATCCAGACAGCGGTTTAGACAATTTCCAATAAGAGAAAAAAAAACCTTGATAAGTCAGTAGCATCAGGTTTTTGTTATATAAAAATAGGGTAAATGCTGTATACTCTAGTTTTCATCAAACTTAGCTCCGTACCATTTTTTCCTCTTATTAAAATTATTACTAAATTTTCATTGATCATTCAATTCTCTCTTGGAAAATTACAACCTTTGTCTATATATTTCATCAACACACACACACACACACGCACACACACGCATACATTTTAATTTTTCTTTTAATGTATTAGTGATTCCTCGCTCTCTTTTGGGGGTGTCCTCGTGGTGTAATGGTTAAAACGATAGACTGCTGAATCATAGTTTGAGATGTCGTACTCCAGTCGCGCTATTACGTTCACTTTCGTGCAAATACCCTTGGGAAAGGTATGGATCCCCATATCCTCCCGGCTATGGGTTAAATAGTACCTCTAGTGTTCTTTTAGGAGAATAGCTTTGGCATTAAATAAACCTGCAAAGTTTGATATACCATTAAACAAAGAAACCAAACCATCTTTCTCTTTCTCTCTCCCCCTTCTCTTTTTTTAATCTCTTTCTTCCTTATTCCCTACCTTCGGTCCTTCAAAGCTAGAGATGAATCCAGGGTAGATCCTCTGATCTTTATCTTGCCCAGTCGGCTGGGGCTGTATAATACACCGACTTCTTCTCTGCCGAGGGGTAAGACCCCCCCAGCGAGTGTCCTAGATATGACACTAAACAATCTGATGGTGAGGTTCCAGTAGTCCTGGAGTTTTGGGGAATGCAGAGTATCCCTTCATTGCCATCGCTCCCAGCGATGTTTGAGTAAACTGAATAGCTTGAAATAGAAATATTTTTGATAATTAAACTGTACTTACATTTAAACTGCCTGCTCATGCTTAACTGAATTATTTGAAATAGATCTGTTTTTCGACATTAAAACTGTATTTACACTTAACAGAATTATTATATATAACTGCTTGAATAGTTTGAAAGAGAAATATTTTTGACAATTAAACTTTGTACTTATGCTAAACTGAATTGTTTTAAATAGAACAGATTATTTACATATAATTGGCGACCATAGTCGAGAGTGACCCGAAGGTTCCTTTTTCGATAGCTACTACACCAAGGTGTAGGGGAGGGCGCTACTCCATTTACTGAATTGCTCCACTTTACCCTTGAACCGTACCTTATAATGCTGAGTGTTAAGCAAGGTGGTATCAAGTTCCATTTTTAAAGTCTTTGGTATGACTCGACCTGGGATTGAACCCAGGTCTGCCGGGCCATTGGCGAACACTCTAACCGCTGGGCCAACATTAAAACTCTATTTACACTTTACAGAATTGTTATATATAACTGCTTGAATAGTTTGAAATGGGAATGTTTTTGACAATTAAACTGTGTACTTATGCTAAACTGAATTGTTTTAAATAGAACAGATTATTTACATAAAAATGTATTTGGGATTAAATAACCTACAAAGGTTGATATGCCATAAAACCCAACAAACCAAACCAAACCAAACCAATCATCCTATGTTGAAAATGTTTGTTGTTTCTTTTTTTCATATTTTTTTGTCTCCATTCTTCGACCACCAAATGATAGCACCAATTTTTCTGCTGCTCCTCATAAAGATATCCGGTTTTCTGACAATGTATTTCGTATTCAGTCTAACTGGGCTACTTTTTAAAACCCTGTATATGCAGTGGGTTTGTGAAGAAAATATGATGTTTCAACATTGTTGCAGAAATAACCTACATATTTACAACATCGGCTAATAAAATACACACGTACACCATTCTTTTAGATGCTGTTTGCTAACATATCCTTAAGTTATGTTCTTAATATGAGAACAGAAAGTAAATATAGATGGTACCTCTGGAACAATGCCAATCTTACACGATCATTTGCCAGTGAGGCATTATTGAAAAACTATTAATAAGAAGAGTGATCTTCATATAAGATTTGGGCCTTCATGCAAGGAATGATTTTTAGACACATATACATGTGTAGGTTAGTGTACTTTTATGATTCTGTGTGTGTGTGTGTGTGTGTGTGTGTGTTTGTGTGTGTGTGTGTGTGTGTGTGTTTGCGCACGTTCATCCATTTGTGTGTACCAATCTGACATTATTTTTATGTACATGTACTTACCCATTCCCTCCACTATGGGCAGGATGCGACACATGTTCAATATATAAGTGGAGTAAAGAAAGTTTAAAGTCAGTTTTCCTTCTCGTATTTAGGACAAAGAAAATAATCTTCACAGCTATTTATACCTAAGAGTGAGGAGAATAAATGGATTCATACTTTTCCTTGATTGATTCCATTTCCTTCGACGATACCCGCAACGATAAAAGTGCATAGTCCACGATTTGAACTCCGGTCGCTGATTCCATGTCTTCCTGCGATAAACTTTATGTTAAATTCACTTCCTTCGGCGTTTGAACTCGGGTCATTAGTTCTGTTTCCTACGAGGACAACAATTAGACTATTTCTTATTATTTATTTACCTACGAATTTATAAGTCAAACACCAAGTTTTCGTACTTTAATTAGCATACGCAATTGTTTCTTCCGCGATTCGGCTACAATTATTTGAGTTAGTAGCTATTTATCTAACTCACGCATTATATTGTCATTGTGTAGATCATGGGAAGCAAAAAATTGTACATATCGAATGTGGGTCTTGTTGCAGTACCTTGATTGTGCTCCCTAGTGATATATTATTAGGGTATTACAAGTTTAAGAAGATATTGTTTTTGCACACTCACATGTATGCATGTATGTATGTACGTAAGCTTTTTTTTTTTAGTTTCTATAAGTCGACATATAAAAGTTTTTCTTTCGACATGAAACACTATTTTTGTCTTTCAAATGTTTGTAATATCTATATGAAAATAAGTCTCAAGAACGAAGGTTTTTCCTCGGAAAAAAAATATATATAGCAAACACTACACAAAAGAACAGAGGATTAAATGAGGCTAGTGCATGAAGAAGAAATTTGCTAAATTGTGTTGTGTCTGACTAAAAGTCACGTGATAAATATAACAGCATAAAACATAGGTGCACTTGTGGGTTGGAATTATCAGTTTTATGACATATATTATTCATAACAAGAGTACGTATTTACCCGATCCACCACGCACAGGATGCGACACAAGGTTACTTTTCAGTGTGGTAAAGCTGGTATTAATTCAGTTTTTTCCTTCTTCTTGATGGGTTGCCTTACCAAGACTAATGAATTAAAACTGGCCTTACATATAGCTGCGAGGAAGAGATACAGTCAATGCCTTTCCTATCGGTCCCAGCGCGAAGGGAAATATAATCAATAATCATCCAGGATTTTAACTCACGTCCACAATCTATTTCTTATGACGATAACCATCAGTTTGGTTTGGTTTGGTTTGTTGGGTTTTATGGCATATCAACCTTTGTAGGTTATTTAATCCCAAATACATTTTTATGTAAATAATCTGTTCTATTTAAAACAATTCAGTTTAGCATAAGTACACAGTTTAATTGTCAAAAACATTCCCATTTCAAACTATTCAAGCAGTTATATATAACAATTCTGTAAAGTGTAAATAGAGTTTTAATGTTGAAAAACAGTTCTATTTAAAATAATTCAGTTAAGCAGTTCTATTTAAAATAATTCAGTTAAGCATAAGTATGCAGTTTAAATGTAAGTACGGTTTAATTATCAAAAACATTTCTATTTCAAGCTATTCAGTTTACTCAAACAATTCAGTTTAGCATAAATGTGCTGTTAGTTCTATTTAACCCATAGATAGGGCCCTATCAGGTGCTACCGCTCCGGGCAATAATAAACAAACACATTTTTATGTGAATTAATTTCATATGATCCTATTTACCAACCCCTCCGCTCGGGCAGGATATGACACAATGTCAATTTTTAAACGGAGTTTAACAGGTTTGAATTCAGAGTTTTCCTTCTCCTAGACTAGTTGCCTCACCATGGCTGAAGAACCTAGTCTGTCCTACTATTTACCCATAGCTGGAGGGAGGATAATTGGATTCATACCTTTCCCAAGGGTATTAGTACTATGTGAAATGCAATCAGTCTCGTCCAAGATTTAAACTCGTGTCGTCGTGTCCATTTCCTACGACGATAACCATTACACCACGGGCACCTCCACCTTAATTTCATATGATATAGTGTACATAACTGTGTCAGTATTATTTTATCCCAATCGCCTCTGGCTGCAGAATACACCGACTGCATCACTACGGAAGAGTAAGACTCCTTCAACAAGTGTCCTGGATATGATACTAAACAATCTGATAGTGATGCTCCAGTAATGCTGGAGCTTTGGGAAATGCGGAGTAACCGTTTATTACCACCGTTCCTGGGTCCTCTCTGATCTGGAGTGGTAGCACCCGCTAGGTTCCTATCTATGAGTCAAATAGAAGTGCTTGACATTTGATCTGTACTTATGCTAAACTGAATTGTCTGCAATAGAACTGTTTTGACATTTTAACTATGTACTAATCTTGAACTGAATTGTTTGAAATTAACGGTTTTTACATTTAACTATGTGTAAACTAAAATCTGTACTTTTGTTAAACTGAATTGTTTGAAATAGAATATATTTTATGTATAAAAATGGATTTGGTATTAGATATACTACAGTAATTGATATACAAAAAACAAAACAAAACAAAAAAAACAAATCAAACCAAACAAAAAGAGTATTCTTTTTTCTCGTGTCTTATTTGTCTGTCAGCCCAGAATTCTTTGGAGGATCAAACTTTGTTGTCATTGGAGAAATTCAAAGCTGATATATTTAGTTTAGTTGTTGGTGTAGCAGTAAAATATTTAAGATTTTTTCACTTTGATTCCTGGATTTATATTATTTACTGAGGGGATAGCTGATCTAAAACCCATAAGATTTTCGAGGAAAAATAGGAAAATGTTATTCTACAAAATGATGAAACACTTTATTTTTTTCTAGGACTAGGTAATTATATCGTTAGATGTAATGAAACACCCTGTCGTAGAGACTTTTCTAATTTTTTGTTATTGTTTTTCTGCTAGCATTCATTTCATTACAATTCGTAAAAAATAGAAGGTTTTGAGCATTCGCTACAGCAGCAAGAAGCCATACTCCAGTCGCGTTCCGATATGCTTATTTAAGTAATGGTAAACCATTTTCCATCGTATATTTCGAATTTATTTCTTAGGCAACCTCTCAGGAGTTTCAGCCTCGTTGGGACTAACAGGAATTATTTTTCCCGATAGACTGTGATCCAGAGAAATGTTTTGCCTTGTATATATCATAACATAAACATGTGGGTTAGTTGAACATGTGCGCTTGTATTCATATCAGAATACAGAGCGATGAAATCAATTAAAACATAAAGAGAGCTCGCTTGTCGATAAAAGAGCTAAGATATTAAACAACCAAATATAGTTCTGGTATGATTAACTCAACACAATCTACAAAAAAAAAACAAAAAAACAGGTAGCTTTGGCAATATACTTAAAAAAAATCAGTAAAAATCATTAATCGAAACCTTAACAATTAAAATATCACATAAAGATATCGAATGATCGCAGTGCTTTTTTTCATAATATTAAACTTAACTAGAATGTAACGTAAGACTACATATTTTTTTCTCTTTTTCTGGGCGGCATTGTTGCTTTTTATTCGTTTGAAACTCACTTAATTCGTCCAAGTGTTTATATATATATATATATATATATATATATATATATATATATATATATATATATATATACAATTAATTACAGTCGGCCACTCATTATAGATAAAATTTAAATTGAAGCAAAACCAGAGAAATTATTATAGTGCTACATACTCGAAGAAAAAAAGAACTGAAAATGTCACAAAATACTGAAATAATTTAACATCTGATGATTTAATAGATTTAGCAACACACAATGCATTGAAGCCAACCTTCAAGTTAGGTACCTTTAACCACATTTTATTTTTATATCATCAATGTATAGGGGGAATCCCCCTGGTGTAGTGATTAACTTTTTAGACTAAAAAGATCGTTGTCAGAGAGATGATCTCCAGTTACGCTAGAAGGATGGCTTTGGCATTAAATAACACAGGACAGTTGATATTTTATTAAAAACAAAGAAACCAAGAAACTAACCGAATATATATATATATATATATATATATATATATATATATATATATATATATATATATATATATGTGTGTATGTGTGTGTGTGTGTGTGTGGATAGATAAAAATACTTATTTTGTAGGGTAAATCAAATATGTAATATTCCATAAAAGAGTAATATAAATCAAACTATTTTGATTTTTTGAAAGACTGCGAAGCTAAATATAACACAACTATATATATATATATATATAGTGAGAGAGAGAGAGAGAGAGGAGGAAAGACAGAGGGATAAGTAAACGCATACATACTACTTACAGAAGAGAATATGATAATCGAACCATCGGCTGGGAACTAAATTACGCTTAATGGCTTATGAGACGAGGAAGCTAATTATAGCCAAATAGCACAAGTTTTTTTTTTTTGTATCAATTTTTCTCACTCTGCCACTTTTTAGTGAAGGTGGTACGTTCTTCACTTTATGTGTCTGGAATAGACAGTGATTACCAAACTGGACTCCCAATTCAGTGATGTGGAAATAAGCCCAAACCTTAATGATTACGCGAGAAAGGTGACCTTGAGACGGGCAAAACCAAGCCGAGGAAATGTCTAAATTTCAAACATTTGGTTCGATTCGTCAATAAAACATATCTAATATATATTCATTCCAGTCAATACGAGGATATTTTTCCACCTGCCATTTCCAACGTTACTCATTAGAAGCGGTTTAGAATTTCCAAGGACGTTTTGCAATTGATGAGAAATTCTGGGTTAATGAGATTTATTTACTCACTACTATTTCAGGATCTATATCTTCTTTGGCAATCACAGCACAACATTGCCATCGATTTTATCGATCAAATCAATCATCGAACAATTCAAAACATTGAGCTAAATTTAACTAACATCGAAAATTAGAACACGCCACATTTAATACGAGATTTAAATACTTATATTGTGCAAAATTAAGAGTATTTACCATGCAGACTTTAAATAATGTTTTTTCGCTACTGTTTGGTTTTATTTATAATTTTATCTATTACTTTTTTCTTTATCTATTAGGCCATCTCGTACAAAAAAGATTTGACTCAATAATATCTTCCAGGTATAGTAGTTATATTATTACGGTAACTAACAAAAACGAATTGGTATTCCTGGGTGAATCATGAGTCTTTCAGTAACAGACTCATTCACCCATAAACTAAATAAGTAAGAGCAAGATGTAACTTTAGTCCAAGATTGGATATTGTACGTTACACACCCAAGACTGTGTTAGGAGGTGCCCGTGGTGTAATGGTTATCGTCGTAAGAAATGGACACGGCGACACGAGTTCAAATCCTGGACGAGACTGATTGCATTTCACATAGCACTAATACCTTTGGGAAAGGTATGAATACAATTATTCTCCCTCCAGCTACGGGTAAATAGTATGGAAGACTAAGTTCTTCAGCATTGGTGAAGGCAACTAGTCTAGGAGAAGGAAAACTCTGAATTCAAACCTGTTAAACTCCGTTTAAAAATTGACCTTGTGTCATATCCTGCTCGAGAAGAGGGGTTGGTAAATAGGGTTACACATCCAAAACTGTTTCTTAATCGATATACTCCGGGTCATAGATAAAAAAAAAACACTGTATTACTTCTAAAATACTAGTAAAACTGTTGTTTTTAGTAATATCAGCGAATAAAAATTATCTTATGATTATTCTTGTGTGATATACCGCCGACTCCATTAGGGTCTTTTATTATTGTAAAGGTGCAACTCCAGTATTTTTTATTCACAAGCATTTTTTTCATTGAAGGTGCGTTCTACCCGTTTAATATTTCTGTGAAAAGCATCGTTACAAAAGAGTTAAATGATTATCTATGTTTGATTTGATTGATTATTTTATGAAGCATAAATTTGTTTATCTATCCGGGCATACCGTAAGAAAAAGATCTACGAGTTCCTATCTTCATGGGTAACATCTATTTAACGGTCACAAACTACAGTATGGAGCCATAATCTGATATTCCTGGGGGAATCATAGAATTCAGTTATTTTCAATGTCAGTCTTCTTATCCTAAGGACCTCGAGTGAGGCTGATTACTTCGCAGATAGCATCCCATCAGCAAGAATCGATGCGCTCAATTAACTTAAAGGGAACTTGTGAATTTTTCTGCTGTCGAGTGTTTGTAGCACGCTCACACAGCAGGGCATCAGCCACATTGGTATAACAGGAGTTGATTAAGGAAAAGGGGCATGAGAATCAATATTTTTTAATCTTTCCAAGTCGTTATTTATATATGGGTTGACGCTGATTGTTAATCTAAACATTAGGTCTACAAACATAATTTTTAATGGTGATATAACTTTTAGGTATCTTACGTATAGGTCGAAATTAGAAGGCATAATGTTCGGATAAGAATCAACGTTAACTTATAATAATAACTTTGTAAGATGGCTAAATAATGATTCTGTTGTCTATCTTTTTTTAGCAGCAACTGTTTTAGCAACCTAATTTAGGCTCTTCTGCCTGAGCGTTCTGCAAATTCCCGGCAAAACACGTCCATTGGTACACATAATCTTTTCCACCCTTGCCTTTTTCATGGTTCGGATAGCCCTTGAAATTTTTCACCTACTGGCCTTCTCAAAACACTTTGTTCAGGCTTTATTTAATTCCAATATGATGGTCAGCTTGATTACATCCGATATGCGCATGTTTGGATGTAGTGTATATAATAATCTGTCTTTCCATCAAATCAGATTGGACATAAAGTAATTTTATAGTGGAGTGGGTGACGAGTGTATATAATATTTAGGGGACTGTATCTTAAAATGTCAGAAAAGTTAGCATTTTCTTGTCTGGGATAGCAAGTAGATACTCTCTTAGGTTTCTTTACTTGAGTAACATTTAATGGGTTTTATGGCTGTTGCGATATAATTATAACTTTGCCAGCAAGTGATTATTGTCGAGTAATAAATCACATTTAAAAAAAAATGCTATGAAACATTGTAATTAATTGAGATTACAATGCAACATTTCCAAATGAAATAAATTTAGGCACTAAATAATACATGAGTTATTATTCCGTTAATGATATAAACAAAACAAGACAGTGAATTGATAAATATATAATGGTAACATGACTAACAAATGAAATAAAAAGCCTAAACAAAACAAGCAGAAAATAAAAGACGAAACGACACAATAAGCAAAAAAATACAGAATTAGAAAACAACATTTTCAAATTGATTAGCGTCGAACAGAGAGAAATTTCCACAGGACCGGTTATTTTCTCATATTTCTAATATTATTTTTTTTCAACGAAAAGGTCTAGTGACATGCTGCTAATAATTTGTATTTAATAAATTCTGCAATGTTTACTCATATTTTAATCTAACTGTGCTTGTATGTGTGTGCGTGTGTGTGTGTGTGTCTGTTTTTGTGTTTGAGTTTATCTGTCTGTCTATTTATGTGTGTGTGTGTGTGTGTGTGTGTGTGTGTCAGTCTGTCTACTTATGTATGCGTGTATGCGTCTGTCTATGTGTCTGTGTGTTTTACGTTGATTTATATTGTTTATAGTTACATTTCATCATCATTATCGAGCACAGATTTCCGAAATTCTCTCTCTCTCTCTCTCTCTCTCTCTCTCTCTCTCTCTCTCTCTCTCTCTCTTTCTCTATCTTCATCCGTCCCTATCATCTATTGCTCCGAGCAGGTCTTTTAAACTGCACCCTGTGTCCGCGCAGAGCTGTTATCGGTAAGTTCTTACTGATCGACCAGAATTGACACGTTCATTTGTCGAGGTCCATGGGAGAACGTCACTTATGAAATCCTCCTTGATTCTCCAACTGTGTCTCGCATGTCCTGTTCATCTTATTTGGATGGTTTTAGAGATGGGAGGTAAGTGGCTGTACAGCTGTTATTTCGTGGAGTTTTGCTTCCAGGATTTGTTCAATATAGTTCGTAGCATTCTTGTGCAGCTCCTATCTAACTTTTTTTTCTCTATGCTTTTTATCAACGTCCATGTGGTGCATCCATACCGTAGAATTGACACAACCGCTGATTGGAAGAAATCCCGTTTTATTCTTTTATAGAGCAGACTTCCATATGATCAATAGCCTATCGATTGCAGTTCAAAACTTGGAGAATATTGACATCACTTTCAGAAGAGAGTAGCACAAAACCCTATTGAACAGCATTAGAAAAAAATTGATATAGATTTCAGATTCCTCGTAGGTAATTTGAAATGGTTTTAGCCTTGATTTTTACATCGTGTTTTCAATTACTAAGTTGTGCCAAGTTTGTCTCTGTAAGCTAGAAATATGAGTATCCTGTGTGTCTCAAATCATGGTATATGAGCACTCATTCATTTATCAAATGAATTACGGATAAATTACAACACGGATCTATGTTTATTTTTTCCCTTAATGAAAAAACAACATTTTTGTGTCACTATGTAAGTTTTAGTAAAAACAGAATTTTTGCGTATATAGAATATACTCATGTATAGGTAGAACTTTGAAGATCTAGTGTTTAGAAAAGGTTAATATCTTGCTATATATTATAAATTATTTATTATTAAGATAGCGTGCAATGCTTTGATTTAAATCAGGGCCGTACTAAGCTCTACGATTATCGATGTATGAAATTGACATGGTAATATGATTTCATATTCTGAACGAAAGTGTTTTGCGTTTCATTTCACGATAGTGTTTTTTTAAGGTATGAATCCATCCTCCTCTCTCAGCTAACGGTGAATTATAATCCATGCTGAGTTCTTTAGCAATTGATAAACAGACAGTCTTTAAAAATAAATACTCAGGATTCAAACTAGTTTCATTCCGCTTAAAAATGTCTTTGAATCACACACGTTCACGGTTGTGGGTTTAAGTAAAAATATACTTTGATTTTAAAAATCAAGGATTCTTTCTAGGATCGGCCTCTACAAGATATCAAATGTTTCGTAAACAGATTGTAATTTAGTCTTTAAATAATTGTCTTCTTTGAAGTGAATTAGCTTTGTTTTGTAAAACGTTACCCCCTCACCCCCCACATTATCTCAGTCTTCTAACCATGTCTTCTTCTTAGCCGGCCGGTGATCAACTAGTGGCTGAGGGGGCAACGCACATTTCTTGCCACCACACAAGAATACGATCGAGGGAGACAGGAGAAAATAGAAAGACAAACGAACAAACACGAACAAAGCTTGGGGTTAACCAAGAGCAGAGGAAGGTATGCAACACTACATGCATGTGCATTCCTGATAGCAGATATAGACTAACGCTAGCGTGGGTTACTAGCGAAAATTCCACAGTGCTACTGGAATCAGACATCTTGAGACTCTTCTCGCTGGACCCTATCTTGTCTCCTCGCCTCTCTGTTCTGGTGTTGACTGCCCCTCCATTCTTCCACGCCAACTTCTCTTCTGCTGCTTGCCTCTCTGCTCTCCAGCCACCAACTGTCTCTGCTCCTGTCCAACTACCAACTGCCTCTGCTCCTGTCCAACAACCAACTGCCTCTGCTCCTGTCCAACTACCAACTGCCTCTCTCTGGGTCGCGTCGTCAACTCTCATTCGCCTCCCCGTACCACTTCCGGGTACGGCGAGATTTCATGTCCAAGAATCCTTTGTCTGGTTTCGCGCCAAAACAGACAATTGAATCGTCTGCTTTGGCAGCCTATCCCCATAGTGCTACATAACACCCTCTCTTACCCTTGTCATTTATTCTCAATAAATTACATCACGATTTAACAACAAGCAAAAAAAAACAAGAACATTTACAGGAAATAAAAACCGAAATTACAAAATTTTAAAGGGGTTCGGTCGTCCCCTAAAAAAAATAATAAATAATATAACAACACCATATCATCATACACATAAAAAAAAATTTAAAAAAAAAAAAAAATATTGCTGGATTCAGCTCTTCCACCTTGCTCTCCTGTGAACAATTCTGGGTTCTCCTGATTCATCCCTATTCTTCATTCCAATAGGACTTTTCGATTCACCTCCAACAGTATTCAATTTTTCTTCAATTCGCCCCGCCCCCACCCAACAGAACACAGGGGAATTTTAACCACCCCTACCCAACAATTTCAGGAGGATTTTTCCATTCACCTCCAACGTTATTCAACTTTCGAACATTTCACCCCATTCTCCAACCCATCAGAACACAGGGGAATTTTAACCACCCCTACCCAACAATTCAGGAGTATTTTTGGACTTGTCTCCCCCCTTTCCTTACGACGTGGGAGCATCAGTAATCTCCGCAGTTCGATCGGTGTCGTAACAGGAATAATGTTCCAGAAAGCACTGTGGAATTCACTTCCCAACCTGGGGGCCTTCACTGCCCCCTGCAACAAACAAAACAAGTCTCTCAGCCATCAATCACCATGGATTTTCAAAAGATAAGAAAAAAAAAACAAAGCAATTGACACCATCTCCCAGATCGTCCAGCCATGACCAGCCAGTGGGGAGGAGCAACCGGACACCGCCCCGCGCCCAGGTATCGTCTTCCCAACCCATCGTCAACCGTTTCCTCGGTACCATTTCCATCAATTCCATGTCAACCAGGCCACTCGCCCTCCCAAATCATCACTTGTATAACTTACTACCCCTCGATACCAGTCCGCGAAACGGGGCCCCCGTGCACCCCCCCCGGGGGAAACACGATCAGACGAAGTGAAGAAGTGCCAAGAGCAGTCAAACTTACAAAAAATAAACCCAGAAAATCCATGAAGGTAAAAAAAAATAAAAATAAAAAATAAAAAATAAATAAATAAATTAAAAAAAAAAAAAAAAAAAAGAATAAACAAATAACAATTAACAACAAAGCAAATGACACGGTAAGCCCAGTCCCCCAAAACCAACAAAAGACAAGGCAAGTATAACAAAAAAAAAACAACAAACAGACAAAAAAAAAACAAAGGATAGCAAAAAAAAAAAAAAAAATCCACACAAGTTAAACAGAAAATTAATAATTCGCAGACAAAAAATAAAAAAGAAATAAAATAACTACAATTGACAAATATATAAAAATAAAATTGTTCTGAAGGAATCTATCACGCATCCACCTTCTAACCCTTGTCTCTCTTCCCTTGAGATCTCTGCCCACTTCCACCATTTCTCTTTGCGTCTTACTTTCCTTCTCTCCTGTCCACTTGAATTCTTCCCTCTACCGGGGGTGGTGTGGGAGGGGATAGCGTTTGCTTCCAACCGTTTTTTTTAAATCCACAAAAAAACAAAAACTTTCTTTTCTTCCTAATTTTTAAAGTTTACTTATTCTTTTTCTTTCTTTCTATTTTCTTTTTAACAGAGACAGGCATGGATGCAGTGACAAAAATTCCTTAGCAATCTTTCTTCTACTTTTCGTTCTCTCTTTTTCTTTCTTTTTCATGACTTTATCTGTTCTTCCTTCTTTTTCTTTGTTCAAATTTTTCCGCCATTTTTTTTTTTTTTAAATTTTTTTTTTATATTTTCCATTTTTTTTTTTGTTTTTGTGGTAGAAGCTTTCCTCCACCTTCTACCCTCTGCACTCGGATGATCCGACTTTGACCAGTCGATTTTAACCTAGAAATCTCACTTTCTCTCTAATTTTTCGTTTCATCTTCCCTTTCTCTAGGGTTTTGAAATACCACAATTTTTTTTTTCTTTTAGTGAACCTTGCAGCAAAAATTTTTTTTTTTTTTTAATCGGTGACTTATCACCTTTCCAGCATAAAATAAATTACTATAAAACTTCCCAGAACTGACTAACTTTCTTTCTTAAGCCACTGGTCCTAACACTTAAGTATAAAAATTACTATGTGAAACTGCTACGAAGAAGGAAAAAAAAAAAGCATTTGAATTCTACCGGTCAAGTTAAGTGTGAAAAGCGGGTAGGGGAAGTAGACCTTCCCTTACCTTCTAACAAAAATACAACAAAAATTATCAGCAGCTAAGGGGTTAAACATACACACACACACACACACACAAAAACGAAATAGATTACTTGTTTTTTTTTTCTACATCTTAAAATTTCCTTAATCTAACAAATCTTTTTTTTTAATCGGTGACTTATCACCTTTCCAGCATAAAAAGTACTACAAAACTTCTCAGAAGGGACAATATTTTTTTAAGCCACTGGTCCTATCACTTAAGGATGAAAATTACTATGTGAAACTGCTACGAAGAAGGAAAAAAAAAGCATTTGAATTCTACCGGTCAAGTTAAGTGTGAAAAGCGGGTAGGGGAAGAGAAGACCTCTTACCTTCTAACAAAAATACAACAAAAATTATCAGCAGTTAAGGGGTTAAACATACACACACACACACAAAAACGAAATAGATTACTTGTTTTTTTTTTTTGTTTTTTTTTTACATCTTAAAATTTCCTTAATCTAACAAATCTTTTTTTCTTTTGTTCTTATATTCGAGTGCAGTGGGGGAGGGGGGAATGTGTATTCCTACCTTTGTAGATTTCTTCCTTTTCCATCTTTTTTTTTTTCTTTGTTTCTTTCGTTTTCTTTTTCCTTCTTTTCTTTTCTCGTTGCTCGCAGGGTCCTTATTGCATTTTTTTTTCTTCTTCGTCCGCTCGCTTCCCGACTCCTTCATCCCTCGATTCATTCCTATTTTTTTTTCATCAGGTTTTTTTTTCATCCTGGTCAACGGCGCCATTGTGAAACGTTACCCCCTCACCCCCACCACATTATCTCAGTCTTCTAACCATGTCTTCTTCTTAGCCGGCCGGTGATCAACTAGTGGCTGAGGGGGCAACGCACATTTCTTGTCACCACACAAGAATACGATCGAGGGAAACAGGAGAAAACAAAACAGACGAACAAAGCTTGGGGTTACCAAGAGCAGAGGAAGGTATGCAACACTACATGCATGTGCATTCCTGATAGCAGATATAGACTAACGCTAGTGCGGGTTACTAGCGAAAATTCCACAATGCTACTGGAATCAGACATCTTGAGACTCTTCTTCACTGGACCCAATCTTGTCTCCTCGCCTCTCTGCTCGGTGTCTGATGTTGACTGCCCCTCCGTTCTTCCACGCCAACTTCTGCTGTTCGCCTCTCTCCTGTCCAGCCGCAACTCCTCTCTCCTCGGTCGCGTCGTCAACTCTCATTCGCCTCCCCGTACCACTTCCGGGTACGGCGAGATTTCATGTCCAAGAATCCTTTGTCTGGTTTCGCGCCAAAACAGACAATTGAATCGTCTGCTTTGGCAGCCTACCCCCATAGTGCTACAGTTTAATCTGAAACTTGTGTCTTAGATTGTATTCACAACTGACTGTTCCTAAATGGTCCTCCATTTTTGCCTGTGTTGCACTACTACTGCTTACTTTTGATCATAGAGCAAAACCCAAAGCTTTTAGCGTGACTTGAATGGAATTTTCTCTAGAATATGGGGATTTTTATTAGCCCCGAAAAGCCCGGTTTATTCCTACGTTTTATAAAAGAATAAACCGTACTTCAACCGCAGTAGGGAGATGGGTGACAGCTTTTGAAGAAAGGAGACGAACGACGTTTTGTGTAAAAGAATTTATATACAACAAACAATAAACAGGGTTTTAAACACCAAATGGAACAAATAACGAATATGTTAGAGTTCAAAAAGAGTACAATGTTTTAATAGGTGGCAGGTGTATAAGAGTAAGGTTCGGTAAGGTTTTGTAAGGTTTTGTGAGGTTTGTGAGGTTTAGGTGAGTTTGTAAGTTTAGATTGTAAGGTTGTAAAGTTAGGTTATGTAGGGTTAGGTTATAAGGTGTAAGGTTTGCAGATAAAATGCCTGCGGGAACATAGCTGTGATCCTGGTATCTTTTATCTGAGCACGTGCGTTCGTCACTCTTGGCTCCTGGCAGGTGATGAAGGTACCAAATACGTTTGCCGTCGAGGGCTGCTACGATACTGACCTGTTGCTAACAGCGGTGGGAGTGGAAAAAAGAGGAAGAATCTTCAGATGGAGCTCTTTTTATAGTGGACACCACGTGACCCCTAGGGGCTGCTGATATTCGATGAAACAGTATCACCAGTACCTTAAGAAATTTCCACAAGAAACAGAAAAATGTCTATCAATCTCCCCAGTATTTTCTATTATGAGAGTAAAATAAACGAAGATTTTGAATTGGTGCATCTATGCAATCCTTAATACTAGTGAGACCTCTTCCGATTTTTTCTGTAATTAAATATCTCATCTCTATGACCACAAAAACTACTCTTGCTATTCTATATATATTATCAATATTTAATCAGACAGAGTTTACAAACTCAAAGTATAAAGACAGCTCTATTTATTAAACACAAATTTGAATAAAGTAAGGGCTAAAAGTGCTTTGTAATAATCTCAAATTAGAATTTTATGGATCCGCCATTTTCAGTAATTAAAAAATGAAAATAAAAAAGAAAGGAAAAAATCTCTTGGGTTGAGTGTACCAGATTTATAATGACACTAACAATCATAGTTTGAAAATAACCATCAGAAAACATCTCCCTGTGAATGCAGCAAAATAGCGCAAAAATATAAGACTAGACACCACTGGGTAGAGAATGTGGTGCACTCGAGATTGGGCAAGAAATTGAAATTTGACCATACTACCAAATGATAGCTGTAAAAACCAGAATCTGTCCTTGAGAATGAGACGCTCAAATTTTCTGGGATTTTGTGATACAAACAGACCAACTAATCACAATCAGAAGACCAAACCCAGAAACAGCAAACAACAAAAAGACAGTCTACCGAAAAGATTACATTGCCGTCCCGGTGTAACACTATGTAGGAGGTCCACCAAGCAGACGATTCCTTTGTCTGTTTTGGCGCGAAACCAGACAAAGGGTTTTGGACTTGAGGTCTCGGCATGACCGGAAGTGGGTAAGAGAACGCGAGCAGTGAGTTGGAAAAAGGAGCTCGAGGAAGGAGTTGGCGAAGGGTGATGCGAGTGACCAGTCGACATCGGACTGGAGAGAGACCAGTCGGATGAGATGAGGTCCAGGGCAGTGAGGGACGAGTCAAGATGAGTCAGCATTCCAGAAGTGCTGTAGAATTTTCGCTAGAAATCCACGCTAGCGTTAGTCTACATATGCACAGTGTTACATAACTTCCCTTCTGCACTTAAGTTAACCCAAGCATATTGTTTGTTTATTCTTTTTTCTCCCACTCCCTCGATTGTATTTCTTGTAGCGGTAAAGAAATGTGCGATGCCCCTATCGGAACCACTAGTTGATCACCAGCCGTAGAGAAGTGAAATGGTTCGAAGAAGTTGATGTAACGTGAGGGCCGAGGGGGTACCATCACACTGGTAGACCACAACGAAAATAAAAAAAAAAAAAAACGAAAAGAAAGACAAGTACTTAGACCCTGCCAGAGTAGAAAAAACTATGGAATATTAAAGTGACGGTGATACTAATTGTAATCTGAGCTTCAAAACGATCTCCCAAGTCTTGATAAAAGGAGTGGAAGGATTAAAAGTCGAAGGACGAGCAGAGACCATCCAAGCCACAGAATTATTGAGATCGGTCAGAATACTGAGAAGAGTCCTTATGACCTAAGAGGACATGCTGTCACTCAGACCCCAGAGAAAGGCCATTAGCAAATGCTGGTGGGAAAAACTCGCAAGGATTAATATTTTAATAATTGTAATAAAAGATAATCCACTCACACTTTTACAAACTTTCGTAACATTAGTAAAAAAAAAACATACGATAAAAAAACTCCGAAGTACTTTTCAACATGTAGATATGGAAGATCTTACAGAATTTATTGAAAGCATACAGCGATGTCAGAGTACATTTGCTAGTCTGACGTATGCTTTTATATTTTTGATACGTTTCGAAAGACTTTCGTTTGCTGACAGATGATGACCAATGCCAGAAGCTATAATAGGATTTGATGTAAAACAGGAATTTGACTATGTCAAGGTTGATAATAGAATGTCCAAATTTATGCATTCTCTCTCTCTCTCTCTCTCTCTCCCGTCTTTTAAACATAACCCCCTTCTCTCTCTCCCTCTTTATATATCACACACACACACACTTTTATTTGCGTACTTGCATACTTAAAAGTGCATTCAATTGTACGATTAACTCAGAAAGGTTCTCACAATTTTCTCATATTTTTTAATCCAACTTTGATAGTTAGGATGCGCCAATATACTTATTTTAAAGCCCAATTTATGTCACGGGCCCACACAGGGTCTGACTTGCTCACTACACAGCATTAGAGTTTTTTCGGTGTTTCTAAGTACTCAAGGATTTTGGACAAAATCTATTTTTAGGTACCTCCTTGTCAGTGGGTCTTAGAATACGCTCTATCCATTGGAGAGGGAATAGACACCACTGAAATGGGGCATCTTGTGTCTTCCATAAAATTACTTCTGAGAGAGAGAATCTTATTCTATATCTCTGGGAGTGTAGAATATTGTCATTTCTCCCAGACACATTCTTACACGTAGTTGAAGAATCACTTACGCTTCAACCCCTTCGGTCAAAGAGATCTATTTAAAGATTATTCGTATTCGATAAAACCGTGTGAAAAAAAAAAACTTTTAAGAAGCAACTTTACAAAAAATATAAAACTGAATTTACTATGAACGCGAGTCTAAAAATAAAGTAACCCAAGAAAGGTCGATATGAACTTAATCTCCAAAATCCGTTACATCTTCATATTAATCGTTTTTCTTTTAGTTCCAATGAGGTTTCTAACTTACTATATCATGGGTAGGATTATTTAAAGAAATACGTCAGAATATTCATTCAGTAAGAAGGAATCCTGAAAAAAAAGTCTTAACTAAAACAAGATATGTTGGAAGGTTTAAGAAAACTTGAGAGAACTACGACGAAGTGGAATATTATGTTCATTTTATGGCTTAGGTCATTTTTATCATGGTCAGGACAAGAACCTTTCAGCAGTGGTAAATTAAGAACTTTTTTGTACAATGATAGATCGTAGATTTGATATATAAATGTGTTTCTTTTTCAGTGTGACTAAATCTACGCCTGATTTTTGTAGAATGACATATTAGCAATATCAACTATGACTCTATTAGGATCGGTTTGTGATATGAACTGGTTGATCATCGCTTTAGAATGATTGTCCAGTCGGTTTGGGCTGCAGAATACACTGACTGCGCCTCTGCAGAAGGGTAAGACCCCTGCCGATGAGTGTACTGAATATGGCGCTAAACAATCTAATAGTGAGGTGTGCGTGAAGCTGGGGCTTTGGGGAATGTGGAGCAGCCCTTCATTGCCATTGCTCGCCGGCCAACTCTGGGCGGGAGTGGTTGCACCTGATAGGGCGCTATCTATGGGTTGAATAGAACTAAGTTGCATACTTATGTTAAACTGAATTGTTTTAATCAGAACAGTTTGACTAAACTGAATAGCTTGAAATAAAAATGATTTTGACAATTAAAATACGTACTTATACTGGACTGAATTGTTTGGAATAGAACTGTTATTGACATTGAAACTATACTTACACTAAACTGAATTGGCAGAATTAGAACTATTTGAATAAACTAGATAGCTTGAAATAGAAATGTTTTAGACAAACTGTGTACTCATGTTAAACTGAATTGTTTGAAATAGAAGTGACTATTTGCATAAAAATGGACTGGGCATTTAATAACCTTTAAAAGTTGATATTCCATAAAACCAAACAAACAAAAAAACAATACTTATACTAAACTGATTTAATTGAGTAAGAACCCTTCGACTAAACTAAATAGCTTGATATAGAAATGTTTTGGAGTATTAAACCGTACTTATGCTAAACTGAATTGTTTAAAATGGAACTATTTAGTTGTATAAAAATAGATTTAGTATTAAATAACCTGCAAAGTTGATATGTCATAAAACCCAAACAAATAGATTTTTTAAAAATCATTGGGATATCAATTTGAACAAAGACTGGTTAGACCAACATAAATCAAATAGGAATAGATAGGGCTTATAAGTTTGTTTTTTTTCTGATGGATAATAAAATGGATAATTGTACGCCTAGAAAATCAGCTTTAAAAAAGTTTACCATAATTCTGAATCGGAACTCAGACTATATGCATTAATACAAAATAACAAAGACACACTGACATAGTTCAGTGTTTTTATGACCGAATCAATGACTGAGAATTCGTTTCTTCAGTCTGCTTCATGAATAAGACATTTCGCCTGAAACAGTATATATGAATTGCATATATAAATATTGCCAAAATAAACAGTTTCTTGATTAACAGGACATGAACATAACTTAAAAAAAAACATATTAGCAGCATATGTATATATTTTATATCGGTTGAAAGAACAATTGCTAAAGATTCAATGAAAGTGCGTTCACTCTTCGCTATAAAAGATGATTACAGACATTTCTGCAAACATTACTTCTGAAAAACGGATCTTTCCCTCCTTTATTGAGAAATGCCTCATTGCTCGTTTGTATATAAAATGTCTATAAATTCCTTTTCGTATGACTCGACGTGGTTTACATTGCTTTCATCTCTTCTTTGATATCAGCGTTGTTACTTTTTGCTTTATTTCACACACACACGTGTCTTACCGAGTTTTCTTCGAATCCTTGAATACGTCGACTCAGCAAATGACTGGGGACGTTTAAGAACGACCTCTGGACATTTGTCATATTCTTAAAAGCATAAGAACTGTATATATCCATGTATATTTGAACTAGATTGATGCAAACTTATCTAATGAAGATACACTTATGATACTCATAAAAATATACCCTTGATTCATTTCTTTTTGTGTATCTTGTAAATTTCAATATATATATATATATATATATATATGCAATAAATCTTACGAGATAATAACTATATATATATATATATATATATATATATATATATATATATATAGTTAATTTTATTTTAGATAATATGCATCAGTATTTTTTATATTTTGTGAATGATTTCGAATCAAAATAAACCCCAGTTGGCATTCTTTGTAGCTGTACAAGCCCAATTACACTTCTTATTTTCTTTTTGATTACAAAAGTGTTACCGTTTTATTTTTGTTCATACACATTGCTGTAGAGTTTGGCATTGTGGAATTGATCCACTGAGAAGTGTTTTAGAATCTGAAATTTGATAGTACTGACAAATAGTATACTCAAAAACAAAGAAGTGTCATAAAAATGGAAACGCATTCACTCCGGGACAGTGAGATACAAGTGGATCACCCAATCCCGGCCGGAAGACCATATTCTATTCTGATTAAGAAGAACATAATTTGTTATCTTATGAATTTTGCCGTTTCAACACAGCACGCAATGAAAATCAAAGGAAACGCAAACATCGACAAATACCTAGACCTTGCCAGAGAGCAAAAGTTTTGCGGAATTTGATGATGACATATATGTCAAATATAGTTTGATCACTTAGAACAGTCTGAAAGTACCGGTGAAAGAGACTGGCTGAAGTGGAGATCGGACGAAGAATTGATATCATCGAGACCACAGCACTGTTAAAATTACCTAGGATAATAAGCAGCTTTCTTGAGACTTGCAGATACTTGCTGTCATTCATAAACCAAGGAAAAACAATTAGTACTGGTTGAAGTACTCGCACTGTATGAAAAATAATATGGAAACACGCTGTCACTCAGACACCAGTGAAATAACATGAGTTAACGCAGGTGTAAAAACATCACGAGAAATATAATAGTGGTAATGTTAATACGTCAAGAAAAGGAGGAAGAGGACTCGCCAGCATAAATGATTGTGTGAATGTATCAATACATGAACTAGAACTTTTTTCCTTCTGTTTTCTGCTAGACTTTCTGTTTTTCGTTGTTTCCTTGATGAGCTTGATGACTTCGTCGGGTATCTTGTATATTCTGAGATTGTCTATTTTCCGGGTTTGTGGGACCATACGATATGTATACCTTTTTGAAGTCAATCTATGCAATAGCTAGGTCTTTTCATCTAGTTTTGCTCTCTTTGATGATGTCTTCATCAATGTATATTAGATCTCCCATCCCTCTTATTTCCAAGTGGCATTTTTTCTGTTCTTCAGGGAACTGTGTGCGTCTTATTAGTGAATTGTAGTCTTAGTATATTCCACATCACCACTAGGCGCGTTATGAGTTTGTATTGTTAGGGGCAGTCCTTTTTGCGGGGTCTTTTTGATCGTTGTGATTTTTTTTGTCTTCCATCCCGATATGCCTGTATCGTCTAAGCATCTATAAATTTTGAGAGCCAGTCTGTTGTGGATTGAGGTTGATTTTTAAACCAGAATCCACGTAAGTCATCGAGGAGTGGTGTTTTCCAATTTGGGACTTTTTTGAGAAGTACTCAAAGGGAATCGAGATGTATTTTCGCCTTACGACCTTCTTCGAGTCCCTCAGACATTTTTTTTCTTGTTGCTTATCCATTCGTCTTTTCTCTTATATATTCAGCTTTTCTCTATGAACATATTTGTATGTACTAATACGTTCTCCCCCTACTTGCTGGTAGAATTTTCTTTCGTTGTTTTGAAATGTCAAGTTTTCTCAATATCGTTTGATCTTGTCTTAGTATCTCTTTAGTCTTCTTTCTTTCGCCAGGATTTTCTGATTTATTTCCTCAGATTTTAATATTTGTTTTATTTGTTATGTTGCTTTTCTATTTTCGTCCCAACATATTGCAGCTTTCTTCCTTTGTCTTAGCATTTTCACTTATTATCGAAGATTTCTAATTTGTTTTCCAGTCTAGACTCTCATACAGGTTTTGAGTTTCTTGTCGTGTTCTTTAGGGAAACAACGATTTTTGCTCCGACTAAATTTAATCCAATAATTCGTTTAATTCCGTGATGTTGTTTGTTGAGAAATGTGTTAACAATTAGTCTTTTTTATGGTTTCTACCTTGACCTTTTCTTCATTCTTGATTTTAATTTTTTCTTCTTTTCAGGCATAATTCTCTTAACATTTTTTTTTTTGTATTCATTTCTTCTTCTTGTGTTTGTGTTTATTCTGTTTGGTTTGGGTGTGTGGTGTTTCAATTTTTTTTTTAACTTTGCGTTTCAGTTCATTTAAAGGGTTCTTGTTTGCAGTATTTAGCGTCTCTGTTATTGTATTAGGGTCTTCTTGGCATGGTTTTCTTTTTATTTTTGGTGTATTTCTTATAGATCATGGTCTGAAAACCAACTTTCTTTATTATCACACTAAATAGGTCAGAGAATTTTTGGCTTGTCATTTTTCCAGATTTTATCCTTCTTGTTCTATACCCACTTTTTGTATGGTTGCTCCTGAAATAACAGTGAAGTACAAGTTTGATGTCTTCCCAAGTCAATTTTTTGATGGTGTGCTTGGTTCTTAGTTTGTATACCTGAAAATAGAAAAGCTGATATTCGCAAGATGGTGTTCGGGTCCTTCTTTTTGGCTATCAAGGGAGGACCCGGCGATCATGACACCCAAATCCCACGTTGAGTTATGTTTGAATTCATCATTTTATAATGGGTAGTCTTTTTTGGCCATATCAGACCCGGGGTTTGTATATCATCTGTGCTCTAGGCACAGATTTGACAATGGACCCTTTAAGTCAGTGAACTCTTAAGCTGGTCACGAGAAGAAAAGTTTCGTTGTAGATTTTTTAAGTTCTTATTTAGTTTAAGTCCGGAGTGAACTTTTTAATTTTTTTATTCTCTATCATATATTTTCCAATGAGTGATATTTTATATTTTAAAAACTGAGCTATTTAGTGGCATTATTGTATTGTGATATTGGCTGTACCTTTTAAGAATGTATTAAGTGTCTTCTTGTTACAGATAAGTGGTTTCGATTTAAATGTTAATTTCCTGACAAGGAAGATTATTCTATGGTTGGATGTCCTTATCCTATGTCCTTTGCCCTTTTCCCTCCTCCTTACAACTACTTTTAAATATTCTAGTATTCTAAAAAAATTATTGAACTATCTTTTCATATTTAGAAACACAGTCAAAAGAATTAAGGAAAAACTTTTTTTCGATGTTACAGCTAGAGAAACAAAATTATGTATTTACCTGTTCATCTTCTTTCAAAAATTATGAGAGATATTATAGAAGTTCATTGGCTTTTTCCTTTCGATATTTTAGTCATTTTTTCTGTCTAAAGACAGAAATCATAGTCTGTTTTATTTGTAAGGTTTTAAAATTATCAGATGACTACCACGATTATTTTATCTTTTTGTTTTAACTGTTCCTTTCATATGCCATTTCCACTGCTTTTTATTGCAACTTTAAAATATACTTATATTCTATTAAATTGAATAGCACTATATTTCTATATTCAGGGACAATGTCTATTATTATCATTATATTTACTCTAGAGTTTTTCACATCAGTATTAGCTGATGGGTTTTCACTGGAGTTTGAGTGACAGCAAGTCTCCTCAGTCTCCAGGACTCGTCTCAGTATTCTGGCTCTCCGAAGCAATGCTGTCGTTTGGATAGTCTCTACGCGTCCGCCAATTTCCAAGTCCTCCAGGCCTTTTAATAATCCTTTAGTTACTGTGCCTAACGCACCAATCACAATTGGCACAATCGTTACTTTCATGTTCCATAGTTTTTTCAATTCTCTAGCAAAGTCGAGGTACTTATCCTTCTTTTGACATTCCTTCAGATTTATTCTGTAGTCCGCCGTGACATCAAAGTCAACAATTTTGCAGATTCTCTCTTTTTTTTTTTTTTTTCTTTTTGTTGATCATTATGAGGTCTGGTCTTCTGGCCGGGATTAAGTGATCCGTTCGTATGTTAAAGTCCCATATGAGTTTATGAGAGTCATTTTCTAGGACCGGTTCCGGGTGTGCATCATTATTATTATCATTATTATCATTATTATTATTATTTACGATTTTTTTTTGTCGAAAACAACAACTTTAAGAGTACCTAGGTAAAAGGCGAATGAGTACCAAAGATCTCCCTGAAAGGACAAAAATTGCTCACTTCAAAGTACAAACTGTATTTATAGGAATTATATATCAACAGCACTTGTATGAAAAGGACATTCACAACAAAGGTGAGCGTCAAATGCGCAGATCAAAATTGGTTGTATATACGAGGCTTGAATCAGTGTCTGATCAATCTCGTTTGGATCACCCGAAAGAGAAAGTCTGATATCAGAACATGAGAAAACTATCACTATAACACTGATGATGCGGCCAAAGGAAATTATATATATATATATATATATATATATATATATATATATATTATCACTGATATCATTATTATTATTATTTATTCATTAGAGTTTTTCACATTAGCATTAACTGATGGTCTTTCATTGGAGATTGAGTGGCAGCAAGTCTCTTCAAGTCTCCAGGACTCTTCTCAGTATTCTGGTCGCCTTCAATAGTGCTGTTGTTTGGGTGGTCTTCAATCGACCGCCAACTTCCAAATCTTCCAATCCGTTTAATAAACCTTTAGTTACCGCGCCAAAAGCACCAATCACAATTGGTACAATCGTCACCTTCATGTTGCATAGTTTTTTTTCAATTCTCTAGCAAAGTCGAGGTACTTATCTCTCATTTTACATTCTTTCAGTTTTTCTGGCCGAGAAAGGGTGATCCGTTTGTATATGAATAAGTCCCATTAGAGTTTGGTGGTGTCATTATCTAGGACAGGTGCTAGGTTGTGCATATACCATTGGTTGGCATGGTTGAATTTCATTTTCTTGCACATTTCCCAGTGGATCACCTTGCCCACCCAGTCGTGTCTAGCCTTGTACTCTTTCGGTGTCAATTTTCTGCATTCGCTTATTATGTGATTGATGGTTTCCTCTCTGTCACCACATAGCCTACATTTGCTATATTGTTGCGTCGTATCTATCCTCGCCTTGATATGATTGGTTCTAATGGCGCTGTTTTGTGCTGCTATTAGGAGATATTCTGTTTCTTTCTTTCCTTTTCTTAGCCATGTCCAGGTTTTGTCGCATGAGATTTTGTTTATCTTAACCATGTCCAGGTTTCGTCGTGTGAATGTTAGAAGATTTTGTTTTAACATTCTACCAAAGAAGACGTTCGATATGCCTTAACAAAACGGTCTTTGAATTTTCTTATTGATATCTACGAAGCTTTGCTTAGTCTAAAGAAAGGCCCAATTTTGGTGATAGTAGCAGTACTTTCACTGTGACTTCATCACAAGTCTTGAATGTTTAATTCCTTCCCCAGAATCCAATATCTCAAATTAAAAGAGAAACTATGTGTTCCCCACCATATACACTAATACAAAGACAGTCATAAGACTCAAACAGAAAGTAAAGAAAATGCATTTGTTGTGGCACTTCTTATAAAAGTAGAACTAAATCAGATTTCTGTCTAAAATTCGGTGGAAGCAAGAACCATAAAAATGTGAGAAATATACGACAAATAAAAAATTCGAGTAAGACTTAGCACATGTGGAACGCTTTTCATATAATAAGTTGGCGACCACAGTCGACGGCTACCCGAATCCTCTCCTTTAAATAGTTATTACACCAAGGTGTATGGGATTGTGCTATTCTTTTCCTTCGATTGCCTTTGATCAATAAATGCCGTGTGTTAAGCTAAGAAGCATCAAGTACCATTTTTTTGAGTCTTTCGTATAATTCGACCTAGGATAGATACCTGGAAAATACTCTACCCACAAGACAAATCGGCCGGTACAAAAGTATTGAATGGTACGGTGAAGCTGACACCTGTGTAACTAAATTTAATTAATTGTTTCTCAAAACCTCATGTCATTATTATAAGAATTGATTTTGAATAAATACAAACTTTCATCCAAAGATAGCATTTTTCTAAATTTGAAAAAAATCGATAGTCAACAGTCAGATACGAAGGGCTTACTAAAATACTTTTTAAAAATAATTTTAGGTTCCATCATGCAATACTACATAAGTATTTAAGTACTTTTCTGATTTAAGAGAAAACGTTTTTATAAGATTTACGCATATATATATATATATATATATAAAGAGAGAGAGAGAGAGAGATTGGGAGAGACATAAAGACAGACAGGGACGAAGCGAAGGATGGGTAGATATATAGATATATAGATAAAGATATCTAGATATTATCATGTTAGAAGCAGATTTATGAGTTTTGCTGTTTCTTAAATCGTATTCTGAATATTTCAAAATAGATTCTATATAAAATATGCATCTAATCTGATTTTGTTTTCATTGTGTAACTGAATACTCTTCTCTGTTACTATGTTTGTGCCGTAATATATATATATATATATATATATATATATATATATATATATATATATATATATATATAGCTACACAAACTATATTAATTGCATCATTTTATATATACATACAGACGCAATATTTCCCTATCTATAAATATATATTTATATACTTGCCTGTATGTTTGTGTATGTATACCAGTGTTTGTGTGTGTGTGTGTGTGTGTGTGTGTGTGTGTGTGTGTGTGTGTGTGTGTGTGTGTGTGTGTGTGTGCCTATATACAGACGCTTATCGATTCGTTTGCGTAAAATTACTTGTCCGTATCAAAGTAGAAATTCATATCCTATCAACTGATAAGTTATTACGGATTTTAACTTCATTTCTATGTGTATTTCTGGTTGCGTGTTGGTTTTCATTTCTATGCAGCATTGTCAACAGTTGACTCGATTCAAGCAACGGAATACCAATTGCAACTGGATCTTTCCCGGCTGAGACAATTTGCGACCGGACACGTTCGAAGGTGGGGCGGAAAGAGGTTGGAGGCTTTGTTTTGGCTGGTGTGGGGAATCTGAGAAAGCTTCTTTCAAACAAACAATTCAGCTGAAGAGATAATAAATCTTAAATTATGAACTGAGTCAAATATCTTCCGCGAGCCGAACAAAAATAGTTTGTTTAAATAGAAGTGAATCGGGTTTCTCTGGGATCATCGCTCGTGACGCCATTGGCCGTCGGGTTTCTAAACAGAGAAACATCAACTTTTTCTTCGAAAGTATTTTGTGGATCACTGCGCAAAATATTGACCAGCATGCATTTTGTAGATCTTGTGCCAACCTTGAGCCGGTAAAGCAATATGCAATGTTATTATTAAATTTCTATAAAGAAAAGTTGATTAATTATACATAGATACGTACATATATGATATTAAGATCCAACAGAAAATGTTGAGGCTACTATTCTTGAGCACTGAGTAGCTCTTCATTGCCCTTATTCATAGGTCCACTCTGACCCGAAGTATTATTACCTCTTAGCATGTTTGTAACAAATAGATTTGTTTAAAATGTATTTGTAGTTGATAGGACCGTGTTTGAAAAAAACATGAATAAACATCTAATGAAAAATATGAAAATGAATGTACAATGTACACGGTTCCATAACCTCCATACATAAATAGCCCAGTTGGCTTGGGCTGTACAATAGGTTGACTGCATCTGTAAAGAGAGTTAATACTACACAACGAGTCACCAAGACATAACACGAAACTATGTGATGGTAAGACTCCAGTTCTGGAGCTTTGGGAAATGTAGAGTACTTTTTCTTTACCATAAGTCCACAGGCTCCTCTGACTCGTAATGCTAGTACCTGTTAAGGCTCTATCTATGGCCCAAATACATATCTTTAAACATTTACTATACTGGAAACTTTAACTGGGGCAAATATAACTATTTGTGTTTAATAGCAATACTTTAAACCATTTAATTGTACACAAAAAAAAATGAGCCCTTGTTCGTGTAAAAATTGATACCAAAAAGCTATTCGTTGTCTAAATTTCTGAGACGAAGCTTGATGATTTTTATCATTTAGGATTTTCGCACTATTGTCTTCATCTTTATTGTTATTTCCACTACGTTTCTGATTGTCTCCTTAGAAGCAGGACTCGTAGCGTAACGGTTATACGCGTTGGTTCCCTAAGCTTTTAAGGAGACAATCATCTGGAGGTTGCAGAACTTGAACCCCTTTAATTGTGTTTAAACAAATGAGCTTTGGTTTGTTTAGAATTGATATTACCTAAAAACTATCCGCTTACAAAATAATATATATTTTATATATGTATAAACAGGATGTGGCAAGAGTTGATAAGAAATACATGAGAAACGAGCAAGCAATCAAAAAGGCCTAAATAATCGTAGATGGGTTGACATGCCATTGAAATCAGTCCAATCATTCAAACAACAAAAAAGAGAACAAGAAGGACGTGTGTGTGTGTGTTATTTATTTTTTTAATTGTTGCATTGTTACAATCATGATAAATATACATGCGGAAGCAGAATCAACAATAATGACGAACGAACACACTTCTTTAGAAAAACATACCTCTCACTTTTTTCGAAAGGGTTGCGAAAGGGTTATGTGTGAGAGGTGAGTTAGAGACTGAACAAACTGCAACATATTGGCCCCCAGTTCTTTTGTCCCCAGCAGCACCTCTTTCTCATTCTGCTGAGCCGCTCAATCCGGGGTCCTAAGGGCCCATAGCTCTCTGCTGGGTGTTGGTTCTCTCTACAGGATCTTATCTCCGACCAACTGACTCCAACTAACTGAACATCCTGTCGCACCGGGTTATATCATTGTTTGACACCCATCTGCTTCCTGTAAGCGTCACATTTGCACCGAATTCAGCCCTTCCACAATTAATACTGATATCTTGGACCGGATGCACCTGTTCCTTGATTGATGGCTGGGTCGAAGATCAATATGTTACATAATTGATGTCAACTATTTTGGAACTTTAGTCATCGTAAAGAGAATTTATTTTGAAAAAGAGCTTTCCTGTAAAGTCCTTTAAACTACTTTTTATCAAATTGATGTACTATAAGAAAAATGATTAAAAATAAACTGGCGACTTAGCATCTCTATAAGTTGAATGAAGATAATTTTTTGGTATGTAAATGTTTTTAACTGGCCTTTATATAATGTCAGTTAGAGACTGTTCTCTTCAATTGGGATATATATGTTGAGCATGGAACGGATGTGTTTCAAATTATCCGTTATTCAAGTGTTTCTGTAACATCCCAAATCTGTTCATCCTATTCTAAAACAGTACCTTACAGCTTAACGTTGAATATAATCATGGTAAGTGCTTGGAGATACTTTATCTATCTATATCGTTATGTATTCATAGTCACTATAATATAATTCAACATTTTTTTATATTCTTTCTTTGTATTTCTGTTAAAATCGTGACCGTTTGAACGGAAGTATACTTCGATAAGTATTAGTTTGCTGTGATCCATAAATTTGATTCTGTATCTGGTGTCATTTCGTCTAAAGGAAAATAGGAATTCAGAATTCCAACGAATTTTTTTTATCAGTTCAGTAAATAAATTACATTTTTCCAAACCGATTCATGGTAAATGTGACTTTTTTTCTCATTGTGAAGCTAGTGAATGAATTTTATTACTTGAGGTTGTTCTTAATATTGAATGTAAGGCACAATTTAGTAGATTTTACTGGGAGCTTGATTATATAGTATGTTATTGCTTACTATCATATCTCTGAGGTTACTTGGTCGACTATTGAACAATATGCGCGGTTCTTAAAACATATCTTTTAAAGTTAGTTTTAATTCAAAAATATCTAAATAGTTCTCGTTATTTGAGTTAGATGTGAAATTCGTTGCCTTTTCCGTTTCTGATTCATCAGGAAACCTCTTCTAACGATAGAATTACTATATATATATATATATATATATATATATATATATATATATATATATATATATATATATATATATATATATATATATATAACTGTTTTCAATTTATCACGCCATTTTATTGTTAGGAGTCCTTTCCTTATAAAGGAAAATCAAAACTTTATAACGAACATCAATTCTGCAGACAGTCAGGATGTACTTTATTGATTTTCCACTCCAACATTTCACAATATTCCGAATGGCCCTGCTAGCAAACGGTTGAAAATTAGCGTATTATTACTATAAAAACTAGTGATTCCAAGAAGCCTTCACGGAATTGTAAGCTAAAATGCATTTCATAACCAAATAAACAGAAGCAACAAATAATGATGCTATTAATATTATCAACTTATTTCGAATCAAAAGCCTTCAGGAAACCCAGCCACCAATGCGTCTCATGACAAAGCTGGCCATAGGCCTTGTCAGTAACATCCTACAGAAAATACCGGTCATTGATATTTGAACAAATATAACATTCTTCTTTGACTACTCCGATTACAGAGAACATTAGGAATTTTTAACAGGAAGATCAAATTAACTTACATATTTATTCCTACCAAATATGAATAATTTAAAAACAAATCTATTTGATCCATCATTGGGACGCTAACATATATCATGGAGTTCGAGTGGATATGGGAGTCATGGTAAGGGAATTGTATTTCATACTCCTCAGATCTCTAAATGTGGAGCCTCGCCATCAGATGCAGTTTAGTGCCCTACCAAGGATACCTCTTTTATTAAGAGTTTTCCTCTCTGAGAGGGATGTATTCTGTGTTGTCTTAGGTCCAGTGACAGGGCGACTTCATTACTGAAAGAGACAGCTGTAAGCATCGAACGGACGCTCTATAACACACAGAATAGGCAGAATAATTTGATTCGACTTAAAAATAGAATCAAACTAAATACCTAATAAATTCAACGAATAAACCTTTTTTAATGTTTTATTAAGATATGTGTTCTTCATGTTAATATTTTTCAAGTAAAATTGGCAATTTCAATTAACAAAAGAAATGTTTCAATAGAGGATCCTGGGAATGACAAAAAGTCATCGAATTTCAGTTGTGATCACAGATGTTAATGTCACTTTACTAATCAGGCAACATAATCTGAGATCAACAATAATCCATCTGTCTCTCTAAATATCAACAGAAAAAAAAAGAGAGAGAGAGAGAGAGAGAGAGAGAAAGAGAGAGAGAGAAAACATTTTATTCGTTTTTAGCCAAGCCTCCCACAGAGTTAACATTTCAATGTTTAGAGAACAGCAAAGAATCCACAAATTGCAGAAGAATAATAATGCCAATACATTTTACGTGGAGAAGAAATCAGGAACAAGTAGAGAACAGAACTTGACGGTGTAAAACCAACAGTAAACTTAGAAAAACACAAATATTAAATTAAAAAAAAAATTAAAACTGGTAAGATAATATGTAGGAAAAACGCACTATGGAGATTTCTAGAAGATAGCAAAAGGATATGGTCATAGTTTAAGAAAGCTAGACTTAAGAAGAGTGTGGCTTTATGAGATTAAGACAGGTTTGAAACACAGGCACTTGTTCGATTATTGCAGTTAAACAGCGATAAATCAATTTAGTCTTTAAGAGGGTGAACATTAAGTAATTGCAGATACTGTAAACAATTGAACAAATCTTAGTAAATAACAAACAACTAACTGGGAAAAGCCAAATGGAGCTGAAAGAAAATCGAAGTAAATATATCAAAATATGCAAGGCAAAATATATAGGAAAGTAGTTGGAAAAAATTCAAACGCAAGTAAAAGAAACAAAGGCATGTAAGTAGGGATTTGTAAATGATATCTACGTCCCCCATAGATGGGTATAAAAGGATGTTGTGTGTATGTAGATACCCAAAAACATTACCTAGATGCGACACAAGATTAATTTTTAATCAGAAATAAACTGGTTTGAATGTTGAGCTTTCCCTTTCCAAGAAGGTTTGCCTTACCAAAGCTGAAGATCCTAGTCTGCCCTACTATTTACCCATAGCTGGAGGTAGAATAATTGGATTCATACCTTTCCCAAGGGTATTAGTGCTATGATAAATTCAATCAGTCTCGCCCAGGATTTGAACTCGTGTCACCGTGTCCATTTACTGCAATGATAACCATTACACCACAGGCAACTCCATTCTTATAGGGAGTAGTGCCAATAACGGTCCGATGAATCGGTTAAATATATCTTTTTGAAAATCATTTGTAGTAGATAAGAACAAAATTTCAAATTATCTGAATCAAATTTTAGAATGAAATACTCCATAAGAGGTTGATATGCTGTTAAAAAATTAAACGGAATTCAGTCAGTACAGAATTTTTTAAAAAATTATTTAAGTATGGTCGAAACATAAAATAAGATGAGCCAAATGTCTCGAACTGCAAGATGTAATATAGGAAATAGCAAGTCGGTTTTATGGCTGTAAGAATTGCCCTTTTTTGAAAGGTAGATGAATTTTCAACCCTTGCTCGTCAACATGAAAGAGAAGACCAATAAAACCGTATATCACGAAATCAATAAAGGCAACAAGTTATCTTAGAAGACATATGAATATATATACATTTGGAAATGTATGGGTATTTACTAGGACTGAAAAAGATAAATATGGAACTTTATCAAGCTTTTCAAAGTATTGAAAGAAAAAGGAATCATTGGCTGGATGGTTAAAAATATTATTTCAAAGTAGCCAAATGTTGTTTTGAATATATCCAAAACCTGAATAAGAATTTATATACAATAATGTGCTCAAAGCTGGGCCCCAGTATGTACACATTGAAATTAATGTGCAATTTTGTGATATGAGGGCATACAAAAAAGCGTGACAAAACTAATAAAAATAATAGAATATTTCAGTTACTGTTATGATTGAAAGAATTGGATTAACTTCTTTACGAGAAAAAGAATGGGTGATTATTTAATCGAAATTTTCAAAATCTTGGAATTTTCAAAGATGGTAGATATTTTCATAGTATTTCTCTTCAAACAGGAAATTTACTGTCAAATCTGATGTTAAGACTATAAACCAATCAATCTTTTGTACAAATCGAGCAATAAATCTTTGGAAAAAATTCACTAATCCGATCAAAAACGTAAATATTGAGTAGATTGAATTAGATAATTTCAAAAATAATGATTAAAAAACGAATTGAAGGTGTTTTGGGGAGCTATCGAAGGAAATTCTTAAGTGATCCCTATGTAGATACAGTATCATTATCGTACATTTTTTATATAAGTTTTTTAAATATTGACGTTAAAAGACAGTAAAAAGGAAAGATAATAAACAAATAACCAAAAAAAAAACAAACTATCAAACAAAAAAATTAAAGAAAACCTCCCCAAAAAACTGAAGTAAGGTTCATTGGAACTTTAACAAGCCATGATTTATCACATGAAATAAGACATCATCTTAAAAAAAATTGTATTTTTAAAGAGGGATTTACTTTGTTCCAGAAAACCACAGAGTGAGTTTAAATGCTGGTGTGGAACTTGAATATTTATTCCCTTTGCTATGTGCGGTAAAATTGGCGATTATGAAATTGTTTATATCCATGATATGAATAATTGAATCCATCTAAAAGAGAGTATAATTATTTCTAGAGAGTGAACACAGTTATATTATAGTGAGGAAGTTAACGAAACTTACCAGTAAGTTTTAGTGTGAAAAATTGATGAAAAAGGGTTGAAAATTAGGCGAATAATAATAGCAATAATACTACAAGAAAATATATGTATTATAATAAATGCACAATACCCGCAATGTCGTCATATCGTTATCTTCCTTATGTTTCTGACTGAAACACGCTTCAGAGTCAGACATTCAAAAGAAAAGAAAAATGAAAACACGAAACGAAAGAGAAAAACTTCATTTAAGAAAATCTTAGCGATCGGAATTTCGAAAAAAATATCAGACTTGTTGAAAAAACAAAGACGACAATTCTAAGGACGTTAACTGACTTTCCATAGAAATCAGGGTCATTTGTCTCTATTAATGATCATTTGATGCGAGGAAAATCAATAAACACATCAATATACACATATTCACATATTGGAGCATTGAGAATAGAATGCACACACACACACACACACACACACACACACACACACACACACACACACACACACACGTGCACACACACTAACGTCCACACACACACACACACGCACACACACGCACATATATATATATATATATATATATATATATGTATATATACATAAAATATTTCCCAATTCCTTTAGTTTAAAGAAAAAGTAACATTTAAAAAAATGAGACTATACTTATCAATTAAAGCTAAAGCATATATACATAGATATATGTGTGTCTCTATGTCTATGTGTGTGAACCCCCCCCCCACACACACATATATATATATATATATATCCTTGAGAAATGTACAATGTACAGCGCCTTCGCAAAGTCATGCCATCACAAAGTCAAAGAACTCATTCCGTGACTTGAAGGAATCAAGGAGAGAATAGAGAGACACAAAGTGTCTCTCCTTAATAAATTATGGTTGAATAAAAAATGATATATAAGTGTGTGTGTGTGTGTGTGTGTTTGTGTGTGTGTGTGTGTGTGTGTGTGTGTGTGTGACACATCGGTGGGACCCAAACAGGTTCTACTCTTCCGATAATGAGTGTATGCGGGAGTAATAGCAAGAGTGTATTTCACATTCCCAAAAGCTCCTGAACTAAAGCATCAATCTCAGATGTAGCTGAATACCTTATCCAGAACACTTGTTGGAGGGGTCTTACTTCTCTGTCTGGATGCAGTCAGTGCATTTTACTGCCCCTGCCAACTGGGCTTGACTTGTAGAATAGATTACTGTAAAAAGAATACTAAAAAGAAAATAAAATCTGTAGTAAATATGAACGTTCTTTGCGTGAAGCTATGGAGCTAAGCGTGTAAATAATTAAGTTCGACTTTCATAGATGCTGTATACTTCTAGCCGAATGCCACAAGTAAACTAAACTTACTAAATGTTGAATTAGTCCATCTGCCATATATAGCAGTAGCTACAAATACCAGCAGTCGAGAAGGTGGAGAGCCGCTTCGTATAACGGAAGCCAATACTATCGTTGGACTATATCCTTATTCTGTATTCACTAATCCTCTGTTCTTGTCTACTAACAGTCTCTCTGTTGGATATACTTTTTCCTGAATATATAACTCTATTTCCTAACATATCGTGGTTTGTCCTTTATTTAATACTTCAAGCGTTCACTAACCAGAATGCAGCACTAAATTATAACCTTATTCGAAAAGATCATTTTTATCGAAAAGTTCTCCTTCTCTCTACAGCATGAAAAATATCAGAATTATCGAATTTCTAATTCATACTAACAATGAAGTATGGAAATTATGAACATGTCCCACATCCTATCCTATTCATTATTTAAATAAAACTAAAACGACATTTACACGCACTGAATATTTTGCAGTATATAGAGAAGGGTTAATCTGACTTATCAAAAGTGTCAAAAGTGGTTTGCAAAGATTCATGCAAAAAAATTCTCCTAAAATGTGCAGAGCAGTTGGAATTACCAACTGAAAATAAAGACTTGTCATTGCTGAAAGTTATCATAAGATACTGTAATAGGACGGTAGCTTTTTTTTAAGGAAAATACCGAAAATAAAGATTTCCTTCCTTCGAGTAACAGCAATTTAAGTGTCAGACGAGAAAATCATCATATGCAACAAACACAGTACAGGATATACCAACAGGTTGTCTGTTTAAAGACAGCCATGAAATTGTGTTCATATTATTAATGGAAAAAATTAACCTCTAGTCTTTATCATCCATTGCTACCGGGAGGTCTTCAAGGCTATATCCTGTATCGGCACAGAGCTGTTGTATATATGTTCTAGCTGGTCGTCCTGCCTTTGCTCGTCCCAATGAAGGGTCCACTGGAGTACATTGCTTATAAGTTCGTCCTTACTTCCCCAGCAGTGTCCGGCATGCATGGTTCATCTAATTTGGATGGTTTTCGTGATGAGTGGGAAGGTGACCGTACAGCTGCTGTTTTTTGGGGTGTTGCCTCCAGGACTTGTTCAATACAGCCGGCAGTATTATTGTGTTAATTATAATATCAACAAAAACGGATCAATCAAATTCAAACGCTGATTGGATTAATACCTTTTCTCTCTTTTTCTTTCTTATGTCACGTACTAGACTACTCTGAAAGTTACTCCACTCTACTACTACTACTACTACTACTACTACTACTACAGATGATAAGCAAGTGTCTGGCTCCGGAAATATATCTGAACAACAAATTTATTTGAAAATTTTCTCTTTAAATTTTGGTCGATAAAGCGAATGACGATAATATTTTTTCCGAGTTATCAAAAAGTTTCCAGACATATATTTTCATTCAAACCAAAGTTCTTAAAAAATTAAAAAAAAAAGAAAAAATAGAGAAACGTCTAAAGCTGTAGAGAATGTTACTTATAGAATTTTACATAGTTAAACAATTGTTTTAAATGAATTAAATTTTGAAATCCATGATTTAAAAAAACATCATAATCGAGGCTAAAGATTATACAGGGCAGGTCATTACACATTTTGCGAGGAATCAATGCCTATGAGGTTATTTGACGATTAAAAATAAGATATATTGAGACTGCGTGGTGGGGTCCACAGAAAACCTGAATCAGATGAAGGGTATCGGAAATTATATATATGTATATAGACGTAAATGATGGAATTATTTACTTACTTGTATATTCGGTATATTATTTACTTATTTCTTGGCTTGAGATGGGAGAGCATCAGTCGTATTTACAATTTGAGTTTACAGGGATTGACTGAAATCATACAAATCGCTCAGATGAGAGTGTCGAATGAGAGTAAAAATAAGAAAAAGAAATTGAAAGAGCATCTAGTTGTATGGGGCTGTAGAATACAACAACAACATCTCTATAAAGAGGTAAGATCCCCAAATGAGTTTCCTGGATATGAGATTAAACCATCTGATGGCAAACTCCAGCTTTAGAGATTTAGGGACTGCAGAGTACCAATTTATTGCAATTACCCTATGTCCACTCTGACATCGAAGTGGTAATACTTGCTAGGGTCCTATCTATGGGCAAAATAGAACAAACTACATGCAAATAAATGACTGATATTAAATTCTGACAGTTATATATCAAAAGCTGGAACCATCCAGTGTATGCAAAAAAGAGATCTGGCTCGTTTAAGAATATTTTATACAAAATATGATTACACGTCATATATATATTTGATATATTTACATAAAGACGATTTGGAATTGAATAACATTCAGTTGTTGATATGCCCTGAAACCAAACCAACGAAACCAAATTAAATGATGACAAATCAAAGGGTAAGAAAAATGGAATAGAATAAAAGAGTGAGAGGATAATGTCAGGGGTCAGAGAACTCTTAAATGAGTGTACAAATACAATGAAACACTGAAAGGAAGGCTATAAATCATACTAAAAGAAGAATCAATTTAAAAATTAGACACGAAAAGAAATGCAGAAAAAGACAGACAGGCAAAGACAGAGAGGCAGAGATTACTTAAGCAGTGTAGTCTAGGTGGTCATTATTTGTGATGACTATATATATCATCATCATCATCATCATGTCGTGCCGCCAGCACGGATATCCCTGACCCTCTCTCGCCACTTCTCCCTATCACTTATCGCCTCCGGCAGGTCTTCAGGGTTGCATACTGTGTCCTCACATAGCTGTTGTATGTAAGTTCGAGCTGGTCGTCCTGCTTTTGCACGGCCATATGTGGGAGTCCATAGGAGTACATCACTTATGAGCTCGACTTGCTTCTCCAGCAGTGTCCAGCGTGTCTGGTTCGTCTAACTTGTATAGTTTTCGTGATGGGGGGCAAGTGTCCGTATATTTGGTGTCTCGTGGGGTGTTGTCGGCAGGACTTGTTCAATACTGCTCTCAAGATTCTTGTGTAGTTTCCGTCAAGTTTCTTCTCCAGCCGTTTAGTTAGCGTCCATGTAGTGCATCCATATAACAGTATCGATACAACCGCTGCCTGGAAGAAACTGTGTTTCATTTTATGGGTTAGGTCTGATTTCCATATGATCAAGAGCCTATCGATAGCCGTCCATGCCTTCCCTGAAACCAAACCAATGAAACCAAATTAAATGAGGACAAATCAAAGGGTAAGAAAAATGGAAAAGAATAAAAGAGTGAGAGGATAATGTCGGAGGTCAGAGAACTCTAAAATGAGTGTACAAATACCATGAAACACTGAAAGAAAGGCTATAAATCATACTAAAAGAAGAATTAATTTAAAAAAATAGACACGAAAAGAAATGCAGAAAAAGACACAGAGGCAAAGACAGAGGGGCAGAGATTACTTAAGCAGTGTAGTCTAGGTGGTCATTATTTGTGATGACTATATATATATATATATATATATATATATATATATAACCAGTCAAAAGTATTTGCCACTCTGAAATATTTCATTTATCATTCTAAAAGTGTTTTATATGTAACGAGTAAAGTACCACAATGGCTTTTTTATTATATTAAATGCAAATCCTCCAGAGCCACATTAAATACAAAAAAAAAAAAAAACACAAACTTGTAAAAATTTGGATTCATCAAATGATCACTTTTGGCTTCACAGATGTTTGGCATTCTTTGCACCAAAAGGTGGAGATAGACTGAAGATTGTTCTGTCCAGTTTTCCTATAGAAGTTGCCAGAGCTGAACCACAGTTGTGGGTTTAGCTCTGAATTTTCGGTCTAATCATCCCACACCAGTTTAATGGGATAAACATCAGTCCACTGATTTCGCCGGGCAAGACATCGGTTTAAGGACGTGTTGTTCCTTTTAGCTTTTAATTTTTCTCTGGCAGAGTTTACTAATAGGCTTCGGATCATTATATTGAATCAGTGCAAATCCTTGACCCTCAAGACACATTCTTGATAGAATTGCGTGATACTGTAGAATAGACGGTCTGATTCCAATTGCCTTTCACCTGGGGCGAATCCCCGATTTTACAAATGGCAAACCCCTCAAAACAGAGCCTTCTCCATGCATTACTATTGGAGTGATAATAGCGGCTGCAGCTATTTCCCCAGCTCTTTGCTTCTCATAGACACTCTTATTTAATCTAAAAATTTCTTCAGTCCAAAAGACAGACCAAACCAACGAAACCAAATTAAATAAGAAAATATATGAAACTATTTAATTATTTGCAAATGAAACTATCACGGTCAGAAAGGAATAATTGAACCCCTTTAATTATGTTAAAACAAATGAGCTTTGATATTACCTAAAAACTATCCGCTTACAAAATAATATATATTTCATAGATTAACTATATTAATTATGATATAACTGCGTTCACTCTCTAGAAATAATTCAATTATTCATATCATGGAAGTAAACAATTTTATAATCTCCAATTTTACCGCACATATCAAAGGATTGAATATTCAAGTTCCACACCAGCATTTGAACTTACTCAGTGGTTTTCTGGAACAAAGTCTATCCCTCTTTAAAAATATATATTTTTTTAGGGTAATGTCTCATTTCATGTGATAAATCATGGATTATCAAAGTGTTTTTTTTTTGGGGGGGGGCTTCCTTAATTTTCATGTTTAATAGCTTGTTTTTGTTTATTTGTTTATTATGCGAAATAAAATATTTCAAAGTGGCCAACACTACTTTATTATCCAGTATTTGTGTGTGTTGACCCACTGGAGTCTTTAAGACTTGAAGCAGTCAGCCTTCTGTCACGTAAGCTGGTGACTCTGATGAAATTATCTTCTATTCTTATTGTTGCTTTTGGTCAACCAGCCCTACTTTTGGTTCTGTTTTGTCCCGTTTCCTAATGTCTCTTAAAGGTATAATCCACTGTTGTTCGGGGAATTTCTATTTTTAGATTTAAAGAAGAAAAACATCTTCACATATGTTTCAAAAGGTATCTGGTTATACGAAAGTCAAAATTACTGAGGAAGACTTATATTTAGTCTAAGTAAAAACTTCATGGTACTTAACTTGTTTCATTAAAAAGAATAATTTTAAGATTAAAAATAAAAAAAATGAGGGTTGACAAATAATTTTGCATGGTAGTATATATATATATATATATATATATATATATATATATATATATATATATATATATATATATATATATATATATATATATATAGTGGTGGAAATAACTATAAGTCACCATATTGAATTGTTAATACTTTTCTTATTACAGCACAAATTCCTCTGAAAATTTGCGAGTGGTCCCGAGATCTAATGGGTATTAGTATACATATTCGATTTTATAAGGACTTCCCACCCAAAAAATTATTTTAAAAATTACAATTTCGAGGCAGGAAATAAGTATAAGACAGTTTAGAAAATTCGTATTTAACAGCAAAATTTCATTCCAGTACTGTTTAGAGCAAAATTTCAAATTTTCTCTATCTTTGAATTGACGTATATTTTTCTATACTCTTCTTGACCAAATTCCCCCCAAATTTTCTTTTGGGTTTAAATCTGGAGACTTAGTGGGCCATTCCAAAACCTCAATATCATTTTTGTTTTAAACCAGTCTTTCGTGAGCTTAGAAGTGTGTATGGCTGCATTGTCCTCTTGAAGAATGACATTATTGGTGTCTAGACGATTCATAACTGTGAAAAGACTTTTTCCAACACATCGATATACTGAGAAGACTTTTGTTTCCCTTCCATCACAACTAAATTAGCCTTTCCAGAAGCTGAAAAAGCCCCCTCGAACCATAACAGATCCTCCTCCAAATAATCATTTTGAAAACAGCTGCTTCTCCTTTCTTAAATCATGCCAAAAACACTTGGAGCCGTCGGGCCCATCCAAATAAAACTTTTTCTCGTCGGAAAACACCACGATTTTCCATTTCTCCTTTTTCAATGTTACTTTTTTCTTTACCCAATCCACCTCGATTTTTCTTGTTTTTAGTAGTTAAAGCAGGTACTGTCTTCCTTTTTCGACATACGAGATTTGGGGGTAAATTCTGAGATTTTTGCAGATCTCTTGAGCTTGATTGTCCTTTAGAAGCTTCACGAAAAAGTCGACGTCTGGCTGCATTTGTAATTTACGGTGGACGACCTGGGCGTTTTCTGATGTCAAACGATTCAGGGTCCTTTAGATAATTTTCACAACTGTTCAGGAGCTCGAAAGTTCTCTTGCAATGAAACTGATTGATTTCACCTCCAGTTTGTTGGCAGGAATGTACCCTTTTTCATTTTCATTAAGGGGGTGTTTATAGGCATTTTGCAGTAACTTTATTCAATTATGAAATGTTTAAATAGGATAAAAATCAGGATAAGAGTATTTTTACGATCTGCGCATGTACTTATTCTTCCTTTGGCATTATGAAGTAAACCAGATATGCAATTTTTCAAACTGTCTTTTACTTATTTCCAGCCTCAAAAACGAAATTTTACTAATAATATTTTTTGGTAGAATTATTTATACTAATACTCATCGGATCAAGGTAACACACAAAAATTTTCAGAAGAATTTGTTCTGTAAAAAGATTACTTATAATTTAATATTTATTTTCACCACAGTAGATGAATTTGTAAAATTCTGCATATCACCATGGGCAGCTCTCTCATTATTCTATTGTAAGTCTTGTTAGCTTGACCTATACACATCCCTGTCCACCCCCCCATATATATATATATATATATATATATATATATATATATACGAGGTGCTAATACAGTAATCGTTATCATCAAAGGAAACGAACAGAGCGACTAGAATTCGGATTCACGAAGAAGATATCCGCATTCCAAATAGAACTAATACCCCTAGGAAAGGCATGCCCCTTAAATTTGTCAATCTAGCTCTCAGTAAATAGTAGGGCAGACTGGCAATTTAAACCTTGTTACTGAAAGCAGTGTAGGAGAAGTAAAACTCTGAATTCAAACCCCAAAATTCCCCTTTTAACTTTGACCTTTTGTCACATCTTACTCGTGTGGAGTGCTTGGCAAATACTCGAACACTCACACACACGCACACACACACTTATATATATATACAAGAAAATACCAATAATACCAATAACATTAATAATGGCACTGCTAATGGAGGTAGTGGTGTGGGTAAGTTCTTTGTCGGCGAGTATTGATAAAAATCTGAATTGGCACATAATCGCTGTGTGAATGTAGATTAGCGATTGATCAGCTGTCTTAAGTGGAAGCAATTTTCCAGAGTGCACGTCTCTCTTTCTTAGCTTTTATTTTTTATTCTTTACGGTAATTGGCGGGTTAATGCCATTCTTTTCTCTTCGCAACTTCCGCTTTCATGTAACTGCCATTTTGATTCTTCGTTTTCTTCTTTATTTAACTCTGCCTCCACCACCATGACATATGCGCCTTGCACATTTGGTACAATAGAGGCGAGTGGCTATTGTTTTGTTTTGTTGTGTTTCTTTTCACTCATTTTGGCTTTTGTGAACGGTTCGTTGTTTCTCCCCATGCGTGCTTCAGAGGATTATGGTTAAATTGTAAGCTTCTGGTATTCTCTCTCTCTCTCTCTCTCTCTCTCTCTCTCTCTCTGTGTGTCTCTGAATATACGTCCGTATCCAATCTTTAAATAAGACTTTTTAAGAATATTGATTGATTGAATATGGTTTAAATATGAGTCTATATCCTGCGTGTAATTCGGATATATATATATATATATTCGAATTACATATATATATATATATAAGTGTGTGTGTGTGTGTTTTTGTGTTCATGGAAAAGTGCCTGCATAAAGAATGAAAGATTTTTGTACATGTAACCTACTGCCGAGTATATGAGAAAAAGATCATGATATAAAAAATGTTTATGTATATAGGCGTGTACGTATCTATCAATCTATCTAACTAGCTAGTTAGCTACGTGTTTGTCCGTCTTTGAATGATTCTCTTTATGTCTAAACGAAGTGCCATATTTTTTGATTAAAACTATTGATACTTTTTTTTTTTATATCTGTTTTATTTTTTTGGCGGGACACAGTATTTTGCAAGCGTAACATCATCCACATTCAGGATCATGGGGTAATGAATATTGTATCAACCAGAGATCAAATCTTGGACAAGGCTATTTGGATTTCACATTGCGCTAATACCCTTGGGAAAAGTATGGATCCAACTATCCTCCTTGGATAAAATAGCTGGTCAGACTAGACCTTTTAGCCTTGGTATAGCAACCGGCCTCTTTTATTTTCAATCATGTTAAATTCAGTTAAATATTGGCCTTATGTTGCATCATGCTTATGTGGGTGGGAGGGTTGTTAAATATATACTCAGTACCAGTCATTTCAACAGTAAGGTCCAAGAATGGGAATCACATTAAAAAGTGTGGGTGGTAGCTTAACTGTGACAAATAAAAAACTGGTTGGTACAATTCCTTTAAATGTCAAAGGGGAAAATGTAAAGAAAACAAAAATTTCCTTCGTGGTTAATTTCTTTCCCTGCTAATACATCTTCAGTTTCAATAGTTGTTCGGGTTTCTTTGATTAATGCCATATCAATATTTGCGAGATATCTAATGCGAATATAATCACGCAACTTGGCTTCTATCTCTCTTACTATGATGTCGCAGTTCAGCACGTTAGCCATAACGCCACGGGCAATCTTCACATCACGATATTTTTGAACGCACAAGATAAGTTTCATATAGAATGGTTAAGTTCTGACATAAGTAAATTTTAATTTCATTCTAATTCCTAAGAGTTTTTTTCAAGTGATAAGTTCTAGTATATATTTTCAAAGAAACAATAGATATTTTATTTGGTCATGAAAAGTGATATATGTGGTAGAGATAAGAGATAGTATCCAGAGGCATGAATTAATATGTTGGTATATCTTGCTGAGAGTATGCTTTTTGATAAAGTTCACATAAATATATATGCATTCAAAATGCGTATTTATTCACTGCGTATTTCTTGAATAGTAATCGGTTCTGATAAGGAACGTTATTGTAAAGTTGCTTGTCATGTTTTGCAATTAAATTCTGTGGTAGGTGATTTTGAATTGCCAAAGCGACCAGTTCCTGTTACGCCTACATAGTTGGCTTAAAAGTGTAAACAACTGTAAAATGTGTATATTCTAATGTATACGATAAACTGCTACTAAATTCTGTGATTATTGAAAACAATTCTTTTATGCAAAAAGCTGGTGGCAGAAGATATACTCAAGAATATATAATCCGAATAACTCTTATATCACTTCAAACGTTACAACTGTATGATGTTCTGTGACGACTGGAGTCCCTGTATGTTTAATGATCTGTGTAATTAGTTTGTTTTAAACACGCCTCAATAATGATGTTCCTGATTATGTCGATATAACATAGGCGCAGCAATCATTTGAGTAATTACAATCTAAGTTAGTCAGAGGAAAACTTGTGTTCAGAATAGATATGGAACGACATGAAAATTTCATCTCACTATCAAGGTGGTCAAAATGATCACAGTGGACGTTATTATAGTGGTATTTTCAAAGAAATATTTATATTAAGAAAATATTGTGAAATGCACAGAAAACATTTTTTTTTCTTATTTCGAGTGACTGCACCGAGTGCACCAATTAAAATTGGTATTACTGTCACTTTCATATTGCATTTTTTTTTCTGTTATCTAGCAAGGCTCATGTATATATTAATCTTTTCGCTTTCTTTCAGTTTTACCCTGTGTTCTGCGGGGACGGTAAAGTCTACTATTCATCTGGTTTTCTTTTTTGTTGACTCTCAATATGTTTGGTCGTCTGACCAACATTATGTGATACTTTTGTTTTTCAGTATCCCAGGCAAGTTTGTGCGTCTCAGTTTCAAGTTAGGAATCTGAGCTTTGTATATACCATTTGTTCGTATAATCAAATTTAATCTTCTTGCTCAATTCTTTGTGGATCACCTTCCACATCCAGTCATGTTAAGTCATGCACTTTTTTTGCGCTTATTGGCTGTATTCGGTTATTACGTGGTTGGTCGTTTTATCTCTATCACCACATTAATCTATATCTGCCACTTTGTTGTATATTATCTATTTTTGCTTTTTTTTGTTTCTCCTCATGATGTTGTTTTTAGCTGCTGTTAGAAAATCCTTTTGAGTTTTGAAGTTTCCTTTTCAAGCCATGTTCAAGTAATCTGGAGTGAGATTTGGTTTGTTTGCCGCTTGCAATGTCCATATAGTTCTTTTTTTTCTCAATTTTGTTTTCTTGTTATTGCTGTCTATTCATCCTATTGTTGTTTGTGTTATTTCTGGTGGCTGTCATCAGTCTTCCTCAGCACCTTTTTATGTACTTCTCGAGTCGTAGAATGGATGCATCGGCGCTATCTTTAAAAAGAACGTCCTCTTCCTCCTTCTTTTCTTGACACATAAAGTCTCTCTATGTTATCTCTCGGATGTAAGGCTTAATACATCGTCTTTAGTTTTCTTGTTCTCTGGTCTATTTGTTGAAGTTCTTCTCTTGATCTCTTCAAGAATTATCCTTAGTCTCTTATATGGTGTACATTCAAAGCGTTGATCTTTTCAATGAGATTTCTACAACACAGTTTGGTTACAAGTTGTTTTCTCGTTCTCCTTAGATAGTCTTTTAATTTTTTTTTTCATCTCCATTTGTTTGATGTTCCTAAGTTTTTATAGGTTTCCTTTCCTCCGAGTATCTTGATTTTTTCTTGATTTGGTACTGTTATATAGTCATCTACATCATCATTCAGCATCACAACGACACAATATCAAAGACAGATGCATGAATAAGCGACGCATGATAAAGAAGCAGGAAGTAAGACGCAAGAAGACTTCTTTAGAAAAATATTTACCTCTCACTTTATTGCAAGGGTTCGAAAGGGTTGTTCAAGGTTTGCATGTGAGAGGGTGCTGGAGACCGAACATAAACTTCATATTTTGACCCCACTGTTATGACCGTCACGTTGTGTCTTTCTTGTTCTTTTAGATGCTCAACCAGAGGTCTTGGGGTCCACTGCTGGATGCTGGCTTTCTTTACTGCATCTTATCAGCATCTTCTCTGGACCCCAGCTCATCAGGGCTTCAAACCCCATCGGCCTGGTATGGCTTTCCTTACCACATCTCGTCTAACTCTTTGGAAGTCTGCTGGCAACTGCTTTGGCACCCCGAACTCAACTGAGTTAAATAATAATTCAACGCCCACACGATCGCCCACTGGATCTTTGAAATCGGATGTTTAATCGTCATCAAGCGGAAATAACTGTCATGCAGTTCAGAGGTTACTCACTTCCAGAGCATCACTGTAGTGGCACCGTGGGACCTTCACCTTGTCCCATATTATAAGCCTTAATCCGCCCACGCGATCTCTTTCGATTACTGGCCATTGGAATGTGTTACTTCCTTCCGGTGCATCACCTTGGAATAGTATTTTTGGGCCGGGTCGAAGGTCAAAATATAACATTAATTCTGTTCCTTCCGTCATGTTCTTTTTCCCGGTTTTCATTGTTAGCATAGCCCTTTTTTCCATACTAAATTCAATCCCTGATTGTCTATTTTCATTGTTTGAATTAGGGTTTCTGATTCTTTTTATTTTTTGGCAACAGATGTCCTCAAAGCACCGATCAGTGACCGATCTTTTCTTGCGATTTAGTAAGTTTGTGTCCGCCTGTGCATTTCCTTAATATCATTGAGTGGTATCATTGCTGTCAATGAATATAACACATCTCCCTGAAAGATACCTCTCTGGATTTTAGCCACAGGAAAGATTTTTTCTCGTGCTCTCATTTCTACTCTCCAATTTTTCATGGTTTTCTCGATAAACTAAATGACATCGCCGGATATCATGTATATTTTGAGACTATTACGCAGCTTCAAGGGGGTGTCCTCGCTGTGTAATGGTTAAAACGATAGACTGCTGCATCGTAGTCAGAGTGGTCGTACTCCAGTCGCGCTATTATGTTCACTTTCGGGCAAATACCCTTGGGAAAGGTATGAACCCCCTTATCCTCCCAGCTATGTGTTAAATAATACAACTACTTTTCTTGTAGGAGAATAGATTTGGCCTTAAAAAACCTACAAAGGTTGATATGCCATTAAACAAAGAAACCAAACCAGCTTCATGGAACCACATTGTAAGCTTTTTGTAGTCAATTTACGCCATAGTTACATTTTTCTGCGTCCTTTTTCTATCCAGAAGATGTGTTGATTAATATACAGTAGCTTTCCTATTTCTAGTTTTCCTTTGTGGCATCTTTTCTCTTCCTCGAGAAACTTTCTGTGGTTATTATGGAGAAATATATCTCCTTTCTAATCTGAGCCGTTAGTCTTTTCTGTATCATACTTATGTACCTTACAGATCAATAATTTTATGGGGCAGTTCCTTTGTGAGATTCTTTCTTGATCATGGTGGTCTTTCCTTTGTCATTCATCCCGATACATCTATTTCTTCTAATCTTCTATCCATTTCGATTGACAGTCTGTCTTGGACGGAAGCGAATTTCTTAAACCAATATCCATGTATGGCCTGGCACTTTTCTATTTGGTACTTCTTTGAGTGTAACTGTGTTAATCAAGGAGTATTTTCTTTTTCGATCCTTCTTTGAGTCCTTCAAACTCTTTTTCCATGTTCGTTATACATTCAGCTTTTCATGACCTCTTCGCTCCCATATTTTGCTTCACAATTGTTTTGTTTCCCTTGCATCCGGTCGTTGATATGTCTTCGGACGTTCTTCCTCTACTTGTGGGTAGAATTTTCTTTTGTTGTTTTGGAATATACTTCATTGTCTTTATTGTTTGATCCTATGTCGCTATGTTTTTTGTTTTCCTCATTTCTCCAGTAGCCTCTGATTTATCTCTTCGAGTTGTATCATATATTCTAACTGCATTGCTTCGTTCTTTTCATCCCAACTTGTTATAGCGTTTTTCCTTGGATTGCTTTCGTAGATTTCTTATCTGTCTTTTTAGTCTAATTTTTCATCCTGATTTTGACTTTTTGATCGTGTTCTTTAGGAGAACCTAGATTGTTTTACCGACTAATTTCGTTCCAACATTGATTAGTTTGTTTAATTCCGTGATTCAGTTCGTTGAGATATGTTGATAAATTGTTTATTTCTTTTCAGTTCTTACCTTTACTCTTTTCTAGTCTCGGTTCCTTAGAGATGGTAATCTGGGCTTTTTTCAGACATAATTCTAATCATAATACAATTTTTTTCTTGTGCTAATGTTTGTTCCGTTGTGTTTGGGTGTGTGGTTTATCGATTCCTATTACTTGGCGTCTCAATTCGGTTGTAGAGTTCTTTTTTTCTGTATTTATCGTTTCGGTTACAGTATGAACTTTTGACATGTTTCCCGATTTATTTGTTGGTTTATTTCTTAAAATTAAAGGTCAGAAAGTTGCTCATTTTTTATTGTCGTCTTAGCTTGGTCAGAGAGTCTTCAGCGTATTGTAGCAAATTCTTACCAGATATCTATCATTCTTTGTCTATATCTCTTTACTGTAGGATTGCTCCGAAAATAACAGCAAAAGGAAAGCTTGTTGTGTTCCCAAGACAATTTTCTGCGTTGAAGTCTCTGATTAGAGAGTTTGCTTATGTTGTCATTTATGTACCTGGAAAAAAAACAGCCAACATTTATAGGATGCTAACCGATTCCCCCATGTTGGTTATCAATGGAGCACCTGGAAATCATGAAATCCAGACCTATTGTCTGGATCCCACATTGAATTATGTTTTGATTTGTCATGTTTTTCATGGATAGTATATTTTGGCTATACCAGACCTAGAAGTCATTTATTATCAGCGCTATTGATACAGATCTGACCAAGTTATCTTATAGTAAGAGATCATTTAAGTGTATCACAAAAAATAAACAAAACTAAAGCTAAAAAAGGGATTTATTTATTTATTAAGTTTTGATTTTATTAAACTTACAGTGGGTCTACCTTTTATTTACAGTAAAACTGATAAAAATAAATACCGAGCTATTAGCGGATAATCCTCTATCGTGATTTGGTCAACTTTTAAGCAGAAAACGATTTGTATGTTACTGATAAGGTTAGCCACTTGAGTAAGAAGATTCTCTCATTTCCCTCTTTTATACTGAACACTCACTCATTACTTAATTACGGATTCAAACAATTTTGTATATATATTAAATTTACAGTATCTACCTTAAGTATTAAAAGACAAACAGTACAAATTTTTAAGAAAACCAAAATAAAATCACTAAACCTGACTTTTCATACTATAGCAAGGCATGTTAAATATTGACTGACCTTATTATCTTTTCTAAAATCACTGATAATACTGCGCATTTTTAATTTGCTTTCTTCTTACGAGGTATTCTGTGTCTTATGAAGGATGTAATAAACATCTGGTGTTCGGTGTTGTTTCCTTTTCTTTTCTTTTTTTTTTTTTCATAATGTTATGAAGTTAGTCAAATGACTTTCTAGAAATTCCATTAAGGGCACTCTCGAATTTTAAATGTTATTTTTCTCCTTGCGAACTTTTAACACGTGCGTTAGCTAATGGTTTTTCATGGGGTATTTAGTGACAGTGAATCTATTCGGGTTCCTTGGACACTTCTATTTTATGTAATCTCAGTAATGCAGTTGTCTGGATAGTTTCGTTTCTCCCACTGATTTCTAGTTTCTCCTGTCCCTTCTTTAGTCTCTAGATGATCGTTAAAAGCGCACCAAATATAATTGGTTGCTATTCTACTCTCATATTACACAGATTTTTGACTTCTTAGGCAAGGTCCGAGTAATTGTCCATTTTTTATTTTTTTGTTTATTTCCTTTCTGTGGTCCGCTCTAACAGCAAAATACTCAAGACGGCAAATTCTTCTCTTTTTTCTTTTTAAGACTGTGTGTATTCTTCTTACTGGGATTAGGTTACCTGTTTGTATCTCAAAATCTCGGAGGATTTTATTCGTTTCATTCTCTACATTTGATTCTCGTTTGTGCATATCTCATTTCATAGTATGGTCAATTTTCTATCACTTGCACAATTCACACTGGATTACATTTACCACCCAAACATATCTAGACTTGAACTCATTTTGTGCTAATATGAAGCATCCGCTTATTCTGCGATGAAACGTTTCATTTTTCACTCCATCTAATTTACATTTGCTATTCCGTAGTATCTTATCAATTTTCGCATGTAGATAATTCACCTTTATAGCATTGTTTTGTGCTGCTGTATGAAAATATTCAGTTTTTCTGTTGAAGTTTTCAATTTGTGGCCATGTTAAGGTCTTCCAGTGTGCAATTTCATTTGTTTGTTGTTTGAAATCTCCATACATTTTTCTTCCTACTTATATTTCTTCGTTTTTGTTATTTATCTGTCTGGTCTTATTTTTCAAATGATGTTATTGGTTGCTGTAGTTAGTCTTTATTTACTCTTTTTAATGTAATTTTCGAGTTCTGTTATTAATGCGTCTACGCAAACTTCAATGCAGACGAGTTCTCTTCTACTTATTTCTTTGTACATATAACCTATCAATGTCATCTCCAGGATGTAAGGTTTTGTGCATAGTCATCTATTTTCAAGTCCCTTTTCCATTTGTCTGAGTTCCTACCTTGTCTGTTTTAAGAACGGTCCTGAATATCTTACAAAGGGCACTGCTCAAGTGTTCATCACTTTGATGAGATTTCTGCGACAAAGCTTATTTTGAAGCAAATTTATTGCTCTTCGGAAGTACACTTTTCTTATTTTTCTCTTTCATTTCAACTTGGTTGATGTCTCCGCTTCCAATACTTCCACGTACGTTGATTCTTTCCTTGCTTGATAGTTCTATTCCTTCTGCTGATTCTCTTTTCTCACTTTTTAAAGCGTGACATTTTTTGATGCTGAATTCTATTCCTATATCCTGGATGTATATTCGTATTGTTATTAGTTGAATTTCTAATTCTTTTTCATGTTTACCAAATAACTAGATGTCGTCCAGGCATATGAGATAATTAATATTATCTTTATTTTTGTAATGTTTTAGTTCACAGTGCAATTTCGAATTATTTAACTGAGAGGCATCATTGCTATTACAAATAGACATGGTAAGAGCGAATCTCACAATAAGAGGCTTCCTTGAATTTTCACCTCAACTGCTCAATCCACTTTTCAGTTTTTCATCGCTTCAGTGATTAAATTTATCTCTGTGTAGGATATTTTGAACATTTTCGCACAATCTGTTATCTAAGATTGCAGGACCAAATCATAGACTTTTTGTAGTCAATTTACGCTATGGATTTCTTTCCTTAAGGATGCACTGATCAGTGAATAATTGGTCACCTTTTCGTGTTCAAATGTGGCATCATTTCTTTTCTTCCGGAAATAGTCAGTAAGATAAAAGAGAAAAAGAGAATTCTTCTTTTATATGATCAAGATGGATTTTCTACAACATATACAGACACGTTATCAGTTCAAAGTTACTGGGGGTGGTTCCGTTTTGGGGGTCTTTGACCATAGTCATCCATTTGGGTATACTTACTTCTTCCAGGCATTTACTTAGTTGTATAACCAGTATCATGAATGGACGTGGGATTTTCAAACAGAATCCCTATATGCCATCTTGGCCTGGCCTTTTAACTTTAGGACTTTCTTGAGTGAAGTTCTAATTATGTCCAGGCGAATGTTCGCCTGTGGTCTATATCCGAGTTCTTCCGATTATTTTTTCATGTTATTTATCCATTATTTCTTTCTGTTACATTTTCTGTTCTCATATTTTACTACATATTGTTTTCTTTCTTTTGATTATTTGCCCTTGCGCTTTCCTCACCTATTTGTCGGGAGATTTTTATTTCTTTATTTCTTGCTGTTTTGTTTGTAGTGCTTGAGCCTATCCTGGTATCCTTATAGTCTCCCTTCCTTTACCAATAGCTTGAGATTTGTCACTTCCAGTGTCTGAGTCAGTGTTTTGGGCTTTTCATCCCAATATGCCGTTGCGTATTTTCTTTCCTTGGTACATTCACTCGTTGTCACTGTGCTTCGATCCTAATTTCCCATCTACGTTTTGTATTTCCGTTCTGGTTCCTAGGGAAATACCAATTTTATCAACAGTTCACTTTGCATAAATTAGCTCGTTTAGTTTAGAGGTGTTGCATTTTGAAATGTTTAGTTATAATTTGTTGACCTTTCTGTTTTCTAACTTAACTTTTTTCCAGTGTTAGTTCCTGAGGTATGGTAATGTAGTCTTCATTTCATTCCAGATTTTATTTGTTAATTAAAAATGTATCCTATCTTTCAGCATTAACATATGATTTGTAATGTTTGGGTTCAACTTGGTTAGTTTTTTAATATTGTGAGTCTCAAGTTGGTTAGGGGTATCTTGTGTCTCATTTTTCCTATCATAAAGCATTTTTAACATACAAGCTCTCACTTGAAATATATAGAACCTTATTACAACTCTATTTATTTTCTTTATGAATTAAACAAATAATGGAAAATTTAGGGCTGATAAATTCCCAGAAAACTCATATTGTGACATTGTAAACTGTAAAATACACAAAAGAAGCTATTCATGGATGAAGGGTTTTTTCAGAGACTACCACTTGAGCTCGGCAGCCACCGCATCCCTTTTCAAGATCAAGCAGTAGTCAGCGAGAAGGTTGACATCCCACTGGCCTTTGTAGCGCTATTCCATAATGCGGAAGTCTTGGTGAAAGCGCTTGCCGTGCTCTTCTCTCAAATCTTCACAATTCTTTGGAAAATAGTCCAAGTGTAACCGCATAAAGTGTAGTTTGACTGTGCCGCGAGTTGCCGGAAACTCTTCAGTTTCTTCTCAATTTCCTTCCTGTATTCCACATTCCCATTATGTCTCTGGAAGTTTGTAACTACTGACTTGAGTGTTTGCCAGGCGGACGGTTCAGCTTCAGTCAGAGCGTCGTCAGACATTGGGTTCTTCATGAGTTTTCTTATTTGATGACCGTTAAATATACCAGCCTTGAGTTTCTTCATGCTTATCTGAGGGATCTTCTCCTAGAGTAAAGCAAACTCTCTCCTTTCCCTGTCTATTGGCCTCAGAAAGTTTTTCATTGTATCTAACTTGATATGTAAGGGTGGAAGCAGTATGTTGTTCGCTTTAACGAGAGGGTGAGATTGAACGATATTTGTGTCAGGTTTTAACCCTTGTCTTATCGGCCACTCTTTCCGTCAGTCCCAGGGACACAAAAAAAAACAAGGGTACTTTGTGTAACAACCTTGGAGCCCTACGATGGAGGACTTCAGATATTACCCAATGTCCTATTATACGGCTTACATATATACACAAATACATGCATACCCACATACATGCATACATATATATATATATATGTGTGTGTGTGTGTGTGTGTTGATAGATTTTTTCGTGCATGTTTTCTTATGATAGTATGGAGGAAAATGTATGAGAACTTCGTCAATGCCCACGTAGAAGCAGTAGTAGAATACATACCAACGAAACAAAGAGCTAAACCTAGAGTATAATGGGAGATTTTATCGGTTAGAAAAAAAGCTTCCAAATGAAATGGGAAGACCCCAACCAATATCAATGCTCAGAAACTTAAAAAGGCACAAAATAAATTAACTAACATATATCTAAAAGAAAAAACAGAATACATCCGAAATCAGATCGATAAGATTTGAGACCCGGTTGAAGATAGACAATCTAGAATAGCATGGCAAATGGTAAACGAAGTAAGCTGAAAGAAGAGCCCTGCGAAAGCTAAGCTGAAAGCTACCAGCCAAGAAGTACGATTACAACAATGGAAACAACATTTCGAGAATTTACTCGGAAAACCTCAGAAAGTTACGCATGAACCAATCATGAAAATTATTAGAAAACAACTAGACATCAAAGTACTATAGTTTACACGAGAAGAACACGACTCAGTACCAAGATCAATTAAAAATAGGTAAGCAACAGGGTTTGATGAAATACCCCTAGAAGTGTGGAATACCAGCGAATTTGACGACATACTACTCCGACACTGAATGCCATATATAATCAAAACACAATAGGCAGATGGACAAAGGAATACATCTTCACTTTTGCTAAGAAGGGGGACCTCAGAATAGTCTATAACTACTGAGGTATAACCCTTATATCCATAGCGGCCAAGAGCAACAATGTTCTACAATGCAACTGCATAGAACCGAAAATTGAGAAAATGTGTAGGAAGAACCAAAATAGCTTTCGGAGGAATCGATCTACAATATCACAAATTTTAACTATCGGTCGAATTCTAGGTGTACGAACACAGAACCTTCGGGCAACAAAATCATTCGTCGATTTCTCCAAGGTCTTTGACTCCATACACAGAGAGAAGATGGATAAAATACTTCTCATCTATAACCTCCCCAAGGAAAACTTCACAGCCTTAATGATGCTGTATAAAAATATGAAAGTAAAAATTTCGCTCGCTGGATGGTGACTCAGACTGCATCGACATTGTTGCAGGTGTGCTACAAGGAGACACATTAGCAACATACCGCTTTATCATCTACCTCGACTACGTGCTTAGAATGTCTACTGTTTTAATGAAAGAAAGCGATTTCAAGCTGGAAAAAGAAAGAAGCAGAAAATGCTCCACACAAACAATTTCTGACGCAGATTACGCCGATGACATAGCCCATCTGGCAAATACACCCACCCAAGCCAAAACCCTGCTACATAGTCTGGAACGAGCAGTAGGTGGCAAAGACCTCCATGTCAAGGCAAACAAGACGGAATACATGTGCTTTAATCAAAGAGGTGACATCTTCACACTAAAGGGTGGGAATTTGAAACTACTGGACAAGTTTAACTACCAAGGAAGCAGTGTCTCATCAACCGACAAAGATGTCAACACGCGACTAGAAAAAAACATGGACAGCTATCAATAAACCATTGGTCAGATGGAAATCAGATAAAAAAAACGCAGTTTTTTCCAAGGAGTGGCTGTGTTGATACTGCTATATGGATGCACTACATGGATGCTAACTAAACATATGGAGAAAGAACTTGACGGCAATTACACAAGAATGCTTCGAGCAATATTGAACAAGTCCTGGAGACTAGACCACACTAAACACAAGTTCTATGGCCACCAAAAACTCATCACGAAAACTATCCAAGTTGGACGAACCAGACAGCCAGGAGACTGCTGGAGAAGTAAGGACGAAGTTATAAGCGATATACTCCTGTTGACCCCTTCACACGGATGAGCAAAGGCAGGACGACCAGCTAGAACCTACTTACAAAAGCTCTGGGGCAATACAGGATGTAGCCTTGAAGACCTCCCGGGAGCGATGGGCGACAGAGACAGGTAGCAGGAGAGGGTCAGAAGATCCATGATGGCAGCGAACCATGATATATATATATATATATATATATATATATATATATATATATATATATATAAAATTGAACATTATACACATTTTTGTCTACATATTTGTTGTTATATATATATATAGTAAGTAAAGTTGGCGACCGTAGTCGAGGGCGACCAGATGGCTCCCTTTTCAATAGCTACAACACTGAGGTGTTGGTGCTGACGCTACTCCATTCCCTGGATTGCACCACTTTACCCTTGATACGTACCTCATATTACTAAGTGTTAAGCAAAGAGGTATCAATTGCAATTTTTAAAGTCTTTGGTATGACACGACCTGGGATTGAACCCAGGTCTCCTAGAACATTGGTGAACAGTCAACCCACTCGACACATTAGTATGTTTTAAATGTTTCAGAATATCTATATCCATGGTTACATGCACGCATTATCACTCCCCCATATATATATATATATAGAGAGAGAGAGAGATTCTAAAACATTAAATGTGATATATCTATATATATATATATATATATATGTGTGTGTGTGTGTGTGTGTGTCAACGTTAGGATGGCGTAACCACAGAATCAACTGCGTTTGGTAACTGAGAGTGAGAGTTACTAACGGGCGTTGGCTCTGTCAGGTCATTCCTAAGATAGTTTCGTATGCAAAATCTCTGATATCGAACACTCTGTATTTATAGATATACCGAACTATATATATATATATATATATATATATATATATATATATTTATGAATGCATAGGAACAGAAAGTACTCATTTATCGAAGAAAAGCATCGTTTTTTGTTCTGGTTTTATTTCTTATATATTATTACATATGGACAAATGCACACACACACACACACACACACACACACACACATATATATATATATATATATATATGTATATATATATATGACGTGGATGAAACCACTAAATGAGAATATCCCCGGTGGTAGTAATACTAAAAGAAAGATATTGCGTGATAACATTTAATCTTAAAATACAGAGAAATATCCTGTCAACGACAATGCCAAAATCCCTTTTTATCATAATTTTCATTACTTATTATTGAACTACTCGACCGGAAATTACAAAGTTTTGCTTGCCAGCAGTCTGTAGATTGGGTGAATGCCAAAATATGTTCTATACCAAGAAAATGTATATAAACGATTGTCGTATACGAGGATGAATGTCCGCATGTGCAAATGGGAGTTTCCTCTGTACGTTTGCCAAATATAATATGTTTAAAAAATTAATCTCGAAAATAATAAAGTACATCAATGGTTACATGTCCTGCAGAGGAGTGTTCGATTATAGTTTTACGATCAATACCGTATTCGATCTTTGAAATAATGGCTGTTTGAAATTAAGGTTTCAGTATATGAATAAATTTTGCATAAAATCAAGAGAACATGCAATGCTTTCGTTGCTACTCCTGTATTGTTTTTGTTGTTCTCAGAACGAAGCTAGAAAATCGATCCCTGGAGACGTTGGAAGACATGTAGTTTTCTCTGGCAAAAATAGGTTCATTTTCATAGTTCGGCTTTTATATTGTTTGATATTTTAACATATATGTGAAGAACTTAAAGATTTAATGATATCACAACTGTTTCTCTCTATATATATACCGGCTCATTGGGCAAGTGTGTAGAGTGTTAACCAATGGTCCGGGAGACCTGGATTCAATCCCAGATCGCGTCATCCCAAAGACTTTACAAATGGTAGTGATACCTCCTTGCTTAACATTCAGCAATATAAGGTATTTATCAGGGGTAGAGTGGATCATTCCAGGGAAAGGAATAGCGCACTCCCCTACACCTCGGTATCGTAGCTCTTGAAAAATGAGCCTTCTGATCGCCCTCGTCCACAGTCACCAACTTTACTTACTTTATATATATTTATATATATATATATATATATATATATATATATATATATATATATATATATATATATATATATTTAAAGTTGGCGACCATAGTCGAGGGCTACCGTTTTTTGGGGGAGTGAGTGTGTGTGGTTATGATTTTAACTACGGGAGAACTGGTTATATATATATATATATATATTTATATATATATATATATGATTCATACGGAATTGTAGGTATTTGCGGTATTTTTTCTTCTTCTCTTTCCTTCACTTTCAATAAACATGTTGACAATCCCGCTTCCATGTGACATGGTGCTGACCAAGAAATTTAAAAGTTTGAAAACTTTTGCAACAGCTTGAATTTTACTTGGAATACCTCTAAAATGTTTTTTTCAGTATTAAACTAGCCTCGTTTTGATTTCGAAGTATTGAGCACAATGATAGGATTTACTATAATATTTGATTAGTACTCACTCACAAACGCAAGTACATACACACGCGAATATATGTACATATACACATTTAATTTACGCATACTCCTTAAATAAAACACATGAACTGATTATGGCATATAACCCCTTAAATTCTGAGGAAGATGAAATGTTTTTGCGTATATTTCTAAATGTTAAACTTTTCAACTAGTCCATTAAGCTTTCGAAGCAATTTGCGTAAATACTACTACTACTACTACTACTACTAATAATAATAATAATAATAATAATAATAATATGTTTCAAGAAAAGAGCATTGAAGACAGCGTTGACGCATCGATACAACGACTCGAAGATTATATATAAAAACACAATGGGTGACTCTTTACAGCCATCAGAAACGATACCGACAGCACGGTAGATGACAGAATGACAATAACTAGGAAACAAAAATGGGAAAAAAACAACTCTATGGCTGCTTTAAACGACTAATAAACACCATCTCACATGAGAATACCTGGACCTCGCTAAATAAAGGAAACCTTAACAGAGAAACGGAATCCCTCCTAATTGCAGCACATGACAACGCCATAAGAACCAATCATATCAATGCGAGAATAGAAAAAACTCAACAAAATAGCCAATGTAGACTATGCGGTGACAGAGACGAAACGATCAATGACATAATAATCGAATGCAGCAAATTAGCCCAGAAGGAGTATAAGACTAGACATGACTGGGTCGGCAAGGTGATCCACTGGGAAATGTGCAAGAAATCTAAGTTTGACCACACTATCAAATGGTATATATGCACAACCAAGCACTTGTCCGAGAATATGACACACTTTGACATATACACGGATCATTTAATCTTGGCCAGATAACCAGACCTTATAATAATCAACAGAAAAAAAAAAGAATTTGCAAAATTGTCGACTTTACTGTCCCAGCTGACCACAGAATAAAACAGAAAGAATGTGAAACGAAGGATAAGTTCCTCGACCTTGCAAGAGAATTTTTAAAGCTGTGGAACATGAAAGTGACGATTGTACCAATTGTGATTGGTGCTTTTGGTACAATAACTAAAGGATTATTAAAAGGCTTTGAGGACTTGGATGTTAGCAGACGAGTAGAGACTATCCAAATGGCAGCATTACTGAAAACGGCCAGAATACTGAAAAGAGTCCTGGAGAATTGAGGAGACTTGCTATCACACAAATTCCAGGGAAAATCATCAGCAAGTACTGATGTGAAAAACTCAAAAGAAGTAAATAATAATATTCAACCAAAAATAAAAAAAGGAGAATTTGCAAAATTGTCGATTTTACTGTCCCAGCTGGGCACAGGATACAACTGAAAGAATGTGAAGATAGGATAAGTTCCTGGGCCTTGCTAGGGATTTGAAAAAACTATGGAACATGAAGGTAACAATTATACCAATTGTGATAGACGTTTTTGATACGGTTAATAAAGATTATTGAAGTGACTGGAGGACATGGAAGTTGGCGGAAGAGTGGACACCATCCGAACAACATAATTATTGAGAACGGCTAGAATTTTGAGAAGAGTACTGGAGATTTGAAGAGACTTGCTCTCACTCAAACTAGTCAAAGACCGTCAGCTAAACTTGATGTGAAAAACTCAAATGAGTACATAATATATATATATATATATATATATATATATATATATATGTGTGTGTGTGTGTGTGTGTGTTTTAAAACACTATTCTTATGAGCAGATGATATGTATTTAGGTGTTTTTTAAATGTTTATAATTCGAATTTCGATAACGTTTCAGTAAAATGTCATAAAATGTATGATTAGTTCATCTGTTTTTATTACGAAAGTATGCATTTCGATTAAAGATTTTGATTAAAATGAATTTTAACTCAATACACTGAGTATGGAAGAATAGCACTTGACCATGTAGCAGGTCTTCTATTTTCTACCACAAAACATTCTTGTGCAGTAAAAGTGTAGGGTGTGTTACAATGTTGAACCAGTGTTATCTCAGAAGTTTTCCGAACCTGATTTAAGAAATGGTCGAAGTACATCTGGTAATAAATTCAGAATTTTCCACCTCCCACCAAAGCCAGAGTGTCCACATTACTCTACTTCTTAGTCATGTAAAAAGAATGGATTCGTTTCTTTCCAAAAGCATGAGCTTAAAGTGAAACAGCTGGGTTCAGAATTTGATCTTGACGATAACTGTTTCCTCCTTGACAATAACTGTTACAGTAATTGTGTTGCCATAAATATACACATACACACACACACACACACACACTCCCACACACTCCCACGCATGCGTACATGCATATATATATATATATATATACAAAAGAAATGTACTATCTTCCTATACATATGGTGAATATTTTATATGTGAACATGCGTGTGCAAGTATGTGTGCATATACATCTCCCTCCCTCTCCCTCTCCCTCTCTCTCTCTCTCTCTGTATTTACCAGTCCCTCCACACGGGCAGGATGCGACCCAAGGTTAATTTTTAAGCTCGGCTTTACAGGTTTGAATTCACATTTTTCCTTCTCCTAGACTTGTTGCCTAACCAATGCAAAAGAACCAGTCTGCCCCATTTTTACTTCTTCCTAGACGGGTAAAAACGCAATTCTTATCTTTTCCAAAGGTATTAGTGCTATGTGAATTTCAATCAGCCTTCTCCAGGATTTGAACTCGCGTTGTCGAGTCCATTTCCCACGATGATAACTATTACACCAGGGTGTGTGTGTGATGAGGGACTCATGGAATAATGATTAACATCATTGGAAATAGGGCTGCCTGGGTTCAAATACTTTACGAGGCTGTTTGCATTTCACATAATACAAATACTCTTTGGAAAGGCGAGCATCCTATAATTCTCTCATCTGCTATGGGAAAATAGTAGGACAGGCTGGACTCTTTAACCTTGGATTGGCAACCAGTCTTGTAGAAGAAAAAACTTTGATTTCAAACCTGTTAATCGCTGCAAAAATTATCTTATGCTTCATCCTTCTAGAGTAAAGAGAGGATATATATATATATATATATATATATATATATATATGTGTGTGTGTGTGTGTGTGTGTGAGCGAATGGGCATATCTGTGTGTATATAACTGTGTATATATATACACACACGCCCACAAACATATATGCATATGCGTATATATATATATATATATATATACTGAAAGAGAGAGAGAGAAAGAGAGAAATATATACGATCTTAGTTCCAGTCATAAATTATGCGCTTATTTATGTCATATCTGTTTTCCAATTTGAGTTAAGAAAGAAAGAAAGAAAGAAAGAAAGAAAGCATATAATTAGAAGTTGAAGAAATAGAGAAAATGAGTTGATGGAAAGAAAACGAAATTAGATACAGATTAGGGAAGACTTACCGATGCAACGTTATTTTGAAAAAGGAAAACTGAAAGAAAAAGACGAATGTAAGAGAAAGAGAAAAACAGATAGATATTAAGACGTTTTCCTTTCCATTGGTATAATTTGTATTATATATATATATATATATATATATATATATTTCTCGTGTTACTCGGATGGTTTGTAAGATGGAAGGTAAGTAGATTATTCTGATCTTTAGAAAGAATATCATTATAAATATGGAAAAAAGAAGAAGATATATTAATAAAATCTAATGAGCTTTCAACATTTTAGATATAGATATGTCTGGCAGTATTGAAAAAAAAAAAACGAGCGTCAAGTAATTAAAGTAGAAAATAACCATAAAATGCAACGATTTTTGCTAATATTCAGAGGCTGTCATAACGGAAAGAATTAGTCATTGTTCAACGATGTGGAAAATTAGACAGTTGGTAGGAAATTGACCGTAAAATATGAAGCTAAAGTGGCAAATATTGGATGATGACACATCGATTTGAATTAAGCCATCCAAAAAAACATTTTTCCCGATAAATCTCTTCGTTGTCAGCAAATTTAATTTACTTTTAAGCTGCGGTTCGTTGCTTGGCTGGTTGGTTTCACAGCGTTGGATTATTTTATGCTGAATTCAGTCAATTTCAAGAAAATAAATTAGTTCAAGCAACTATTACTAATCAATTATATTCCGTAATACAGTTTAAAGTATTTCTAATATACCGTAAATTACGACGGACAAATCATTCTGATATATTAGTCGACCTCAAGATTTTTGACTTAAAGTTTTGTATTATATCTATACCTGCTGGATAGGTTGACTCACCAAAATACAGAGGTGTCTGGTGAGCCAAAACATACCCAGTAAGTCTAAATGAAGATAGGCTATGATAACTTGTAGCAAATGCATGTAATAGGTTTATTGGAGTTTAACTTTATAAACGTGAATGAATAAATACTTTTAAAATTACAGTTAGCTATCAAAGAATCAAGGATTTAATCCTTAATTTAATAAGCTTCAAGTAACCTTTATTTACAATATTGTAGCAGATAAGTTCTGTAATGAAACTAATGTGTGTATATTTGATAAACTGACATCAGGTCTCAATAAACTGTCATTACTCTCATTGTGTATAGCGTACGTACTTTTCTCAAATAGCAGGATTTTATCAGCCATATAAAAAACGTGAAAATCTTGCACAGTACAGCTTAAATTCATAGAAATTCGCAATGTATTTCTTTTACATGAGACTGTGTCCTTAAGCAATTTTCTGTTTTTATCTAACTGGCTGATGAGGGTCTGCGACTTTCCAGTCAATGTTCACAGTCAGTGTATCAACTGTTAGAAACGGTGTGTAATATTTCGTTTATATAATGCCTAATTTGTATTACAGTTTGATTATTTTATACGAATCTATGTGTCATTTGGATAAATATGTTCGCCAAAATGTAGTTTATGTTGGAAATGTTTGTGGCGGTTTGCTGAAGCAATGATAAGTAGTGTATAACGATTGTTAGAAGTACTGTTCCATGGGTTGAGCACTCTGTGGTAAAAGTTAGCATTTTATCCCTGCAAAATAAGTCGAATCCTAGATTTATTGAGGTTTTTTTTCAGTCTTTAAGTGTACGCAGTAATTTTCTTTATTTTTCGTATTTTTATATGCTTTTAAAAATCCAAATATTTAGCATACAATTAAATGGTTTCAAATATACCAAGAAATTATAATGTTTGAAGTAAATACTACTACTACTACTACTACTAACAATAATAATAATAATAATAATAATAATAATAATAATAATAATAATAATAATAGAGTATAAGAGTTGACACGACTTGGTGGACGAGGTGATTCACTGGGAATTGTGCAAGAAGTTTACATTTGAACATATGGACAAATGGTTTATGCATAACCCAGAATCCGTCCTAGAAAATGAGCTGCACAAAATTCTTTGGAATTTTCAGATACAAACTGATCATCTAATCTCGGACAGACGACCAGATATACAGGGAGTCAACAACAACAACATCAACAGCAACAAAAAAGAAAACCTAAAAAAATAATGGCCTTCAGCGTTCCGGCTGATCACAGGGTAAAACTAAAAAGAAACAAAAAGAGAGATAGATACCTAGACCTTACTAAAGAACTGAAAAAAAAAACTATAGAATATGAAAGTGACGGGGATATCAATTGTGATTGGTGGGCTCACTAAAGAAATCAAATAATTGGTACAGTGACTGGAAAACTTGAAAACACGAAGATTGGAGATAATCCTAACCATAGAATTATTGAGATCGGCCCAAATCCTAAAAAGAAACAGAGAGACTTTGAGCGAGTTGCTGTCACTCTAGACTTCAGTGGAAAACCATCAGTGAAAAACGTTAAAATGAATAAAATAATAATCAAGTGACGTACAAGCAAAATCTCACTCGAGAAAACCTGAAAATGGCAAAAAAAAAAAGAGAAGCCTTAAGAGAGAAACTGAATCTCTTCTGATAGCAGTTCAGAACAGTGTTATATAGTGATAGAGATGAAGTGATCAATTATATAATAAGTGGATGCAATAACTTAGCGCAAAAAGAGAGTAAAATTATACAGGACTGGATCGGGAAAGGGAACCACTAGAAATTGTTAAATCACAGTATTATAGAAATCTGCCAGAATACTAAGAAGAACCCTGGAGACTTGAGGAGACTTGCTATCGCTCAAAATCCACAGAAAAACCATTAGCTAAGTCTGGTATGAAAAACTAGAATAGAGAATAATAAATCTGAGAAGAGTCCTCTAGACTTGAAGAGACATGTTGTCACTCAAATTTCAACGAGAGACCATCTGCTAACTCTTAAAAAAGTAGAATAATTATCATGTTGACAATGCGAACAAGTGATATATGCTCAGCTCCGATTCCGTCTTGGAGAATGACACTTCTCTTGGATTTTGAGATACAAACGGATCACCTATTCTCGGCCAGACGACCAGTACTAGTGATAGTTAACAAAACAAAAAAAAAAGAAAAAGAGAACCAACGAAGAGTTGACATTTTCGTCCCGGCAAACAACATAACATTTTTTAAAAGTGAAAAGAGTGATAAATATCTTGATCTTATTAGAGAACTAAAAACAACTATGGTACATAAAGGTGACGGTTGTGCCACTTGTGGTTGGTGCAGTAGGAACAATCTCCAAAGGATTGGTATGCTGACAGAAAGACTTTGAAATGACAGGACATATTTATAACACTCAGACAACAGCATTATTAAGATCGGCTAGAATACTCTATTATATTCTTTGGAGACTTCAGGAGACTCAGATTCCAGTGAAAAACTCTCGACTAACGCTTGTGGGAAAAAATCTTTAAAGAATAAATAAGTTATCCTTTGTGACAACAGTAGCTTCAAATAATTTTTCTTTTTACATATTTTTTTAATACGGTTATATGCTTTCATGAATTCCAATCTAACACGAATAATATCAGAAAGAATCTATTTTACAAATGCATTGAACCAGAGCTCCAGAATTGGATTCTCATTACAGGGTACAATTTAGTCTCATAGCTAGAACAACCCATGAGTGGGTTGGGTATTTCCTGTGCTCAGAGAATACAGTTGACGTATTCTGATCCCTGCCGACAAGGCAGATTAATTTTCTCTTAATTTTTCTTTAATTTTCTTTTACATTTTAAATTTCATCGTTTGTCAGAAGATAGATATATAACAGAAGAGAGACCGGAAATATAGAATGAAAGATCAATGAAAGGAAATATAACGTGCGAAAGTCTTGAAGAAAATGGATTGATAGGATGTGTGTGACGAAAAGTAAGATAAAAAATGCAAAAAAAAACTGATTATATTAAACAGAAGCAAACCAAAAAATTAAAAAGAAACTAGATAAGCATTAATAAAAACGTGTATTTATGTGTGTGTGTGTGTGTGTGTGCGTGTGTGTGAAGAGAAATACAAAAGAAAAGCAAATGGTGAGAAAAGAAAAAAAATATTTATGAGAAAGAAAGAAAGAAAGAAAGAAAGAAAGAGACTGAGTCAGAAGGAAGTTTTGTGCACTTTCAATTTTGTCTAAAATAATTTTGAAGAATGTTACATATTATTTCTGTAGAAATTAGACAAAGATCATTCTCTGTCAAATTGCAACCTTCAATAAAGTCTTCTTCATATAAGCATAGGTGATTTAAAATCTATTTGTGTATTTAAATTCCATTACTTCTGCTGTGAGACATCAAAGACGCGTTAACGGTTGATACCACTTTGTTTGAATTGTCAGCTTTACACGTCAACCAACGCTTCAATGAACAGCTCTAACTTCGTTTAAAACTAATAAGTAAAAGGACAGTTCACATCTTTCTTTAAACGGTTTGTGGGAATTAAAATGAACCTTGTTTAAATTCTATGGGGTTGTCCCCGTTGCTTTATGGCTAGTGTGCTAGATTGCAACATCGTAGTAAGTGAGATTGAACTTCACTCTTGCTCTTTTGCAGGATTACCCTTGAGAAAGGTATTAATCCCCTAATCCCTCAAGCTCTGGGTTAAGTAGAAACACTACGGTTCTTCCTCGCGGATAAATTTGGCATTTAGTAACATATGAAGGCTGATATGCCACAAAAGGAAGTAAGCTAATCTAAGATAAATTCTATTAAACACAGAGTACTGTTCATTAAAATAACTGATGTCACAACCGACAGAACGGTAACCTGCATCTTTTGAAATATTTCTACATTTATTCCATAGTGTTTGTACACAAGAGGACTTACAAAAACTCAATTCTTTCTTGTTTGTTTTCTTAGAGAGAGAGAGAGAGAGAGAGAGAGAGAGAGAGAGAGAGAGAGAGAGAGGAATAGAGAGAGAGAGAGAGAGAAAGAGAGAGAAGGGAACAAACAAAGATGTATAAAAACAAGAATCAGTTTGTTTGGATGTATAATTTCCTTTTTATGGCATGTCAAACTTTAGTGGTAATTTAAAGATAAAGCTATGAAGAACAACTGTGCAACTATTTAATCCATAGCTTGGGGGATAAGCTAAACTAGAATTATAATAAGTGTGATATAAAAAAACTGAAATATCAAAATATAGTAAAAATTAATAAATAAATAAAAACAAAATGAAGTAAAAATAACGTGACAAAATAAATAATGGTAGAACGAAAGAGAGATGAACAATGAGATTAGCTTGTATGAAAAGAAAAGATGAAAAAAACAACAGATTAAAATAATAAAAGCTAATTAAATAATGCACTGAAAGTCAATATTAACAAAAAAAAAAAAAAAAGATATAATTCACGTGACAGAAAAAAATTACTGTCTTTTTGTATAAAAAAGGAATACGAAGAAAATGTAAGCGTGAAAGGTCAATAAAGGCGAGCAGAGAAAGAAATAGTAAGGCAGGGATGAGGGAGAGGTAAAATGAGACAGAGTGTGAAAATACGCATGTAAGACGAATAAAATAGATCGAAAGTAAAAGCAGAGTTGATAGAAATCAATGTGATATATGTGCATAAAACGAAAAGAGAAGATTCCTTTTTTGAAACAAGATTTTAAATATTTTCTGTTTTACTTTATGTGTTAAAATTACTAATGCTATAAAGCTTTTGACAGTGTTACTATTCTTGTATTGCATTATGAAAATAAAAGAATAGATAAGAAAAGTCTACGTCTTTCCGAAGTTGGTGATGTCCTATATTTAAAATGAACCTAAAAAATACTTTCTATTCTATTGTAATCCAGTTTCAAGAATGAAAGGTCTGGTTTTTAGATCTTTTGCAAATATATCAAAATTAATTTCTGGATTTTTCAATTTTTCACATTCTTGCATAAAGGATGTCAATAGAAGAAAGAAAATGTTATCTGAAAATATATTTTTTTGCAATATATTTTGTGTTTTATTTTTTAAATCCTTTTATTGCTACCATCTTCTTCGTATTTCTATTTTTTACTCATTCTCTGAAAATGCATGTCGATATCTTTCCTCGATACAAAAGTATTTATGATAGATATCTTTATCCATTCTATATAATATTTTTTATTTCATTTTCTTCTTCTTTATCAAGTGATCGTTTATTACTTAATCTTTGTTTCTTTATTTCTTTATCTATTTTTTGCTTGTTTGTTAGTTTGTTTATTTTGTTCTTTTTTGTTATTTACTTCGGGTGAAAAATTATGTAGTATTCTCGCTTTCCTAAGACGAACTATTTTTAAAACAATAATTATTAATTACTTCAGCACACTTCACATAAGTTAAAAATATCTATCTAAAAACTATATGATATTTTTCACAAAATATTTTTTCTTTATATATCTTTTTTGTGTTATCTTCTGAAATTAATATTTTTTACATATATATATATATATATATATATATATATATATATATATATATATACTGGGTGACCAAAAAAAAAAAACCCAGATCCCATAAACTTTTTTATTACTTCTATAAAAATAAAGCAAAATAATTCTTAAGTCTTTTCCTTGGTAAACCAGGATATGTTGGTGAATACTATGGTCCCAAATTTTCATGCACAGAATCTACTTCATATCCTGAAAAAAAAAGACTATAATTAAATTTATGAATTTCAGTCAAAAATATATAGGTTCTGTTTTTTGGGTTCACCATATATATATATATATATATACTTGGATAATTCAATCCATGAGGTGCATTTAGCAATATAACGACTCGCATTGCACCCAACATACTGCTTACTTTTTCAATAAAATCTTCATTCTTTACGACACATATTTCCCCTCGAAAAAACAAACTTTTGTATTTATTCAACATATCAAACTTTGGGCTGATTTTTTACTCATTTGTTCACGGTACTCTTCAATTCATCATCTTTTGAAAACTTTGCTTCATGCAGGAAAGCCAAAATAGTGGACACCACATGAGATCTGGACTGTAAGGGGGATGGGTATGTAGCATCTGTTCCCAACTAATCTGACGCATGGTTTCCTCTTTTCTTGCAGTGTGCGGTGTTTTCTTATCCAGGTAAAACCCATTGACAACGGTTATCAGAAGACCAATGTTTTCATATACAATTTTGTGTCCTTTATCCAAAGAAATACCCAGTTTTTGAGAAATATCATCTTTCCAAACTGTTCTGTCAATTAAAATAAGTGCATTAACTGAACCCAGAATTACAGGTGAGCTCGATATGGTTTTGCTTTCTGATCTGTATTTGGATTGAATATTATTTCGACCTTCTCTAAAGAATTTAACTATATTGTAAAAATTTCGTGACTGAAACATACTTCTCCGTACACATTAGACGTTCATTTGTAAATTGCACAAGGTTTGCACTTTTCATCCAGCAAAACTCTGATATATCATACCTCTTTTCGAGCCAGAAGCACTCTGTTTGATCTATTAACTTTTTGAATAGTCTCATAATAAATATTTCTGAGCGATTAAAATGGATTTTGTTTTAACCAATACGAAACAATATAGAGTTTGCATTCATGAATTTGCTTTTAAAAAAATGAATTCGCAATATTCATTGATTGACCTTCGTATATATAGATATCTTTTAGCGTTCGACTCATTTAGATTACAGAAATTCAGAGAAACATACTTCTTCATACTATGAGAGTATAAGTTGTTTCTATCAAGTAAAATGCCTAGTAAACAATTATTCTCTTTCATGAGGCCTGTTTTGAATAAAAAAAATAACCATTAAAGTTTTCCCTCTCCAGGATTTGTAACGTTATATATTAAGTTGAAGTTAGGAAGCGACAGAAAGTAAGTTTCTGGGGAACGTGAGAAAGAAGAAAAATAATAAGAAGAAAAAGTAGACACAGATTCTACGAAACAGTCAGCTGATCTCTGGTGAGTGAGGCCAAATCACTTATTGTAGGACAGTCAGTCGTGATTGTTCGAGTACAGTAACTAAAAATAACTGGAAAAAACTGGAGGTTCAATATCTCCTCCGAAGATGTGGAATCACCGGAAACGGATATGTCCTCCCTTCGACACACGACGGAAGTAAGGGGATGACTCGGGTTTGAAAGTTAGTTGGCTTAGAGACGTTACCAGATAATGAAATGAGTGAACACTAGCCAGAACAATGTGAATATTTTCTGCATCCATTTTGGAGGAACTGCGAAACGGTGTCTCACACCAAACGCGACCTTGTGAAGACGAAACCAGCAAACAAGCACGTTAGAAGTGCAACAGAAAACCAGAAGGGGAAATCAAGGTCTGTTTCAGCTTTTTTCTCCCCATGACTTGTTTCGCTTAGTCCAGCTAAAGTGGGTGACTCAGTTTTAATACTCTCCTTCTTTCTCCCGACGATTACTTTTAAAGTCTTGTAGCAAATAATATTTCTTGTGATGGTATAAGACGGAGTTTTGAGTGTTCGTCACATTCTCCCATGATTTTACAACAAGGTCCGACTACTACATAAGACGCATCGATACAGTCAATGTCACATTCGTACGTGTTGGTACAAAGAGCTATATGTCGACGTGGCAGTACAAACGTCTATTTAGCATCGTGGTGGTGAAAATTGTGCTTGTTTTTCTGCCGAAAACAACGAGTGTAAAGACAAGATAAAATCGTTTGTACCACCGAATAGTTCCATTGCATAAGAAAAAGTAAGAAGGAATTTTTACAGAATAATTTCGTCTAAGCATGTAAGAACAGATTATCGAACATGTGATTGAGCCAGATAAAAAAGGATAGCTGGACTTAATGAAGTTAAAACATTAGAAAATGAAGAGAAGGTTTTTCTCACGTCCATAACTACTCAGACATATTTCCTGAGCTTGTTATTGGATAAAAGTATCTGACAGTGGATAATATTTTACAAGCCACTCAAGCATATAACAAAAAGAGATCGTGAGAAGTTGTATAGGTACTATTTACCAACCCCTCCGCTCGGGCAGGATATGACACAAGGTCAATTTTTAAGCGGAGTTTAACAGGTTTTGAATTCAGAGTTTTCCTTCTCCTAGACTAGTTGCCTCCCCAAGGCTGAAGAACCTAGTCCGTCCTACTATTTACCCATAGCTGGAGGGAGAATAAGGGGGTTCATACCTTTCCCAAGGGTATTTGCCCGAAAGTGAACGTAATAGCGCGACTGGAGTACGAACTCGCGTACTACGATTCCGCAGCTCATCGCTTTAACCATTACACCACGAGGACACCCTAAAGAAGTTGTATAGTGGATAACAAGTAAGGCAAATTGATCCAAATTTGGGTTAACAGTGCGTTTAGCAGAAGCTGGGTGGAAGAACTTTATAGATAGATACGAGCAAACTGAGACAAATAAACGCATACACATAAACTTCCCCCATATATATATATATATATATATATATGGGGAAGTTTATATATATATATATATATATATATACATATATATCAATAACCTGGTGGGGAGAGTGTTCGCCAATGGTCCGAGAGACCTGGGTTCAATCCGAGGTCGAGTCATACATAAGACTTGAAAAATGGTACTCGATACTTCCTTGCTTAACACTAATATAAGGTACGTATCAAGAGTAAAGTAAAGCAATCCAGGGAAAGGAATAGCCCTTCCCCCCACACCTCGCTGTAGTAACTATCAAAAAGGGAGCCTTTAGGTCACCCTCGACTAGAGTCACCAACTTTACTACTATATATATATATATATGTACTGAAGAGAGAAGGAGAGAAAGAGACAGGTGGGATAGAAAGACAGTGGGAGCGAGAGGATTGGAGAGAGGAGGGGAAAATTGATATTTACAAAATATAACAAAGGGAAAAGGAACAATTAAAGAAAATTCAATTGAATGAAGCGTGATTGAGATTACATCAATCAAATTTTTGTGTGATTGTCATAAAAATTTTAGTACAAGAATTTTATTAACTGTATGAGCTGAACTTTTATTGGACGCGTAAAAGATTTACAGAGATCTTGATTTAATTGTATAGAAATATAATGCGCTTTTTAGACATGTAAGCAGCTTAGTGGCTTTGCAGAAGGAGATGCATTGCAAGCAGCTATGACAAAAAAGGGCTATCAGTGGCTCTTCACTTGATTGTTACCATTAGTAAAGTTCTTGTTGATAAGAAACTTTTCCCTATTACTTCTTTCGTAATATATTAAGTTACGATAGTTATTCAGTCAATGTAATTTGTATATTGGGTGCACTTCTCTCGGGTTTATTCAGAAAGAAACCAGCCCGAAAACTTTTATTATTGATTCAAAATCGGAGATAATATTAAATGTCTACTAATTTTCAAACGTTACTACACAACGTTTCATTCAACATGGTTTCTTTCGAATATATATATATATATATGTATTCGAAAGAAACCATCGTGTGTGCATATGCATATGAGTGTGGATGTGTGTGTGTGTATGTGTGTGTGAATGTGAGTGTGTTTGTGTGTCAGAGAGAGCTTATAAGCAACTAGTAACTACGTTCCACTTAGCTGCGCTGTTTGGTTGATTTTTACTAACAGTATATCTATTAATCTAATTTCCACTTCTAGAATATATTTATGCGTGCGCGCGCGCGCGTGTGTGTGTGTGTGTGTGTGTCAATGTGTTCATTCATTCGTTGGTTCATTCAATGACTTATTGAATATCCCTAAATTTATTCTTTTATCATAAAGTTACAACTAAGTAAATAGCACAAAAAATAGCACTCTGTTGAGGATGAAACTAATGACGATAAAAATGTCTCAAGCCAAAAGGAAAAAAACAACTTTATAGGAAACATATACTGAATTTTAAAAAATAGCAACTCAATTCTATGCCTGAAAATAGCCAATAATGGTTATAAAAGCCCAGAAAGAAAATATTGTACAATTTCTATATTGGTACAGAAATTGTACAAGATTTTCTGCTGAAAACTAGTTGTGTAAAGGAAAAAAAATCCTTTGTAAACAAAAAAGAAAACCATTTAACAATATAAACATTCACTATATCTTAAGTATTATATATATATATATATAAATATATAGATATATATATATATGTGTGTGTGTGTGTGTGTATGCGTGTAACTAATCACCCCATCACACATCATCATCTTGAAGGCTTCCTGACTATACGAGTTCCGTTGACATGCATCCCATTTGTTCGTCACTCTTGTTAATTCCCCCAAACGGTATCCCATGTCCAAATATAACTGATGATGTCAGATTTTGCTGGTTGGTCTACACAAGTGTGTACCCATGCAAGAGTCCATAGGAAAATGTCGCTGATGAGTTCTTCCTTTCTGCTTCAGGAATGCCCAGCATGTCTGGCTCGTCTTACTGGAATGGTGTGTGAGATGAGAGATAAGTGACTGCACAACTGCTATTTTCTAAGATGCTGTTTCCAGTTTTTTTTTAAACAGGTCGCAGCATCCCTGTGTAGATATTTCTAGCTTTTTCTTCAAGCATTTTGTTAGAGTTCAAGTGGTACAATCATACTATAACACTTACAAAACAACATCGTGTATGCATATGCACATGAGTGTGAGTGTGTGCGTGAGTGTGTGTGTACGTGTGTGTGAATGTGAGTGTGTTTGTGGGTCAGAGAGAGCTTATAAGCAACTAGTAACTACGTTCCACTTAGCTGCGCTGTTTGGTTGATTTTTGCTAAGAGTATATCTATTAATGTTATTTCCTCTTCTAGAATCTCTCTCTCTCTCTCTCTTTCGTTGACTCCTTCTGACTACTCCCTCTCACTTCTTTGGCCTCAGTCTCCTTTATTTTCTCTCTCTCTCTCTCCCTCTCTCTCTCTCTCTATTTCACCTATCAATTACTGTTTCTATATATGTTCTTTTCTCTCTCACTCTCTCTCTCTCTCTTTCTCGCGGACTCCTTCTGACTCCTCCCTCTCATTTCTTTTGCGTCAGTCTCCTTCTCTCTCTCTCTCTCTCTCTCTCTCTCTCTGTGTATTTCACCTATAAATCTCTGTCTCTATATATTTTCTTTTCTCTCTCTCTCTCTTTCTGACACAATGGCATATAGACAAAAGCATAAACTCACACATACTGACATCTAAAAGGGCGCTGAGAACATTTGCACATACCCAATAATTACTCTTTTTCTTATTCATTTTTTTTATCCATGCCTATTTAAGAACTTCCATATGTACGTACACAAACATTCAGAACGTTATAAGCAATTCGCAGACACTGACAGCAATAATACCAAGTTGTTTCGTGATTAGCCTTCGGTTAGTAAACACTGATTCAATTCAATGCAATTTTTTCAATTTCCTGAGAATTTCAACAGAATTTCTCATAAATACAGTGAAGTGAAATACAATCAACAATGTCTTTTTCAGAAAGAAATAAAGAACGATAAAGAATGAGTCAAAACTGATGAAATAAGCATTAGCTATTATGATGTTTTAAGATACCCTATGCCGTTAAAAATTACGAGGTATACGGTCAAGTTTTTGACTCAATGAGTATAACAGCTACACAATGTTCACCTGAGAGGGTAGTAGATGGAAAATTGAGGTGCTCGTGGTGTAGTGGTTATCGTCATAGGAAATGGACACGGCGACATGAGTTCAAATCCTGGCCGAGACTGATTGCATTTCACATAGCACTAATACCCTTGGGAAAGGTATGAATCCAATTATTCTTCCTCAAACTATGGGTAAATAGTAGAGCAGACTAGGTTCTTCAGACCAAATCTGAAGAATCTAGTCTGTCCTACTATTTCTAGGAGAAGGAAAACTCTAAATTCAAATCTGTTCAACTTCGCTTAAAAAATTGACCTTGTGTCATATCCTGTCAAAGCGGAAGGGTTCGTAAATAATAGTAGTAGGAAAATTGAGCGAAGGAGGATTGATGTGAATGATAAACTAATCTGTACAAGTGATGTGAAATACGCAACTTTTTAGACGAAAGTTTTGGACGAAATCCCATTAGGCAAAAAGCCAGAGGGCTGAGATGCACGGTGAGAATCAAGCTCACTATTGATGAATTGCTTTACATGGTTATCTTGATTTTTGTTGAAATGCTCAAAATAGGAAGAAACTACATGTCTATTTTATTCGTAATGCAACGATGATGATGTTTTTCCTTAGTTAAAATCATCACCAAACACACACACGAATAAAAAAAATACTCTGTCAATCTGTCGCGATTTTGGCTATATTATCATGCGTAATGTATCTAGGAGACAACTTCAAATTTGCCACGCAGCGTATGTATCTTCATACACACACGTACAAAACATCACTTATTAAACATCACACACAATCATACGCCAATATAACCTAGACAAATACGCACAAAGACACCCAAGCGTTGTACACAATCCTAACGTTCTTTTGACTGTATTTTTCGATTTCACCAAAATAAAAGACGGTATGAAACCTGTGGTCGAAGACAAGCTTCCATGCTTTTAAATGTATATAAAAACTAATATATATATATATATATATATATATATATATTGTCATCAACAGAGAGACCGTTTTACGTATTGTATCACAACTCTTCAGTGTGGCTAGAACCGTAAGACGCTTGAAGCTCGGATCGAAATCAGCCCAAATTTCCGTTAGATTTAGTATTTTACCCCTCAGCCAACAGGCGACCTACGTCAGCTCGGGAATTAAAGGCATTATGTATTAGCTTCCGTTTGTTTACACACTAACACACACACACATACACACACCTATATATGTGTGTGTGTGTGTGTGTTTGATTCACCTCCTCATTACTATATCATTATTCTTAAACTAATAAATTCTTAAATTAATGAATAAAATGCAACCACCAGGTGGAATATGATAATATTATTTACTTATTTATTCTTTTGGGGGCAAAAGAACATAGAAGTAATTGTAACGAAACTGTCACGATAAGGAAAGCGCCTGTCTCTCTGTGTCTCTGTCTGTCTGTCTGTCTGTCTGTCTCTCTCTCTCTATATATATATATGTATGTATATATATATAATTTCAGTTTTGGTTACCTAGGCATAATGATTTTATTTCCGGTTACAGAGTTTCCATGCTGTAGGTTTTGGTAAATACAATACCTAATCATATTGGTTTTAATTGCATAAAATTCCGACAGGATTAAGAAAATCCTGCTATCTTTAGTTCAGAAGAAAATGAAGATCTCATTATGGAAAAGGTTGGGACAGAACTTATTGATAGGATAATTTTATAGGAAGAAGTCTACCAATATTTATAAAGATCACAATCTTATGTTTATCTGTCAGAAAACAGTTAACTCAGCCGTTTGTAAAAATATTTTGATAAGTTCATATCGGTAAATACCCTGTTTTAGTGAATAATGCAATTTCTCATCCACATCTTAATTTGAATTTCAAATTTGAAAATTAACATTTCCATCTTGATATTTAAAAAATAGATTGTAAAATAGTTAAATGACGTTATCGATAAAAAGAAAAAAAAGGAAGATAGATATATTACAGTGTTCTACTCAAAACTGATCAAAATCTTGTAATATTAGGAAAACATACAATTTACACTAGTGAAGATTCGACTCGCAATAATCCAAATTTTTCATCACTTTAATCCTGTCTTAAAAAGAGGTAACCTTGAGTTTATAATTGATGATATTAATAACACTTGAATACTTTTGCCCAGTCGGCTTGAGCAGTAGAATACACCGACTGCTTCTCTCCAGAAGAGTAAAACCCGCCAACGAGTGTCCTAGATATGACTATTTGATTGTGAGGTTCCAGTAATGCTGGAGCTTTGGGGGATGCGGAGTATCCCTTCTTTCGCTCTCAGGTCCACTCTGGCCCGGAGGGGTAGCACCTAATCGGATCTTATTTATGGGTTAAATAGAACTAAACTCCGGACTCATGCTAAACTGAATTGCTTGAAATAGAATTGTTTTGACATTTTAACTTCGTACTTATGCTAAACTGAATTGTTTGAAATGGAACTGTTTTTTACGCTAAACGTAATTGTTTGAAGTAGGATTGTTTGACTCAACTGAATAGCTAGGGAAGGAAAACATTTTTGACAATTAGACGTTGTACTAAACTGAACTGAATTGTTTAAAATAGAACTGTTTATTTGCATAAAAATGGATTTGGCAATGAATAAGATAGAAACGTTGATATGCCATTAAACACAAACCAACAAACAAACATGATTGCGTTTATCGGCCACAGCTATGATAAAATACCAGCTAGAAAACTCAACAAATTCAAGAACATTATAGAAATTACATTCTAAACAGCGTAAACGGCTGTACGTTAAGCGTAATGTTTTCTGTTGACTCTGGTATGAAAGGTTCAGCGGATAGTGATGTATAGACCCCATTTATAAGATGCATCAATTGTTAGTCTGATGAAAATAATGTCCGTCAAAAGAAGAACGATAGAACTTTGGCTAAAAAAGACTGGGAATAGTCATATTAATAGAAAAAAAGTCAATGGGAAATACGTTTTCGAAAACAAGAAAATCTATGTTTACCTTTTAAATCAAATTTTAAAAACAAACGAAAAAATATTCTCAGTTATATATAAGGGGGTATGAAAAGATTCGACTGATGTTTTCATTTGACAGTTGTAGTAAAATCATTACATTTATTACAAAATCTTATCTACATTACAATGAAAACGAGCGGGAACATTTACGTAGAGCTAATGAACGCTTGACTGTTGTTTATATATTACAGATTGCATGTTTTTTTCAGACAAGCGTTGGCTGGATGTCTTTCTTTGGAATCTGAGAAACCGCAAGCCTCATCAAGTCTCTCGGACATTTTTTTTAGTTTAATGGCCAATCTTAACAATGCTATACTTTGGAAGGTCCTCTGATTTCCGAATTTCCAGACCCCTAAGTAAATCTTTGTGAATCGTTTCAAGTCCACCTATAACTAATGGTCACATCCATATCCTATAGCTGATTTTAGTTCCCTGGTAAGGTCTATATACTTTCCGTTTTCTTTGATTTTCACATTGTGATTCACCAGGACGGCAAAATTCACTATTAAGCAGATTCTCACCTTTCATTATTCCTAGGTCAGGTCTTCTTACCAGGATTTAAAACTCCTGAGGATCACAAAACCCCTAAGGACTTTATGTGTACTGATTCTCTAGGCCGGATCCTGGTTTTTACATAAAACATTTGATAGTATGGTCAATTTCAATTTCTTGCAACATTCCACACCCAGTCGCGTCTAGTGTTCTACTTTTTGCGCTAGTTAGTCGCATTCGCTTATTTTGCGATTCATCGTTTTGTCTCTATCACCACATAACGTATTTTACTATTTCGCTGCGTCTTATCAATTAACATAGAATGTCTTTATGGCATTGTTTTGTGCTGCTATTTAAAAAGATTCAGTTTCTCTCTAAAAGGGTCTCTTCCTTAGCCCTGTCCAGCTCTTCTTGTGGCATATTTCGTCAGTTTACTGCATGAAAAATGATTATTATTATTTACTCCCTGAGAGTTTTTTCACATCAGAGTTAGCTGATGGTATTTCACTGGTGTTTGATTGACAGCAAGTCTCCTCAAGTCTCCTCAAGTCTCCAGGACACTTCTCAGTATTCTGGCCGTTGTCAATAATGCTGTAGTTTGTGTGGTCTCTATTTGTCCTCCAACTTCTAAGTCTTTCACTCCTTTTAATAATCCTTTAGTTACAATACCAAAAGCACCAATCACGATTGGTA
>OY757909.1:60041143-60053643 GCA_963585895.1 Sepioteuthis lessoniana | reverse complement strand
AGACAAAGCTATCTATTCTATTCAAAGTACAGAGGTGAAAAGCATGTCCATTCATTTCACGAGCATTGACTGAAAAAGAAAGATTTTATCTATTCGAAGAACGGGGGCAAATAGAGAAAGTTAGATTGGGCTGAAATCTCATGGACTGGGATGCCACACCCCTAATCCAAGAGAAAACTATCATTTATCTCCCAACAATTGTAAAGTGATGGTTAGTTCTCTTGTTCTTTAACATTTTCCTCAATTTATTTCGAAATTTAACAACTAAATTCAAGTCGGAACTCTGGGAGAACCAAGATAAAACGTTGATTTCTTATTCTGAAGATATTTCCATAGTAATGTAAACGTGTATTCCAAATTCCAAAGAGCATCGACCATACTTCAATTTTTCGTTTCTAATAGACACTTTAAATTCATATCCAATTGTTTAAAACATATTTTTTTTAGAAAAAAGAGTCATTCAATAGATAAGGAGAATTTTACCAAAAAAGCTGGCAGTTGAATGTTCCGTTTACAGTTTTACTTTTTCAAGAAAATTCAAGTTCTGAAATAATGTCATCTTGATCTAAGACGCTGCAACAAGAACCCCTTCTTTACCGGAGATTCAGTGTATTTCCAGTCTGTAGATTTTCTGTCGACTCAAGGTTCTGGTAGCAAATCTATCTTCAATCCGTTTGTAAACATATTTGACGAATCTATGCTTGTTCTATACACTGCCCATTATTCTCTAAACTTCTCATGGTTTGCCATCGAAAATTTGATGACATCTTTCTTTTGAAGCCTGGAACATCTGATTGATTAACGTTTTGTTTTCTTTGAATATCCTCAAAATTAATAAATTGCAGGAAATTCCGAAAAAAAATTATGTGGATTTAAAAAAGTCTCTCGGAAATATAATTAGCTAATATATTTACTAGGATTCCCGTTGTTTTGATGCCAAATCAACTCCAATGCATTCTCTATGCTTTGTTGTATTGATACGTTCGTTGAATCGGAAACTTTGGTGGGGATGCCCTCGTTGTGTAATGTTTAAAACGATGGACTGCAGAATCGTAGTAAGCGAGTTCGTACTCCAGTCGCACTATTACGTTCACTTTCGGGCAAATACTCTTGGGAAAGGTATGAACCCCCTTATCCTCCCGGCTATGGGTTAAATAGTACCACTTTTGTTCTTCTAGGAGAATGGCTTTGGCATTAATTAACCTACAAAGGTTGATATGCCTTTAAACAAAGAAACCATCAACCATCGGAAACTTCAGATTGACATCTTTTAATCAGTTATTTTTCATCATTATTTCTCAAACTTTTGGTTTTCTCTCATATAACTATAATATATCCCTTCAGAATGAAAGAGTCTTATCAATATGGAAATTTTCAAATGCTAGACGAAATTTTACCCAGTTAGACTTCATAAAAAAGGAATTATGAAGTCGGACATTTTCACCATTATCCAAATGTGCAGAATTCCTACATCTAAAATAATTTTTACAATATGTACTTACCCAACTCCTCCACTACAGATAGAATATGACGCATGGTCGATTTGTAAGCGGAGTACATCTGGTTTTAAGTAAGCTTTCCCTTCCTAAACTAGTTGCCTTACCAAGTCTAAAGAACCTTATCTGCAACAGTACAACACTGTATCATTCCAGTTTGGTTTTGTAAAGTCTTTTTTTAATGACATATCAATCTTCTTGAGTAATCTAATACCAAATCCATTCTATTTGAACTACAGTTGTAGTATTATCTAACTCATAGCGGGAGAGGATAAAGTAGTTCGTACATTTTCCAAGAGTAATAAACTGAAAGTTAATGTAACAGAGTGACTAAAATTCGAATTCGCTTACTCGGACTTCGCAGCCCAGCAAGTTGACTCCTACAGAACGGAAAACTCTTCTAATTATTCAAGAAATAAATATCATAATATTAATATCTATTTTTTTATTCATTACTTATATATTAATGATATAGTTTTCAATTTTTTTCATTTTTAATACATTTATTTTTCAACGAACTATTTTGAAATATTGTTTTTACTTATTAAATATGAAATCTAGAAAATCCCTTTTTATCCTCTACTTACTATTCATAACAACTTCTATCTTGGAAGAAAACGTAACTCGTACAATATCAAAGGAATACACGGTCCATAAACCAAAGGAACAAACACCGGGTCTTGACGACATTTTCATCATTTTGTCTAAAGAATAAAATCAATTTTTTTTCTGTTCTTTTAGATAGTTGTTTGGCTTCCTTTCGCTTAAATCGGTATTCCCAAATAAAAATATTTCCGAAACTTTAGCAAGCACTATTTTCCGTGTCCTCTCCTTTAATCTTCATTGGAAATCATTTGGCTTAACTTACTTTGCTTTATTCATTCGAACAAAAAAAGTGGTTTTCTGGCAGAATTAGAAGGCGTTGAAGAGTTTTCCACAAGCAAAAACGGAATAACTTTTTCTGTTTTGAATTTCTGCTGACTTTTACCGACGCGTTACGGACACCTCTAGACGCAATATCAATTATGTCCAACTGCAGTATAAAATATATAAAATAACATGTAAGTTTTATGAACTTAGGTTATTACTTTATAAGTATTCGATAACTTTTCATTATTTCCTCATTTTATTTATATAATTCAACAAATGTCTGTTTTTCAATCTGTTTTTATCCGTCAGTGTGTTATCGCCTTTTTAAAGAATCGTTGTATATGCTTATAAAACTTACGTTATTTTTAATGGCAATACGAGGCAAGTATTTTGTCAGTTAATTTTGGAGAATACGAAGCCTTGTTAAGATATTAGTGACAGGTGTTATTTTAAATATTAGAAATATGTTAAACGGGATTATTACTTTGTGTCCTTTAGAGTATCTAAAACAAACCTGCATATTTTTAACTGTATAAAGTATGTTTTTATATAACCCCTCTGTTACGGATAAGATGCACCACAAAGTCCATTCTTTTGTGGTTTATCATATTTACCAACCCTTCTTCTCGGGCAGGATATGACACAAGGTCAATTTATAACAGGTTTGAATTCTGAGTTTTCCTTCTCCTAGACTAGTTGCTTCACCAAGGCTGAAGAACCTAGTCTGTCCTACTATTTACCCATAGCTGCAGGGAGAATAATTGGATTTATACCTTTCCCAAGGGTATTAGTGCTATGTGAAATGCAATTAATCTCGTCCAGGATTTGAACTCGTGTCACCGTGTCCATTTCCTGCGACGATAACCATTACACCACGGTTTGTGGTTTATAGTAAGTCGGTGATCCTAGTCAAACGTGACTCGAGAGTTTCCTTTTTAATAGCTATTACACCGAGGTGTAGATGAGGGCGCTACTCCATTCCCTGGATTGCTCTACTTTACTCTTAATCCTGGCATCAACGCGGCATCAAGTACCGTTTTTGACTCTTTGGTATGACTCGACCTGAGATTAAACCCTGGTCTCCCGGGTCATTGGCGAACACTCTTTCTATTCAGAGTTTTACTTCCAACAGATCTGTTGCCATGTTATGGCTAAATAACTCGGTCTACCAAGCTACTTACCCATTGCAGGGGAATGAAGTGTTGGAACCTGGTTTTATCTAGAACATCATCAGTTCGAATGGAAAAACAAATATCATGGTCCAGATATATAATACTGGTAAACTAGTAATTTTGTCCTTTTTCCTTACACGATAACCATTTCTTATAAAGTATATACATAACAGAAAAACATTAGAGAATTAACTAAAACTATAACCTTTATTATATATATATATATATATATATATATATATATATATATATATATATATATATATATATATATATACTCATGAGGAGACCAATTTTAATCATTTTTTCCTAAAATTGTCCAATTAATCAGTTTTGTCCTCGATTCAACTGTGATCAGTGAGGACCGAAACCGGTTAGTTGTACAATTTTATTTTAAAAAAATGATTAAAATTGGCCCCCTTGTAAATATAATAAAATTTTGTACCCCACCTAAAATATTCATATATATATATATATATATATATGACTTTTTTCGTGTCACTAGATCATTATCATTTTAAGAATGATGACATGCTTATATAGGTAGTACGAGAAAGATCAAGCAGAAATCCATAAACATTTACATCCCTATGACGTTTATTAACCCATAAATCCTCACAAACCATAGCTCTGTGATATATCAGTGTTAATTGCTGCAATAAGAAATAGGGCAAATACGTTTGTTATCACTTGACGTAACGTAAAAGATATTGATTTTACCTATGATGTTCACAGTGGTTTTTAGCATACATATCGTCAAATTCTATGATCTCTTATCCGGAACTTTAGCCATATATAACCTATTTGTATGAGGTAGCTTAAAAGTACGCTAGTATGGTGGATCGTTACCCGTATTTTGGATTCCATAGCAGAAAACCCTTTAAAAATCGAACCCCAATCTGATGAAATAGCCAGTTGTATATACTAACAATGAATGTGTGTCGCTTTTTTTAAAGGCAAGGTGTGTGAAACCAGTTAAAAAAATGCAACTAGTTCTTAATTGCTGTCAGATTTGCAAGGAACACACATAATGTCATAGGAAATAAAATAAAGACGACGTATTCAATTAAAATAAAATAACAACAGCAATCAATCCTAACTCTACATCACTTCAAACTCTATTATTCGCTCTCTAATGTCTTATGAACCAGTCAGTAGCAGACGAGACATGAAATAACATTAAACATGGCGCTACTTACGATACAAGTCTAATTCAAGTGTCAGTTGTTGCCTTCTTCAAGCAGTGAACACATAGTCTTAATTAAAATCTGCCTTATTCAAAAGTATGATGGAACTATGAATACTAAATTATACACTCTTAAGTTTAGTTAAATCTAAATCACAAACATCATTTCTTACCCAATATATTTACTGCGCTATTGCATTTAGAGGTGTATATGACATTATCTCTTGGAAAGAACATAGTAATTCAGTATTTTGGAATCATAAGTTCAATCTTAGCTTTTAATTTTATGTATAAATTGTGAACTGCTCTATAGTAAACCTTTATATATACATATATCATATCCTCAAAATAAGTGCACAATAAAGAATTTTATAAAATCTTATTTTCTAAACACAAAATTTGAGGATATTATAATTCCACTGGAACGTTAAGCAATAAAAAACGGGTAAAATTAAATATCATTTATCAAGAATTTTTAGAGCAATAGATATGTAACTAAACAGGAAAAAGTAGTAGTGTAATAATTACTTTCCTCTTATATATATATATATATATATATATATATATATATATGTGTGTGTGTGTGTGTGTGTGTGTGTGTGTGTGTGCTTGTTTTTTTCTTGGAGTGTTATTGTCACGTGTATTTCCATCTTTGTTAGCGCTTTCACACGAATATAAAATTACGACTGAATAGATATTTTTCTCACTTTTCCCTCCGAAGATGAAGCGTACCATATGAAATTTGAAGTTATGGGATTGTAGGGTTCATATTTGATATGTTCCTGAGTTGACAACCCGCTCTCATATAGATGCGTCCTACACTGTTTCATGTAATTTTTGCTTATTTGCATTTATACGCTTTGCAGTGATTTATTGCATTGTTCGGCGAGTATTTATTAGTCATTTCAACTTCATTAACTTCTGAATAAAATCTAACGAGTTGCCTGTGTTATAATTGTTATCATCGTAGAAAATAGACACGGCGACACGTGTTCAAATCCTGGACTAGTTTGATCAAATTTCACTAAGCACTAATACCCTTGGGAAAGGTATGAATTCAACTTTTCTCCCTACAGCAACGGGTAAATAGCAGAGCAAACTGGGTTCTTCTGCCTTGGTTAGGCAACCAGTCTTGAAGAAGGATAACTAAATCCAAACCAGTTAAACTAAAAAGTTGACCGAATGTCACATCCTTCTTTTGCGCAGGGGTTGGTAATTCTATACATATAACGACTGACCAGCAAAACCTTACCAATAACAATTCAATGTGGATACAGGATGTACTTTGGAAGACCAGCCGGGAGCGATGGATGATTGGGACCAATGGAGAGAGAGTCAGGGAAACCTGTGCTACTAGCGCGACTTGATAATGAGAAAAAAATCAACACACCACTCATAGAAAATATTTATTTCGTTATTTTTAAACGATGAAAAGTAAACTAAGGTACATATTTCATTGGTTTGATATCGCTGTTTAATGCCATATTTATATTTGTAAGTTATTTAATGCCAAATATATCTTTGTAGTTGCACAATTAAAACTTGAGATTTAGCGAGTTAAAGGGTTTTATGCATTTCCCAAGTTGTATAAATCCAAAAATAAAATAGGATAATAGCACGACGGGAGTTCGAACTCGCTTACTCCGATGTCGCAGTCGAGCACGTTTACTATTAAAGCACGGGAACACCCACGGTTTTATTTAATCGCCAAACTTCCTGTCTCCATGAAACTTACGTCAAATTAATTAAAATGGTTTATTTTAATTAATAACCAGTTCTTTTCTTTTTCAGCATTTGGCAATTAATTAAAATTGGTTTTGTCTTAGATTTGTGCTTACTTTATTTTTCTTGGGTTAGAAAATAACAGAAGAAATGTTTTCTTAAAGCTGCGATTTCATATTTTTGCCAGGAGTTTTCTTTCATAAGAAACATTTGAAAACCTGAAACTTTCGTCATTCGATTAGGTTGAAAGTAATTCCAAAACCAAATTATTCTGAAGTAATACAGTACATTCAGTGAGTCGAACAGGGTGACATTTCTAATGACAACATCTCTGATCATAACTTTTTAACATGTAGCGTTGTCACACAAGGTGATATTTAAAGTAACACAGACGCTGTCAATGTTCTTTTCAAGATTGGATGTGGCTCGTCAGTAGCAATACGCATCAAACATGTCGGGGTTTATTACTTTCAGCTTAGTAATTTTATCATTATAGTCAATAACATAACACCAGTGAGAATTCAGAAAGTTTGGTTGTTCTATTACTTAAAAATAGTTTTCAAAATGTCTGCTTGTTTCTCTGTGATAAGTTTTCAAATACATTGATGACATTAGGCTTGGGTTAATTTCAAATTCAACTGGTATATCAGACATGTCCAGAAAGTAAAGAAATCTGTGTAAACATAAAATAAAGCAATACCTGAAAAAAAAGCAGTTGTATGGCTACTTACTTCCCATCTTAAAATAAACCTATCTATGACATACTGGTCACTGGTAAAAGAAGTTAGGACGAAATCATAAACGTCTTTCTCCTGTAAAATCCTAAGGATGGACATACCAGTTTTAGCTAACTTGTTCTGTGTAAATAGAGGATGGTGTTATAAGGATTTCCAAAAAGCGATAGCCGTAAGGACAGATGGTGAAAATGATTCAAAGGAATACGTGTTGTCAGCATGCATTTATTATTATTATTATTATCATTATTATTATTATTATTATTTGAGAGTTTTTCACACCAGAGTTAGCAGATGGTTTCTACTGGAGTACGAGTGACAGCAAGTCTCCTCAAATCTTCAGGACTCTTCTTAGTATTCTAGCCAATCTCTACAATGCTGCAGTTTGGATGGTTTCCACTCGTCCTCTAATTACTAAACCCGCCAGTCCCTGTAACAAAACTGAATAATAAACTACCTCAAAACGTACAAAATATCAGATAAGGTCATAAACTTTTTCCCGAAAACAATGATAATCTGCAGAGTGGAATTGACTGTAGGAGGAAGAAACTTAACTGAAACAAAGATCCAAAGAGGTATATTTTAAGGTTACCGTTATTATACATAATTATCATTATGTCACTTAACCATAGAGTCAGAAAATGCACAGTCAGATACAAACTTACTTGATTGCAAGATAAGCTCAATCACCTAATGTACATGGATGACATCAAACTATTTGCAAAAAAATGAAAAAGAACGGGAAACTCTAATACACGCAGTTAAAATATACAGTCAGGACATAGGGACGGAATTTGGCATAGAAAAATGTGCCATGCTAGTAATGAAAAATGACAAACGACATCTAACTGACGGAATGAAATTACCAAATCAAGAGAAGATTAGAACGCTCGGAATATGACCCTTTCATTTAAGTGTCAAGGAGTTGGCTGGCGAAATTAATTAAAGGAAATTAATTAATTTTATTAAATCATGATAATAAGTATTTTATTAAAAATAAATTCATTTTGGGTGTCCAAGCATTTTTTGAGAACCGTGTATAAAATAAATATCAAGTGATTAAGTACAAAAAAGTTTGAGATCCGATCAGGGCTTGTTGACCTATAAATCTGTCCCCAAAAAATAAACATCCGCACACCTGCAAAGAGCTGTCAAAAGAGCCATCGGATTTCAAAGCGTAAACAAAAACATGTATTTTTAAAATAGCGGACAATTTGGGTTGGTGTCACCAAGTTTGGCACAAGGCCTTGAATCACTAAATCATTGGTCAACCAACCACAGTACTGCTCCTTGTAGCCCCTCCCGATGACTGTGGCTGATTGACCGATTGTCTAAACCGATCAGGGGCAAACCGGGGGGATTGTTACGATGATGGCCATTGGTCGGCAGTCCCCATTGGCTGACCAATCAGAAACTGATTATTCGGGATTCGGGCCCATAAATAGAGGACACCCAAAGCGAAAAATTGAGTTGGTTCAGGAATTCGCCGCTTAAAGAACCAAATCCGTTGCCTAATTGCAGTTTAAACTCCGCCAGTAAACTACTTTCATCCCCAGTTTGCGTTGTTTGACGAAAAATTATCTAAACAACTGTGTAAATAAACGTTTGTTACTGTTTATAACAAACGCCTTATTTTCGTCATTTTTTAAAATTTGCTTGGCAACTTTTCTTCTCTCCAACACGAATTCCAACCTTCATCGACTGGACCTCATCCATCTTCTCTTTCCTCGAATCTGAAAGCAACGTGGGCGTGGAAAGAAACAGAGAAAGACCAGTCGACACATGTGGTAATCACGAGACCAGCGGCCAACAAGGTGCCGTGAAGCTATAGTACCACAGGAAGAAAGGAAATGTATAAATACCTAGGCATCTTGGGGACTGACAGCATCACACAAGTGGATATGAAAATAAAAAGTAAGAAAGAATATCTAAGGAGAACTAAACAAAATTATCTCTCACAAACCGTATCAAAGGAATAAATACCTGGGCGTTACCCTTTACTTAGATATCCGGGACCTTTTTTGAAGAGGACCAGAGAAGAACTTTTAGCAAAAAGACCAAAGTAAAAGAAAACTAATGACCATGCATAAGGCATTACATCCCAGAAACGACTTTACCAGAGTAGATGTATCAAGAAAAGAAGGAGGAAGAGGACCTGCCTGCATTGAAAACAACGTTGACGCATCGATACGACGACTTGAGGACTACATAGAAAAGCACTGAAGGAGGACTGATTACAGCCATCAAAAACGATACTGATAACACGATAGCCAATAGAATGACAATAACTAGGAAACAAAAATGGGAAGAAAAACAATTCTATAGTCGTTTTAAACGACTAATAAACAACATCTCATACGAGAAACCCTGGACGTGGTTAAGAAAAGGAAAAATTAAACTAGAAACAGAATCTCTCCGAATAGCAGCACAAAACTACACAATAAAAACTTATCAAATGAAAGCGAGAATAGATAAGACGCAACTAAATAGCAAACGTAGGTTATGTAGTGATAGAGACGAAACCATCAATCACATATTAAGTGAATGCAGCAAATTAGCACAGAAGAAGTATAACACTAGACACAACTGGGTGGGCAAGGTCATCCACAGGGAAATGTGCAAGAAATTTAAATTTGACCATACGAAAAAATGGTCTATGCACAACCCAGCACGTGTCCTAGAAAATAACTCACTTAAACTCATATGGGACTTTGACGTACACACGGATCACTTAATTTCGACCAACAAACTAGGCATTATAATAAAAAAAAAAAGAAAAAAAAGAAGACAGAACTTGCAAAATTGTCGACTTTGCTCTCCCGGGTGACAGCAGAATAAAACTGAAAGAATGTGAAAAGAAGGATAAGTACCTTGGCCTTGCTAGAGAATTGAAACTGATGTGGAACATGAGGGTGACGATTGTACCAATTGTGCTTGGTGCTTTTGGCACAGTAACTAAAGGATTATTAAAGGTCACGGATGACATGAAAGTAGGCGGACGAGTGGAGACCATCTAAACAGCAGCCTTATTGAGAACAGCCAGAATACTGAGAAAAGTCCAGGAGACTTGAGGAGACTTGCTGTCACTCACACTCCAGTTAAAGACCATTAGCTAACGCTGATGTAAAAAACTCAAGTTGTAAATACTACTACTACTACTACTAATAATAATAATAATAAGAAGAACAACAACAACAACAACTTGCAAAATTGTGGACTTTGCTGTCCCGGCTGACCACAGAATAAAAGTGAAAGAAAGTGAAGAGAAGAATGATTACCTGGACCTTGCAAGGGAACTGAAAAAAAAACTATGGAAAATGAAGGTGACAATTATAACAATCGTGATTGGTGCTTTTGTTTCAGTCACCAAAGGATTATTAAAGGGACTTGAGGACTTGAAAATAAGAGGACGAATGGAGACCATCCAACAACTACATTATTGAGATCGGCCAGAATACTGACTAGAGTCTTGGAGACTTCAGGAGACCTGCTGTTAGTTAAACTGCAATGAAAGACTATCTGCTAAAACCGATGTGAAAAACCATGAAGGAGTAAATAATAATAATAATAATTATTATTCCTATTATTATCATTATTATTTTACTCTCTTGTGAGTTTTCCACATCTGCGGTAGCCGATGGTCTTTCATGAGAATTTAAGTGACAACAAGTCTCCTAAAGTCTCCAGGACACTCTGGCCGATCTCATCGATACAGTAGTTTGGATTGTCTTCACCCGTCCTCTTATCTTAAAGTCCTCTAGTTCTTTTATCAAACCTTTTGTGAGTGTACCTGGAGCATCTACGACAATTGGTATAACACTTATTTTCATGTTCCACAGCCTTTTCTACTCCCTGCCAAGTTCCAAAACTTGCCTTTTTTTTTTGGCTTTCTTTTAGTTTTACTCTGTGGTTAGCCGAGACAATAAAGTTCACGATTCGGAAAGGTCTCATTTTGTTGTTGATTGTAAGGTCTGGTCGTCTGGCCGAGATTAGGTGATCCGTTTGTATCTCAAAAATCATTATTATTATTATTATTATTATTATTATTATTATTATTATTATTCCTTGCCAGTTTTTCACACTAGAATAATGTAATGGTGTTTTAGTGGAGTCTGAGTGACAGCAAATTTCCTCTTTTCCCCAAGACACTTCTCAATTTATAAAGGCCGATCTTAATAATGCTGCAATCTGGTTGATCACCACTCGTCCTTATAGTTATTATTGATAGTAGTAGCTGTAGTAGTGTTTGTAGTTGCTATAATAGTGGTAGTATTGTCATTATCATTATCATTATTAACTTATTTTGAAATCGAATTCATTTATTTTAGAAAAGTCTGAAAATGACGTTTTCCCCGCTTCGAATAAAACTGCTGAAAATATTCAATTGACACTGATATGAGTTGTTTCGGCACGATCTGTTTTATTTTCCTGAATTTCCCAAATGGTGGCCCCAGCGGTGGATTTTGTTTCTGGAAACAGTAACCAGTCACTAGAAATCAGATCCTAGGTGTAATTGAGTTGTTGTACACTATTCTATCGATCATATGGAAATCAGACCTGACCTATAAAATGAAACGCAGTTTCTTCCAGGCAGAGGATGTGTCGATTCTGCGGTAATGGATGCACCACTTGGACGCTAACAAAAAGGCTGGAGAAGAAGCTATACGGCAATTACACAAGAATGTTGCGAGCAATATTGAATAAGTCCTGGTAGCAACACCCCACAAAGCACCAACTACACGGCCACCTGCCTCCCATCACGAAAACTATGCAAGTTAGACGAGCCAGACACGCAGGGCACTGTTGGAGAAGCAGAGACGACCTCATAAGTGATGTACTCCTATGAACTCCCACATATGGCTGAGCAAGAGCAGGACGCCCAGCGAGAACATACATACAGCAGCTCTGTGAGGATACGGGATGTAGCCTTGAAGACCAGCAGAGGCGATGAACGATAGGGAAAAGTAGCGAGAGAGGGTCAGGGATAACCGTGCTAGCGACACATCATGAGGATGATGATGACACTTTTCTATTTGTTCAAAAAACCGTTCCCAAAATAATGCCACTGAATATTCAAATAATTCAATATTACTCACCTGATCTCGACTTGTAAGTTTATCGTTCTTCCCGAAGGTCTAATTTGTTCAGCTGATCTTCAATCCAATTTGCTAATCTGAGACATAAAGACAACGTTTTATTAATTTCTATATATGCAGGATGTTTGTAAAAAAGTTGATGTCACTTTTGATATTGTGGGTGTTTCAATAGAAAAAAAAAAAAAAGACTGATATAGTTTCGTAATCTAATCACTAGAACAAAT
>OY757909.1:60031143-60036143 GCA_963585895.1 Sepioteuthis lessoniana | reverse complement strand
TTATGCTAAACTGAATTGTTTGAAATAAAACTGTTTACATGTACAAAAATAGTTTTTGCATCAAATAACCTACAATGGTTGATATGCTATAAAACCAAACCAAACCAAATAGTAAATACAATTATTCGTATTGGATGGAAATATTTTAAACCATTTAACAGTTGGCCTAGTGGGTAAAGTGTTTGCTAATGGTCCGGGAAACCGGGGTTCAATTCCAGGTCGAATCATACCAAAGACTTGAAAAATGGTGCTTTATACCTCTTTGCTTAATACTCAGCAATATAAGGTACGTATCGAGGGTAAAATGTAGCAATCCAGGGAAAGAAGTAGCGCCCTCCCCTACACCTTGGTGTAGTAGCTATTGAAAAGGAGGCCTTCTGGTCGCTCTCAACTACGGTTGCCAACTTTAATTTACTTTACTTTATTTAACAGTAAAAAATGAGATCATTAAAACGTTTTCAACAAATTGTGTTTACAAATCATATATTTAGTATATATGTTTTAACACAATTTGGCATTAAATAGCCTACTATGTTTGATATGCCATTATACCCAACCAATATTATCATCAAAGCAAACCATCTTTGAATTTTTTCTTTTCTCGATGTATTTATATCCTTCATTTTTGTCAGTTTTCTACTTCTCTAAATGTGTGACTTTTTTTCGAATTGTATCTCTTTTCCAAACCATCTTAAAAGCGACTTCTTCTTCTTCTTCTTCTTCTTCTTCTTCTTCTTCTTCTTCTTCTTCTTCTTCTTCTTCTTCTTCTTCTTCTTCTTCTTCTTCTTCTTCTTTGTTCACATTTCTCTCTTTTCTCTTTCTTTGTATTTTTATTTAATTTTTTTACTTGTTTGTTTTCTTATATTTACGTTTTTGTTAAATCTCTTTGGATGTTGTCTCTTTCTGTTTTTCTCTCTTTTACCTTGATGATTTTAATTGCATTTGAACCTGTTTTCTTCTATCTAATCCCCTGTGAATTATTACTTCTCTGCCCATCTCCATATTAAATTCAGCCATCTTTAGTCAAGCAATGTGCATTTATTTTATAATTATTTATTGCAAACAGAAAACACCTACGTACTCCTGTGAAATTTATTTCCTATTGAAGCTTTTTTTCCCCGGGGTATCATTAAATCGTTTAATTTTGAGTAACCCAATTCACTTTTGTTACTAAATTGAAGATAAAATCTGAATTAATCCACTCGATTTATTCTGTCTTTTTCTTCTTCATTTCAGGTAAGTATATACATAATTGGACATTTTAATGAATGGACGGCTTAAAGAGACGCCAAGAACTCAACAAGAGAGTTGGTTTAATTGGTCCCAGAACGGTAATGTAAATAAGCATAAATATTCAAAATTTCACACACACACGAACACACACACACACACACACACACACATACATTTTCACGGACATATTGATATCTATATCTACTCGTATATCTCTATGTATAAGTGAGAGCATGTGTGTGTGTGAGAGAGAGAGAGATGGAGAGAGAAAACGAAAAAGAGAGAGAGAGAGAGAGATTGCAAAGTTTATATATACAGACCTAAGTAAAATGACATATATGTCTGAAAAATGTATAAATTTGTGAACAGAATTAATGAATGCTAGATATTTTATGTAGATTAACAATTACAACCTTGAACCTACACCTACGCCTGTGGGCACGGCAAACGTGGCACCTTGCAGAGGAATAACTGCAAATATAATAAGTTGCAACATAATATTTAATGATGTAGCATAGCCACTAGGCAATAGCAATGTATAAATGGGTATATTCTGGTTGCAATTCAGTCCCAACGTTTATAATCATTTCGATTTTGCCGTACAAGTATTGACTGCTGAGGTTCTAAGGGTTACAATATATTTTTTAGAATGAAGTATACATGCCATTGAATCTACGTTTGTAATTCTCACCACACACACACACACACACACACACACACACACACACAAATATATATATATATATATATATTAATGTATATATATATATATATAAATGTGTGTATATACATACGAGGATCATTAACTAAGTTTCCAGATTTTTTTCGTATGGGCACTTTATTGATAGTACACACATGAAACTTTTGTCCCCTTCGAAGTAGTCTTCTCCGGCTGCAATGCACTTGTTCTGCCGTTCCAATATCTTCTGGAAGGCCCCATGGAAGTCCTCTTGTGTGAGCGTGTCAATGACCTTCGTCACAACCTCTTTCATCTCCTCAATTGTCACTTAAAGACAGCCTCTAAGCTTAGGGAATAACCAAAAGTCACAGGGAGCAATGTCTGAACTATAGGGAGGGTGATCAGCTGTCTTGATGCCTATCTTGGTCAAATAGTCTTTGACAAGGATGGAGTTGTTGACTTGTGCATTGTCCTAGTGGAAATGCCACATACCCGAATTCCAACGGAATCTCTTCCTGAACTCCCTTAAGACCTCAACATAGTAACTCTAACCCTAACCCTTTGGCCAATCAACTCTGGTCTATTGACTTCCTTACTCCTCCCACACCTCTCATCCTCCCTTACAGACCCCCTTCCTTCCTTGAATCTCTGTTCATGCAAAATGCTCCAAAGCCAGTCTGAAGTATTCCATATGTTTTTGTGTCATTTTTCCAAGTTTAAAGCATCATTTTATTGCATATCGTTCAACTAAAGTGTCCTCTCGTACAGATTGCATTTTTGAAATTCACCAGATGTGACAATTAGGCTTTAGTAGGGTGTATTCCAATTGCTGCTGTAGGTGTTCATAGAAATCATAAAAATTGGTCAGTCATCTCATAAGATGTATTGCAATAACATACTGAATTTTCAAGTGTCTACGAGAATTTTAAATGCGTGTACAAAAAAATCTGGAGACTTATTGAATGCACCACGTATCTATATCTATCTATCTATCTATCTATCTATATATATATATATATATATATATATATATATATATATATATATATATATATATATCCGTGTTCGTGTGTCTTTGCATGTGTATATATATATGTGTATAAATACGTGCATATGTATGTGTATGTATATATGGTGTGTGTATGCGCGTGTGTGTGTACAAAAATGTATGGAAAACCAAATCCATCTTCTCTTCCCAATCTCAGACTTGTTTTCATGCATTTCCCCATTTCTTTCCAGTGTCACATACTCGACAGACTTTATATCACTTGATTTGTTCAGCAAAAATTCATGTATAGGAACAGGTGCTTTTCGATGACATTTGTACTACCTTTCATTATCTATACAAGGACAATGAGCGCATATGCTGTGAAATTGTTGTACGGTTCCGAAATTGATCATTAACATATTTCAAGATTAAATTACATGATTTAAGAATTAATTCAAAAAATATTTTAAGAAAGCATTTTTAGTAACCATCGCATTTTCTAAATAATAAAAGTTTATATATATATATATATATATATATATATATATATATATATATATATATATATATATATATATATACTGCAAGAATAGTCAATATGTTGTATGCAAAGATTTTTTTTCATCAGTTTAATGTGCAAATATAGTAAAAAGGGGAGATTACTAAGGATGCGTAACAAACATAATAATGGAATAAATAACAATAAATAACACAATAGCAATTGTAGCCTATATGGCGATAGAGAGGAAATGATCAATCATATAATAATTCATCATCATCATCATCATCATCATTCGAACCAAAAGAATATAATACTAGACAATTGTAGGGAAAGTTGATCCACTGGAAATTGCGCAGGAAATTTAAATTTGACCATACAAACAAGTATATCCACAGTGCAGAATTCGTCCTGGTGAATGAAACGCACCAAGTTCTTTTGGATTTTGAGATGAAAATGGATCACCTAATCCCGGCCAGACGACTAGACCTAGGGACAGTCAACAAAAAAAAAGGAAAAAAAAATACGCTGACTAGAGGAATTTGTTTTCTAGGCAGACTACAGAATAAAAATAAAAGAAAGCGAAAAGAGAGATAAATACCTTGACTTTGACGGTGAACTTTAAAAAAAAAAACAAAACCTATGAAATTTTGAAGTTGACAGTGATGCCATTTGTTATTGGTCTACCTGGAACAATCCCCAAATTTTGGCAAAGGAAGTGGAAGGCTTGGAAATAAGAGTTTAAATGGTGCCCACTCAGAATACAGCTTTATTAAGATCGAACGGAATTCCTAGAAGAGTCCTGGAGGTTTAAGGAGACTTGCTGTCCCTTAAACTCCTGGGGAAAAACTTCAACTAAAGCTGGCGGGAAAAGCTCTCAATGAAGTAAATAAAAAAAAAATTAATAATAATAATAATGATAATAATAATAACAATAATTATAATTTGACCATAAGAACAAATGGTATATACCGAACCCAGCAACAGTCCTGGAGAACGACATACGCAAACTCCCATGGGACTTTGATGTACAAACTTATCTCCTAATCTCGGCGAGAAGACCAGACCACAAAAAAAAGAGAACTTGCAAAATTGTGGACTTTGCTGTCCCGGCTGACCACAAAATAAAACTGAAAGAAAGTGAAATGAAGGATTAGTACCAAGATCTTGCCAGGGAATTAAAAAAAAATATGGACCATGAAGGTGGTGATTTTATCAACTGTAATTGGTGCATTTGGTGCGGTGACTAAAGGACTGTTAAAGGGACTGGAGGACTTGTAATTTGGCAGATGAGTGGAGACCATCCAAACTGAAGCCTTATTGAGAACGGACAGAATACTGAGAAGTGTCCTGGAGATTTAAGGAGACTTGTTGTCACTGAAACTCCCGTGATAGACCATCAATTAACGCTGATGTGAAAGTAAATAATCATAATAATAAACTGAAAAGTTAGACAAATATTTGTACCTTACCAAAGAACTAAAAAAAAATGTGGAACATGGGGGTGAGGATGATACAAGTTGTAAATTATGAACTTTGAATGATACCCAGTGGTTTGATAAAGAAATAGAAATAGTTGGAAATCCGAGGAAAAACGAAAT
>OY757909.1:60008643-60028643 GCA_963585895.1 Sepioteuthis lessoniana | reverse complement strand
CTTCAAAACTAATTTAACGTTTTCGATCAGATAAGAGAAAATTATAAACCTTCTATTCAAATATGAACTTTAATAGATAATTATCAAAACGGACACAAGCCTTCTGGGATGTTCCAAATGTTTGAGAATAAATAAGAAATGTTCTAATTATGCAATGAGACATATTGCTGTTTATATTTTAAAATTTACTAATCCAAAAAAAGTATAAAAAGCAAAACACCAATTAGGTGAACTTTTCGTTGGGGCTAACTAGATCTAACTCCAAAAGTTGCAACTTATTTTTTTCTTTCTGCGGTTTCTGCTTTTGCCAATTACCTCGAAAATGACCTTGGCAATTATTTGAAAATTAAATTTATGAGTTGAATTTGATCAAATAATTTTTTTTCTTAAATTGCTGAAACTGATCATTTTATCGGATAATTATTCAGATTGACCGTATCCTCATAGATTTAATAGAATCGCTTATCCATTTGGTTTTACTCAAAAATTATATTTGGGAAGTTGATAATAAATTTCTTATAGAAATACAAAACTTCAGGGATGAAGAAGATGTTGTTCTATACGTAATGTACGATGATTTTCTTTTGTTTTTACTTTGTTTTGACAGGTTTATTTTAACATCTTGATTTAAGCCAAATTGTACATTTTGCATTTTCATTGCATGTTAAAATATTACTTTTTACATTGTTTGGACAGATAGGAGTAATCCCTGTGCCATATGTATATATATAGATAGATGAAGCTGACTGAATGATGGATTTTAATGTCATGTCAACCCGTCCGGGGTTATATTATTCCTAGTGGTTTGACAGTCACGCTCATACGTCATTTATAATTACATTATAGTTTCATGCTATATCATATCAATTTCTCATAAAGATATTTACTTGACTAATAGATATGAGCCGCAGCCACATCGGTTCAAAATGGGTCTGAGCGTTATGCCAAGGAAGGTATATTTCATACACTCATGAGTACTGGAAGTTACGCCTGACATTAGATGCTGATTAGTGCCCTACCAAAATCACACCTTTTCATCATCATATTTACCCAACCCCTCCGCTCGGGCAGGATATGACACAAGGTCAATATTTTAAGCGGAGTTTAACAGGTTTGAATTCAGAGTTTTCCTTCTCCTAGACTAATTGTCTCACCAAGGCTGAAGAACCTAGTCTGCCCTACTATTCACCCATAGCTGGAGGGAGAATGATTGGATTCATACCTTTCCACAGGGTATTAGTGCTATGTGAAATGCAATCAGTCCAGGATTTGAACTCGTGTCGCCGTGTCCAATTCCTGCGACGATAACCATTACAACACGGGCACCACCTAATCACACCTTTTCATCATGTTAATGTCTTAACCCCTCTGCATATTTATATAAGCCCCATCCACAGGATGTTGAATATGAAGAAAGTCTAAAATGTGAATCTAATATGCTTGACTTTCTTTTCTCAAGTACTATGTTTCGGTCGTTATATTCTTCAGCCTTCATCATCATATTCGTATTACATCTATGATGAGTCTTAATATGTACACAATCTTACATATGCGTCAAATATTTTTTTATCTTTTTTGTTACAATGATTTGGTTGATATGTTTTCCCGACTGTCTCATGTGCATATTGCAACGGTAGTAAGGTTAAATATGATCAAGATCTTACTTACGAATCTTATATTCTTACCAGTATTTTCTTTTCAACAATGTTTCTGTTGATAAGAGAGGCATACGATAGGTTTCCAGACTTTTTTCGTATGGGCATTTAAAATTGTCGTAGACTCTTAAAGATTGACTATGTTATTGCTATATATCTCATGAGATGACGGACCAATTTTCATGATTTCAAGTTCAAATGAACAGCTACAGCAGCAATTGGAATACACCTTTCTAAAGCTTGATTGTCACAGCAGGTGAATTTCAAAAATACAATCTAACACTTTAGAAGAACGATATGCAATAAAATTCTGTTTTAAACTTGGAAAAAATACCACAGAAACGTATGGAATGCTGACTTTTGCTTATTCCCTAAGCTCAGAGGCTGTCGTTATGAAACAATTGAGGAGATGAAAGAGGCTTTGACGAAGGTCATTGACACGCTCACACAGGAGGACTTCCATGGAGCCTTCCAGAAGTTGTTGGAACGGTACAACAAGTTCATTGCAGCTGAAGAAGACTACTTCGAAGGGGACTAGAGTTTCATGTGTGTACTATCAATAAAAGTACCTATACGAAAAAAGTCTGGAAACTTATCGTATGCCCCTCGTATGTTCTTCAGTCTCAATAGCCTATGGTTTGAAGCTAAATAATTACGTTTAAGCTATTTGTAATTAATGAAGCCCTTATGCTCAATACAACATATACGTATTTCTGAATATTTGTATGATCTGTTATAATTTCTAAAACCATTAACCTTAATAATCTTCGAATTCAGAAGATAAATTGTCGTTAATTATAATGTTTGAAATCTGTGGGAATTTCTTTAGAGACATGATTTCTAACATGTGACTTGGTTATTAAATAAAAAAAAATGAAAGTATTTAGTATTCAAATTAAGTTTCCTGGTTGAATGTATTTGGCAGTTTGTACATTAATCCTAAGAACCTACCTGCTAACTAAATTCGAAAAGTTCTACACTTTTGTGTTCTTTATTTGCATATGAGTTTCAAGAGAATGAATCAATAAGGAAATTACCTCGGGTAAAATAAAGGAAACTACGAAAAATACATTAAATTGAAGAATTGTCTACTGATAAAGAAAATCTATATCGATAAATTAATTCACGATGATATTCTAAGTTTTTATCTGCGACGGGAAGACTCCTATTTAAATAGCTTGTGCTGAAAGCAACATCATTGAAAGAGATTTTTTACTAAGCCGTGCTATTAAGTTCACTTTCTTACTCATTCCTTTTGGTAAGATATTGACCAACTTATGGCCTACAGGGTTAAATAGTTCCACAACTATTCTTATACGCTTTAAATAACCAATGAAGGTTCATATATCATTAAAGAAAGAAATGAAACCAATCCAAACTAAACCAAACCAAACCTAAATTTCCTTTGCATGTAAAATATTACCCATAATAAAGTAAACCTTTTAAAAATATCAACATATTTTTAAAAAAACAAGGATTTTATCATTTCTTGTACAATTTTATACAACCAAAATTTGATTGTATTTCTATTATATATAATGAAATACTTCTGCAATGAATCTTTGTTAACAAAACACTTGATGAGAGCAATATTGAACAAGTCCTGGCGACAACACCCCACGAGACACCAACTATACGGCCACTTACCTCCCATCACGAAAACTATACGAGTTAGACGAACCAGACACAGTGGACACTGCTGGAGAAGTAAGTGCAAGCTCGTAAGTGATGTACTCCTATGGACCCCCACATATAGCCAAGCAAAAGCAGGACAACCAGCTCGAACTTACATACAGCAGCTATGTGAAGACAGAGGATGTAACCCTGAAGACCTGCCGGAGGCGATGAATGATAGGGAGAAGTGGCGAGAGATCGTCAGGGATATCCGTGCTGGCGGCACAATATGATGATATATATTTGCATCTTCAGAAACAAAGAGAAAATCTCATTTTATACTGCCAAAATTTATGGTATTTTGATTAATTTACTACTAAATACTCCTGCAATGAATCTCTGTAAAAGAAATATGAGTAATTTTAAAATGTTTCTTTTTTATATGGTATATTTTCTTTTATATGGTGTATATATATATATATATGTATATATATAGAGAGAGAGTCATCTTGTTTTTTATCACAAACATATTGTAATTTCATTATTTGTTATGCTGCTTCAATATCTTTTAAGGGTATGCATTTTGATTATATAATAAAACACTAAAAAATAGGTATTTTAGGAAAAAAAAAAGCTTATTAGGAATGTTCTTATTTACTTGCAACTTTTTATATTAACTTTTCTAGTCTTATGCATTTGTATTACATATTGCTTTTAAGATCGTCACTGACATTAAGCTAGATAGTATGACTTACGATGTACAACCCAGACTGAAATAAATATATCAACATAAATCTTTTAAAGGTGAACGCAAGTGCATATCTCTCAAAGTGTCATCTCAGAAAATCTTTCACAAAATGATATAATTATAAAAAGATACACATAATATAAAAGCATAATTGATAAACCTTTTCAGATGGATCTATCTATGATAAAAATGGGCGTTTGTAACAAGATTTTCAGTGTAATTTTTTCACTGACTAGACATTAAAAAATGCGATGAAAAAAGTAACATTTTAGATATCTTAATGAAATATTATTTACAATAAATGAGACATTCCTCATTAGGTTAATGGCTAGCTTGTAAAGCTGGAGATATAAAATATTTGTATAGCATCCGTTATTACTTCGGATGAAAAACCGAAACCAGGAAACAAAATAGGCGTCATTTTATGAATGTGAAATTGTAAATTTATTTCGACAACTCATTTTAAAAACGTAACAATTTTTTAAAATGTCATTTTTAGGTTCTTTCTTGGTTTTGATAGAAAAATAAATACCCACATCAAAAAGAGAAAAAGGAGGCGAAAATTATTGGGAAGGGGACACATCATGGGGTTTTGGCTAATGTGCTAGACTGCAACATCGTACTAAGTGAGTTCAAACGTCAGTTGCACGTTAACTTTCGAACTAATACATTTCTGAAGAGTATAAACCCCTTATCCCCTAGCTGTAGATTAATTAGTACCACTAATGTCCCTCCAACAGGATGTTTTTGGCATTAAAATAACCCACGAAGTTTGATATGACATTAAACAAAGAAACCTAACCATAAAAATCGGCTGTTTTAACGTTGATGTTGACTTTTATCTACAGATCTGACAAAAATAAAGTAAACGTCAAAAGCTTTTATTTTTTGGTTTTGTAACACAGTAAAACTGTCGGTGTTATTCACCAAAATTCTTCTTTTAACTTAATTTTAGTCTGTTTAAGCTCATTCGACTACACAAACTGTCTTTAACATCGTTGAAAAACAGATATGCATTTTTTTAGTGTGTATGTTTTCTCGGTCCAAAATCTCATCTAAACTGAATATCTTAAGGTTTCATGTTATTTCCGCTAGTTAGATATGAATTAAAAATAAGTTTTGAATATTTCCAGTTGTTAAAGTGTTTTTAAAAGAAAACCACCAAGGTTGATATGATATAATAATGTTTAAAAGTTAAAAGAATACAAATATGATAAAAGAAAAGTAATAAGTAAGAATAAATAGATTTGATAAAACCTTTAATCTTACTCATGTTACATATTTTTCATATATATATATATATATATATATATATATATATATTATCATTGATTATATATAATATGATATAATATAATATAAGTAGATTATATAACTTATTAGATAAATTGTTACTGACCAATTATGTATCAATTAAATCAGCGTTTTGAAAAATTTAATTCTCTCAGAATACTGTCCAGTGTCCTATTTAGTTACGCCCCTTTTAAATCAAAGATACAGAAATAACTTAAACTTTTATGTGCATACGATGTAGTTGTTTAATTGATTTTAATAGTATGCCAACCTGTTGAGGGTATTTTTTATGCCTAAACGTTAGGAAATCGCCTTCATTGTACGTTTCAATTTTGCATTTTTTCTGAAGATTTTTTTATCACACTGTCCTTTTAAATACAAATAATTTGGAAAGACATATCTAAACCACAGATGGAAATCTAACGGGTACTTCCAGTCCAGATCAGAGAGAAACTAAGAGTAATATCCCTGAATGGATACTCCATGCTCAACAAATATCTAGACCTGGAGCCTCACTCTCAGGCCAAGTTTTTTATCATGCACAATATATCATTTTTTGCTGGGATGTCTTACTACTTTGCAGGGCTCATAGTGGGCGTAATTTAAGCCTTTGTAAAAGACTTAAATGATAGGGAGTAAAAAGAGATATCCTCGAGGAAATAAAAATTTTCAAAAAATTTGAGATGATTAACAAATCCACATTGATTTAGTTAAAATCCAACAAGAATTAACCGATCTTTTGTAGTACAGCTGCATGGATATTTCGGGAATTGTGGTATAATTTCTATTTTATCTAACGTTCTGATATTTTCATAATTAAGAAGGTTAATATCATAGAACACTTTTTCAAAGAATGAATAATAGTTTTTAAAAGACTCTTCATGTATTTCAGTTTCCTATTACTTTACTAGTTCGGTGATAAAAATTTCTTTTTTTCTTTTTTGGTTTAAGGTTATCTTTCATTAATGCATGTCTTTCTAAAATATCACAATGTGAAATAATGTCGTTTTAGCTTATTTTTACATATCATATCAACTGATTCTGGGTTATTTAATACCAAAATTGTATTCATTTGTAAATGTTTGAGTATAACCCACTATTATATTTCTAATTTATACCGGACATTGGCCTAGGGGTTAGAGTGTTCGCCAATGGCCCGGGAGACCTGGGTTCAATCCCAGGTCGCGTCATACCAAAGACTCAAAAACTGGTACTTGATGCCTCCTTGCTTAACACTCAGCATTATAAGGTACGGATCAAGGGTAAAGTAGGGCAATCCAGGGAAGGAGTAGCGCCCTCCCCAACACCGCGGTGTAGTATCTATCGAAAAGGGAGCCTTCGGGTTACCCTCGACTATGGTCGCCAACTTTACTTTCTTATATTTCTAATGTTCCATTGTGTTATTCAAATTCGGACATTTCTTTGTTTTTCTATAATTATTTGTTTGCACACAGTTTTAAGGCGTCAAGTATTCCAATCGAACAAAAGTGATTTGCAGTATTTTTATATTTTAATGTAGTTTTATTAAATACTTATAATTACTTGATAATTATATGATTTCATGTAACTCATTTGTTTTCACACAGTTAAATTATTTAAAGCATTGCTATCAAACAATTCTAATTCTGTTTAACATTAGTTATGTGCATGCATACGCTTAAATAGTTACAAGCATTACTCAGTAATACTAATAATTCAAATTAAAGATTATTTTGTTCACAGTTAAATTGTTTCAAGCATAGAAAAAGATTAGATATTTCTATTTGACTGTTGAGGATACTCTAACAGGCATTACCGATCCGGGCCACAGTGAACCTGGAAGTAAGGGCTTTGAAATGCTACTCCACATTCTCAAAAGTTCCACGACTATAACCTTACCATTAGGAAAACGAAGTATTCACAACACAAGACGTAAAAGGAATTGTGGTAAGACAGAAATATTCTTTTAAGCCCAAAAGTCCTACAAAGAAGTTGATCAGATAAATCTGCTCGACATTTTCTTTTCCTCATTCGTTACATACTAAAATAAACGCACTCGAAATAATCCAGTATTCAACACTACAATTGACTTGAATTTAGAATTTCCTTCTCCTAAACCAGTTGCCGTACCAAAGTTAAAAAGTATTCCATTCGACTATTTACCAATAGTAGAGGTAGAATAGTAGGATTCATACTTTTTACAAGAGAGATGGCAAATTCAAAAATCGTCGTTCAGGATTAGAACTGGGGTTGCAGAGTTTACGTCCTGCGACGATAACCGATACGCCACAAGCAACTTTACATATTCTATGAGATGATCTGAATGAAACTTATCCAGTATTACCAGTAAAATAACGAATACAATTGTAATGCTGATCGATGTTTATTAATTGATGTGTTTATGTAATTTGTTTTATATCCGGTTAAACATCTTAATAATGACGCTTACTTGTACTGGTGTGATGTTACAGAAAAAACGGTATATCTCTTAGATCAATTTAATAGAAAATATTTCTTGATTCTCTTTTTTTTTTTCCTGCTAGTATTTACTAACTAAATTTATGCTCTGCTGTATCCGTAACTCAAACAAATACAGTATGGATCTGAGTCTAAGTAGGAATAGTAATTTAAAAGGGCTCAGGTTTTTGTTGTTCTATCGGGGATGAGTAGTTCTGGGTTGGGTTAGATGGTATTATTTGGGCGATGCCAACGGTTTGAAAAGGGAGTTTGGCACGTGTCCTTCATCAGTTTTCATCTGCTTTGGTAAATAAATCGGTTGATTCCGATTCATTAGACCCTAAGGCATCGTTGATCATGTGATATTAGTTCTATTTGTGAACAGAAGTGGGGGAAGTGCAAGCCGCTAGAACATAAAAAGAGGAAGAAAAGAAGCTTATAAAGAAAAGAAGAAAAACTGCGCATGCGCACTTGTTTCAGCGTTGCTTTGTACGTGCGTATGAGTGATTGCGTATGGGAAGGCGGTAAACTGGCAAGGAAAGTGAAACACTGGAAGGAATTGAACGTGGATAGCAATAAAGCAAAATAACGCAAGTCTCTATGCGTGTGAATGCTTGTGTGAAAGAAAGAAAGAAAGAAAGAAAGAAAGAAAGAAAGAAAGAGAAAAAGATATTGTGTAAATACGTATGTTGATATAGATTTTAGCTATTGCATGTATAATCCTGACCTTATGTGAAGTCTGAAGGAATAAAAAAAGGAATATTAGATAAATATGAAAATGAAAATAAAATCCAATAACGTGTTTTGGTCTGAGATGCACGCAGGCTATTCAAAAACTATGTTGCCCTATAGTTAAAAAACATTTTTTATACTAGTAATATTTATTTTCAGTATAATCTTCCTTGAATATGGAATTAATCAAAATCTTCTTTACTTGGAGTTATAATATCTGTTAGGGTCCCATCTGACCGTCAAAAAGATCTCTTTAAAGATTATTCCTATTCGGTAAAACCATGTGCATTAAAAAAATCCCTTATGAAACAAATGTACGTAAAATGAAAATACCAACGCAAAATTAAAGCGATTCTCTATCTCAGGGCATGAAATAAACTCAAACTGGTTGGGGTATCATTAAAACCAATCAATTAAACATATAAAAAAGGTATAAATTCCTATAATATTTCTATAAATGAAGAGCTTATAAGTTTCTTATCTGACACGTTTGACACTTTTCAGCACTTAGAAATATAGCACGCCATCTCTATTTACCTTAATCTAGATGAGTGCGTACATGATGAAGTCATAAAACAAAACGGCTTACGTGCGTTTTTAATATTTTTGAGTGGCTCAAAAGAAACCTTTTCGAATGAATTGCAATATATGGAAATACGCGAGAGTGTTTTTTGGTGGGTAAACGTGTCAGTCGTTCCTTCTTGTCATCAGGAAAAAGTGATTTTCTCAAAGCTTCTCTGTTTAAGAGGCTTAAGATATGATGACTGCATTCCCTACAAATGGAAATGAACATACCCAAACATTTCACCATAGGAAATGTGTAAAGTAAGGTCAATCTATGGCAGAGGCCTAGTGAGTAGAGTGTCCGCCAATGGTACGGGAGACCTAGGTTCAATCCCAGGTCGCATCAAACCAAAGACTTTAAAAATGGTACTTGAGACCTCCTTGCTTAACACTCAGCAATATAAGATATGTATCAAGAGCAAAGTGTGGCAATCCAGGGAAAGGAGTAGCGCCCTCCCCTATACCCCGGTGTAGTAGCTATTGAAAAGAAAGCCTTCTGGTCGTCCTCGACTACAGTCGCCAACTTTACTTTTTACTTATGGCAGAGTAAAGCTGGTTTTGATTCAGGGATTTCATTCTTCAGGACTGGTTGAGTTAGAAAGGCTAAAGAACCCAATCTGCCCTATTATTTACTGATAACTGGTGGTGGTATGATAGGTAAATTCATGAATTCCGCGCAAGCATAAGTGAGAAGTGAAACAAAAACATCGTCGTCAAGTAAATTAACTCGTATCACGGATTCCATTTCCAACGACGGGAAACATTATAAGTACACCCTGCTGCGGAGTAAGACCACACCAAAAACATGAGGGAATCTAAGTTATCAGTTAATTCTATCAAACACAACCCTATCGGCTTGATATAGAATATTCCCACTGTATCTTCTACAGAAATATAAGATCCTCCAAAAAAAGAAAAAGAGGTCAGCTTGGTATGACTTTGAACTTCATCTCTTGGTGAGGATGCAATTCTAACGTTCTGGGGACTGTGGGGTATAATTTTATAACAATTACTCGCAAGTTCACATTGACCTGGAGTGTAGTACCAGTTCGAGTTCTGTACGTATCAAGGGTAAAGTGGAGCAATCCAGGGAAAGGAGTAGTGCCCTCCCCTACACCTCGGTGTAGTAGCTATTGAAAAGGGACCCTTCTGGTCACCCTCGACTACGGTTGCCAACTTTACTTTACAACTGTTTCTATTAAATTGGAACACGTGAAACAGTAAAACTGTGCGCGAATAATGTGTATAAGATAGGAATATTTGGAACTACAAAATAGTGTAGAAAAAAGCTATTATCATTTTACTCTCGGTGAGTTTTTCCCATTAGTATCAGCTGTTGATCCATCTCCGGAGAACTGTGTGACAGCAAGTCTCCTCAGGTTTCCAGGACTCTTCTCAGTATTCTAATCGACATTAGAAATGTTGTAATCTTGAGTTCCTTGATCAGTTCTCTGATTCCAAATTTCTCCTGTCTTTCTCGGGGCCTTTGTGGACCGTTTCAAGCACACCAACTAAATTAGTATCACTGCCCACCTCAGGTTCCACAGCTTTCTTAGTTTGCTGGCAAGGTCCAAATATTGTCTGTCTTTTCACTTTCTTTTATTTCTTCTCACTGTTCAGCGGAACGGAAAACTCCATTATAAGGTAAGCATTTTTTTTAAAGGAACATAAGGTCTGGTCTTCGGGGAAGATTAAGTGATCCATTTGTATTTTGAAATCCCAGGGAATTTTCTATATCTCATTTTGTTAGACGGAATGTTGTTTGTGCATATATCATTTAGTCGTATGGTGAAATTTTAATCTCTTTTATAATCCCCAGGGTACAAATATTCTCGACCAGTCGTGTCTATATTTGTAATCCTTTTCTGTTAGTTTGCAGTATTAACTCATTATGTGATAAAACATTTAACCTCTTTCTCCATATAACTTCGCTTGCTATTCTGTCTTTTACTATGGATTTTTCATTAGAAAAAAGGTCCTTATATCGTGTTTCGTGCTGCTCTTTGGTGGCTTCATTTTCTCTCTAGAGATTTCCATTTTCGTAACAATGTCCTCTTCTTCCTGAGTGTAATCTCATCAGTTTGTTGCTTGAAATAGCCATAGAATTGTTTTTCTTGCCATTTCTACTTTCTTTTGTTGTTTTCTATCTAATTTTAAGCTGCCACTGCTGTTATAGTCTACTATAGTCAATCGTTTTTTGCTCAATTTAATGTAGTTCTCGACTCTTTGCATTGACGTATTTACTCATGCCTTGTATGCAAACAAAGAAAATCCTGCTTATTAAAAAGTTTACCTACTAAGTTTTCGCTTAGAAATCTTAGGTTGAACGTATATATGTATAAACCCAATTTGGCATTAAATAACCTATAAAGGTTAATATGCCATAAAACCCAACCAACCAATCACACCTCATTATTGACAATTACTTTTCTTCTTTTCTTGACACATTCAGCATTTCTTTGTCATCAATGTCTATGACGGTTTATATCACCTCTGTCCGTATATGTATGAGAAAGCCACATTGATACTCAGAGGATATTGTGTTGTTCGAGTTGATTGTGGTCGTTGTAATTAGTCTCTCTTTAGTCTTTTATGTTGTCTTCGAGTTCTCGTATTGATGCACGTACGGTATCTTCAATGCTAGTGAGTGCTCTTCCTCCGCCTTTCTTGAAACATATAATCAGTCAATGTCATCTCTTGGGAGCAAAGATTTTGCAGTGTTATTAGCGTTCTTGTCATCTGATTCATTTGTTAAATGGTCCCGAGTATGTTACTAGTAGGACAGCCCAAGTATTCATCCTTTTAATAAAATTCCTTCCGTAAAGCTTGGTTTGCAGAATTTTTTCCGGTCCTGTGAGATAATGTTCATTTTTTTTTTCTTCATTTTATCTCCGCTTGTTTGATTGTGTCCACTTCGTATATAACCGAGTACTTGTATATTTTCCTTTCTCCAAACGTTCTGATTCTTTCTTGATCTGGCTGAACAATTCCTTTCGTTATTTGTAGTCTTCTACGTTTCCATATGAACATGACACATCTATCTATGCCAAATTCTATTCTTATATACTGTCTATATATTCTCATTTCTTGTATCAGAGCCTCGGATTCTTTTTTCTTTTTTCTTTTTCGAAACAGCTTTATTCCATCCATATATATAAGGTGGTTATTTTTTTCTTACGATTTAGTAACTTTTTAGTCCTTTGCGCCTATTTAAAGTGCTTAAATTCTTCTTCTCCTTCTTCTTCTTCTTCTAATTATTATTATTTAGGAAGGTCACTTGAAAGCATTTAACGTTTTGAAAAGAAGTGACTTCGGTATAAAATTATTCAACAATTTTTGGTATTCAGTTAACCAACCAGCACAAAACACGTAAAAGGGTGACGTTGTGCAATTTTGCTCATTCAGTGTACGAAATGAGACCATCTTTTATTTATAAACCTTTGCGCTTTACTCGGCTTTACTCTCTGAAAGGTCGTTGTCAGTTGCCAAAAATTCGTATCGTTCGAACTCCACATGACTTCCTCAAGCCAATAGATGAACACATACGCGATTTTTGCTTTCCTTAGACTTTGGTAGTTAAGGCCTTTGACCTGTCCCCAGTCAACTATACCTCCGAAGATAAGTGATAAAGCCACTATTTATAGTGACGAAAATGGTGGGTCTCACCCCGTCATGTTTTAAAGATACTTTTTTAAACAGTACCATAGCATCTGGATCTTATCTTTTACTATATTCCAAGTGAATTCAAACGTCAAAAAGTCACAAGGTGAATAACTTCTGTAGTTTTTCTTTTTTAGATTGAGGCGTGGCACTTTGATTGGTTCTGGTTTCTTTTGTTCTAATGGCATATCAACCCTTGTAGGTTATTTAATGTCAAAGCCATTCTCCTAGAAGAACAGTAGTGGTACCATTTAAACTATAGCTGGGAGGATAAGGGGGTTCATATTTGCCCGAAAGTGAACGTAATAGCGCGACTTGAATACGAACTCGCTTTCTACGATTCCGTAGGTCCATTGCTTTAACCATTACACCACGAGGACACCCACGTGGCATTTTGAGAGGAAATGCTAATATCGTGATAAGATGTATATAATCCCTGTTCATGTATAATTCGCATTCCTAACTCGTCACTACAGAATTGAATTCTAGATTTTGTAGCCGGTAAATTTTCAACTAAATTTAACAGCCATTCAATGTTTATCCTATTAGGATTGACTAAATATCAGAATCTTTTTGTTTTGCATAATATTTCAAGCCCCCAAATTTCGTACACAGTAGTTAGGGTAAAGAAAGGGGCATGTTCATTCCATATTTTAATAAAAATTACTGCAAAAACAACCATACTTATAAACAAACATATTTCGCTGGTTGTTTTTTTATATAGCGGTACATAACAGAAATGTTTGATACACAGGGGTTTGTACTATAGATATGATTTACTTTCGGTTATGCCTTCCCGAAAATGCGTCCTACGTGGCATAAAAGAGATCTAATATTCAGATTTCGTCTATAATACGCACTTCGAACTGTTGGTCTCACAAAAGGAAAATATATTGCATCCTGTACAGAAATAATTACAGTTGATACATCTGCTGCTTTTAAATTTGGCAATGTTTCATGCATGATAAAATAAGAAAAAACATATTTTGTCTTCGTCAACAACAGTTAGATTTTTTGTGTCACATTTTGTCATATATAGCTGGTGCTAAAATGATTTCGTAACATTTACTGTGTACACTTTTAAATGCACATTAATCTGATCTCTCGCGAATGGTGGATAGAACTCGGGACAGTAAATTGATGTGAAATAGAGAAAATAAAAGTGTGCTGCGTCCTTTTAGAAAAAGAGAAAAAAGATAAATGGATTTTAGTATTCAGTGCATAAGTTTTCATTTTAAAGTGACATATAATCGAAGTTCCTAATTAATACAGTCAAACATGAAATATCTCAATAATAAGTGCTAATCAAGATAATATATAAAGGATAAAAAAATTCTAAGCAATAATTTTTTACCAAAAGTATTTAATTGTGGCTAAGGAAGAATTACACTTTCCCGCTTTCATAGTCTCTTAAAGGGACAGAATCCCAGAAATTACTAAGACGGTCGCGTTTTCCACAAAACTAAATTGGTAGAATACAAAATCAAGGATTTATATTGGCAGTCTGGGGTGTTATGATATATATCAGATGACCCGTGGATCCATTTGATTCTTCTTGCAACATCAATCTGTATTTATGTCAATGATTCTATTCAGGAGGTATTGCGAGGGTTCTATTTAGCTGCTAACAACTACAATTTATGAAGAATTTGGGATTTTAAAGAATTATATCCATCAGGAAATAAAATCTTCACGACCGGGTAATGGTCATTCATTTACAAATTGAGGATAAAACACTTGATTATTATAAACCTTTAAAGTCTATTGCTATAAAAAAAAATCTTGCTATGATGTGACGTTATTTTTGGGTTAAGGTCTCTCTCTCTCTCTTTCTCTCTCTCTCTCTCTCTCACACACACACACATATACACACACGCGCGTGCGCACACACACATACACACACACACACATATATATATATATATACATATACATATATATATATATATATATATATATATATATATATATATACATCGAGATAAAAGAAATTTAATAATTTATGCATGCCTATAATGTAACAGAAAGGTAGACACAAAGAAAGAGATAGATAGATAGATAGATAGATAGATAGATAGATAGATAGATAGATACATAGAGAGATAGATGGGGAGGAAAAGTGCAAGCAAATTCTCTGCTAGAATTTTAATCTGATTTTTTCTCGGTATACTTTAATAAATAAATCCTTTACTCGCAATATTTTACAAAAAAATAATATTTTTACTAAACAAATTTACGAGTACGGTATTATTCATAAAAAAATATTTCAGTATTGAAACTATGTACCTAAAATATGAATATGTAGCCATCTAAAAAAAGTAATCTCCTTATATATATATATATATATATATATATATATATATATATATATATATATATATATATACGAGGGTCATACGATAGTTTCCAGACTTTTATCTTATGGGCATTTGAAATTGTCATAGACTCTTGAAAATTCACTATGTTATTGCTATACATCTTATAACGTGACTGACCAATTTTTATGATTTCAGGTTGAAATAAACAGCTACACCAAGAATTGGAATACACCCTACAAAAGCCTGATTCTCACAGCTGGTGAATTTAAATCTGTCACTTTGGAAGAATGATATGCAATATAATTATGTTTTAACCTCGGAAAAAAATGCCACAGAAATGTATGGAATGCTTCAGGCTGCTTTTGAACAATCTTGCATGAATAGACCCTCAGTTTTTTAGTGGCATAGGAGATTCAAGTAAGGCAGGGAGTCTGTGAGGGATAATGAAAGGTGTGGGAGGAGAAAGGAAGTCAATACACCATAGTTGATTGGCCAAAGGGTTAGGGTTAGGGTGACTATGTTGAAGTTTTAAGGGAGTTCAAGAAGAGATTCCTAGGAAAGAAGCCAGCACTCTTCATATCGGATCAGTAGCATTTCTACCTGGACAATGCACCAGTCCACATCTCCATCCTTGTTACAGACTATTTGACCAAGATGGGCGTCAAGACAGTTCTTCACCCTCATTATAGTGTAGACCTTGCTCACTGTGACTTTTGGTTATTCCCTAAGCTTAGAGGCTGTCGTTATGAGGAGATGAAAGAGGCTTTGACGAAGGTCATTGACAGGCTCACACAAGAGGACTTCTATAGGGCCTTTCAGAAGTTGTTGGAACAGTAGAACAAGTGCATTGCAACCGGAGGGGATTTCTTCGAAGGGGACTAGAGTTTCATGTGTGTACTATCAATTAAAGTGGCCATACGAAAAAAAGTCTGGAAACTTATCGTATGCCCCTCCTCGTATATATATATATATATATATATATATATATATATATATATATATATATATATATATATATATATATATAAATATATATATATGAAGTCCTGTTAATATATATATATGAAGTCCTGTTAATTTTTTTTCGTGTTTTTGAAAATTTAAAAAATGCGTAACAGGATTGAAATAAATTTATAATCCTTTGTGATTGGTTTCGTTGTTTTTTTCTTAAAGAAATATATATATATATATATATATATATATATATATATATATATATATATATATATATATATATATATATATATATATATATATATATATATATTTCGATCTATATATATTTTGCGGAGAGATTTTTATTTCTAAACTGTCAAAATTGGTATTAAATGATTCTTGATAATTCACTTTTTTGATTTTATAATATTCCATAAGAAAAACAATTAAATCTGGTTCACAAGAAACAATGTTGAATAAAGAAATTATAAAACTGAATTTATTTGATGAATAGTCAACACTGAATGCAATACTTTGATAAACAAAGGAATTTTGTATGAAATATCTGCTTTGTAATTTCTTTTTATCTTACTTGGATTATATATATATATATATATATATATATATATATATATATATATATATATATATATATATATATATATATATAAGAGGGCCATACGATAAGTTTACGGACATTTTTGTATGGACACTTTTATTGATAGTATACAAATGAAACTATAGTCCTCATCGAAGTAATCTCCTCCGGCTGCAATGCAATATATATATATATATATATATATATATATATATATATATATATATATATATATATATATACGGATGCTCAGATCCGTCCCATTATTTACGGGTATTAGCATTTTTTAATTTCAAATATTATGCCATATGAGTTATATATACTTAACAGTAGACACGGATCAAAACACATTCTTTCCTTTATACGGATGAGTATTTTGGTCGGGATTATTTTAAGGTTAATATTTTAATGGTAAATGGTCAATAATACCGTTGAAGAATAGTTATGCATTACTTCATGTATATCCTTCATCTCTAAAACAAGTTGTCTGATACTCGTGGAAGAACACGAGGTGCTTATGGTGTTATCGTTATCTTTTTATCGTTTCCTTACCACGATCCAACACAGGGTTTGAACCCGGGTTGCCGATTCTATTTCCAAGGGTGATAAATATTCGGCTGATTGCGCATCCTGCCATTTCTTAAGAGGTTAATTGTTACACCACCTGTCTCAGATATCGAGTAGGGCAGTGACTTATTTTTATTATCGAATTATATCTACACGGCATCCATGCAATAATGCTCCTCTAAAATAGAGAAGAGGAAGTTGGAAAGGTGGTAAAATGTCAGCAGCGGTCAAAAATTGTTGAACTTTACTTAAGAAACATCTGTTCGACTATTTCAGCTCAAAGAACTCAGCGACGTGTTAACAATGTTTAGAATGTTCGCTTAGAAAATATCATCTGTCGTTGCGTAGTGAAATTTCTCGAGAACAGTTTTGTATAACACAGCTATCGTACAGACACATCATGGAGATAATGAAGACAGAATAATATTGAAGCTGTAACAGCAGGCATATAGCATCGAAATCAAAGTTACAAACATTGAACACAGAGTTGCTGTTATCGCTCTTATGTTCATAATGAGGTATAAGCTGATGTGCCGTCGTACAAATCTTCGGATTTCCAGCATCAAGAACGTTGCGATCATTAAGATCTTAAAATAAAGATCACAGTTTGAAAGATATACAGTCTTAGAAGATTAAAAGCTACACTTCTCACGAAAGTCTTATATGTTAAAGAATTGATTCAAAAACCGTTCATAGTTTAGTCATATGCCTCAAGAATTTTGCTCTAAATTTAAATCCTTAATTATACTTTGAAAGTCTTTCGAAGTTAAGACGTTTCTTTCTTTCAAATAAACGAGCTTAACACTCAATATCATCATAACCATCATCATCATCATCATCATCATATATGGAGGTGCCAGTGGTGTAATGGTTATCGTCGTAGGAAATGGACTCGGCAACACGAGTTCAAATCCTGGACGAGACTAATTGCACTTCACATAGCACTAATACACTTGGGAAAGTTATGAATCCAATTATTCTCCCTCCAGCTATGGTTAAATAGTAGGACAGACTAGGTTCTTTAGCCTTGGTGAGGCAACTAGTCTAGGAGAAGGAAAACTCTGAATTCAAACCTGATAAACTCCGCTTAAAAACTGACCTTGTGTCTTATCCTGCCCGAGCTGAGGGGTTGGGTAAATAGGATTAGTGCTACGTGAAATGCAATCAGGCTCGTCCAGGATTTGAACTCGTATCACATCGTCGATTCCCCATGACGATAAACTTTTACATCACATTGCGACGATAACCATTACACCACGGGCACCTCCTTTCACCACGGGCACCTCCTGCCTCGGCCTAGAAATACGGTAGAATATGATGTTTCAAAAATATATCTTGTGTAATGAACAACGCCTTGTTTTAAGGTAAAAATTGATCGAAAAAGATATCATACCATGAGTATATACGGTTATAATACTAAATATATTGATTGCTTAAACTTCCTTTTGAATTGATTCAAACATGGTTTACAAGTTAACTTTTTTAATAAATCGTTTTTTTATGCTGTACAAATATTGAAAATGAATCAATGCATTTAGCCGAATTCTCAGCTACTTGTAGGATGCAACACAAGGTCATTTTTATCGGAGTATTATCGGTTTTCATTTTGTATTTTCGTTTTCCTAAATCTAGGTTATACAAAGACTATACATAGGTTAAAGAGCCTAGTCTTCCTGTCATTTATCTATATATGAAAGGAATAAGAATTGTTGGTTTCATAATTTCCTCAAGGTTTTAGCGCCATGTGGCGTGAAAACAATCACGTCCAGGATTTGAACTCGTATCCATATTTACCGACCCCTCCGCTCGGGCAGGATATGACGCAAGGTCAATTTTTAAGCGGAGTTTAACTGGTTTGAATTCAGAGTTTTCCTTCTCCAAGACTAGTTGCCTCACCAAGGCTGAAGAACCTAGTCTGCCCTACTATTTACCCATAGCTGGAGGGAGAATAATTGGATACATACCTTTCCCAATGGTATTAGTGTTATGTGAAATGCAATCAGTCTCGTCCAGGAGTTGAACTCGTATCACAGCGTCGATTCCCCATGACGATAAACTTTACATCACATGCACCGGTAAAACTGAATAAATATGATTAATATTAATCACCAAAAGTTTAGTTATGTGCTCAAAACTCGAGGCTGTACAGTCAGCGATTCTCATGCATATAATTACGGTCAACTTCAAAGAGTCATCACTGCTATATAACATATCATGGTTGGCTGCAAATATCTGCATTTCTTAAGATAAAATGGATATGTTGTTTGTAAAGCATGTCAACCAGTCAAAGTTTTATTTTTTTTTTTTAATGACAAGGGAATCGCATTTATTGCAACTTTATATTTACATTTTCGTCGAGTTTTTCTAAAGAGATTTTTTTTGCAAACTTTCTTATGAAACAATAATATGTTTTAAACAGATCTATTTAATCCATAGATGAGACCCTAAAAGATATTACTGCTCTTGGTAAAGAATCTTTGTAACAACTCTATACATAATGAAGATTATAATTATAAAAATTACATTAAGCCAAAATAATAGTTTTTTCACCTTATGGTAATTATACTCATTGATTTATCTGTTCACATAGTAGACCAGCACTTTAATCACATGTATTTTTATTTATACTTTTTAACACATTGCATGTGGCTGATTAATAAAAATGTGAAGTAAATTTGGCGACCGATGTCAAGGGTGACTTGAAGGCTCCCTTTTCAATATCTACGAAACGGAGGAGTTGGAAAGGGTGACACTCATTTCCTTGGATTGCACCAATTTACCCTTGATATGTACCTTATAATGCTGAATCTTAAGCTCGGAGTTATCAAGTACTATTCTTGAGTCATTGGTATGACTCGACTAGAGACTGAACCCTGGTC
>OY757909.1:59985008-60005943 GCA_963585895.1 Sepioteuthis lessoniana | reverse complement strand
GCTACATCCCGTATCCTCACATAGCTGCTGTATGTATGTTCGAGCTGGTCATCCTGCTTTTGCCCGGCCATATGTGGGGGTCCATAGGAGTACATCACTTATGAGCTCTTCCCTGCTTCTCCAGCAGTGTCCTGCATGTCTGGTTTGTCTAACTTGGATAGTTTTCGTGATGGGAGGCAGGTGGCCGTATAGTTGGAGCCTTGTGGGGTGTTGCCGCCAGGACTTGTTCAATATTGCTCGCAGCATTCTTGTGTAGTTGCCGTCTAGCTTCTTCTCCAGCCGTTTAGTTTGCGTCCAAGTAGTGCATCCATACAGCAGTATCGATACGACCGCTGTCTGGAAGAAACTGCGTTTCATTTTATTGGTCAGGTCTGATTTCCATATGATCGATAGCCTATTGATAGCTGTCCATGCCTTCGTTAGCCGCATGTCGATGTCTTTTTCGATTGATGAGACACTGCTTCCTAGGTAGGTGAACTAATGTTATATAAAAATACGAAAGTAAAAGTCAACTCACCAGATGGAGAAACAGACTACTTTGACATTGTCGTAGGCGGACTGCAAGGAGATACATCAACCTCATACCTGTTTATTATCCACTTACGTGCTTAGAACGTCTATAGATTGATTGAAAGAAAACAGTTTCAAGCTGGTAAAGGTAAGTAGCAGAAGATACCCAGCACAAACTATCATGGAAGTGGACAACGCCAATGACATAGCTCTTTTAACAAATACATCCGCCCAAGTTGAAACCCTGCTACATTGTCTGGAATGAGCTGCGAGTGGTATAGGCCTCTACGTCAACACAGACAAAACAGAATACATGTGCTTTAATCAAAGAGGTAACATCTGCACACTAAATGGTAGTTCTCTGAAACTAGTGGACAAGTTCACCTACATCAGAAGCAGCATCTCATCAACCAAGAATGACATCAATACGCGACTAGCAAAAGCATGGGCAGCTATTGATAGGCTATTGGTCATATGGAAGTCAGACCTGACCGATAAAATAAACGCAGTTTTTTCCAAGCAGCAGTTATGTCGATACTGCTATATAGATGCACCACATGGGTGCTAACTAAATATATAGAGAAAAAGCTTGACGGCAATTACACAAGAATGCTACAAGCTGTATTGAACAAGTCCTGGAAGCAACACACTATAAAACAGCAGCTGTACAGGCACCTACTACCCATCACAAACACTATCCAAGTTAGATGGACAAGACATGCAGTACACTGCTGGAGAAGTAAGGACATACTCATACGCAATGTACTCCTGTGGACACCTTCACATGGACGAACAGTGAGAACCTATATACAACAGCTCTGTGCCTATACAAGATGTAGCCTGGAAGACTTCCCGGAAGTGATCCTATTTACCCAACCTCTCCGCTTGGGCAGGATATGACACAAGGTCAATTTTTAAGCGGAGTTTAGCAGGTTTGAATTCAGAGTTTTCCTTCTCCTAGACTAGTTGCCTCACCAAGGCTGAAGAACCCAGTCTGTCCTACTATTTACCCATAGCTGGAAGAGAATAATTGGATTCATACCTTTCCCAAGGGTATTAGTGCTATGTGAAATGCAATCAGTCTCGTCCAGGATTTGAACTCGTGTCACCGTGTCCATATCCTGTGACGATAACCATTACACCACAGGCACCTCCATTCGGAAGTGATGGATGATAGAGACAGGTGGTAAGAGAGGATCAGGGAGATCCATGCTAGCAGCATGATATGTTGATGATAACTTTACAATCAATACAAGTCAATTATCACTTTACTCTCAATACGAGTCAATTACATATTACTTTACAAGCTATATTAGTCAATTACACAAGAACGCTACAAGCTGTATTGAACAAGTCCTGGAAGCAACACACTATAAAACAGCAGCTGTACAGGCACCTACCACCTATCACAAATGCTATCCAAGTTAGACGAACTAGACATGCGGTACACTGCTGGAGAAGTAAGGATGTACTCAATGTACTCATGTAGACACCTTCACATGAACGAACAGCTAGAACCTATATACAACAGCTTTGTGCCTATACAAGATGTAGCCTGGAAGACCTCCCGGGAGCGATGGATGATAGAGACAGGTGGAGAGAGAGGATCAGGGAGATCCATGCTAGCAGCATGATATGTTGATAACTTTACAATCAATACAAGTCAATTATCACTTTACTCTCATCATCATCATCATCATGTCGTGCTGGTAGCACGGATATCCCTGACCCTCTCTCGCCACTTCTCCCTATCATTCATCGCCTCCGGCAGGTCTTCAGGGTTACATCCTGTGTCCTCACATAGTTGCTGTATGTAAGTTCGAGCTGGTCGTCCTGCTTTTGCACGGCCATATGTGGGAGTCCATAGGAGTACATCACTTATGAGCTCGTCTTTGCTTCTCCAGCAGTGTCCCGCGTGTCTGGTTCGTCTAACTTGTATAGTTTTCGTGATGGGGGGCAAGTGTCCGTATAGTTGGTGTCTCGTGGGGTGTTGTCGCCAGGACTTGTTCAATACTGCTCTCAACATTCTTGTGTAATTTCCGTCTAGTTTTTTCTCCAGCCATTTAGTTAGCGTCCATGTAGTGCATCCATATAGCAGTATCGACACAACCGCTGCCTGGAAGAAATACAAGCTATATTAGTCAATTATATACTAGGCTATAGAAAAAATAAAATCCAAATTTAAAACATATTTTTCAACTAACCTTTGAGTTATGCTTCGTGGTGGAATATCTTGTAGAGGAGTTTGTTGATAAAGAAGAATTTCTGTCTCTGGTTTGTTCTGCAATCCAAACTGAAACCGACGTAATGGCTGTATCACCGTATGTATATCAATATTCATCGTTTCTCGCATGTGCTCTTTAATGAGGGAAGCCAATTCAATAAGAAGCTGTCTCTGGGGTACACGTTTCGGAAACTCTCCAAGATTTTCAGTTGGAATGTGCACAACCTTCAAGTGTTTCGGTTCAGACGACTGTTTGAGATACCTCTCAGCCACTAGTTTAGAAATCTTATGATAAGTGTGCTTCGAGTAAACAATCTGTTTAGTGTACGACTCGGAAACCTGTGAAAGCTTTGATACTGTTACAATAAGATTATTAATACCATTATTTGATGGCTGAACCAACTTGGTTTCTTCTTTGTTTAGTTTCATTATCAGAGAACTCTGAGTGGCAAATTTTCGAGGAGCCCTCATGGGAAACTGAGACCACGCAGTCACACATTCAGGATTTCTTAAAATATTTGGGTTTGATTTTGATTTAGAGACATCACAGACTAAAGCAGCAACATCCTGGAACGATTTTGACTGAAGGAAGAGACGTGATGGTGGTGGATTTGGGGGTAGAGATGAAATGACGCTGTTACTGTCTAATATTTCTGGTTGCAGAGCTTGCAGGTCCTCTTTGGATTTTAATTCTGTGTATTGATCTGTGATCTGATTGATCTTCGGGTCACATTGATCGAGTAAAAGACTTGTGTTCCCATCAACTTTGGCTGGTGGCAGAGGTCGGCGAAGAAGTTTACCGCTCATTTTTTTTACAGGATTATATTTAACCCAAACAGAAACAACCTGAAATAGAAAATGTATTATAATCAAAAGAGAATATAAACCAGCAATATTACAAGGCATTGCTCAGTTAAAGTTTTTTGAAAGATTATTTACTTTTGTCATTTAGTTTAGTTTCTTTGTTTAATGGCATATCAACCTTTGTGGGTTATTCAATGCCAAAGGTACCCTTGAAGAAGAATAGCAGTGATACTGTTTAACCAATAGTAAGGGGCTTCATACCTTTCCAACAGGTATTAGTCTGAATGTGAATGTAATAGGGAGACTGGTGTTTGAACCTGCTTACTCCAAGGTTACAGTACAGCACTTTAGCTACAACACTATATAGACTACCCAAATATTTACCAGCAGCAATTTTTTTTGGGGGGGGGTTGTTTTTTTGCTGAGCTAGTTTTAAAAGAGAAGTTAAATAAGCAATAATCACAAATTTTAAAAATTTATCTGATGAGGTAATGGTACAATTATTATTTTATTACTAGTTTTATTCCATCTTATTATTGTCTTTTTTATCACAACATTCTGGGTTAATATAAAGTAAAGTTTGCAACCTTAGTTGAGGGAGACTCGAAGGCTTCCTTAAGGAGTAGATTATTCGCCAATGGTGTGGGAGACTGGGGTTCAATCCCAGGTCGAGTCATACCAAAGACTCTAAAAATGGTACTTGATACCACCTTGCTTAACAGTATTATAAAGTAAGGATCAAGGGTAAAGTGGAGCAATCTAGGGAAAGGAGTAGCACCCTCCCCTACACCTCAGTGTAGTAGCTATTGAAAAGGGAACCTTCGGTTCACCCTCGACTTTGGTCACCAACTTTACTTCACTTACAGCGAGGTGCAGGGGAGGCACTACTCCATTCCTTGGATTGCTCTACTTTACCCTCGATCCTTACCTTATAATGAGTGTTAAGCAATGTGGCATCAAGTACCATTTTTTGAATCTTTAGTATGACTCGACCTGGGATTGAACCCTGGTCTCTCTGACCATTGCTGAACACTATACTCATTAGGCCAATGACCTGGGTTGATATACCCTCCATATTTACCATTATATTATTATGACAGATTTGACACCCACCATAGAATGATTATCATCATTGAAAATAAACTTGGCAAAACAAAATCATATTCTGAATAAGACTGTTTGCATTTCACTAACCTCTAATGTCTTCTGGAAAGGCATGAACCCATCTCAACTAATTTACAGTTATATGGCGCCAAGTATTCGTATTGAATATGATTAGTAATCAAACAGATTAATTTGACCCAAAGATCAAATCTCAGTAGGTATTTTTGACCCATACACAAGACTTAACAAGTAGTACGACACTGCTTCTCAAGGAGTGCCCAACGTGTCTTGTACATCTTATTTGGATGGTTCGTGAGATGAGAGCGAAGTGACCGTGGAGCTGCTTTTTTGTGGGATGCTGCTTTCCGGCTCTGTTCGGGACTGCAAGCTGAATTTTGTGTAGTTTTCATTTCACTTTTCATCTCGTTGTTTCGTCAGACTACGAGTCGTTCCACCATACAATAATTCTAATTCGGCGACAGTTTGAAAGAATTCCCGTTTTATTTAATCGAATTGATCAAATTTCTACATGATCGATACTTTGTTAATAGCAGTCCATTAATTTTTTATGTTGATATTGATATCGTTTTCAATAGATGAGATATTGCTACCGAAATATATAAACCGGTCTACCAGTCTCAGGTGCCCTGTGGGCTGGGGCTGTAGAATACACCGACTGCTTCTCTGCAGATGGGTACGCCCGCAACGAGTGTCCTGATATGACGCAAAACAATCTGATGGCCAGATTCCAATAATCTTGGAGCTTTGGGGAAAGCGGAGTACACTTTCATTGTCCACGCTCTCAGGTCTACTCTGGCCCGGAGTAATAGCACTTGATAGGGTCCCATCTATGGGTCAAATAGAATTAAACTCTGTACTTATGGTAAACCGAATTGTTAAAAATAGAACTGTTTTTGGCATTTAAACTGCGTACTTATGTTAAAGGGAATTGTTTGAAGTGGAACTGTTTTTCTATGCTACACTGGATTGTTTGAAATATAGCTATTTTTGACATTGAAACTGTACTTACGCTCATCTGAATTGTTTGAAATAGAAATGTTTTGTCATTTAACTGTGTGTAAACAAAAACTATGCTCATATTAAACTGAATTGTTTGAATTAGAACTGTTTCACTAAACTGATTAGCTTGAAATAGAAATATTTTAAACAATTAAACCGTGTACTTGTGCTAAACTGAATTGTTTTAAAAAAAATGAAATGAATATTTTATAAGATAGATTTGGCATTAAATAACTAACAAATACGGATATTTCATAAAACCCGAACAAACAAACCAATTTCAGAGACTTTCCATTTAATGTGAAGACGACTCTGTTTTATTCAAAAGATATGAACACTGCTTTATCTGTGTTCCCATACAGGCAGATGATTCTTGCTCTTTATTACAAGTACTGCAACAAGGGACAGGCTAGTTTCAGTATATATACGAGAAGCAATAATCCATCTGCTAGTCCTGTCAGGATCTATAAGGCTTTTGAGGAATATCTCCTGCTTCTTGCCTTATTTAGTGTGAAACCATTTTCGTTCAAAAAGAACTAGTTATATTTGGATTTTTAAAAAGTATACATTTAAAGAACATGGATATTTGCATTAACACCAATAGACAATTTATGAAATTTAAAAAATCAATTGGAACCTAAAATTAATTATTGTTCTTGAGAAAATTTCGCACCAAATGTGACGTAATCTCATTGCCATATCATTTATGGTGAATTTTAAACCATCCAAGTAACATAAACAAGACATACAGGGCTCAAAGGAAGACGCTAGATTGATTCGGGGCCGATGTTCTCGTGTAGACTCCAATACATGTATGTACCTATGTTGGTTGTCCAGTACAGTCTTATATACATCAACTCTGTGCAGTCACAGGATACAGCCTCGAAGATCTTGCAAGAATGATGGACAATAGAGATGGATGGCGGGAAAACAATGGCCCTCCGTGGTCTCAGCATGACTTTATGATATATATATATATATATATATATATATATATATATATATAATGGTTAGAGTGGTCCTGGGGACTGGAATTCAATCCCAGGATGATTCATATCAAAGACACAAAAAACAATACTTGTGGACTCTATTATAAAGTACGGATCAAGTGGAAGAGGAGAAAGCCTGGAAAAGGAATAGCTACCTCCCCTCCACTTCATTGTAGTAGCTATTTAAAAGGGGGCCTTTAGGTTGCTGTCGACTAGGATAGACCAACGTACTTTCACCTTATATATGTATTTGCCAGTTTTTCTCAACGGGTGTATAATCTAGACTACTTTTAATGGATAGCCAAGGGTACAGGCTTTTTTGAGACACCTCTTATATGGACAAGAGGAAATTTCTGTTAACCAATAATTCTATCCTGGATTATAACGTAATTATCTTATTCACTCCTTCCATGCAAAACTAGCCTCACCCGTCAGCCTTCATCCAACCTCTTTCTCGAGTTTCTGTGTCTCTAGTCCTTCTAACATGGAACTGCATTTGTATATCTGAGTTTACTGTTAGTGGGCATTTTGCTCACCGAACAACTCAGACAGTTTTTTTTTATCGGTAACACCTGAACATCTCTACTCTGCACCTGATGACATCGAGGTTATTTCCATGTCATGACATAATAAATCTCTAACTCGTTATGAACTCGTGTTAGGTGACATCGCGCTGTCATATTACACAAGCTTGCTCACAATATCAATTTGATGTTACTGTGAATAATCTCCTCATTGTTTACTCCCGATACGTACATTCTTTCAGCTTGAAGTAAACTTATTAAATATGCATTATGCTTCATTTTTTGGTAATAAATATGCTTAAAAGAATATATTTTTTTGGTTTACCATGGCCATGGATATCCTTTCCAAAATGATCTGTATTTGTTCTCCTTAGATCTTGCAAATCAAATGCAGTTTCTTATATTGTTTTGGCACTCCAACAAATACCTGAGAAAATATGTGCCAATATATTTGCATATGTGTCATAAGTGAAAAACATGACTCAAAAAACTGGCAAAAGTACAAATGGGAAATATACTGGTACAGTGACACTGAACTAACTTTCATTCCGTAAAACGACCATGCGTCTAGAATAGTGGCATTTTGCCAATTTATCATCAAGAGAATTTTTACCAAATGTAGAAATTGACATAGCAGCATAGAGCTAGTAATATTCAAACTGGAAACCAACTTGTGACAACAAGTCTGTACTAAAAAGGAAATATTTCTAATGAAGTAGCTAAAGTCGCGTTAAATTTCTATTTTAATTAACAAAGTGTTTATGCAAATGTAACAAATAATATAGGACAGATGTAGTGCGTTTCCATATCCTCAACTTAAGAATTCAGATGAACTTTGTCTTTTTATTTTCATAAGTATTATGGTATTATCATATCTTAGAATTTCGAAAAACCTTCCATGTAATAAAAAAAAAAATATTTCCTCTTTTATATTTCCACAAAATCGGGAAAACAGTTATTTAGAACTTTGAAAAAGGCACCTAAATTCATAAACAAGAAAACAAAAATAAAATAATGTACAAAAGAGTAATTCAAAATATCGAAGGAAAAATTGCAATATATAATTTCTATCAAATATTATTTCAATTAGTATTAGTATAACTGGGTACTAACAAATAATTATTATGAAGTAGGAAGGGCTACTTGAAATCATATAATTGATTGAAGAATTGACATTAAATTATCCAACAAGGGTTTCAAAAGAGACAGCTAAATTCTTATTGTAGATGAAAATTAAACCAAAATAAATGCCATAATAGAGTTTTAAAATTTCATTGAAAATTTTATATTAGAAATCTTGTCTGGCTATGCCCATACTCTTACTCCAATACGATATTGAAAATATGTCTGCCAATTTTGAAAAATTGGATTCCGATGAGTGCAGATTTCTTAAGTTTCTGCTATCTATAATATTTGAAAATTTACAAAATTAATTATAAGATGATATGCGAACAGGATTTCTTATTATCCATTTATTTTCAATAAACCAGCAAAAGTGAGCATAAAACAGTTGCTTGTGAGGTCTGTGATTTTAATGCTAACAAGGTTTGATAAATTTATAAAATGCAACTCAATGGTTAATTAGCAGCTTTTCTGGTATTCTTGTCGATCCCCAACAAGAAGTACTTTTACAATAATTCCCTAAGTGAATTTCTTTGTCAGAGCAATTGTTCTTTTTTGTAGAAACCATAGCGGTTGTTCAACATATATCAAAACCAAGAGCAAAACGAGTTTTTATGTGGTCAGGACTTCATACAAACATTTCAAACATAATAGATATATGTTATTTATAAGTCAATATATTCTGATGTAATAATTTTTCCTTGAATTATAGGAATATACAACTATTTTTAGACAATTTTTCAGTGAATATGTTTTAAAAGATTGACTAAAATAAGTCTGCCAAGTGTTTATAGATAGCAATAAAACATAAGGCCCGTGAAAACGAATGATAGAAGGAATATTGTGTTACAATATTTATCTGTGAGAAAAGGACCTTACTGCATAGAGTATAAACAATGGAAATTTTGACGGTTACCGGGCCATTAGCACATGTTTTAAATACATATCTAGCTGCAAATTATATCTCGTAATTTATGAAAATGGAGAAAACTTATATACAAAAAACAAAAATAACTTACATTTGTCTACAATGTGGCAGAGAATTAGAGTATGCAGTGAAGAGATCACTATTTAGATTGAGTGTTCTACGAGACCTGATTGCTATATATTGCACTACGAGGAAACGCCCTAACCTTTAATATTGTTACTTCATCAGTAATTTCTTTTTACGGAAGGGTAAATGTTTTACTCTGATAAGACAGACAACCTATTTGCTTGAAGGAAAAGTTGCTGATCTAATCTCTCTAACAGAGGGAATTGAGTTTGGTAAATTCCCAATATTTTTTCTGATATCTCTCCAAAGTTTTCGTTCAAATGAACCGCGTATGTTTTTGGTCACTCGTTGCATTATCGTTTAAAAAAACAAAGAAGTATTTCTTGATTTACTGAGTATACCTTAATGACAGAAATTGCCAGGTGATAATGACTTTTTTCTGTATAGTAAGGAATATTCCCATTTTCCTAAAACTGATGTTTAGAAAACAATTAATATGAAAATGAATTTATGATGGGTGTGTGCTAATTTTTTGTTGCATTTTTTTTTTTTGAGAATCGTAAACTCTTTCCATTTAAAGTGATCGAAATGGGATTTGAAAAAAAAATCAAAGAATATTTCAAACAAATTCTCTTAAACTTTCATGGTGTACTGGTTATTGAGCCAGACTAGCAAGTCATTTCTCACTGAGTGCCATATAGTTCTAGCCTGTCATAAACTAACAACCCTGTCGGCGAGGCTTATAATAAGCTGATTGTATCCCCAAGAAAGTGGTAAAATTCCACCCAAAAAGGATGTCTTGTGTATATCACTTGACAGTTCTTAAACTCGAGAAGGTGTGAAGTACTCAATTGTTGTCACTGCTCTTATATTCGAAGTGTTAGAGTCCTATCATTGAGTCAAATATATCAATGTCAAAATTTTTAATTCTGGATATGAATACTCGACACCATATATCTGTGTTCAAACAGATGGTTTTTGTCTCACCTTTATGAATTGCTCACTGAACCATTCTTCCGTTATTCGTGTTATGACAAATCGTTTTTAATTTATAAAGATGGTTAGTGACTATATATCTTTAACTATGGAATGAGGGCTAACCAGATTTAAGAGTGTGGGATTAAAATTCCAACTTAATGATTTGATTATGGTTTCTGCAATATAAACAAATGCATATAAGAGAGAGAGAGAGAGAGAGAGAGAGAGAGAGAGAGAGAGAGAAGGAATCAAAAGAAATCGAAAATTAGAAATATAAATTGACCTTCACAAAGAACTCAAGAGAAAACTGAAAAATGTAGGAGACAATAATATCAATCATGTACTGAAAACTTGGATCTCCAAGCACATAAAAAAGGGTTTGGCAGATGATTATGATCATTAAATTAACATCGTGACTTGAAAACTTATAAGTACTTAAGGAATTACTGACTTCGGCATTGAATAACCTAAGTAGTGTTGAAATGCTGCCGTAACACTAATCATCCAACCATATTCAACCCAACCAAACACTGATTAATGTTTTCTTTGAACTTGAATCTTTAAACTTTCATATTGTTCATCTGACCAGAAATATTCTGGCCTGATATGATTTGATTCTGTTTCTCTTCTCAGGCAGATTTCCCACCTATCAGACTCCGATAACAACTTTTCAAACTCTTTTCTGGAAGATTATGGGATGTTATTTAAGGAAATCAGCTCAGGTGGCAAATACGATCTATCGAAATCGAATCATTTATTTAAAAATTAATTTCAGTGTTTAAATTTTAAACGTTGACACACCAAACAGCTAAGCAAATGAATAAATAGGCATTTATATATTTATCAATCCCTCCACTACAACTTTAAAGCGGAGTTTAGTTTGTTAGAATTGAGAGTTTTTCTTCTCCTTGATATGTTGCCATTCCAATTACGAAATCAATTATTCTTCCAGAATCTATTGGTAAATAGGTGGAGGAAGAAAATATGGATGCATATGTTTCCCAAGGGTATTAGCGCTATGTGAAATGGAAACAGCCACGTCCAGGAATTGAACACGGATCGCTGGGTCCATTTTCTAAGAAGAATATCATTACACTAGTATAGTCTCCAAATTAATAAATAGACATTTATGCCGCAATCTGATCATCTGGATAGTTGCTTTGACGAGTCGGGACTAGTTGATCAGTAAAATCGATTCTTTTTGCTGAAACAGAATTATACAAGTTCAACCGTCTCAATGTTTACACTATTTAGTACCATGAGACTTTTAGTTTTTTCTTAAACTAAAAAAAAAAAAAAAAAAAAATTCTGATAGAACTTAAGTAAGTGGAAAACACGAAAAAGAAATAAAAGGGAGCATCTTAAAGCTATTGGAAACTAGGATTTTCAGATTCACTTCGACTGACGGAAATCTTGCTGAAATAATTGTGCTGTGAAAGTGAAAGTGAAAGATACATTTATTGTTCTTTACTCTCCGGGAAAATGCAGTTTCAATCTTGATACATTTTGTAGCACATATCTTAATTCTAACATTCTCTGCGTATATGCATGTTGTATGTATGTATGTATTTAAAACTATCACAGATAAAACTGAATATCATAGCTAGAGTTTCAATAGAGCAACAGACCATGCTCTTCCCTAAAAATGAGGTATTTCATTTAGTAACCAAAAACATTTTTTTGAGAGTTTTCGGTAAATACAGTTTCGTTCTGCATACATTTTGCATCACGTCTTAAATCCTATATTTTCAGCATTTTTGTATTTAAACGTAAATAAGAAAAACGACATATATAGCAAGAGTTTTAATAGAGCAATACAACATGCTCTAACTTTAAAATAAGGTATATTTATTTAGTAACTGAAAGATTTTTTCGGCAAATACAATTTCAACCTTGATACATCTTTTACCACGTCTTAACTCAGTCAATCTCAGCATGTATGTATTATTTGTGTATGGAGACAACTGTCGATAGACAATCAGTCATATAAAAATCAGAACTGATCGATAAAATAAAACGCAGTTTCTTCCAAGCAGTGGTCGTGTCGATATTGATATATGGATGCACTACATGGACGCTAACTAAACGTATCGAGAAAAAGCTTGACGGCAACTACACAAGAATGCTGCGAGTAATATTGAACAAGTCATTGAGGCAGTACCCCACAAAGCAGCAGCTGCACGGCTACCAACCACCCATCAGGAAAACTATCAAAATTAGACGAACCAGGCATACAGGGCACTGCTGGAGAAGTAGGGATGAGCTCATAACTGATGTATACCTGTGGACCCCTTCATATGAACAATCAAAGGCAGGAGGAGCAGCTAGAACCTACATACAGTAGCTCTGTGCCGATACGGAATGTAGTTCTGAAGACCGGCCGGAAGCAATGGACGATAAGGAGGGATGTTAAGAGAGGGCCAGGGATATCTGAGCTGATGACACGACGTAAAAATAACTTAGAAAAATGGTTTACCCTCGTAAGATTTTAATATAGCAATACACCATGCTCTAACATAAAAATGAAGCATTTTCAATTTGTGTAAGAATGATTCTTTTGTGGAGTTTATAAAACTTGGAATATCAAGTTTGAATCGTCAAATGTATCCATATGTATTCCCAGAGATCATGATGAAATGCTAAAAAGAATCCTTTTCTCATCTCGAATTAGACAATACACTGACTGTATACGCTGCAGAGGGCTAAGACACCCACCAAAAAGGGCGAGATACTAAACAACATCTGATGGTGAGGATCCAGTTCTGAAGATCTAGTCAATGGAAATTAACCTTTCATCGGAGGTTCACTACGATCCAAATGAGTAGAACCTGTTAAGTTTCAATCTACAAGTCGAATAGATTAAAAAATATTCGTACCCAATAGGAATACTTAAAGTAATATAACTGTAAATTATGTGTTTAAAAATAGTATCTTGGAGACATAATCGTTTACTGAGAATTATAATTAGTTACTTGAAACCATATAACTGTGTACAAACAAATGACTATTATTAGATAGGACTAATTAGTAGTGTTATATACTTGAAGAAAAACAGTGGTGTGTAAATTATTTGTATTACATAGGAAACATTAATATCATCTAACTGTGTGAAAAACTTTTAAGAAACAACTACTCAAAAATATAAACATTAATCTACAATGAAAGTAATTTGCTAACTTCTTGATATAAAATAACATTAAAATATTGACTGCCGTTAAAATCAATCAATCAATCAATCAATCAATAAAAGCATCAATATTATAATGGACCTTGGTTAATATGGGAACTCAACTATTTCATGGATCGTCTAGTATTCATTATTTTTCTGTAAGTTTTTTGTCTATAAAAATAATCTCCAGCATTTTGAAATTAATTGTTTAGCTCTGTGTTTTTTTAATCATCACTATCATTATCATCATAATCAGTATAATTTGTCATGAATTAACATTATCGATATTTGTTTAGTCTTGAATTTATTTAATATTAGCGTACTGATCTAAAATCGATAATCGCAATGCACCAAGAGAGTGGGGAATATTAATAAATGAATAGCAATGTACCCTGAAGAAAATTGTATTGATTTTTATGTTACGAAAAAGCTTGTGTGGTCATCAAAATTTTAAATTTAAAACGTTTCAATCAAACAACGACACAGTTTAAATGCAATTTATATTAAAACAGCATTAAATCGAGCAGGACGTTTTTCTTACTTTTTTTTTTTTAGTAATATTTCAAAATAAAATCGAAGGGAAATATTTTTAACTAAGAATAAGAATTTCGAATAAGAATATGCTATTGTTTTTTTTTTTAATTTTATTTTGATTGATCTTTCAGTCATTTTTCTTCTTTTATTTTTCTTTAGAGGAATTAACTTACTTTTTGAGTGATTTTTTTAACAGAAGGGTCGCTTCATCCTTCCGACTGTCACTGAAAAAAATCACAGGAAACAAATCCAAGTAAAGAATGTCGATCGAGAGGAAGAAATCAATAAAGAAATTAATATTTCCCAACTCATTTTAAACACTTCCATTATTATGTGAAAGCATTTGCACATTCCTTTTAACCTTATCAGTTCAGGGGTTTCTTTCATTTGACGAGCGGTTCAACCTCGAACTATGAACCCTTGTCACATCCATCATTACGGCAACAGCCCAGATTGCATTATTGAGAATCCTCTCACTTTTTCCAACCGAACAACCTCATGTTATTTTTGCTTCATGACCCCCACCTTTTCAATGTGCCAAAGATTTTGGACAGACAAGTTTAGAAGAATTGACGGATCATTCAAGATTTGGTTTAAAGAAAAGAGGATTTCTGATTAAAATGGTTGTTATTTTAAGGGAATTGGATGGATTTGTTAACACTGAATCGCTGACAGAGCGATTTTCTACACTCGAAATTAATTATGGAGCGAAAATAAATGAAAGATGGAAGCTTTTATAAGTCGATTTAAAACTGACTGAACGTACGTGCGTCTATTTTGCGTAAGATATAAGATGGTTTATACATACATCAGAGCACATGCGCTAGCACACACACACACACACACACACACACACACACACACACATATATATATATATATATATATTTGATCAAGGTAATTCGCACACTCATGATATAGAAACGCTTACTTTACACAATAATTATTTTTCAACAAATTTCCTTCCTTGTCAGAGCAATTAATTGAGACGGGAGTATAAATTTCAGAGATCGAATTTTGCACACTGGAAATTCAAAGTGAAAATTCAGCCGCCTGTCAATCTAAAAAAATATTTCAACACTCCTTTGCACACACACACACACACACACACGTATATATATATTTAAAATAGGAAGGGTCACGAAAAGATTTGTAATTTTTGAATTTATTTATTTTGTTCTTACATACGTGTTTTATATATGTATGTTTCCAGCTTGTTGCTTTCGTCAGAGAACATGTGTGGCACAAGACCATTTAAATGGGGTACTCAATGAGACTTGGACTCACTCCTGTTTCCAGTATCAATGACTCTTGTCTGGTCAGGCTTGTTTTTATCAGGATTTTTGTTCCTCTAAACATATCAAATTTCAAAGAAGGGTAAAGCAGACCAAAGTAAACACACTCCAGAAAAGAGGAACAAAAACCCTTACCAAAACAAGTCTGACCAGACAAGAATCATTTATTCTGGAAACATGAGTGAGTTCATGTCTCATTAAGCACCCCATTTAAAAGGCCTTATGCCACTCATGTTCTCTGACGAAAGCAACAAGTTGGAAACATACATGTATATAACACGTATGTAAGAACAAAATGAATGAATTAAAAAAAATGCAAATCTCTTCATGGACCTTTCTATTTTAAATATATACTTATTCTTTCTTTGGACCTACAACAACCATCTTTATATATATATATATATATATATATATATATATATATATATATATATATATATACGTACACACACACATATACACATATATATATGTTTTATATATATGTTATATATATATATATATAAGTCTTAATCATATTTAAATTTACAGTCACACATACACAGTCAAATGTATGTGTGTGTGTGTGTGTGTGCGTGTTTGTATGTGTGTGTTTGTGTGTGTAAATGTAATTATGATTAAAACTTAAAAGGATAAGTATTTACAGGAGATGACACTGAAAATAATATAAAATAATAAATGATAAAGTCCAATATTACTCGATATTTAATGTTTAAATTAAGAAAATAACAAAACAGAATAAAAACTCTTTACTCAGAGTTTAAAGCTATCGTTTGAAATACCGGCTCACTTGAGAATTGACAATTTGAATCTCTGAGTTATGAGTTTTTATCCGGTTTTATTCTCTTATTTTATACTTTAAGCGCACGTGCGCGCACACACACACATACACACACACACGCACACACACACACACACACGCACACACACATATATATATATATATATATATAAAACTTCTTCGTTAAGAAAAAATAAAAAAGTTTCTTTTAGACGAGTTTCATTGATTTTTTTTTCCTTGCCAACATCCACAATCTCTTAAATTGGTTAACTTCCATTGAAAAATTAGCCGTAGTTTTAAACTACTTTCTTTCTGATTTGCCGATATCCAAGAAAAGTAAAGCGACATCAGCAATATATCTAGGTCGTAGTTTTTCAATTGGTGATACCTTCTACGAAATTTTGGAACATCTGAACCTATTTCCCACCTATAAGTAGTTATTTTGTAACATCAAGTATTTGAAATGAAAGGTAAATGGAATAATTAATGTCGGAACATTCCATTTATAATCAGAATTCTTTCGTAGATTTTTCGGCACAATACGCTGGAGGCGTAGACTGCTCCGATTTCATCTCTGCAGAATGGTAAGATCTCCTATGAGTGTCCTAGATATGGCACTAAACAATCTAGTCAGGCTCCGCACCTGGAAGTTTGTAAAAAATGTAGTACACCTTCAGTTTCAGGAATCAGATGTCTACTCTGAGACAGTGATAGTACCTATTAGGTTCCTATATATATATATATATATATATATATATGTGCGTGTGTGTGTGTTTATGTGTGTGTGTGTGTGTGTGTGTGTAAATTTATGTTGTGTTTGGAATTATCAATACGTAGAATAAATAGAATATATGAGCAGTTTAATACGATTTCAACGAAGTGCTGGATGTAAGTCTAGTAACATATTAGAATGTATATGTAGAAAATATCTCATACGGAGCAAATATATTTCTAATAGCTAGGCAAGATAACTCTACGGATAGACACTGGAGAAGCGAGTCTCATTTTTGTATTGCCGAAAAAATTCAGAATAGCATAGTGTCTATCCTTTGAGTTTTCTTTCATTGATTATATATATATATATATATATATATATGAAAGGCTCATTAAAAAAGTATTCAGACATTTTTTCGTATGGGTACTTTTCTTGAGAGTACACACATGAAACTCAAGTCCCCTTCGAAGTAATCTTCTCCGGCTGCAATGCACTTGTTGTACCGTTCCAACAACTTCTGGAGGGCCCCATGGAAGTCTTCTTGTGTGAACGTGTCAATGACCTTCGTCACAACCTCTTTCAGCTCCACAATTGTCTCATAACGACAGCCTCTTAGTTTTTCCTTGAGCTTAGGAAATAACCAAAGGCCACAGGGAGCAAATCTGGACTATAGGGAGGGTGAGGAACTGTTTTGATACCCATCTTGGTCAAGTAGTCTGTGACAAGGTTGGAATTGTCTACTGGTGCATTGTCCTAGTGGAAATGCCACTGACCCGATTTGAAGAGTGCTGGCCTCTTCAGACAAAATCTCTTCCTGAACTCCCTTAAAACCTCAACATAGTATTCCTTGTTGACTGTCTGTCCAGTGGGAACCCAGTGCATGTAGATCATGTCAGTGTTGTCAAAAAAAAGGGATCATCAAAAGTCTGTGGGCGGATTTGCTCTGTCTGGCCTTTTTGGGTGTGGGAGAGCCAGCTTGCTTCCACTGGGAACTTTGTCTCTTGGTCCCTGGGTCATAGCAGTAGATCCAGCTTTCATAGGAGGTAACTAGAGCATCAAGAACTGCTGGATCCATGCTGTCATGACAACGTCTTTTTTCTGATCTTCTCTGAGCACCCTTTGGACAAATTAGGCGCAAATCTTCCGCATCTTCACTTCCTCGCGAATAATCGTGTGTACCATTCCCACACTGGCATCAAACTGTGCGCTAATTGTCTCGATGAAAACACGACGGTCCTTATCCATGAAATTCTTTATTTGCCCAATCAATTCTGGTGTTCTGACTTCCTTAATCTTCCCACACCTCTCATCATCCCTCACTGACTCCTTGCCTTCCATGAATCTCTTATGCCACTCAAAATGCTCGATTCATGCAAGATGCTCCAAAAGCAGTCTGAAACATTCCATACGTTTCTGTGGCCGTTTTCAAAAGTTTAAAACAGAATTTTATTGCATATCATTCTTTTAAAGTGTCCTCACGTCCAGATTGCATTTTGGAAATTTTCCAGCTTTGACAATCAAGCGTTAGTAGGGTGTATTTGTTATATAGTCATCTACAGCATCACAACGACACAATAATTAAACAGACGCAAGGACAAAGGATGCATGATAAAGACGCAAGAAGTCTTCTTTAGAAAATATATACCTCTCACTTTATTGCAAGGTTTGAAAAGGGTTACTCAAGTTTGCATGTGAGAGGGTGCTGGAGACCGAACATAAACTTCATATTTTGACCCCACTGTTATGACCGTCACGTTGTGTCTTTATTGTTCTCCTGATGTTGGGGTCTATTCCATCGGGGCTTTCCGAGGGCCCCCTCGGTCGGGTGTGGCCTTCCCTACCACATCTCGTCCTTAACCCTCTGGGAGTCTGCTGGCAACTGCATCGGGGGTTTTCCGAGTGCCCCCTCGGTCGGGTGTGGCCTTCCTTACCACATCTGGTCTCTACTGTCTAGAATTCTACTGGCAACTGCATCGGGGGGTTTTCCGAGTGCCCCCTCGGTCGGGTGTGGCCTTCCTTACCACATCTGGTCTCTACTGTCTAGAATTCTACTGGCAACTGCATCGGGGTTTTTCCGAGTGCCCCCTCGGTCGGGTGTGGCCTTCCTTACCACATCTGGTCTCTACTGTCTAGAATTCTACTGGCAACTGCATCGGGTTTTTTCCGAGTGCCCCCTCGGTCGGGTGTGGCCTTCCTTACCACATCTGGTCTCTACTGTCTAGAATTCTACTGGCAACTGCACTGGGACCCAAACTCAACTGAGTTAAATAATAACTCCACGCCCACACGATCGCCTACTGGATCTTTGAATCGGATGTTTAATCGTCATCAAGCAGAAATAACTGTCATGCAGTTCAGAGGTTACTCTCTTCCGGTGCATGACTGTAATGGCACAATGGGACCTTCACCTTGTCCCATATCATAAGCCTTAATCAGTCCACGCGATCTCTTTCGATTACTGGCCGTTGGAATGTGTCACTTCCTTCCGGTGTATTACCTTGGAATAGTATTTTTGGGCCGGGTTGAAGGTCAAAATATAACATATTCCAATTCCTGCTATAGCTGTTCATTTGAACAGGCATCCCCTTTGTTGTATACATGACATTGCATCAACGAAACGTTAATTCGATGATATAATATTTATATTAACTGACAAGTTGACATGCCATTACATTAAACGCTACCGCAAATAGAATTTCTGAGAAACTCACCTGCGATGTCACGATAGAAGATTTTAACACCCTGAAGAATGATAAAGATTCTGAAATGGCAGTTCTGTGTACATTTTGGGTGAAGTAGAGACTGCTCAAAACTTCAAAGTAGAAATACGGCTAAAATGTTTAGATAGTGCTCAAAAATAAAAATACTGCTCAAACTTTAAAGTAGAGATAATGCTCAAAACTAAAGATACTACTCAAAAAGTAGCGATACTGTTCAAAAGTAAAGATACGGCTCAAAACTTCAATGTAAAGATACTGCTCAAAATTTCAAAGTACAGATACTGCTCATAAAGTCAAAATATAGATACAGGTGAAAACTTCAAAATAGAGAGAATGCTCAAAACTTCAAAGTAGAAATTCTGCTCAAAAGTTGATATACTGCTTAAAACCTCAAAACAGACATACTGCTCAAAAGTTGAGATACTGCTCTATAGTTAAATATAGAGATACAGCTCAAAACTTCAAAGAAGAAATAATTCTCAAAAGTTGAGATACTGCTCAAAAGTAAAGACACTGCTCAAAACTTCAATGTAAAGATACTGCTCAAAATTTCAAAGTACAGATACTGCTCATAAAGTCAAAATATAGATACAGGTCAAAGTTCAAAGTAGAGAGAATACTCAAAACTTCAAAGTAGAAATTCTGCTCAAAAGTTGATATACTGCTCAAAACACCAAAGCAGAGATACTGCTCAAAAGTTGAGATACTGCTCAAAAGTTTAATATAGAGATACTGCTCAAAACTTCAAAGAAGAAATACTGCTCAAAAGGTGAGATACTGCTCAAAACTTCAATATAGAGATGCGGCTCAAAACTTCAAAGTTTTTGACCAATGAGGATATGCACACGATTTACTGATTCGAATGAGATCATTTACTCTACTTTTGATTTAATAATTGTTAGTTCCATATTAAAATTAAAGCACATGCGCATATTAGTTTTTCTGAGTCTTTACACTCATTTGTGTCGATGTTTTTGGCACTGATTATTTCTAGCAACAAGATTAACAACCTTACATCGAGTACAGGTGACAAACATATTCATTTGCGTATTTTCCATTTTAAGTTGAGTACAGGTGGTCAGTGGTAGAGTTTCGGCTCTGCATTTTGTGGTCGCTGGTTAAATCGCCCGTTAAATGCACTACTGAAGAGACTTAATAAGGTCGAAAAAGCTGTCCAGTGTTTCAGTATGTGGTTCACAGTTGTTTACTTGGTTTTCTAGTCATGGTAATTCAATTTATAATATAATTCCTCTATAAAAAAAAGTACATCTATTTCCTTCTATGAGTTTATAATTACGCATATGCGTATCTCCATTTCTCTTGAGAAGTGGCCCTAGATGTGACCGTGTCCGTTGTAAAGTGTACAGATGTAACTTACGAGACACATCATGTTAACTGGCCACGTTATTGGCATGACTAGTTAATTGATTTGGCATTACTTGTGCGCAATGT
>OY757909.1:59937508-59980008 GCA_963585895.1 Sepioteuthis lessoniana | reverse complement strand
TGTCGAAAAACCTTTTAACTCAAAGGTAATAAAAAGTTTCATACCTGAACTAAGAAGTCGTTTGTGGGTTTTTTTGTGTTTCGGGATTCCTATGTTATCTATATATGAGTTATGAACATTATATGTATATTTCCCATATCCGTATCATGGGTATGTTACAACGTGACCTGCCCACTTCTATGGGGTTGAAAAGCGTCTTTTTAGAAGTGGCGGATATTTAAGGTTAATCTGTCCGTATTAACGCAGCAGGAGGCTTATATGCCGAACACTTAACATACAACAGCTTTTAGCGAATATTCTTCGACATTAACTTCGATATTAATGCTATGAACATCAATGAAGAGGGCCTATGTAAATATACTTGTATATTTACTCAAACATCATGTATATTTCTAACAGCATATCGTTGTTCCTTTTATTCATACGAAGGGAGGAGCTGTACGTCCATAGTTTGTTGTCTCTAATATTTTAGTTAGTCCATGAGTAACAGCAAATACGCATTATGGTGTGAAATCTATATTGCGTTGGCGTTGATACATTGGTGTATCAATATAGGTATTTTCAGAGAGGTTAGTAACTGTTAATAAAGCAATATTTCTGTTAAGATGTTCTTATTTCTCCGGTATAGAAATATCATTGACTGAAAAGAAAGGGCTGTTAAACATTTAACATCACATTCTGAGTTAAAGTTGAAATTAAATGAACTAAATTCTGTCAACTTATTTGAATACGAAATGATATCATATTTACCAACCCCTCCGCTAAGGCAGGACATGACACAAGGTCAGTTTTTTAAGCGGAGTTTAACAGGTTTGATCTCAGAGTTTTCCTTCTCCTAGACTAGTTGCCTCACCAAGGCTGAAGAACCTAATCTGTCCTACTATTTACCCACAGCTGGAGGGAGAATAATTGGATTCATACCTTTCCCAATGGTATTAGTGCTATGTGAAATGCAATGAGTCTCGTCCAGGATTTGAACTCGTATCGTCGTGTCCAATACGAAATGATATCAATCTTTTGAAATACCCACTGCGCCTCATATGATATGACCTTTTTTGATAACGCAGTATTTAAGTTTTATTCATTTTACCTATCAACATTTCTATTATTATATCAGAAAAAATATCTAAATCATTACAGTCGCATCGTAGACACGTTGAATATCCAGCGTCTTTATTCATTCCACAATTATTCCGAATAATTAAACAAAACAATATCATTAAATTCGATTGGACTGTTGAAGATCTGATCAAAGTAATTGAACTCGGAGTTTATTTTATGCCTGGATAATATTGAAGTACAGCTCGCTTGCCATTAAAATCAGACTTTCAGTAAGGATTGAAATTGCACTAAATAATTTAAGATTGGACACTTTACTAACTACTGTTGTCTGTCTGTTGCTTTAAATTGCCTTGCAGATATTTTACTTCTATTTTTGGAGATTAATCTAATCGAAAAATATTAATTTGAAAATATTTTTTCTTAGTTTTCTAAGAGAAATATGAATCAAGTCTCTTTTTAATAATTAGATTGTGAATATTTTAGTGCTATATTGTACAGCAAGTTAAACGCAATTTCGAAGTTAGATAGAGGATTATTTCGTCAAGCCGAAACCGTGTAAACTCTTTTATTTGATTAATAAACACTAGGATATAGTTTAATATATATATATATATATATATATATATATATATATATATATATGTGTGTGTGTGTGTGTGTGTTTGTCTGTCTGTCTGTCTGTGTCTTTGTGTCTGTGTGTCTTTGTCTGTGTATATGTCTGCTCTTCTAGGTGTGTTTATCTGTGGTGAGAACACCTGCTTTTTTGTACTTTTATTAGGTTTGGTAGAAGTGCGTTTTAAATTAACTGCGACGTGACCGGTTTGATCGTTTCTTTATGTGGATTTCTTCAGGGTCATATTTTCAAGGAATGATTTTTCAAGTCAGCAGTGGCTCATTATCAACATAGGTTGTTCTTGATATTGCATAGATAAGACAATTTAATGGATTTTATTGTGGTTTTCAAATGGATTGTTTTATTATCTAGTAAGCCGGGTTTTTTTTTTTTGTGGATTTTTGGTCGATGACAGGTTAGAATTCCTGGTTCTCGTAAAATATCTATAGCAAGTTGTGGTTTTATTTCAAAATACTTCATGGGTTCTTCATTATTTTGCATTATAAATCGATAGCGTTGGTGTGTTTCGATGAGGAGACGATTGATATTCTTTTTCGGTCTTTAAGTTGTCTTAATTATGGGTAGAAATGACTTTGGTAATATGTTTTTTAATTAACGTATTGGTATATCAAAGTGGTGATAATATATATATATATATATATATATATATATATATATATATGTGTGTGTGTGTGTGTGTGTGTGTGTGTGTGTGTGTGTGAGTGTGTGTGTGTTTGTGTGTATACTTCAACTAGCGAAAAATATGGATTAACACAGAAAATTTAAACCTTTTTTTTATTTAACACTAAATTGATTAAAAGCAGATAAGACAAACATATTTTTCTTTAATAGCTGAATATTTATAGAAGGCTACCGGTAGATTTAAGATTTTAATTGTTTATAAAATTGTCTTCAGGTTATCTTCATTTAATATGCTGTGCCAAATCAGTACAGGTATAAAGCCAATATGTGTATATTCAATGAATATCGATCATGTCTCATCAATCGGTCATCATCCTAATAGTCAATGGTACATATAATTTTGCTTTTGAAATCGGAATTATATTAGCCATATATAAAACATGCAACTCATTAAAGCTCATCGCGAAATGATTTCACAATCTATTAGTCTATCTTGAAATTGTGTAGGTAAACAACATAACGCAGCCTTCTGTCTGTCTGCTATAGTGCCATGATGTTCTGGTAAGTGCTTACAATCAGATTTTTGGAACAGCGTGTTATATAGCATTAATATAATACTTAATTTGTATTACCATTTGATTATTTCATATTGATATCTGATAATTTGTTAAATATGTCCATTAAACCCCAGTGTAAGTTAGAAATATTTGTGGCAGTCTGCTGGAGTTACCATAAGTTGTGTACATCGATTGTTAGGAGTACTTTTTCACTGGCTGACCACTTTGTGGTAAGGGTTGGAGTTTTAACTTTGCCATATAAGTCATTTCCAATTTTTGTTGTGATTTTTTCAGGTTTTAGAAGTCGTATTGTACGCAACAATTCAACATATCATGTCCTACTAGGGAACATATTTAAGAATGAAAGTAGTGTAAGATTATTCCAATGTCGATTCCTCAGAGTCCAATCTCTAATCACTTTTTTCATAGCTATTGTCAGAAAGGAAAATGTCACAGGCGTGTTAGTATCTTCGGTGAAACAGAAGTATTGGAATGTTTTCGGCTCATCTTTTCAAGCACGCTAAGCCCAAATTACACTGTCAAATCAAGGCAGTCTAATTTTTCAGTTATTGATCTGAGAACACCTCACGTTAAGAAATATTTAATACTGACCTGAATAGTAAAAATATGCTTAAGTTTAGTGTGTTTATTAACTATAAAAATATTTAAAATTCAACGTACCAAGCTAAAATATTTGTCATTTATTTTTGGTTTTAATATGTTCATAATTAAGGCCTTAAATATAACTAGAGTTTTTTTTCCAGTTAATAGAATATTGAATACGGATATTGATATTTTAACGAGAATATTTTCGTATGATTGATTGATTGATTGGTTGATTTTAATGACTTGCCATGTCACTTCTGTTTATCTTATGCATAAATATTAATAATATTCATACATTATACATTCATATTTACTTTCCTTGTGTAGTCTCTTCAGAAATTTTTAACACTGTTATATGATATCCGGTATTCACATCTAATAAAAATGATCTTCAAACAGACGTATTTGACTGATAGATTGTACGTTAACAGGTATTACCGTGTCAAAAGAAGACAGGGATTAATGGTATTAGAAGGGTACTCCATATTCCCCAGAGTTACAGAATTGGAGCATAACCACTACCTGAAATTTAGAATCAACGCCAACATACCACTTTTTAACGGAAGTGTTTCCCCTCTCTTCGGGCTTTATATTCTCAGTTCCACTTACAAAAAAGACGTATGTTGGTTGATGTGTATTCAAACTGCATTTTGATCAGGGGACGAAATCAAAAAAAGCGTTCTCTAATGGAATCTTTCACATAGATAAACTAGCGTTGGCTGACGAGCAAATTCTTAATCTCATTAGATCAGTGGGGTCACTAGATACAGTCAAGAGAAACCTCGAAAGTATGAATAAATGGAAAGACAGACAGACAGACAAGAGGAGAGAGACAGAGACGGAGAGACAGAGAGAGTCAAAGGGATCCTTGCTATCAGCATGACTTGAAGATGGTGAGGTTAATAATTAGATTCTCTAGCTTGCAGTTGAGTATTTTTGCTTGCCATAAACAGCATTTGAATTAAAAATGGATAATGTGATATAATATGTATAACACTGCTCAACAAGAATTTTGCAACTAAAAGAAAAAAAAAACATGTTTTAGACTAAGTTAAAATTGTTAAATACGTGCTTTGAGTTGTTCTAGCATGTCAGGATTTAGTAGATTGTTTCTCATATTCCACCTTTGTAAAGGTCCTTTTTTACAAGTTCTATATCAAACAGAGCTTGATAAAGAATTTCTAAAAAAAAAGTTAAATAAGCTCTGTCTAGATTAAATTAATTTGGCCCATAGAAACGGTATAAAAACTGAATATAAAGATCTTAACAAAATACGAGATTAGAGAATTGATGTCTCATAGTAATTTCATTAGTAAGACAAACCCACTTTATCTGGCAGCTTCTGATTCATTTCAATTGCTTGTACATACCTTAATAGGGTTTCACATAACTGAAAATGATGTTAATTAAATAAACAACTTGCTAACAGTGAAAAGAATTATGGAATACCATTGCATTCAAATCTCGATATTGTCCCACTCAATCTCGGTAAGTTAAATGATGAGCGTAGAGAGAGATTCATGCAAGACATTTTGGTAATGGTTACCAGTTATCAAAGTAGTCTCAACCTAAATATGATGGGTGATCACTGCTGATTTCTACTTCTAGAAAGGAACACAACCGTGGTACGATGGGTAGCATTCGTTTCTGTGGGTGTGGGTGTGAGGGAGTTCCAGTCAGATAATTCCTTTGTCTGTTTTGCAGCGACACGCAAAGAGCTCGCACACGAGATTTCCTTCGAGACCGGAAGAAGACAAGGGAAAGCAAGGTCCCAACCGAACAGAGGAGTCAACAACAGTCGGGGATAGGTGACGGTCAGAGAAAGGCAGCTGCTGAGCGGGGAGTTAGGACCTGTGGAACCAGAAGCCGGGTCAGTGAGTGCGAGTGGATGAGTCAGCGTTCCTGGTAGCTGTGTGGGAATTTTCGAGTACACGCTCGTGACAGACACAGAAGCACAGAATGCTAGAAGAGTGCCAAAATCCTCTCCCTTCTTACGCTTAGGGCTAACCCAACTCAGTGCTTGTTTGTTCTTCTTTCTTCCACTCTCGGTTGTGTATCTTGTGTCTTATGTGTTTGTAAAGCAATGTGAAATTCCCCTGGTCGGATATGAGAGAAACAACTAGACTATCGGATAGTCATGAGCTGGTTTAACAAGATGAAATAGTGGAGGTCGGCCAGCGGGCATATTGTCACATAACGCACATATGAATATTTCATATTTCATACACTTTTCAACGCTATTAACCAATGCTTATGTTAAATATATTGCAAGCACATGTACTGAAAATATCATTTCTTAAATTTTATAAACGTGACGTGAAGAAAGATCTGAATTTGATTTGTTTTAGCTTGGTTTCTTTGTTTAAAGGCATATCAAACTTTGTGGATTATTTTATACCCAAGCCATCATTGTAGAAGAACAGCAGTGATACTGCTTACCCCATAGCTTGATGTGAATATGAAAATATCATGCGATAAAGTATTTAATGAGTTGCATTGATTCATTATAACATCATTTCAACACATCAATGATTATTTTATCTGTAAAAGTTTTAGAATTACGTTCATTGTACGTTCATATTCACATTTTTGCGATGTTGTTTCTTAAATGTTCTTGTTTGTTGTTTTTATACGACCCTATCGAACGCAAAAGATTTCCAAACGTACCCTAAAACTCTATATCGCTCCAGGTAAAGGAAATAAAAGGGCACTTCACACTCCTCAGATATCCACAAAGGAAGAAGCACTATTATATGCACTTTAATGTAATACCAGAACTCTGCTCCCGCCACTTTTTTGGTTATCTTACTCCTCTTCTGGGAATAGAACCCGCATATTCTAAGCCCTGTTAACATTGTGGTACAGCGTTTGAGTACTAAATGTGCTTTTTAATGTGATAATATACGTTACAATGTAACGTGAGAAGTAACATTGTGTATAATCATCATCATCATTAAGACATGCCGCTAGCACGGATTTCCTTGAACCTCTCTGGCCATTCGTCTCCATCATCCATTGTTACCGGTAGGTCTTCCAGACTATATCCTGAATCAGAACAGAGCTATTGTAGATAGGTTCTGGCTGGTCACCCAACACTTGCTCATCCGTGTGAAGGGGTCCATAGAAGATCGTTTATGAATTCTTCCTTACTTCTCCTGCTGTGTACTGCATGTCTTGTTCATCTAATATGGATTGTAAGATATAAATATCCATACAGCTCCCTACCAAAAAATATAACGTGATGGCTAAATTCTGATTTCAGATCTGCATTCAGAATCCGGAATTGAATTTTTAAAGAGAACAATTTCCTTTCATTGCAGACGAAAAGGTATTTTTGTTTCACTGTGTAATCCAGAAAAGATAATTGCTTACATAAACTCAATATATTATAGACATGCATATAAATATGATATTGTAGAGACCCAGGCATGCTCACACATACAGAGGCCTAGACAGGTATTTACAAAAATATAGAATGAGTAATTTCCTGAGACATTTACAAGAAATTAGACCATGTGAGGGTTTGATCCTCGAATTGTATGCATTGTTTCTGCGTTCATCTGCGAAACGCAACGCATTTCCGTGATTAGATACACGTCAAGTGTTCTTAATATTAGTTTCGCATTTGTCTTTTATTACTGCAAACCAGCCAATATATGTCAATATTCCTTAATGAGGAAGATCGATTGATTAGAAAAAGAGATAATTGAAGCCAAATGCACGCTATCAAATGTATGTAGATTGCGTGGGCTTTATTAGATCATGATCGATAAAGATGAATTCATAAATCCTCACTCTAAATGTAGTTTAGTTTTGTTTGGTTTGGTTTGGTTGTTTTATAGCATAAAAACTTTTTGGGTTATTTAATGCAAAATCCTGTTTGCATATGGGACGGAAATGACACCAAAGTTATAAACGTGTACGACATAACTTAGATTCAACTCACATAATATAACAAAATATACACAAAAAAAAACTCCAATGAAAACATAATTAACACATCGTCTTGTTTGTGTGGCATATAAACATAATTAACACATCGTCTTATTTCGTGGCATATAAACTAGTGGTTGTTATTTAAAGCCAAATCCTGTTTATACATATATATCATATGGTTTAGTTTTATGACATATAAACAATTTTAGTTTATTTAAAGCTAAGTATTCTGTATACGTATTAAATAATTTGATTTGTAAATATTTACAAACGAGCCTAAGCTCATTCTTTTGTGCTCGATTAATTGGTTCCATGTATTGCAATGTATCACAAACAATTCAATCATTTCTTGATACACGATTTAAGGATTAAACTATTCTATTTATCACAATTGAATTTAGAATAAGTCATTTGTTTCCACACAGTTTAAATGACAAAAAGTTCTATTTGGCCCATAGATAGGAGGACCCTATCAGAAGCTACCACTACGGGCCAGAGTGTACCAGGGAGCAATAGCTATGAAAGTTTTTTGTGAAAAAAGTTTATTTAGAAAAACATTTAATGAGTTTATTTGCTATAATTTAAGAGACAAAAAATGTCTTTTGTCACGTAGCATATGCATTCGCTGAATAAAGATTATTTTCTGCTCTCCGAGTGCCCAGTGTTCTTCATTTGAGAGGCATATGTTAAGCATTGACGGCCTGTGCTTCAAATTAGCTTTCACTACTTGTTTTATTTATTTATTTAGATGTTTATGTATTACCTTAAATCTGCCATTTATTCTAAATTTCAAAGCGGTGCTTTGAGGACCAATAAGTTTGTTGTTAAAGCAATTTAGAGCTGGTGTTAAGGAAGGCTTATTTCATTTGTTGATGAAATATTGTTCAATGAGGTTTTTTGGGTTTTTTTTTATTCTTTCTGTGATTGCAAACTTTGCATCTTTGCTAAAATCCTGACTGTTTTAGCTGGAATGATATTCTATAAGTATTAGTTTGTAACAATCCATTGATTTTGTTTGGTTTCTTTGTTATGTAATGGTATATTGACCAGCGTCTGTTATTTGGTACCAAAGGCATTCTTGTAGAATGACAGGTGTAATATATAACCTATCGCTGGAGAGACGAGAAGGTTCATTCTTTTTTCAAGTGGTATTTGTTTGAAAGTGAAAGTTACTGGAGCGTAACTGGATTTTAAACCTGGTTACTTCGAGGCCGCAATCCTGTATTTTTGGCATTACGCCACGGAGACACCCTCTTTATATATTTGATTCTGTGTCTATAGTTATTAGGCCAATCCTAATATGGTCATAGTAATTTTTCTTTGCTTTTTCGCAGCGCTGCATTGAATTTCTTCTTCTACAATATAACACTATATATATATATATATATATATATATATATATATATATATATATATATATATATATATATATATTGGTATTATTCGGTCCAGTTAAACCGGAGTTGGGAGTAATTCCATCAGGACAAGAAAACATTCAACAGTGAACATTTAAATTTACCTGGTAAGGAGTCCAATGTAACTGACATTACAGAGCAATAATTTCTTTAACAAATTATTGCTCTGTAATGTCAGTTACATTGAGCTCTTTACCAGGAAAATTTAAATGCTCACTGTATCCTAATGTGACCGGTTTTTGTTTTTTCTTCAAGAATATATATATATATATATATATATATATATATATATATATATATATATATATATATATATATATAATGTGCGTGCGTGCGTGTGTACGTGTGTGTGTGAGTGTGTGTGTGTGTCCGCGCACGCATGCGCATGGTCTCCCTCGTAAATGTTTCAAAGTTCCTGCACGTACATTTCCTGTTGCCCTTCACACCTATTAATATTTGAGTGCTTTCAAAAAGAAACCTTCAGAGTAACAATTCCAAGATGTGATCTATCGCAGAAGGGCTCATTTGTTATTAATTGCAGTGAGCTGATTTCATTTTAAGCAGAAATCCATTTAACGAAACTATTACTCTTTGATCTAAACGATAATAACTTCAAGTAATCTTAGCGCTCAACTCAGTCAATACAAAGAACATTCATTAATATCTTCGTTGTCAAAACCCTCCTCATTGCTGCGTTCCAAATCAGGTTTAACAAGAAGGCTATCTAAGCCACGGCTTCATTACTTTGAGGAAAATATTTAAAGATGAAAGAATCATTTTTAAATTCCCGCCAAAAACATATGTACAACCAATAAATTCAACTTAAAAATGTAGAACTATTATGCATCTAATTCAACAGTTTTAACTTCTGCAATTACGTTATTTTCGCCAAAAAAGCGGTCTCATGATATATATTCAATATTTAATTTATATTCACATTAATTACCACCACTGATACTAAAAAGAAGACAATAGCAATGACACCAAGGAAGTTTTTATGAAACGATGACCTTTGGATTAGACATGTTTTTGGGGCCAACAGAACTATTACCAGTAACTCAGAATTTCTCAACCTTTTCTGGTTTTTCCTTCTCAGTGTGAGAATACAAGATTCATTGAAATGAAGCTTCTGTCTGATGTTAAGCCTCTTGATATATTTTCCTTTTTCTGTTGGTCACAAGCTGTGCTTATTCAAATATGCCTAGTTTAAAGAAGCAACAGAACCCTGGTATTTGACTTCAACAGGAAATATATCGGTTGTCCAGCTGTTTTGTACTTATTGTTCTCGTAGGTTTTCGTACTTTTCCAGCTTCATCTCATATACCCAGTCAATGATTCTTTTTCAAAAGGAATCGTTAACTCAATTATGTAAACTCTTTTTGAATAAACTCTTCAGATCATTAGATGCGGAAGTTGGGTGACCAACGTTCTCTTAGCAGGAAATGTTAAATGAGGTCCAAATCTACAGCGACGCTCCAGTCCATGCAACCCTCAAATCGCTGAGAATTGAAATTATTTGGAAAAATTATTCCTAAGACATTTCCTACTTCGACAAAGATTATTAGTTATTTTCTATACGACATTTTATAACCTTTCCTGTAAATAATAACAACCAATGGGAATATATGTGAGGTTATCATTTCTTTTATATTCATTAAATCGATCAGATATTATTTTTTGTAATTTTTTAAAAGGTCTTATATTTTAAATAGAAAAACACAAAATGTAATATGTAAAATAGAGAGATATATCCTTTTTAACATAAAAAATAAAACTCTTTCTTCCAAACGAGGACCCTCACTTTCTTTGTCAATTGTACTCATGAAAACTTCTTTCTTGGTAATTTTAAAAAATTACTCTATTTGAAATAGATCTACACGCAAAAACATCTATGTGTCAACCCAATTTTTTAAATAAAACATTTGTATCAACTGCTTGACGAATATGCATGTGTATATATTATTCAAAATTTGTCGATTTTATCTGGAATCTAGTAAAGATATATTCTAAGAAGAAAATATCAAATATCTCTGTATATGTTTTACATTTTCAACCAAAACCTTCTAAGATCGCCCAAATTGGCTCTACTCTAGGCATCAATCTTAACTTAGTCTGGCTCAGGAAAATGAATATGGGGTACTAAATAAGGGTCGAAAACGCAAAAATGTTCTATTAGCTTATTTTCAAACACTTAAATCATATGATGGGGAGCTGCCATTTACTAAGTTTAGCATATTTTGCTACAAGTACAGAAGGATACAATACACAGTAAGAGCCAAACCCACTAACATCAGTCTGCTAACTTCATTCTCTAAAGATTACCCTATGCAACGTGTCCTAATGCTTTAGAAACGTTTTTGTTTTCTCAAATTTATTTCGATTTTTCAAATGTACTATTTGTATATTGGTTTAAATATTGCCGGGGGTAACTTCAATATTTTCCAATCGATATAAATCTTCGAACAAGCTTAAAATGGTAGTTGACCAACTTCTGTGAAACTAGTCTGAAATTAGCCAAATGATTTTTCTTTATTTTGAGTGTGAATAGCCAGTTGGTATACACTTGTAAAGCTACCAAACTTAGTTGATTTAACGACAAAGTGTTAGTCTCTATGCTTAAAGATTCAATAAAAGTAGTTGTTAAATTTTCCTCTCACTTTTTATTTACTTACACACATATATATTCATGCAAATGACAGCTAAACAAACCTACCGAAACTTCCACTGGTGATTTATTTCTTGTTACTATGGTTACTCCAGCCGTTATAGATCCATTCTTTATGTTTTTCACATTGTAAAAGAATAAGAATTGATGGTGAAGTCTTTTCTAATGGATATTATTTAAGAGGCACATTCAGAGTGCAACAAAGCGCTGCTTACATAACAAAGACAACTTTGAATCGGTATAGATTTCCGTTCACAAAGACCGTAACTCGACCAATATATTTAGATTTTAGCATAGTTTGAATTCTGGCTATAAAAGAACGTATCCATGCACCAAAATATCTATCAATGTACAAAAACATATAGGACGGAGACAGAAGAAATGGGCGGCACAAAATAAAGGTTTATGTATAAGTGCACACATTGTGGATCGAACTCATTGGAAAATAGTGGTTATACTTATATTATGCAATGACAGCTGAGGGCTGTTTCTTTTGAATATTTTAAAAACTTTCTGGTCTACTTTTTCGTTGCTTGGTTTGGTTTAGTTTTCCACAAAAGCACAATAATTGGTGACACCGTGAAAACTGAATATGTTGCTCTTACTAAGAAGCCTGCTAAATGAACTCCTTGTTTACTAAACCACTGAAAGTATATCAGGCAATCTCTTTCTCTGTCTGTCTGTCTGTCTCTCTCTTTATATATATATATATATATATATATATATATATATATATATATACACACAATCCAAAGCACTATTCGTGAAATTAACCCTTCAGTAGCCCATAGTGTACATATGAATGTATACTTGAAAATCCCTTCGTTTAGGCCGCGCTTGACGATAGACGTGAGGTAAGATGACTGATTGAAGAGAACTCAGGCAGATTTCGATCCCACCTTGAAGTTTCTCGTGAGTCTACCGAAGTTGTGATATAACAAAAACGTCTGTTTGTGGATGACTTAATATATAAAGGCAGAAGACTTTTTTTTTTTTTTTAGTAAGGTAGTCAGCAGAAAGATATTTTTTAAATTCAAACCTTATGTATTCCACTTAATAGAATAAACTCCATGTCGCTACCGGTCAATAGAGTAAGAGTTAGACACACACACACACACACACACACACACTTACACAGACAAACGCACCCACATACACACATACACACACACACAAATATGCAAATATATATTCTTATGTGAGTGTGCGAGGGAGTGTGTGAGACAGACAAATAGACTAACTGACAGATACATAAAGAAGCCTGATAGAAAGGCTGGATGGAAAATAAGTTTGACAGAATCTACTAGTGGATAAGCGTTATCATAGGGATATGATATCATTTTTTTTATTCCAATTGGCAACTCTCATATTCCATGGCATACACAGCGACAGAAACAGACGGACATCCAGACACACACAAACACACACACCAACGAACAAACACGCACACACACACACACACCAACTCGCACGATCGCAGAAACACACAACCGATATATATATATATATATATATATATATATACCAACTCCTCCGCTCGGGCAGCATATGACACAAGGTCAATTTTTAAGCGGAGTTTAACACACACACACACACACACGCACAAACATATATATATATATAGTCATTCAATAAATAAGGTCAATATGTCTTGAGGGGATGGCAATAGGAACCACTGTCTTCAGTTGACATTTTTCAGTGAAATCAATAGGGATGTGTCCTTTCATGTCACAGAATACTATCAGCAGGGCATTTCTAATGACCTCTACAGCAAGAACATTATCTTTACTGGAGAGTCAGTATGTTTCCACTCCATGGATTGTCTTTTCGACTTAGCGACAAATCCATATTTTGTCAATTTGAAATCATTTTTGACTATAATATGCTTCCTCGTACACACAACATTTCTTTCGGGAATTTCATATGATTTAGCCATCAAAAATTTGATGTAAGAACTCTGTTTCAGTCTGGGGTAGACTGCTTGATTCGACACCATATTAAATAATGTCAAAATGACTATTTTGGCGGGATTAAATCATATTTTCCTATAAACCAATTTCCAATTAGGCAAAGTTTACATTTACTAAAAAAAAGATTAAAATATTATTTTGTCATTGAAGAAAAGTCCTTGATTTATTTAAAGACTCTTGTAGATAGATAGATAGATAGATAGATTGATATGAACAGTGTGACAGTCAAAGAGACACGACCAGAGACAGATAGATAGATAGATTGATAGATAGATTCCCTTATTTATTGAAGGTACTTTGTCTATAAAAATTCCCGTTATTTGTGTCCGAATTATGCAAGAATTGGCAGAAATTTCCTCGGTGGATTCCAATGTTGAATCTCTGGGATCAGCTTATAATAAAATTACAGTTCCCTGGTACTTCTACTATTTATCAATGAGCAATAACTGTCCTTCGTAAATTTCCAGGATACTTATAATAGTAATATCATATAAAACGTTTTTAAAAAATCATATTAAAAATGATTCAGTTATATTTTTATTCTATGCAGTTTAAAAACATAAAGAACATCAAGCTAAAAACATCATATATATCTGTAAGCATATAATACGTTATATTCCCTTTTCCGAGTAGCATGCTTAACATTAAACAGGGAATGTGCAATAATATATATATATATATATATATGCATACATATATATATATATATATATATATATATATATATATATATATATATATATATATATAAGTATATATATATATACTGAGAAAAATAAAAGAAAGTGGTCGGGGATATTACGATTTTACAGCTACGAGTTTTACAGGCAAGATCATCAGGTGAGTTGGTAATAAAAGTTTCTGACAATTGTAGCAGAGAAAGTCACAGCAATAAGTTGTCCTACATTACATTTTTTTTTTATGATTCGTGGTATATTGTGAATTTGGTCAAATTGAAAATAGTAAACATTTTATATTTTGATGTTCTTTTACTGTAGGAATGTTAACCATATATATATATATATATATATATATATATATATATATATATATATATATATGTATATATGTTATAGGATATCATTATTCATATATATATATATATATATATATATATATATTGGCAGCATTTCTTCATTGATACATATTCGATTGAATATAATATACATTTTTTGTCAACATATTTTTTCGTTAATCCTTTTGAATTGCGTATCGATCTCATGATATTCGGCGTGATTTGGTTGATAAACCTTCCATAATTACTTATTTCCCAAGTACTTTCTGGTCAACATTGGGCCATCATCAGGTGAGGATGTATTCCAAAAGTGATGTAACTTTTGTATGTGCATTACTACTTTGCAAGAAGGAGCGTTTGTATTGTGTAGCGTTTACTGTTCGAATTTGTTTCAAAATTAGCGTTAGTAGCTAAAGACATTTAAGTACATTAGCATTGGTTTCAAAATTAATTAATTCTGTTAAGTTTGGGTTGTATGTTCCCTCAAGAATATATATATATATATATATATATATATATATATATATATATATATGTGTGTGTGTGTGTGTGTGTGTGTGTGTGTGGTCTAAAGTTGGTTTTTCTACGACAGAACTAAAAGAAATGTTAACATCCTCTGAAGTCATCCCATTGGCATTAAGCACATATATACCATTGTGAATTTTCGTGATCAAAGAACCTAAGAAATTCTACTTTTGGCATGATTCATAATGAAAATTTCACCGTTTTGTTTTGCCTAAATAAATAAATAGATTAATAAATCATTTTAAAAAAACCGCTGATTAGAATGTATCGACATTAATGAACAATAATTATTGAAAATTGACACAGTCTCACCGACACTTAACAAAAATTGTAGCCTAGACCGCATGTACACAGGTCTTCATTTAAATGTTTAACTCAGAATCAATTAAAATTTAAAGATTCAGTCTTCATACTTTTTTTATCTGACTTCAATATGGGCTACGATAAGAAAACGATATTTAAATAAGAACACATTAATTTTTTTTTTTACGTACGTTCGTGTATCAACGATAACTACCATATTTATATAAGCCTGTGGTCATAGGAAATTATATGTGTATAAATGACTTTTTTGTATATTTTTAAAGGTTTCTGTTCAAGCAGACGTGCCAAAGAAATTCTCAATTCATTTAAGCCCTTTCAGCGTCTCAGTCAGTGTCTAGATAAAACATTGTTCTATTTTGATGCAAACAACTGATGATAACGTAAAAGATTTTTGGCGGGACATATTGCCGTAAGGTTAGGAACACTTATGCTGGTTATTAAGCGGATTCTTGTTTGAGAAAGAGAAAGCAATTCGATCACATTATTCTCCACCAATAAACAAAGTGCTGAGTATATATATATATATATATATATATATATATATATATATATATATATATATTCACGACTCTTTTTAGAACTCGTTATCAAATAGATAATACAACTGAATGTAGGTATAATTTACATTTCTAATGAATTCTAGGAGTTATTTTCGAACGAAATTCAATGAAAAATCACTGAATTTTGCTATGTTTTCATCAATAGATATTCTATATACATGTCCTTCTGATATAGAAAATATTTTTATCTGTATTACGTTCATACATGGAAATTATGTTACTTGTGTATTGTTCATACATTAAACATATGTATAGCAAAATATTTTCTTTTGCATTTTTTCTAAGCCAATTCTTGCAGAATTTAAGTAATTTATTGCTTATCATTATGCAAAAGAAAAACGGATATCATTTGTTATTATTGATGCCCGAAAACGTACGTTTTAAACTAAACCTGAGAAGGTGAGTTTAAATTGTTTAAGTTTTCACCCACCATGACGCACAGGCACACATACACACACATGTAGATAAATCGCTGATATTAATGTATTAACATTCACTAGCGCACACACAAATACACACACACACACACACACACACACACATATATATATATATATATTAATGTATATACATACATACATTTTTATATATATATATATATATATATATATATATATATATGGGGAATTCAATAAGTTTCCAGACTTTTTTGTACAGTCGTAGACTCTTGAAAATTCAGTATATTATTGCTATACCTCTTATGAGATGACTGACTAATTTTAATGATTTCGGGTTAAAATGAACAGCTACAGCAGAAATTGGAATACACCCGACTAAAACCTGATTGTCACAGCTGGTGAATTTCAAATATGCAATCTGACACTTTAGAAGAACGATATGCAATAAAATTCTGTTTTAAACATAGAAAAAAGGCCACAGAAACGTATGGAATGCTTCAGACAGCTTTTGGAGGATCTTGCATGAATTGAGCATCAGTTTTTTGGTGGCATAAGAGATTCAAGGAAAGCAGGGAGTCTGTGAGGGATGATGAGAAGTGTGGAAGGAGTAAGAAAGTCAATCCACCAGGGTTGATTTGCAAAAGGGTTAGGGTTAGGGTACTATGTTGAGGTTTTAAGGGAGTTCTGGAAAAGATTCCGCCAGAAGAATCCAGCACTCTTCGAATCGGGTGAGTGGTATTTCCACCAGGTCAATGCACCAGTCCACAACTCCATCCTCGTCACAGACAATTTGATCAAGATGGGTATCAAGACAGTTCCTCACCCGCCCTATAGTCCAGAGCTTGCTCCCAGTGAATTTTGGTTATTCCCTAAGCTCAGAGGGTGTCGTTATGAGACAACTGAGGAGATGAAAGAGACTGTGACGAAGGTCATTGACAAGCTCACACAAGAGGACTTCCATGAGGCCTTCCAGAAGTTCTTGGAATGGTACAACAAATGCATTGCAGCCGGAGGAGATTACTTCGAAGGGGACTAGAGTTTCATATGTATACAATCAATAAAAGTGCCCATACGAAAAAAGTCTGAAAATTTTTTAATGATCTTCGTATATTTTCATGTACGTGCTCGTGTGTGTGTTTGTATATATATAATTTCATTTGTTTGATAAAAAAAAAACTTCATTTAAAGTGTGTCTACTATTTTAGAAAAAACAGGATGAAACTATTACTTAACTAAGAAGTCTCAGAATTAATTTTTTTAAAGAATTTTTACAACAATGTCAGGCTACATTTGAGAACTTTTGATTCATTCACCTTTCATTTAAGGACTTATAAAATATAAGTAGATTAACAAATATATATATCACGCACGTTTGTGTGTCCGTGTGTGTGTCTATTGGATGGGCCACTGTCAATGCCTCTGAATAGTTCCTTATAACAACCAGAACACCTCATAAAAATAGTGAAATACAAATTATAATCTAGTATTTATACTACAAATGCCAGTCCCTATGGCATAATGGCCAACATCATAGAAAAAATTGGCTCGGCAATTTATTTTCAAGTACTGAAGTTAGTTGCTTGTGTTTTACTGCAAGTTAATTACCCTTGGGAAATGCATAGATCCATTTCAATTCCCACTGCTATGAATAAATATAGGGTCATGCAAAGTAACTTGCCAATTTAAAAATTGAACAAATCTTGAATAAAAAATATAAAGAATTATTTATTTTAATTATATTTATTTTGACTCTTGAAAAATACGTCAAACTAGCGATGGAATACAAGATGTAATTGTACAATATAATAGACTCCGTTTTCTTGTTTACTGCACTTTAACATTTAAAATAGTGACTTTTGCATATCCTATAGAAAAGTAAACTAGGCTCTTTAACGTTGGTAAGAGCAACCAGTCAATTAAAAAGAAAACTCTGTTTTCAAATTTCCCCACCAATTAAATAACTTTATTCATTCTTGCTTCTATCTTATCCTCACTCTTTCTTTCCCAATGTGCTACTTATCCCTCAATCCACAACCATCATATTTCCCAATTTGTTTTGGCTTCAGAATACACCGACTGTTTTTCTGCGGAAAGGTAAGACCTCACCAACAGTATCCTAGATAGGACACTAAACAATCTGATCGTGAAGTACCAGTAATGCTGGGGCTTTGGGGAATGAGGAGTACTCCTTCATTGCCATCTCTTCGAGGTCCACTCTGGACTGGTGGGGTAGCAGCGAATAGGGTTCTATCTATGAGTCTAATAGAACTAAAATATGAACTTATGCTAAACTGAATAGTTTGAAATGGAACTATTTGTGACATTGAAACAGTACTTACACTAAACTTAATTGCTTGAAATAGAATTGTTTAATTATGTGAAAGCAAAAACTATACTTATAGTAAAATGAATTGGTTGAATTAGAACTGTTTGTCTAAAGTGAATAGCTTGAAATAGAACTGTTTTGACAATTAAACTGTGTAATCACGACTCGAAAACCTACAGATTAGCATTCATCGTTGTAGGAAATGGAGTCGGTGACACGAGTTCAAGCCCTGGATGCGGCTGTTTGCATTTTACTTTGAACTAATGCAATAATGGAAGACATGTATCCAACTATTCCCCCTTAAACTATGTGTAAATAGAAGAGTAGACTAGGGATGTAAGCATTTGTTCGGCAACTAATCTAGGAGAATGAACAGTCAAAATTCAAATCAGCTTTACTCTGTTTAAAAAAAAAAACACGCTTGGTCACCACCTGTCCGTTGGTTAATGGTTGGTTAAATACCAACTTAAAAATCATCAAAAGAGGTAATATGATCAAAAAATACTGTGGAGCACGACGTAGATATAAAAAAAAAAACCCACAAAACCAATTCGCAAAACGAATATCCCTTTGTCACAAACGTTAGATTTTAAGCAAATGATTTGCATAATTTTTTTTCAGTCGCAGGAAAATAAAGCGTGGGCATTAAAAATTTATACTATTGTAATTGGCTTGAATAAATATTTTAATAATAAAAAAATAATTTATCGTATTTTATTCTTATTTCTTTCTTAAAGTGCAGCAGTGATAAATTTTAATCGTTATATTTTTGGCCATCTATCATTCTGAGTCAATAAAATAAGAGAATGTGGATTGATTTAACTAAATCTTGTCAAATTTATTTTATACACAATATGAAATGACAGTTATGTTTTATTATTTACGTTTGTTTATCTTAAAACAGGAAACTACCTCGACACTGAACATATTATAAATTCATTAATTCTTATTTAAAGCTCTGATTATTAACCTTATATTCTAGATGATTCTATACTCAAGTAAAAATGGCAATTTAAAAAAAATATATATCAGGAAGCCAAAAGATGTACAATATTTGGGAAATGTATTTGGTTTATTCGTCAAGTTGCAACAAGAGCTGCCTAGCCTTATAAGTAGAGACTATCGTGTTTTACCATCTGAAACCATCTTTCTGCCATTTTTCCCCACTCTGATACCAGTAATGATTCTTTGAAGCGAACAATTCCTTCTAAGATGCATCCACCTGATCTTGGCTGTTGAATCGTCGTGAGCACAGTAAATCAACTTAGAAGCAGAAAGAGTAAAAATCCCAGAGAGCTAGGTCCGGATTATATGCTTGGCCGGGATTCAGTTCAATTCCTTCAAATTCCTGGAATTTATTGCGAGTCATTCGAGCAATCTTGCGTTGTCTTGCTGCAGAAGAATTCGCTTTCTGCTAATGAATGCTGCGTATTTTTGAAGGACAGTAGCGTAGGTCCGCTGCAGCTGTTAGTTGAACAGTTTGACATCCATAGTCGGATCGTTCAGAACCAACTCAGAATCAGTTATTCCACGTGACACAGACCGTCACCTTGTGATTGAAATGCAAATATAGCAAAACCTTTTACACATTCTAGTAATAAATATATCTCAATGACTGCAGGATTCAAAGTCACCTATTTATCAGAAAACGGGTTTAAAAGAATATGGAATGAAGACAAATCGGTTAAAAACAGGCACACATACACACACAAAGACACTCACTCTAACACACCCACTATCACTCTATATCTCTCTCACACACACACACACACACACACACACATATATATATATATATATATATATATATATATATATATATATATATGTATATGTATATGTATATATATATATATATATTGAAAGAAAAGAAGAAAGTATCAGAAATCAAAGAAATAGATTAAGAAAATATATAATTCGATATGTAAATAAATATGGAAGAAGAGTTGATGCAAAATGTCTATTTCTTGCGCGATTCCACTTATATTTGCCCTAAATATAACTGGCTATCTAGCCAATATTAAAAGGCGAGTATTAAAAAAGAAAAAATATTAGTATTTCTTCTTTCGTCATATTAAGCACTTCCCTCCCCATCAACTTCTTTAGCATCTCCAGCTGAGAGTAAAAATATTTCCCGGCACTTTACTGATCAATTATGTTTTTTTTTTTCTCTCTCAGCAAATCAGCCAATCACGGTTGAGGTTTTAAATTCTAACGCGCTCAACGAAAATAGCTGCCACCATTACATGACGTCATGATTGCTTTTAATGGAAGACGTTTTGAAAGAAACAGCGACAAAAAACAAAACAAAAAAACGTATGCATAAAATACAATAAATATAATGAACCATAAACATTAAGAGAAAAGTTGAAATTTAGACGAACTTATTGACGAACAGGAAACTACGTCAGTACGTATTGATTAAAATGTATAAAAGGACGCACAATGGTGAGAAGAGATAAACGAATATACACACCAAGCATCACCGAAATACAAATAACATAAAAATATTACTTTATCTATTTAGCAATTTATCGGCCACGCATAGTCATATATATGTATATGTATATGTGCGTCATTAAGCTGATAGCAAAGGATTTCTTAACTTTCTCTTTCACTTTCTCTCTCTTTCTCTCGTTCTATCCTTCATCCGTCCCAATCGTTCATCGCACCTGGCAGATTTTCTTTTCTAAATAGAACATTCTTCTTGTGTTTGACGAACATGTCGTAAACGAAAAGACGGTTCAGAATGCTTTTTTTTTTTTTTCGCTATATTTTTATGGAGTTCACTCAACAAAGCAACTAATATATTGATTTAATTGATACCAATCCCAGTTGATCTGACCGACCTAACCATATCTCAAGCACAAAAGTTGGCATATTTATTTTGACATCCCGATTTACCTTCTGTCGAAGTCTGTCAATGAAGTGGGTTTATTGGAATACTCCGAACACTTGTCGCCTCAGTTCAGAGTCGAAATCGATTTTGTTCGTGTAAACTTTGTTGAAGGCGAATTTTGTCTATTTCTAAGGTTCTAACAAATTCTAACAAACACTTTTGGGTGGACAGCCCGTCCAGGTCTCTTTTCAGCCCTGCTTTCCTCAACTGATTGTCTGGATGAAACCTCAGATTGACTCCTGGGGAAACATTTTCGACAAGCATATTTACTTCGTGATCGGCTGGACCCGTCGGCCAGTGATTATGATATGTCGTACTCCAGACTTACAAAAGCTGCTAAAAGGGTTTATTATTAGCGTCTTGATACTTATATGTACGGCAAACAACTACTTGGTCTACGTTGGTCCAAGAGTTCAATCTCCTGTCTAATAAAACTTTAATTCCTGTTTTCCACTAATGTAGTTGGTTTTCTGCAATACACGACTGCCTTTAAGAAGCTCATAGATGTAAATCTGCCGGTGTGAAATCCGGAGAACATTAGAGAGACTCGACTCGCCTCTTCATCCTAATCAGGGCCCTTATAAATTCTCATTGATACAACCTCACACACCTTATTAATAGTAAATCGAAAGAGATATTCATATTTACTGTGGTACTTATAAAAGTTAAAAGTTTGTTTTATACTGATTTTTCTATTTCTGAAGTGTGCATACATTTTTTACGGATTATATATATATATATATATAATCCGTTCAATATATATAAATGTGTGTGTGTGGGGGGGGTTGTTAAGCAGCTGTCTTTCATTTAAGCATGTTTGATTAAATAATAGAAACCATTTCGTTTATATAATTTTATTAGGATCCTTCAAGTTTCCTGATAAGTGCATTGGTTTCAGGTTGGAAATGGTGGATGAATTTACCAAAATTGCTCCGACCATGCAACTCCTTATGATTGTCTATAAAATGTCCGAAACCGTTCGGGACAATTTTGGTAAATTCATCTACCAATTCCAAACTGAAACCAATACACTTATCAGGAAACTTGAGAGGATCCTAATAGAATTATAAAGACAAAATCCGTCATTATTATCTAATGAAACATATACATATATATATATATATATATATATATATATATATATATATATAATTTTGTCTTGCGTTGTATACGGTAGGTGACTCAGAAATTAATCATCTCTGAGGGGGTCGTTCTGGTGAGGGGAGTATGATGTTGAAAGACCCGAAACTCCCCAGTGACCCAGAAGATTAAAACATCACTGACGACACATACTGGCACTGGTTTAAGCCCGTGTATTTAAGGTATATATATACATATATATATACTTTTAAAAATATGATTACAGTTCGGTTACAAATTTCGAAGTTTAAAAATTTCAGTAATTACAAAAGCAAATATAATTTTAATCAATATAGTGATATCGAGAAATCAATATAATGATAATATTAAAAAAAAACAAAGAGCAAAAAAAAAAAACAACAACAAAAAACAGAAGAAAATCATCCAATGGTGAAGACTGCATGTGATACACATCTGTGTAATATTCTTAGTATCTCTTGGTCATTTATAATTTGGACTGACTCTCGGCCTCCGAGGGTATCGGCGAAATAGAATCAGCTTGAAAACTGTTACGTCTTCGACTACACGTCAAAATAATTTTAGTTTTGCATATGTGTATATCATTTTGCACTTTCTCCATATCAGTTTGTTTCTCTCGCTACACGTTTCTTTCTGTCTTTTTCTATCTCTAACTTTCTCTCACATTCATTCACTCTCTCATTCTCTCTCTCTCTCTCTCTCTCTCTCTCTCTCTCTCTCTCTCTCTCTCTCTCTCTCCTACACATACACACACAAACACACTTTCTCATTACGTCTTTGTCCTCCTACTCCTCTCTGTTGTACTTTCTCTTTTGGAAAATAATATCTGACTATGAGGTTAGGAATCATGACTGAGAAATGAAAATTGGGTTGAATTAATTTTCCATTCATGTTCCTTAACCACACCACCAACGTATATATATATATATATATATATATATATATATTCGCGCGCGTGTGTGTATGCGTGTTTGTGTGGTGCTGGTGTGTGCGTGTGTGTATGAGTGTATGCTTGTGGAGGCATTTGTGAAGTAAGGGTTACAGTCGTAGGAAATAAATGAGCCGACACGAGTTCAAATCCTGGTTAAAGTTATTTGCATTTTACATGACACAATTAGCTTTGATATATATATATATATATATATATATATATATATATATATATATATATACGTGTGTGTGTGTGTGTGTGTGTGAGTACAGGATGAGTGGGTATAGTGGGTCTATATATATATATATATATATATATATTGTTATTTCTACTAGTTTTTTTTTTGCCTCTTTTTAAGTTTTTTATGTATGCATACATGTGTGTGTGTGAGTGTGTGTGTGTGTTTGCATTTGGTGTTGGTTGTAATGTATGCATTAGGTTGTTCGCAGAGTGAAGATACGTGACTTTTGTCTAAACATATCTTTATAAGAATCGCAGCTGAAGTAAGGAGAAATATCAATTTGCTTTTTATACAATGCTCTGTTATCAAATAAACAATACAAGCGTTTCTTTACAGAAATTTTTATTCACGCATGAAAACATTCAACATTTCAGGAAAGCTCAGAAATTTAATCACTGGTGACAAATTGAAATAAATTGTGGAAGCAAATGAAAAAAATAGCTTTTTATACAAATCATTTTTCATGTGTGTGTGTATTATTAAATAACAGGAACGGTCAAAAAGAAATCAATTGAAATTCACATGAATTGAGAGAAAATCACGCGTTGGATTAATGAATGCTCTTCACTTGTTATTTGAAACAATGACTCAATTTGGTGCGTCAACCTTATCTATTATTTAACTATTTTATATTATTTTCTTTCAAGTTTTTTTTTTATATCAAAATATTTACTCTATATAAGAATTCTGATTACTGGTACGAAAAACTATCCTATGCACGATGATCACGTCATGAAGAGAACTTCGTATCATGCGCGAATATTTATTTGTCGTTACGTCATATCTAAGGTGCAAACAAATACTTGGTTTTGGTCCTTCGCTTTCTATAATTAAATATTTTCTTTACAAAGCCATAAAAATCAATCTCTGCAACAATTTTTTTTCTTTTAATTTTACTTAAAAAATCTTTTAAAATCCATAGTTAATAGGTAATGCTTTAAAATAGATTTCAGTTGCAAATTACATCACTTACATTTTAAAGAGAAAGTTTTTAACTATAATAGTATACCAAGATTTTCTCATTTATTTGTTACCTTTTTAAATTTGAATATGATTATGTTGATACATCTCACATTAACATTGACCTGATGATGCTTAATGTAAAAAAAAAACGAAAATGTTTTACGGTGGCAGAATATTCAACTGTATATAAACTCATTCTCTGAATAACTTGAACTTTTTAAACACACACACACACACACACACACACACACACACACATGCACCCTCTCTCTCTCTCTCTCTCTATATATATATATATATATATGTATTTATGTTTGTGTGTGTGTGTGTGTGTGTGTATAAAGACAATGAAGAACATAACTTTCATGTAATTTATTTTATGGTTCTCAGATAATTTCGACATTATATCCTCATTAGTAAAAACAGTTTTATGGAAAATAAAATAATCATTTTAAAGCATTTTTTAAAAATACTTTTAATACATTTTTTTTAAAAGTTGGACATGTTGTTTTGCACAGAGTTAAATAAATGGTTTCACTCATTTCTTATCTCATACAAATAATCCTATTTACTATCAATCACTTGTATCCATACTGTTAAATGTTTTCAAGTATTGCTATATATCACAAAACATAAAGCGATTTTAACCATAAGCGATTTCTTTATACTCAGTTAAATGATCAAACGGTTCAATTTTAAACAATTCAGTTTTGCATGTCGACAAAGTTAAATGGGTCCAAGTATTGTTATGTATCACTAACTATTCAATTCAATTACTGACAGTTAAATGATCAAACAGTTATATTTCAAGCAATTCATTTTTGTATTTTCATTTTTTTTTTGTTTGCACCCAGTTTAAAAATTAAAGTATACAGTTTTAATGTCAAACAGTTGTATTTGACCAATAGGTAGGCCCCTATCAGGTGCTTCCACTCCGGGCCAGAGTGAGTCTAGGAGCGATAACAATGAAGGAGTAGTCTGTATTCTCCAAAGCTTCAATATTTCTGGATTTTTTAGTTACTTATCGGAGACATTTGTTGTAAGAGTCTTACCCTTCTGCAGAGGTGCATCCGGTGTATTCTGCAGCCGCAGCCGACTGGTCTTTTTGCATAGGTGTATGTATTTGTAACTTTTTTATTGTTTCCAAGTCAGTGGTCAAGTTTCATATTAAATTTAAACAACTAATTTTTTTAGACTTCTGATTCAGCTGTCACTTTTCCTTTTCTTTTTCATTCATTGGCTTTAATTTTAAAGTTTTTCAATTATCTTTATGATTAAATTTTGTATGTTTGTAAATGTCGTGATTGTCTGTGCTGAAGTGTTGTTCGACAAATATTAGATTGTAGTTAAAAAAATTATAAATTCATATTTTCTTCTTTAGTGTCATACCTTGGACACTCGTAAGAGAAGTCTTACCCGTTTGAAGAGATGCAATCGGTGTATTTTACAGCCGACTTGGCTATATACATCTGTGTATTACAATATATATATATATATATATATATATATATATTGTCATCCACAGACCGATTATTTCGTTGCATTGCAAAACTTCAGTGTAGCTAGACACGTGAGATGTTTCAAGTCCCGTGCACTTGTGAAGACTGCCTCCAAAATCTATCAACAGAACCCAACAAATACAAATGCACGAGAACTAGAAAAGGCGCAACATCAATTAACAGGAATATACCTAAAAGAACAGGCAGAATACGTACAAAATCAGATAGATAAGATTAGAGACTCGGTGGAAGATAGGCAATCCAGGATAGCCTGGCAAACAATAAACGAAGTAAGTGGAAGAAAGAGCACAGCCAAAGCAAAATTGAAAGCTGCAAGCCAACAAGAAAGAATAAAACTGTGGGAACAGCATTTAAAAAATCTACTAGGAAACCCACCGGAAATAACGGATGAACCGATCACCAGAATTATTAGTAAGCAATTAGACGTAAAACTAGGTCCTTTCACCAAAGAAGAACTCGACACGGTTCTCACAAGAATTAAAAATAGGAAAGCGGCGGGGCTAGACGAGATCCCCCCAGAAGTGTGGAAGACGAGACAATTCGACGACATACTGCTCCGGCAATGCAACGCAGTCTATAGTCAAAATAGGATAGAACGATGGACGAAGGGATGCATCCTTCCATTCCCTAAAAAAGGCGACCTCGGACTAGCCAAGAACTACCGAGGGATAACACTTACATCCATAGCAGCCAAAATCTACAATGCCCTACTACGAAACCGCATAGAACCCAAAATGGAAAACATCCTTAGGAAAAACCAAAATGGCTTCCGGAGAAATAGATCCACAACCTCACAAATACTGACCATCCGTAGAATCCTGGAAGGCGTTCGGGCAAAAAACTTACAGGCGACATTACTATTTGTCGACTTTACCAAGGCCTTCGATTCCATACACAGAGGGAAGATGGAGCAAATCCTACTAGCTTACGGCCTACCAAAAGAAACCGTAGCAGCGATAATGATTCTCTACAGAAACACCAAAGTAAAAGTACGTTCACCAGATGGAGACACGGAATACTTCGACATTGTTGCAGGAGTACTACAAGGAGACACACTAGCCCCGTACCTCTTTATCATCTGTCTAGACTATGTGCTTAGGACTTCGATCGACAAAATCAGAGAAAATGGCTTTGAGCTGACTAAGAGAAGAAGCAAAAGGTACCCCGCAAAAACAATCACGGACGCCGACTACGCTGATGACTTGGCGTTACTAGCGAATACGCCTAATCAAGCAGAGACACTACTACATAGTCTGGAACGAGCTGCAGCTGGCATTGGCCTACATGTCAATGCAAACAAAACCGAATATATGTGTTACAACCAAACAGGCAACATTGCCACACTAGACGGAGCCTCTCTGAAACTAGTCGACAAATTCACCTACCTAGGAAGCAACGTCTCATCAACCGAGAAGGACATCGACACACGACTGACGAAGGCATGGACAGCTATCGATAGGCTCTCGATCATATGGAAGTCGGACCTAACAGAAAAAATGAAACGCAGTTTCTTCCAGGCAGCGGTTGTGTCGATACTGCTATATGTATGCACCACATGGACGCTTACGAAGCGGCAGGAGAGGAGGCTGGACGGAAATTATACAAGAATGTTTGAGAGCAGTATTAAACAAGTCCTGGCGACAACACCCCACGAGACTCCAACTATACGGACACTTGCCCCCCATCACAAAAACTATACAAGTTCGACGAACCAGACACGCGGGACACTGCTGGAGAAGCAAGGACGAGCTCATAAGCGATGTACTCCTGTGGACCCCCACTCATGGATTTGCAAGTGTGGGACGACCAGCACGAACTTACATACAGCAGCTATGTGAGGACACGGGTTGTAATCCTGAAGACCTGCCGGAGGCGATGAGTGATAGGGAGAAATGGCGAGAGACGGTCAGGGATATCCGCGCAGGCGGCGCGACATGATGATGATGATGATATATATATGTGTGTGTGTGTGTGTGTGTGTGTGTGTGTGTGTGTGTGTGTTTAATTCTATCAAAATTATGTATAATAAGAAAACATTTATAAGAGAAATGCATTTTAGATAAACTTAAAAAGAAAAAAAATCTGTAAAAAACAAATGCGTGGTTATTTTTGACTGCCTACACTGAACGATTAATTTTTCAATCAAGCAATTTTTTTTATATATAGCAGCGAAATAATAATCAAAATCTCTCCTTCCAAAATTGCAGAATCAATATCATTATGGACCGTCGTAAGAAAGGAAATCGAAAAGGATCAAAGGTTGTCTACTGGGCTAATAAACATTGGAAATAAACGCCGATCCAGAAGCATCACTAATTTGTCTCTGTTACAAGTGTAATTTTCTTAAATATATAAAATGCGTATAATTTCTTTTCAGATTTTCTGGCAAAGAATATTATTAAATAATAGCTTAATTAACTGTCTATTCCGGGTAAATGATGAAGAAATATGTAGAAATTAATCATTTTTCAATCTTTGCTTGCAATTAAATATTCACACCGAACGGTCATAAACGATAATTGTTACTACAAAAAAAAAAGGAAATGCACATGGCAGATAAGATATTTATCAATCATATTTTTTATATTACTACACAAAATATGGGTTTTAAGATTTTCACGGAGTTTCGTGAGATAAAAAATAAAAAGAATTCAGTGAGAAACACTTAACAGTTTTATCGATTTAAACAATAGTTTTTGTATGCAGTCTTCATCGTAACTAACCATTATTACTCCGTTATTATTTTACATTACCACCTTAAAATTAAGTCTTTCAGATTAATTAGTGAATTCTAATTAACTGTGAATGAATATTTTAGTAAAAACGATAGTTAGTTATTTTCGTTTTAACGTTTACGACTTTAGAATTTGATTAATTAATCATACTTTGTTTAGCGCAAACATAGATGACTTCTATGTTGCTAATCATCTGACTTAGTACGGAAAAACCTTTCCAGTGTGAGGTCTTCATTGCTATCTTCTTTCAGCTCTCTCCGAAGCGTTGAGGTACTATTTACCGACCCCTCCGCTCGGGCAGGATATGACACAAGGTCAATTTTTTAAGCGGAGTTTAACAGGTTTAAATTCAGAGTTTTCCTTCTCCTAGACTAGTTGCCTCACCAAGGCTGAAGAACCTAGTCCGTCCTACTATTTACCCATAGCTGGAGGGAGAATAAGGGGGTTCATACCTTTCCCAAGGGTATTTGCCCGAAAGTGAACGTAATAGTGCGACTGGAGTACGAACTCGCGTACTACGATTCCGCAGTTCATCGCTTTAACCATTACACCACGAGGACACCCCTAAAAATAACTCCGAAGCGTTGAGGTAGTCCTCGAAATGTATTGGTTAAAGTCGTAGACTACAAACTCCAAGTAAGCGTGTTCAAAATTTTCTCTCGCTATGATGTTCACATTTAGGAAAAGTATGAACCTTCTTATCCTCCCAGCTATTGGAGGGTAAGTATCACGGCTGTTCTTCTACAAGAATGGCTTTGGCATTAAGTAACTAATGCCAAAGCCATCCTTGTAGAAGAACAGGAAGTTTTATATGCCATTACTCAGAGAAAAAACAAACAAACAAAACCCTAAGATGCAGGATCAGGAAGAAATCAATAACAGACACAACCTGTTGGTTAGCTTCGTTCGTTTAGGAATCGACCCTTCACGTATTTTTGATTCATTTTCTCATTCTCTGTTAACGCAAATGTTTGTCTCTTCGTATCCCCATCACACGCAGAGGAAAAGTACAACCACGAAATCTTTTGTCGTATATTAGGGTTCACAAAATACTCAAAACCTTGTTTCGCCTCGAGTAGTTGATATTTTACAGCTAATTCCTGTTATCTTTTACATGGCCTATGACTAGTGACTCTGGACTGGAGTGGTAATATCTGTTTAGGACTCAGCTATGGGTCACGAAGGACTATTGAAACATTTAACAAATGGCATATTAAATTGAATTATAGGTAGCAATGCTTAAAACTATTTGACTGTTTGGAAAGGATGAATAATTTTTATCAGAGCTATTAGTGTAAAATAGCAATACTGATGGTTTTCCACAGGAGTCAGAGTGACAATAAGTCTCCTCAAATCTCCAGGCTCACCTAAGTATTCTGGCTGATCTCAAAGACGCTGTAGTTCAGATGGTCTCCACTCGTCCTCTTATTTCCAAGTCCTCCATTTCCTGTACCAATCCTTTGGTGACTGTAACGAGCGCGCCAGTTGCAATTGGTATTACCGTCATTTTCATGTTCGACAGCGTTTTCAGTTTTCTTATCAGGTCTAAGTACTTATCTCTCCTCTCGCTTTCTTTCAGTTTTGCTCTATGGTCAGCCAAAATGGCAAAGTCCACTATTCGGCACGTTATCTTTTTTTTTTTTTTTTTTGACAGTCACTAACTCTGGCTGAGATTAAGTGATCCATTAATATCTCAAAATCACAAAATGATATGTGCATCTCTTTTTCTTGGACAGATTCTGGGTTGTGCATATACTATTTGTTCGTAAAAATCAAATTTCAATTTGTAACACTTTGAGCTGATATCAGAAAGGATTAAATTTCTTTCTCAAGGTTTACCTTTTTTGGATATGTCCAAGTTTTCTCAAGTGAGATTACGCTTGTTTGTCGCTTGAAATGTCCATAGAGTTGTTTTTCTTCCCATAAATTATTATTATTATTATTATTATTATTATTATTATTATTTAAAGAAGACAGCATTTTGACGTTTCGATACCCTTTATCTAGGTGCTTTGTTGCCCTCTCTGGCTTACCACATGTGAAGAATATCTCTGCTAGCTCGCCAACCAACTTAGCACCAAATTTTCTTAAAAATTACAAGGCATCACTTCCTGCTTAAAGTCATTCTTAGAGACACTGTTGTTTTTTTCACATTATTTACTATTGGGTGCGATAATGTTTAGTAATATATGCTGATATTGTAAAACACGCACACATGCACACACACATATATATATATATATATAGTATGACATGTTAATCAGAATTTTAAAAAATCTCCACTGACAGAAGAGTTGCATGTAATTTTCGTTTTCCTGTCTCTATTTCATAACTAATTAACCCTTTTTAGTGATAGCAGTGCTCTCTTCACATGACGAAGGATCCAGACACAGTGACCTATAATCTTTTTTCTTGTACATGGCTCTGATTGTTGGCACGAATGACTATTCATCTAATCCAAATCTATGAGTAAAATAATAATATAGATAGGGCTTTCTTGCTTTAGTATGGTGACCGGTCTATGAGAAGGAAAAATACTGAATCTATATCCTGAGGAATGTTATTCAGGACAATCTGTAGCCAATGGTCCCCGATCTTTCTGTTATAAGCTTTTCCAAAACCTGTGGCTGGTTATATACAACCCTTCACCACTATAAACAAATCACACACGCAGGTTTTACCAAGCAGATGGATGAATGCATTACATGGACAATAACAAAGCTAATAGAGAAAAAGGTAAATGGGAACTAAAAAATGCTAAGAGCTATTCTGAATTAACTCTGGAAAAACACCCTACGAAACAACAGCTGTACAACCACTGAACTCCGATATCTTAAACCATTCAAGTAAGACAAACAAGAAAAGTGGGACACAGCTGGAGAAGCAAGGATGAGCTAATGAGTGATGTTCTTCTATGGAACCATATATATGGACGTTGTTTGACCAGCAAGAACGTAATTTATCAGCTCTGTGCTGACACAAGATATACCGTAACAAACATGAGGATCAGAACGATGTTTTGAAAGTCTAAACGTGAAATAACTTTTTTTTTAAATTTTAAAGCTTCTCAGAACATTTTATCTACGAAAAATAAGGATATAAATGTAAATCATATAATAAAAAAATATAAAGCTCAATAAAATTATTTTGATAAAGTTATAAGAATAATTAGATAAGATTCGAAAAAATAGCATCAGAATGATTAAATAAATCCGTAAAACGTAATAATAATTATGTTTTATTAAATAATATTTTAGAGTAAGAATATAACGTTGGGTATTTTACTAAATTACACGGGCTCTTCACTGGCTCTTACATTGTAAACTTAGCGAAAATATCTGCGAAATCATTTGAACTTAGAAAACTAATAGTCAAGTTACTTAATATAGATTACCTCTAGATTGGGTATATTTCGAAGACTTGATAAATGTAAAAGTTTTATTCAGAGTATTTTAAGAAAACTTGAGGAAACTCGGTGATATGAAGCCAAGAAATTACCAGGCAGACCTAGGAAAACTACTGCAAAGGAAGACAGATGGATTGGTAATGAATCAAAAAAGGATCACTTTCCGTCAGCAACGGCAATCTCTAAAAGTGCTAATGCTAACCTTGGAAATAAAATATCAAGGCACACTATTTTCCGAAACAGTCGTGTAGCTTCTATAAAGTCTTAGATTTTAAAAAAGAACAAAATGAGCCAATTGAATTTTGCTACTGAACTCGTCATATGGACTGAAGAACAATGAGATTGTGTTCATTTCAGCGATGAGTCAAAGTTTAACCTATTCGGTTGTGACGAGAGAAGGTTTTTTTGACGCAGTCCAAAGGAACGATATTCACCTCAGTGCACTAAAGGCAGCGTTAAATTTGGAGGAAGAGATGTGATGGTATTTGGAACGATTTCACCTGCTGGCGCAGGACTTCTTGTCAGGATACACAGTAAGATCAACGCAACTGAATACAAAGACATTTTGAAGGAACATGTACCTAATATGAGAACAACAATTAATCAACCAGCTGTATTTGTGCAAAATAACGCTCCGTGTTACACAGCGAAGTCTGTTAAGACCGTTTATTCTTGGGAGGATGCTACTGTTATAGAGTGGCCATCTCAAAGTCCAGATATGAATACTGTTGATTATGTTTGGAAGTTACGAAATGAAAGAGTCGAGGAAAAGAATCCAATAAACGTAGAAGAAATATGGACTAATTTGAAAGGAGAATGGGAGAAAATATCCGTTGATGAATGCAAGACATTGATTCGTTCGAGTAGCAAAAGATGTCAAGGTGTTATTTAATGTAAAGGTGTACACATCAAGTACAAATGAATTATGAATAATATTTTCATATCCATTATTATAGTATGATTTTGTCAATCGTTCTGACGTTTTTGATCATCTATTTTTTTCTAATGTCATACTGTTATTATTATTACTTTATCAAAATAAATGTCTTGTGCTTTGTATTTTAGAATTATATAATTTACCTTTATATCTTCATTTTTCCTTGATAAAATGTTCTATGAAACTTTAGAATTAAGTTTTTTCACATCTAGACTTTTTAACATGGTTCTGATCTTTATGCTCGCGACTGTACTTTGAAAGACCTGGAGTGATGGATGATGAGGACAGATGGAGAGAGAAAGTCAAGGAACTACGTACTGTCGGAGCAACAGAATGATATATATATATATATATATATATATATATATATATATATGTGCGCGCGCGTGTGTGTGTGCTACTCAATATGTAGGAAAATCTTCTCTTGTATACATTCAATACTGAATGAAAAATTTTGTTGCCATGTGAACGTGAGTCAATACCTTGCGGCGTAGAAATAAAACTTTCTTTTGCGTTATATTAAATCAATAATCATTTATTATTTTAAGAGAACATTATTTGTCATTCTTTTTTATGTGAGAAATGAGATTATGCATTTTTAGCGAGAAACCACCAGATGTCTATACAAAAAACACCATATTCATGGAGTTTTTAATTTTCACTCTGCTCTGTCAATAAATAACATTTTATTAACATATTTTCTTATATATGAGTATAGTTAAATTTAGGTTAATCTGTTGTAATTAATTTCATACATTGTTCGAACACACCACAATGAATAATCTTAATAATTACAATAATTTTATCATCTGCTTATTATTCAGTAAATATTGAATAAAAGCAGAAATCCAATAATCAAAAAAAAAAAAAAAAAAAGAAAAGAAGAAATATTTACTCTCTCGGCAGGCCTTAAAATACCCTGACTCTATTTCCTGTAGATTGTTAAGATCTTCTAAAAAAGATGATAAACTTCATCTAATGGTCAGGCTCCAGTTCTGGTTATCTGCCGTGGTTTACTCGTTCAGATCCATTATTACCAGGTCCACTTAGATTTAGAGTAGTATTGCTTGTAAGGGTTCCATCAATAGATATTTATTTGATTGAATCTCGAGTAAAAATGCTTCTTAGAAACAATTATACACTAAATCTAAATATAAACGTACAATGTACGTAATTTCCTAAAGCCTAAGCATAAAATAAAAATAAACGAGTTGAGCTGACGTAAAATCAATCAGCCAATGAAATGCAAAAGAAAAATGAAGACAGACCTATTATTTGTCAAAGGATATTTAGCACCTGTATGCAGGTGTGACTCATTCACGATGACGACAACGAGTAAATTTGCATAGTAATTCTAATGACTTATGCACACTTTTAATTGGATCAGGTAATATTTGAAACTTACTTTATTGACAGTCTTGAACATATTTACCAAAATCCTCCGACATTAATCCGGTTTAAGACAAAGTGAAAACTTAAGCAGAGTACAGTCATTTTTGATTCAGAGTTTTTCTCCTAGACTGACTGCTTCTCCAAGGATTTAGAACTCAGTAAATCCTACTATTTACACATAGATGCAAGAAGAACTTTTGGATTCATGCCTTTCTCGAGAATATTAACGAGATGCAAAACACCCCAGTATTTTGTCTAGGATTGCCGAATTAATTCCCGGGGTGAGGGTGATATTTCTACGGTATTCTAGTCAACATGCTGGGAAATGACATCGTTTTGAACAAATTTGAACTCAAGTCGCGCAACTACGTTATCTTTCAGATTAATAACTAAAAGGCTTGAACACGCATATACCTGCCATTTATGGGTTAAATATAAGCATTACGCATCTTCTACAAGGATGGCCTTGGTAATAACTAAACAATGATATTCATATGTCATCAAATAAATCAAACCGATTCTATTTCTTTCGAAGATAACCGTTACACTAACGGCTCTTCCTCGAACAACCCATGTTGTCAGTTATATTGGTAACTCATTTGGTAATTAGAAAATTAAATGAATGTCGATATATTTTCATATATTTTTTCAGGGAGATTTACTGATACTTACCAAATTTGATTTTGAACAAGACTAAACGTAAGACCAAATCACTGAACTACTTATCTGAACTCAAAAACGAAAGTATGTTTAAGTGCTCTTGTTTTAATTTAAAACAAGAAATCCGAAATTAATTATTTAAGAGACTCATTATAGATAAATTGTTTCTTGTCACAGTCGCCCGAAATCGTCACGTTTCTCCGTTTTCGAAAGTGGCTCCCTACCTCGGACAAGTCCTCACTACACTTTTTGAATCATCTCTATTCATATTAAAAGCTTTAGCAAACATCTCCACTTGATAATATTACACAGATCGAACGTTAATTGTGCATAATTAGATCTCAGTCAATTATCAAATAAAACGCCCTTCTTGTTGATTATGTCGGTAAACGAGATGAAGTGGATTTTTTTGTGACGTATGTTTTCTTAATTTCTTTTTTATAGTTTCCTCTTTATTTTCACTTCCCTTAATCTGTCAATTGTTCGAGTCAATTTTCATTTTATTATTTTTCCTCTTTTCGATAACGACATTTTAATTTACTTAAATATCTCTGAGTGATCACAGTCAAGTTTGTAATAATAATAAAAAATGTAGTTTCTCTTTTTAGCTGCTGCTGTCTGGTATAGTTAAGGTATTTAGGGTGCTCATTAGAATAAGCGTTTAATAATCGTTATCTGTTTCGAAACATTTTCTCGAGATTATTGGTAATTTATTGTTTAATTTTTTTTTTTTTTATTATTCGTCCTTGGACATTTTTGCATTTTACGATCATCTGACATCAACGGTTAAATAATATAAAATCTTTACCTAGAATATATACTATTAATACAAGATCTATATTCAGACCAATTTCTGTTAAGTAATTCAACCAATTTTTTTTTTAAATGGCCTCTTATATTTTTTTGAAACCATCCAATTTAATCTTAAAATATTTCACACTATTTCTATCATTTATTTAAATGTGCAATTTCTTCTTAAAATATATAATTCTATTAGCAAAAAGATTCTGTTGGTAATTATACCGATTGCAGGGAGAAATGCTGCAATGAAGTCCTCCATGGTGTATATTTATATAAGTATATGTGAGGTGGGACGAAAAGAACGTATAGATGCTCGATTAATTTGTGCAGGTATATATCAACTGGGTCACAGCCAAAATACACTCACATTATCAGCCATCAAATATCTATCAATCTATCTATCTATCTATCTATATATATATATATATATATATATATATATATATATGTATGAAAAACCCTCAAATTATCTTCCGTCAAGTAAATATATATATTTATGTATGTATGTGTGTGTGTGTGTGTGAAACAACGTAATTTATCCTTTTTATCGCTATGGAAATTACAACAAATAGAGAATATACAATAACCTGATTGGATAAAACAATTTTCAATTGCAAATCTATTTACATATATTCGCTAACGTTCATAGTACGTTTTTGCCTGAAATTCAACTTTTGCCATATGGCCTCGATCTCATAAAAATGGTTTTCACGTAGTTTATTTTTCATTAGTCTGAAAATCATGAGAGAAGACCACATTTTGGAAAGAATTTCCTAGTTACCTTAAAATCGCAAGAAATAATAACAACTCTACATCAAGTTTTAAACTCTGTCGATATAATTTATATAATGATGTGCTTTTGGCCTTTGACAATGTGGAACATTATGATAGCGCTAACAGCTTTCTTGGGAAAACCATTGGCTAGAAGTCATCTTTATCTTTCCTTTGTTTATGGAATCAAATATCTTGGAGTTATCTACGAACAAGAGTTTTTTTCGCTCGTACATCTTCGACTATTGACAGAATTATGAGTATCTGACAAGTTGTAGATTAATTTCTCCCCAAACAGTGCTGATTTTTTCCAGAGAAATGTTTAAACTTCAGGTCGGATAAAATCGAGAAGCAGAGTATTATATATCTTAACAGCTAAAGCTGCAAGAGTTCAGTAGTTCTTATTGATTTCAAGGTTAACTTTCTTCCGAAAAGAAAGGAAGAATGCAGTCTTTCAACCATTTTAACTGGGTGTCGTGTAGACGACTTCCCAGCAGCAAATGCCGATCGGACCGGATGTTGAAAGAGAGTCAAAGAATCCGTGCTGTCAGCACGCCTTGATGTTTATGATATGAGGATCATTAAATAAGTTTCCCGACTTTTTTCGTTTGAGCACTTTTATTGATAGTAACACATGAAACTCTAGTTCTTTTCGAAGTAATCTCCCCCGGCTACAATGCACTTGTTCTACTGTTCCAACAATTACTGGAAGGCTCCTTGGAAGTCCTCTTGTGTGAGCGTGTCAATGACCTTCGTCACAGATTCTTTCATCTCCTCAATTGTCTCACAACGACAGCCTCTGGGCTTAGGGAATAACAAAAAGTCGCAGGGAGCAAGGTTTGGACTATAGAGAGGGTGAGGAACTGTCTTGATGCCCATTTTGGTCAAATAGTCTGTGACAAGGATGGAGTTGTGGACTGGTGTATTGTCCTCGTGGAAGTACCACTGACCCGATTTGAAGAGTGCTAGCCTCTTCCGACATAACCTCTGGTCTATTGACTTACTTACTTCCACACCTCTCATCATCCCTCACAGACTCCATGCATTCCTTGAATCTCTTATGCCACTCAAAAACTGATGTTCGATTCATGTAAGATGCTCCAAAAGCAGTCTGAAGCATTCCATAAGTATATACGTTTCTGTGGCATTTTTTGAAACAGAATTTTATTGCGTATCGTTCTTCTAAAGTGTCAGATTGCATTTTTGAAATTCACCAGCTGTGACAATCAGACTTTAGTAGGGGGCATTACAATTCCTGCTGTAGCTGTTCATTGGAACCAGAAATCATAAAAATTAGTCAGTCATCTCATAAGATGTATAGCAATAACATTGTGAATTTTCAAGAGTCTACGCCAATTTTAAATGCCTGTACAAAAAAGTCTGAAAACTTATTGAATGCAACACGTAAGTGTACTTATTTTTCGAAAAGTTTTCGATAGATCATTTTAGTTACAAAAGTTTTGCAATTTTATTTTCTTTATATAACATCCACTCTATCAATTTTGGTAATGCATAATATTTAGTGCCCCGTACACTGATGGTAAGGACCAGTAATGTTGGAGCTTTGGAGAATTGGCATCGCTTACAGATCCATTCTGGCTTGGAGTGGTAGCACCTGAAAGAGATCTCTCTATGGGTTGAATAGAACTTTTTGACATTTAAACTGAGAGCAAACAAATGATTTATTATCAAAATGAGTTGCGTGAGATAGAACTGTTTGATCAGTTAACTATGTATAAACAAATGACTGATGTTTAATTGAATTGTTACTGATATATAGAAATATGTGGAACCATTTAAATTTGTTTTCTTATGTTTCCAAATTATATATATATATATATATATATGTGTGTGTGTGTGTGTGTGTGTGTGTGTGTGTGTGTGTGTGTGTGCGTGTAAACCGGATTTAGAATAAAATAACTTACAATGGTTGATATACCATAAATCCAAAGAAAACCACATTCTAGGAAAGAAAGTTTCATTCATCGACAAATTGATAGATACAGTTGGTTTTGGAAAGAACGCCTTATTAAAGTAACTTAAGTGTGTAATACCGACTTTTCTGCTTTTAATTCTTATCAAAACGGAAAAAGAAAAAAGAAATTATTGCATAGTGTAGCCGTGTCCATGTTGTGACATATTTGCACGATTTGTACCTCAACAAAATGCTCGAAGAAAAGGTTTGATGGGAACTAATGGGTGATGGATGATGTGCATCAAAACCTACAAGAATCACCCAAAATTAACAGCTTACAGTCACTTATCGTCCATGTCACAAACTAAGGATCCTGGAGTAGTAATGACAAACTCATTAGTAACGTACTCATTGGATTCCTATGCATTGTCACACCACTGTTGTCTAAGCAGCAAAACCTTACATTAAACAGCTCTGTCCAGACACAGGATAACATCTGGAGGACTTGAGAAAAGTTATGGCGAATAGGACCTGAACGCAGGAGAGTATCTAGATGGTGACCATCAAAACAGTGTTTACAATCTTTGAGGGCATAAGCGGTCTAAATGGCACTAATGATGATTGTGTGGCGCTTTTTTACATTGGAATACACTTGTTTTCCTGTTTTAAATATTAAATGGCGAAAATCTCAATCCAATTTTTTATTTTTTATTTTTCTAAAATACGAGTACTGCCAGCAATAGGAAATAGGTGACTATCTCGTGTCAGAATCGAGCCATCTACGTAGGTGTTTGTATATATATAATTGTGATACTACAATTACGTCTGATCCATTGTGTAGGTTTTTCATGTGCAATTATACACATTCTTTTGCAGATATGCGCATATATTCTCACTTAATTTCGCTGCATCATTGCTATTATACCGAAATTATTTCAAGTCCTAAACATACAATTTAGAAATCAATTTGCTATGTTTGATGGAAGCAATGAAAAAAAAACTACATAAATAAATAGAAATAAAAGTTAAACAACGAAATATTCAAACAATAATTGTAATCAGGCTTCCAGTATAAAAACATAGATACATTTACTTGAAGAAGAGATTAGAGACGAGAGACAGAGAAAGAAAGACATTGTGTGGATGCGTATGTGTTTTTGCGCACGCTAAAATAGGAGAAAGAAATGAACAGAGAGAAAGAGAAAGAAAGAGCTCCTGCGGGTGTGTTAGAACTTGACAGAGTCATCATTCGAGAGACAGAGAAACAGAGAGAGAGAGAGAAACAGAGAGAGAGAGAGAGAGAAACACAGAGAGAGAGAGAGAGAGAGAGAGAGACAGAGAAAGAGAGGGGGGAGAGAAAGAGAGAGAGAGAGAAACAGAGAGAGAGAGAGAGAGAAACAGAGAAAGAGAGGGGGGAGAGAAACAGAGAGAGAGAGAGTACATACACATTCTACATACAGAAATACAAACGCACATCAAAATGTTGGAAAACATACACGCTTAAGCTTGGCGTATACGTACTCACACGCACGCACGCAAACTTATATCTTTTCGCACGTGTGCAGACACACACACACATACACACGCATACATGTATATGCATATATATATATAATTTTACGTGATTCATTATCAGTGTCTCTTTCTTCAGTTAATTACATTTCTTTGATAAAACGTATTGTTTGTTCGAATGAAAAAAAGACGTCTAATCAGGAGAGTGAATGACCGAGACACAGTTGCGTTCTTTTAAATAATGATGTTCTAAGTTATCGCTTTCTGTAGTTGAGAACAATTGGATTATTCATTTCTTTTAAAATATGATACATACATAGATTTATTTGACATACTCATCCAGCTGAATTAAACCTGGACTTTAGGAAAAGTATGAACACTGATAATTAGATTGAGTTAATCTTCAAGCCGATATAAAACAATATGGATACGCAAATCTCCAGTTACTTGAAATGAAAACTTTTTTCTTAAGAATAAGATTTATCAACGAAGCACATGAAGACTTTATCTTTATAACTACTCTTTATATATATATATATATATATATATATATATATATATATATATATATATAAATTCTTATGCAAATATGATGTTTGTTTTAGCGGGCGCACGACGCAGAGGTATGACATCAGAATACAACAGCACATCCCTTCTCATATTCGGACCATTACCTCGACCCACTTCATAATATCGAGCAATCAAACTCCACCCTTCACCGTTGCTCGGCGTTTATTTGATAATCCAGTGTGTGCAGGAGCATATAACCAGCCCATGCTTTCCATTCTTGAGCTCAATTTGTCGATCATATAGGCCTTGTTGATTAACAAATTCAAGCCAGAACTCTGAACACGAGCAAATTTTTACACTGCTTCTCTTCAACAATCTAGCTGAATGATGGGAAGTTAATTTTCCCCGTGCCAATTCTGCTTGCGTACCGTAAATCATTTTTTGTCCTTCCCTCATCTTTGCATTTCCCTTGGTTACTACCCAAATTTTGAATTCCTCACAGATTAACGCAAGTGTATGACGTACACAATTTTCTGAAGAGAGTTCATAGAAAAAAGGGTCCCTTTTTTCAGTATTGCTTTAGAATATTTTAATCGCTTTTAAAATGTTTAATCCTTTTAAATATGAGTACACTGTTAAAATCCCTATTCCAATTTTGCACGTTTTACAAGATTTCATATATATATATATATATATATATATATATATATATATATATATATATATATATATAACTATTATGGCTCATTATATACCACATACCTATTTACTTATAGAAAGCCAACTTTGATTGTCTACATTATGCAGATGTTGGCATAGAGCAAACTGGCAAGCTGAAAATATAGATGCATATGTCGATTTATATTCTTTTAAATCCCTTGATTTAACGGGACAAAAATAATAAACTAAGTAAGAAAGCATTGGAAAAGTAAATAGTACTACTACTACTACTACTACTACTACTACTACTACTAATAATAATAATAATAATAATAATAATAATAATAATAATAATAATAATAAAACAATGTAACATGAAGGAGACGGTGATAACAATTTTATTTAGTGCACTTGGAACAATCCCCAAAATATTATTTTAAAAAGTTACAACCATTCCTGGTCAGAAATGACTTAGGGCCAACGAAATAATACTTCCAAATTACAACAAATCGTAATAAGCGAGTTTCAACTCCAGTCACGCTATTACGTTCACTTTCGGACTAATACTCTTGGGAAAAGTATGAACCCCTTTATCTTCCCAGCTATGGGTTAAATTGTACCACTACTGTTCTTCCAGAAGGGTGGATTCGGCATTAAATAAGCCAAGAATGTTGGCATGGCATTAAAAAACAAAATCAACAAACACTTATAACATAACAATATTATGCAATTTCATTTCTTAACAAAGACACGTTTTTTCAAATTTTTTTGAGAGTTCGTGCCTTTTTCCTCGGGAGAGAATGCAGTCGACATATTCTGAGACATGCCGACAGGGCAGACAACGGGCAGTTGAACACTTTAAGAAAAACACTGCAAATATATATATATATATATATATATATATATATATATAT
>OY757909.1:59882508-59935008 GCA_963585895.1 Sepioteuthis lessoniana | reverse complement strand
ACATATTTCTATCATATATAAGTATATATATATTATTTTATTGCATTGTATCAAGTTAGAGGGCGATTGATATGTGAAATAAAAACTTTTTGAGTCTAATTAATTTCAAAGTAAAAACTTCATTGTCAGAGACTATTTTTTAATAAACATGATGTTGGATGTTTTAAATATGGTGTCACGTCGGGTATTTGAACGCCATGTTGGGTATTGTAAACCTGGTGCCAAGTGGGGTGTTTAAACGCCATACGGGAGAGACATGACTTCAGTTGTCCAAATCAATTTAATTTTATTTAATTCAATTTTTAACTTAAATATGTATGTAAAAAAGTCCAAGTCCAAGCTACTACTGATCAGCTTGTGTCCCCACACACCCTAAAATAAAATAAAGAACACAAAGAAGACTTGAGAAATCCATCTTCTTTTGTTTGGGTACAGAGGACACTGAAACCCCATTTCTACTTTGTGTGTTGCCACAGCAACCATTTTTATTGCAAACCAAATCTGATGACCTGGGCAAGTGCTGGTTAATTGAAGTTTCCGTCGGCTGTGTATGATCAAACATATCTTGAAACATCAAATCTACAAGACAAGATTTGAACTTTTCATATTCGTGTCTATTCCAGCTACTGGCCATAAAATTACCAGTTCCCATCCAGGTAACGCTCCAATAAAAAAGTTACAATTTCTAAACGACTAGACTGATGTCTCTGTTCATAAGGAACTTCATTGAAAAAAGATATATCCAGGTTATTGATAAAAAAAGAGAACTGTGAAATTATAATTAGAGACCTTCAAAGAGTAAATCTGTAATATTCTCATGAAATGCTATGAGAACTGGCATCCAACGATTTAATGGAACGTCCTCCATAAGCCGCTATATGCAAAAGTAAAGCACAACTTGTTGGTCTCACGAAAATGTTCATTTTTAACGATATCCTAGACTGCAGCATTATTGTAAAAACTACGGCTTGAAATGGTTCAACCATTTGCAAGGCTCTAGCCGAACCTCAAATGATATTTACGAAATATCTTCTTTCCATTTTTTCTTTTCAACTGTCGATTGCTCATTTGTGTTCCAGTCTTTATCGTTAGTTTCTTTTGAATATTTATTTCGGTGCCTGTTAGCCCCTTTCTTTCTCGAGTGAGTCATTTGGTTGGATTTGTGTCATATCAGCTATTGTGGGTAATTTTATCCCAAATCCCGTTTATAAATATTTGATTTGTAAATGAATAGTGTGAGGGTAACATTTTAAACAAGCCAGAGCTCATGAGAGGTCTATGAGAATCACTAGTAGTTAAATAAAAACGTGTAACATGAAACTAAAATCCTTACTTAATAAAACAAACCCAACAAATACCAATGAGTAGAAACTTTAGAAAATCCAAAAAGAACTAACTTATAATATAAAGAACAAGAATACATTCGAGGGCAGATCAATAAAATAAGAAACTCGGTAGAAGATAGACAATCATGAATGGCTCTGCAGACAGTAAATGTAGAGAGAAAAAGAAGAGCACAGAAAGAATAAAATTACGAGCTGCCGGCCAATATTAACAATTACAGATATAGAAAGAACACTAAGAATCTAACTTGCAACCCCCGCTAAAAGCACTGATAAACATATCCCGAAAATATTATTAGCTACCTAGACATTAAACAAGGACAGTTTACAGAGGAAAACCTTTGCGTAGTACAAACAAAAATCAATCCCAGAAGAGTTCCAGGGGTCGACGAAATACCCCTAGAAGCAAGGAAGACAAGGAGATATAATGACTTAATTCTTTGATTTTGTAACGCTGTACATACACAAAATACAATAGAGAGATGGATAAAAGGCTGAATCCTCGCCTTCCTGACGAAATGTGAACTCGGAATCGCCAAGAACTACCGAGGCATAATTCACAAAAGAAAAAAAAAATCCGTGTACAGGTATTTATATATGTTTAAAAATTATCTGCATCCGATAGGGCCATGAGGAAAAATCAAGATAAACCAGAAAATAAAAATTATTCGAGAAAAATGATCAGAGAAAGAAATTATGTGGGGAGGGGCATTTTCTGATAAATTATTTAACAGAATTTTATCTGTGTACAGATATGGAATTAATATGGTAAAGGTTCTGTGAAAAGATTTTTATGGTCGATAAGTGAAGATAGTAAAAAGAAGCTAAAGAAAAAAAAATAGATACAGAAATAAATACTACTACTACTACTACTACTGATAATAATAATAATAATAATAATAATAATAATAATAATAATAATAATAATAAGAAGAAGAAGAAGAAGAAGAAGAAGAAGAAGAAGATGATGAACTTTTGGTGTAAGAATCATGCTACTCAGCTCACTACTTAGGAAGAGAACTGAGAAATAAATAAAAAAGCTGTGGAACATAAGAATTAATGTAATATCAATTGTTGCTGGTGAGCTTGGAACGGTCACCAAAGGATTGGAGAAGAAACTGAATGAATTGGAAATCAGCGGAAGAATTGAGACTGTGGTACTGTTAAGATAATCTGGAATATTTAGAAGAGTCCTGATGACCTTATGTGACTTGCTATCAATCAATTTTTATAAAAATGAACGAATAAATAAATGAATAAAATAAACAAAAATTTACAAAAAATGCCAATTAAAAAAAATCGCAAAAATTGCAATAACAATAATAACACAGGCCTGTGATGTTGTCAAGGTCGAATATATAATAGCTAATTTTAGGGCTGTTCTTTTTACGCTGAAACCAAAACCATGATCACTCTTCTAATTAGATCATTTTTTTAAAAGATACTTACTTGAAATATATTGAACAGTATTATAACTTTTTTTTGTTGAATTAACCAAATAATGCTAAATTTAGGGATAATATATTCGCAGAGAGCTATTAAAGGATGAATGTTCTTTTCAGTGACTACTTCCTGTGCTAAGCAGTCACCATGTCTCGTTTCAAGCACGAGCAGTAGTCAGCCAGAAAGTTTACATCTCAACGGCCTTGGTAGCGCTCTTCCATAAAGTGGATGTCTAGGTGAAAACGCTCACACTGCTCTTCGCTCAAATCTCTACAATTCTACGGAAATTATTTAAAGTGTGACCCCTTTTCTTATTCAGCATTCTAGTGATTTCCCAGGATGTTTGTAACAACTAACTTAAGTGACAGTTACACGGACAGTTCAGCTTTGCTCAGGGCTTCGTCAAACATTGGGTCCTTCATGAGCTCTCTCATTTGAGGGCCGTCAAATATACCAGCTTTCAGTTTCTCCTTTCTTATCCGGGAGAACATCTGAATGAAAAACAAATGTTCTCCCTTGCCAGTCTACGGACTTCAGAAATACTTTAATGCTCCTTACATGATATGTAAGGGTGGAAGCAGAATTTTGTTTCGTTCAACAAGAGAGTGAGACTGAACGTTATGCGAGCCAGGTTTTAACACTTGTCTTAACGGCCACTTTTGTTTGACACAATGTTGCTTATCTCTCTGGCTGTCCCCGAGATGCAGAAAACAAGAATTCTTTATATACTCACCTTGGAGACCTAGGACCAGTTCAACCACCTTAAGATTTCCAGAGATCAACCATTTGTGCTCCTGGTATTTAACAACAGAGAGCAAATTATACATGCTCTTGTGAGTTTCCATCTCTTGTACCAAATGCACAATATGGTTAGATGAAAAACAATTCCCATTATGGAGAATAATTGCTTTTAGACTTCTGCTGGATGAGTTAATAAAACGTCTCCATTCAGTAGCATCATACTCAAAGTCCATTGATTTGATCCAATCCATTCAGCAATCTTGTTGCAATAAACAAATGATGACTTATCCTAGAATGCGAAAAACTGTTTTAACTCCCTCTCACAATCTCGATGCCAGTAGAACGTTGTTCTCTGTGCCAATAGATGTTTCTCTTAGAGACATGAACCTAGCAGCTAAGCAGACTGCTTTGAAAGGTTCAGGTCTAGTGTCACAAGTTGAGTTCTGTTTATGTCAAGGTTATTGACTGGTTGTCATCTTCTCATCTATAACAGTCATGTCACTATGTTTAGAATCAGAGCTTTATTCTGTTACTATTTGGCTCAGGAACAGGAAGGTCTGGGTCATGACGGATTGGTCTTTTGGCAGAAGGAACATCTGGGTATTAGACACGGTGCTTGTTCTTGTTATTTGTTCCTTTTAGAGTTATTATGCTGAAATAGCAATCTGTAATGTGATCTTTTCATCCCCTACAGACCATTGGAATGGCAAATGGCATACTCTTCCTTTTACTATTTCTCCAATCCTTCATGTTCTCCACAGATATTTAACAGCAAAGGTGGGGAGCAATTGGCTTATCCTGATTCCCTACTTAGAGTCCAAATTAATATTCGAAATGCGTCCTTCACATTGTCAGGGATTTTTGCTTGATGGTTAGGAAGAACCACAGAATTTGTCAGAATTATTCTTCCTCTTGCGATCTATTCTTACCGAAATACAAATATCAAGATGAAAAGACAAAAAATAAATCAGCCCTTGACACTTGACAGTATATTAAATCATGTTAAGCTCAGGATAAGCCCCACCCACTCTAGGTATATTGGTGTTACTCTGTCGTTAGCTACATACACAAAGTAATTCTCTATACTAAACACCGGATACCTTCGATCAAGTAGTCTACTGGCTTTTGAATAAGTTTTATTATTGTGTACAACATTTTGGGAAGTATTTAGGCATATCTTAAAATTCAGACCTGATCCAGCGCAATGAAAGATATTTTTGAATTCAGCATAAAATGGCGATTGTATATCACTTGATAAACCTTTGACCTTTGGAAAAAAAATTAAACGCAGGCCAGTGTAATCAATGAACTTGACATCATTTAATATGCCTACGCTCATCTGTATTGAAATCTTGCTCGTTCGGCGCTACAGCATCACTTGACAATGTACAAAGCCACATAACAATTGGGAGAAATAAAGAAAATTACCAAATAACCATAGAACTGTATCACAAGATTACAGTTCAGTTCTGAACGGAAATAAACAAAGATGAAAAAAATGAGTTTGTCCAGTTGCAAATACAAAGGTGAACCTCCTCCTTCCACAAAAACAGAAACAAAATAAAACAAAACAAACAAAAAAAAAAAATAAAACACAACGAGAAGCAAAATAAAAAAAAGAAATTTTAAAAAAATTAAAAAAGCAAAAACATAGCTACGAGAATCTATTCAAAGATAATTAGAGGACACGCTTGTTTCGGGCAATAGATGAGAGATAAACATTACCACACTACTGATCTCTTTTCTTTCGTGTTTTTCTTTGTTGTTCTCTCTTTATCTTGTTTTGATTCTTTTACAAATTTACGTTGTTTTATTCGCCATTAACCCACCACTATTTTTTTTTCATTCTTCTTTAAGGAATTTTGCACTTAATTTATTCTAATACTTCTTTTTTTTTCTTCATTTTGTGACATTTGAACTTGTGTCTTTCTTTTTTTTTAACTTTTCTTAACTCACTTCTTTTCGTTTGTCTTTCCATTGTAATTCTTCTTTACAACTGTATCCGCTCAATTTTCTAAATTTATTTCTCTTCTTATTTTCTCTTTTGTCAACCTCTTCTTCCTCCTTATTACACTCGTATTTTACTTTTCTTTCTTTCTTTCTTTCTTTCGAAAATTCCTCTTAACCTTCTTTGCAACTGTCTCATTCACTTTTCTTTTTCTACCTTCTCTTCCTTTATTCTCATATTTCTACCTTTTCCTACTCCTCTCTCCTACCCTATTGTTGGACTAGTGCTTTACCTTTACTATTTACTTTCTCTCCTTCTTTTTTTCTTTCTTTCTTTAGATCCATACATATCCTTTTTTGTGTTCTGTTTTCTTTGACCTCTTCCTCATTATTTCCTATTTTGCTTCGTATTATCCGTCATCTATCCTTCCCCCACAATTAGTTTTTTTTTTCTTCGAAAGTATCTCATTTCTTCACGGGCCAAGTCTTAGCGAATTCTCATTCTTAGCGGACATTTTTCTCTATTATCCGATAATTTACACCATTATTTTCAACTATATTTCTCCACACATTCATTATATTTTTCTTTTTCCATTCTATATATTTTCAAATCATCTTTCTATTTAGTAACATTAACCCTACAATTTTAGGCCTTTCGTCATGTTTTCTTCCGTCTTTATTCAAATTCGTTTTATTTCTACGATCGAGTTAAGTAATTACCTTGGCCTCACACAACGTCATAAGTTTTAGTTTTTCATTTTCCTCTTCATTGTCTTCGTATTCTTACTTTTTATTACCATACTCATAATGATTCAATTATTTTCTTCTCTTTCAGTTATCATTATTACGATTATTATTATTAGTTGTAGTAATTGTAATAGTAGTATGACGATGATGATAATAAGGAGTTGAATGACTAGTAGTTGCAGTTTACTGTACCTTTTTACTGTTGCTTTAAACTTCTTCTCTTCTTCTTCTTCTTGTTTTTCTTCTTCTTCTGATTAATATTATTATTATTATTATTATTGGAGTTTTTCACATCAGCGTAAGCTGAAGATTTTTCACTGCAGACTGAGTGACAGCAAGTCTCCTCAAGTCTCCAGGACTCTTCTCAGTATTCTTGCCGTTTTCAGTAATTCTGTTTTTGGATGGTCCCCACTCAGCCGCCAACTTCCAAATCTTCTCGGCCCTTAACTAATCCTTAAGTTATTTTTATTATTATTATTATTATTATTATTATTATTAGTAGTAGTAGTGGTATTGCATTATTTTTCACAGTGCAGATCTAGATAGTCACGATTCTATTCTCCCGGTTTCTTTTTCAAGATTTTCCAGGCACCAGTTATATTAGTATCACTGTTACTTTCAAGTTCCAAAATTTAGAAACTGCTCCCTGGAAAGATCCAAGTATTTTTCTTTTAGTTTCCTTTCATTTTTCCGCTCTGGTTCCTGAAACAATTTATATTCTTCATGTTAATGAACATTAAGACTGCTTTGGGCACCTCTAGTGGTGTCATGTTTAGCAAGCTAGTCTAGAAAACCTTCATGAGTGAGTTCGAGTCACATTGGGTGCCCCATTCATGTGGCCTCATGCCATATCTAAGCAAAAAGCTTAGTAAATTCATCAAAAGATCTGCTCTTCTTGCTTGAATAGCGTGAACCATTTGTAGGCAAACGTTCTGAGAATTTGGTGAGTCTCATTATCTAGGTATACTATTTTTTACACCTTAAGTGTTTTTCACATTAGAGTTAGCTGATGGTCTTTCACTGGAGTGTGAGTGACAGCATGTCTTATCAAGTCTCCAGGAATATTCTCAGTATTCTGGCCCTTCTCAACAATGCTGTAGTTTGGATGGTCTCCACTTGTCCTCCAACTTCCAAGTCATCCAGTCCTTTTAACAGTCCTTTATTTACTGTACCAAATGCACCAATCACGATAGGTATAAACGTTACCTTCATGTTCCATAGTTTTTGTTTTGTTTTATTTCTTTAATTCCTTAGCAAGGTCGAGGTACTTATCCTTCTTTTCACTTTCTTTCAGTTTTATTCTGTGGTCAGCCGGAGCAGCAAAATCTACCATTTTGCAAGGTCTCTTTTTTTTTTTAGGTTGATTACAATAACCAGGTCTTCTGGCCGAGATTAGGTGATCCGTTTGTATGTCAAAGTCCCAAAGGAAGTTGTATGTGTCATTATTCAGGACAGCAGCTGAATTCTATTATTATTATTATTATTTGATTTTCAATTTTAATTTCTGTTACAATCATCCATTGGGCCTTTACTCCAGATCTAGAGTCGCGGCAAAGTGGTTTTCATATACATTCAAAATATTTAGGTTTTTTTTTTTCAGCTTTCTTGGGTTATGTTCTTCAGTCGCATCAAATTAATCTATTGAGTAGTTGAGCCATTCCGCAAAGTGCGTTTTTCTGTAATTCATCATCATCATCATATCGCGCTGGTAGCATGGATATCCCTGACCCTCTCTCTCCACTCCTCCCTATCGTTCATCGTCCTAGGTAGGTCTTCAGGACAACATCCCGTATCCTCACATAGCTGCTGAATGTAAGTTCGTGCTGGTCGTCCTGCTTTTGCACGGTCACGTGTGGGGTTCCAAAAGAGTACATCTCTTATGAGTTCGTCCCTGCTTCTCCAGCAGTGTCCTGCATGTCTGGTTCGTCTAATTTAATTAATTTTCGTGATAGGGGGCAGGTGGCCGTACAGTTGGTGTCTTGTGGGGTGTTACCGCCAGGACTTGTTTAAGATTGCACATAGCATTCTTGTGTAATTGCCGTCTAGCTTCCTCTCCAGCCGTTTTGTTAGCGTTCATGTAGTGCAGCCATATAGCAGTATCGATGTGACCGCTGCCTGGAAGAAACTGCGTTTCATTTTATCGGTTAGGTCTGATTTCCATATAATCGATAGCCTATTGATAGCTGTCCATGCTTTCGCCAACCTCGTTTTGATGTCCTTTTCGGTTGATTCGACGCTGCTTCCTAGGTAAGTGAATTTGTCTACTAGTTTAAGAGGGGTTTCTTCTAGAGTGGAGATGTCCCCCGTTTGGTTATAGCACATATATTCCGTTTTGTGTGCATTAACATAGAGGCCTATGCTTGTTGCTGCTCGTTCCAAACTATGCAGTAGTGTTTCGGCTTGGTCAGGTGTAGAGGCCTATGCTTGCTGCTGCTCGTTCCAAACTATGCAGTAGTGTTTCGGCTTGGTCAATGCCAGGTATCTAGTTTATGATTTTATCTGTCTATTTATTGATTCTATCCAGGGTTCCTGCTATTACTGACAGACTGTTAGTATTAAGGTGCCTTCATTTCACAATTGCTATTTCATTGTGTTTAAATTAACTTATTTTACTATACTCTTTCACCGATATCTTATAATTTAGGACTGCGATATCAATTAGAAGGCATGGTTTTCTTTTATTGTCCTAATGTACGTTGCATTTTTTTTTGTCAGTTTGGATTGCAATGTCCTAAAGACTGGTACCTTCTTTGGCTTCTGTTACTGATTCTAGTTGGTGTTATGCCCTTTTTCTCAATCCAATATTCCACAGTAGTCAGATATTTTCTAATGAAAACTTTGTATGTTTTTATTTCTTTTAATTCAATACATATTAGAATTGGCCACGAAGAGGTAAATTGATTCATTTTTGGTTCACACAATCTATATATCGGGTTAAATCCGTTTTTTAAATCTGAGGTTACTTCTTTTTATATATTTTTTTAATATTTACAATACTTCGTGCTATTCAATTATATGATGAGTTATGACTCCATATATTACACCAAAATGATCTCAGTTCTTCAATCGTGGGAATTTCCTTTATATTTATTGCATGCTTTCCGATTTCTCAATTGAATATTTTTGGACGTCTTGAAATATTTCTTTGTTTCTAAAGAACTGTGTTAGAGAATCCTATATTCGGATGGGCAGGGTCTTTAGTTGCATCTTTTGCTTCAGATACTCTTTTATTAACTGGGCCTTATCAGTTGATGTTATTGTTGCGTTCTGGTTAGTGAACGCTTGTAATATTAAATAAAGAACAAACCAAGATATGAGAGGAAATAGAGTTATATTCTCAGGAAAAAAGTATATACAGTAGAGAGACTACTAGTACACAAAAACATAGGATTAGTGAATACAGAATAAAGATATAGTCCAACGATAGTATTGGCTTCCGTTATTACGGCAACAAGTAAGGTGATCTAGTGCGATCTCCAGTCTCCAACGCTCTAATACTATTCCTATAAGAAGCTGCTCTTTACCTTCTAGTCTGCCCTGGTATTAGTAGCTACTGCTATATATGGCAGATGGAGTAGTTCATTGTGTGGAAAGAAGTGGGTGATACCCAATAATTATCTTTTAATTTCTTGTAATTATTCTTGCTTTCCTACTTTTCACTTTGATACTTTGACCCATTTCAAGTATGGATAGTTATTTTCGGTGTTTCTTTATTTCTTTTTCTATCCTTTATTTTCATTCACGTTGCTTAAGACTATATTCTTTATAATTTGGGATTAGTGAGTTTATGACAGTAGCAGTATCATATATTATTGGATTTATAAGTGAATGATCTGGTTTGAAGTCTTGTAGAAGATCTTCTTTGGCATAGTTGTACAACTTTAACAGCATTAGTTTACTTTTTCATTTTTTTCCTATTAGAATTAATTACCTTAGCGAATTTTCTAATTATATTTTCCTTTATTTCGGCGATTTTGATTTTATTTTCTGTGTATTCTGGGTTTTCGGTTTGAGATTTAGAATTCTCTGATTTGTTTATTTCTTTTTCTGTTGCTGGAGTTTTTATATAATAATTGCTTGGTTGTTTTAATGTACTATCTGTTTCATAATCAAATGCGTTCATTTCAAGTTCTACCCTTTCATTTCTCTGGATATCCGCAAGTATCTGCTCTGTGATATTATCATTTTGAGCATCTGTTAAGCGTTTGCTTTTTATGAAATATCTTTTCATATTGGCTACTTAATGGGGATCTAAGTGCGTAACAGTACGTTTAAACCTTTTTCGTCATATGTTTTAGTTTCCTTGAGTTGCATTTCTTTCTGATGGTTGGTTTATTGCGTACAAGAACGCATGAAATATTTCTTTACAATCCCATTTTGATCAAGCTTCCCAAGTGGTACCATTTTTTTTAATTAATTGTTCTTAGAGTCTTAGTAACTCAGAACTGGGATATTCCCGGTTCTAATAATTACTGACATGAATTGAATATTTTGTTCCAGTAGCTGATTTTTTCATCCCAACTTAGTTCATCATTGAGAGACGCAGTCTTATTATTATCTGCGGAAAGTCCAATATGGAATGCAGAATAAAGAGTATATTTTATTCATACTGCTAAGAGATGCTTTTTGTTTTGTGGACACCATTAATGAAAAAATGTCCTATCATTATATTCATTAATTATCCATGACGAGATAATTTATGACATGTTATAAATTATATTATCCATATATCCATTTCAAATTCAAAGGCATAAGTGTGTCCACTCGACGCCCCCACCTAAAAAAAAACCCCTGTTCCAATGGACTCCAACATAACTAGAAGGAAATTACTTTATAAGTAATTGATACTCACCAAAAACGTGAGCGGACAGACAGATGCTACTCTTGCCATTATCATTCCACAGTAATTCTGCATAATGGGATGTTCTTTGTTGAATGAAAATTTTTACCCTATTCCTTTTCTTTTCCGAAAAATCGTATTAGGGTCATCAGGAGAGAATGTGCACCGTTTCGGGGCCTTCCTCACAACTGTTTTATTTTCCCACCGGTCCCCTCACTGAATGTAAATGTATATACCAATGAGGCCCTTTTAATTTTTTACTAAGCTTAGATTTGATGTTGACTCAGAAGTGTAAAGACAAAAATGTGATTTGAAAAACATCTGCGTGCATTATGAGAATATTGTATGAATTTCGTTACGTATTCACGATCAAGTGTCGGTTTAACGGACTTCATTTTGAATTCTTCCACGGAATATTTCTTTTGTCACATATCAACATGGAACTATTTTTCGTAATTTGTAAGAGGCGTTTGATAAATTTGGCTCTGTTATGATCCTTGGTTCCGATTTGATCCAGGAACTGGTACAGGTTGCTTGCTACGGAACCTTTTGCGCCTATTTCCACAGCTTTCACGATCACACTATACCCTTCCTTTTCCAGCTCTTTTTTAAGATCTTCATATTTGCTGGTTTTATCATATTTACCAACCCCTCCGCTCGGACAGGACATGACACAAGGTCAATTTTTAAGCGAAGTTTAACTGGTTTGAATTCAGAGTTTTCCTTCTCCTAGACTAGTTGCTTCACCAAGGCTGAAGAACCCGGTCTGCCCTACTATTTACCCATGGCTGGAGGGAGAATAATTGGATTCATACCTTTCCCAAGGGTATTAGTGCTATGTCAAATGCAAGCAGTCACGTTCAGGATTTGAACTGGTGTTGCTGTGTCCATTTACTACGAAGATAACCATTACACCACGGGCATATTTGCTGGTTTTATACTCACGGCTCTGATCCACCAGGCTTTCATATGGTATTTATAATTCTACCATGGTGATTTTAACGTTCGACTTGGCAGAAGAACAATATCTGGTCGCAGATTTTTGCTAGACAATACTTTTGGGTTATCCTTATGTCATCCAGGTAGGTCGGCAGATACATCTCAATATCTAATTGATCCAAGAAGGATTTGATGGGGTATTGCTCAGTGCTTGATTGTTTGCGTAGAGCCAGCGTATATTTACCCCTAAGCGAAACAAATTTCTGGGTTGAAATAGTTGGATCAGGTTTCATATAATTCTTTATAAATCTGACCAGATCATCCAATACTCTGTTGTGCCTCCAGGTACATCTCCCATTTCCAAGAGCTGTCTTAAAGAAGCTGAGGACATGCTTCAATGTTTATGGTTTGTTATTACATAACGGACAGTTAGGATAGCTTTCTTTCTTCCACTTAAAAAGGTTTTTTTTAAGAAAGCTGGTCATATTTACAGTGTATTAGAAAACGTAACCTTAGAGTAGCCATCTTCCATATGTCGTTACGAGTTATAGACTTTTGCATCGTCTCCTACCAGTTTGGCCATTGACCTTACTGGGATCGCTGGACTGCTTTTAGGAATCTTTTATTGTCCACCACGCTCCTTACATCAGGAATGACCATCTCCCGGTGATTTCTGCCGGTAGTTTTTGACCACTGTTGCTTTTCATTGGTTCCTATCTCTTGTTTCCTGATTTGAGTGTGTCCTATTATTTCCTATAAAGTTAGGTTGACCTTAGCACGTCTTATGGTGTCCCTTACTTTCTACTTCTTTCGTGTTTTCAATGTAGGCTTTAGTGATTTTATCATTTCATTCTTTGAGTCATCAAACATCTTTTAGAGTCTAATTTTGACACCGTAGATAAGGAGAGAAAGTAGTCAAAATAAATTCCTTGCTTTTCCAAATAAAAATAAAGTAAATAATTAAATAAACTTATATATATATATATATATATATATATATATATAAATCAAAATTAAAATATACACGCTGATATTATTATTACATCTCAGAAGTTAGTTTTTTTCTTTTCAAAGTGGAGGAATTTTTCTTTGATTAATTCATAAATTAACTAGTAACACACACACACACACACACACACACACACACACACACACACACACACACACACACACACACACACAAAAGAAATGTTAAAATATGCAAATTTCATGGAAATAAAAAAAAAATCTATCGTTCTTAATTTTTTAAAAGTTCACCCGTCCCAACGGACCGTAAGTTAATCAAATTTTACCTCGGAAGTGAGTGGGAAAGAACATTTATAATAAACTTAATGTTATAGACCAACATTGATTTAAAATTTGAAAAAATAGATATTAATTTTCACATACACAAAAAAAAAAAAGTTATATATATATATATATATATATATATATATATATATATATATATATATATTTCATTAAGAAAAAACACAAACTGGTCACATAAGGATAATAAATTTATTTCCATCCAGTTATGTGTTTTTGATAAAATCAAAATGCAAGAAAAAATTTAACAGGACATCTTCAGATCTGATGGAAAAAATAAATCAGGATAGACACAGGAAAGTAGGGTGGGAGGGGATAGAAGTGGGGTGAAGATTTATCTCCTCATTTAGCCTACTTCCGTTTTTTATTCTATTTTTGGTTAGACTTAAAGTAAATTAATTTAAAAAAATCTTTTTTTTATTTAAAAAAATTCTAATTACTTTTCGACTTGAAACTACAGATTTCATACTAAAATAGAAAATTAACTTTATTCAATAACCTTACGTAATGATACAGTAATAATCATATTAAATTAATTTCAAGATTCAATTAAATTTAACTTTTTTAAAATCAAATTTATTTTTCAGCCTATTAAATCAGTTACACTTTTAATGATTAGTACGTATATATGATTTGGTTTTTTTCACATTTTTTATCTTTTATTTTAATTTTATTCATTTACATTAATTCTCAAGTTAATCCTATGTTGTTTTTTTTTTTAAAAACATTATTTATGTTAATTTTTCTATAGTTTAAATTTAGCCCTATGTCTACACCTAGCTATTAATTCACATTTCTTATTTAATAATTTTTCAGGCTCTGGGAAAAGTAATATCTGTATTTTTTCTTCTAAACACTGATTACATCTACTATCGAAACATTTGGGAGTATTTGACCTATTTAATATGGACCATTGAATCTCAGCGGTTAAACCTTTATTTTTCAAACGCCAAAAATTCGTAAGTGTGTGTGTGTGTGTGTGTGTGTGTGTGTGTGTGTGTGTGTGTGTGTTTGTGTGTGTGTGTGTGTGTGAACTGTTCGATTAAAATAGAGTAGTTTGATGTTTCAGATGTTCATGGGAGAAAAAATATTTGTGATTGGCGTATCTAATTTTCCATTTAGTAAAGGAAATTCCAATATAAGTTTTTCTATCACTTATATTCTCTTTTAGGTAAATAATTTCTTGATATACTACATTATTTAAGTTACATAATCCATTCATAGGACAATCATTTCGAGTTTTACAATTACATTCGTTTTGTTTACATATTATTATTATTATTATTATTATTTGTTCGGTTCTGAAATTCCTTAATTATCTCTTTATTATGATTATTGATTATTTGAAAAATATTTTTCGAGTGGGAGTAACTAATTTTTAACGTTTTTCTATTAAATATTTTATGTAGTATATTATCATGTTGAAAGTGCTTATCTATTAGTTTCCAAAAATATTTACCTACATTTATACTAGCTAGTCTACAAAAAGGGGGGTTAAACCATATAATTTTTCTTTTTCTATTTTTATGATCATACTTCTTTTTTTCTTTTTTTTTTCTTTATAAATATCATTAGGTTTTATATATATATATATATATATATATATATATATATATATATATATATATATATCAGTTTATTTTCTTTTTCTTAAATATATATATATATATATATATATATATATATATATATATATATATATCGAAGAAATAAAGTAAAAATGAAATAACATTTTAAGAAATTGTAAATACTTACACTCATATTACAGCGACTGCTCAGATTTTCAAATCCTTTTCTTTTCAAAGACGCGGGATCCTCGTTTTAATCGAACAGTTCACACACACACACACACACACACACACACACACACACACACACACACACACACACACACACACACTTACGAATTTTAAGTAACTTAAAATATAATTATTCAGTTTTCAAATATTAGAAAATATCATTAAAATCTATTTATTTAATCATACATTCAAACATTTTTTTATTTAATTTCCTAACACTTCTTTATGAACAAAAATTGCATTAAAATTTAAGGGATTCTCCGTATGAACAACATGACTCAGAACAAATAAATTAATAAAAGGATGAATAATAAACTTATAATGTTCCTAATATTTAATAATAATTATAGTTATTAAATATATTTGTATGATAAATTAGAAATAGAAACAATGTTACAATGAATACTAAAAGTATTACGTTAAATTTACTTTAGATGTTAATCAATTTATATTAAATTTCTACTCTTTGTCTTGAAAGACAATTATATTTCACCTTTCAAATGGCGTATATTTCTGAATGATAAAATGACAAATGAATTATGAATAAGATTTATTGAATTATTAACAGAATAACACAATTTTTAATTATAACGTAAACTTATTTTGAATTCAGAATGAACAAAAATAAACAAGAGTAACTCTGACAGATTTCACGTATGCAACTGAATTAATAATTAGCTAACAACATTAGAAAAAAAGAAGATAAATAAATAAAACTATAATCAATAAATTTGTAATGCAAATAATAATTTTAAATTCATATAGATTAAATTTGAATATAATATTAGAATGAAAAACTACGGTAATTTTTTTGTATTAGACATTAAAAATTATATTTGTTTATTGAATATACTTCATGGATATTGAATTATATTAAATTACAAAAAAAATATCTTTGGCAAAAATATTTACTTTTAATATTTAAATTATTAAAAAAAAATTCCGGAGAATATTTTAATTAAAACCCAAGAGGCTAAGAAATGTTGTTGTTGTTGTTGTTGTTGTGATTGTTGTTGTTGTTGTTGTTCTTCTTCTTCTTCTTCTTCTTCTTCTTCTTTATTATCATTACTACTGTTTTACTCTTGAGAGTTTTTCACACCAACGTTAACTGATAGTTTTCCACAGAAGTGAGAGTGACAACAAGTCACCTCAACTTTTCAATTTCCGCCAATTTCCAAGTCCTCCAGGCCCTTTAATAATCCTTTAGTTACTGTGCCTAACGCACCAATTATTTTACTTCTAATGAGTTTTTCACACCAACGTTATCTGATAGAGTATGAGTGACCGCAAGTCACCTCAGGTCTCCGGGACACTTCCCAGTATTATGGCTGATCTAAAAAAGGCTGTAGTTTAGATGATCTCTATTCGTCCTCCGATTTCTAACTCTTCTGGCTCTCTTTCCAAGCCTTCAAGGACTGTTCAAAGCGCGCCAATTGCAGTTAGTATCCCCGTCATCTTTGTGCTCAACTGCTTTCTTAGTTCTCTGGCATAGTGAATTTTCACCCAGTCATCAGCCCGGATGGCAAAATCCATTATACAGAATAAAGCGATATGTTTTCATCTGAAAAGCCCAGCGAAATTTGAGTGTCTCAATCTCCAGGATATATTCTGGTTTGTTTATATAAAATTTGGTAGTATGGTCAAATTTCAGTTTCTTGCACAATTCCTAGTGGATCACCTCCCCACCAAATCTTGTCTAATCTTATACTACTTTTTGCGTCAGTTTGCTTCATTCGCTTATAATGAGATTAATCGTTTCGTCTCTATATCACATAATCTACTCTGCTTCTCAACTGTGTACAATCGATTTTCAACATTGTTGGTCCTTATGGCGTTAATTTGTGCTGCTATTAGAAGAGATTCCATTTCTGTCCAAAAGTTTCCCTCTCAGCCATGTCTATGTCTTCTCGTGTGAAATGTTATTTGTCACTTGAAATATCCATTCATTTGTTTTGTTTGTTTTTTTTCCACTTCTGTTGCCTTGATTTTGCTGTACTGTTTATACGTATGCTGTCAGTGATATTATTGGCCTTCTGTAATTATTCTTTCTTTATGTAGTTGTACCGACGTATCCATGCCATCTTTAATCCCGGCAAGTTTTTTTTTACCTTTTCATCTCGACACATACAGTCTAAATATTTCATCTTTTGGTTGTAAGGCCTTGTGTGTCGTCATCAATTTTCTTGTTCTCTAGTCCATTTGCCTGACTTCCTCTCCCGTCCAATTTAACCAAAAAATCTTACAAGAGGGATTGTCCAGCTGTTTATCCTTTTGATGAGATTTCTACTGTAGAGTTTGGTTTCAATAAAGTTTCTAGTTCTAAGGTATTCTTTTCTTGCTTTTTCTTTCCTCGCCACTTGTTTGATGATGTACGCTTTCAACGTCCTTGAGGGTGTCCTCGTGATGTAATGGTTAAAGCACTGGACAATGGAATAGTAGTAAGCGAGTTCGAACTCCATCGTGCTATTACATTCACTTTCAGACGAATAACCTTGGGAAAGGTATGAACCCTCTTATCCTCCCATCTAATGGTTAAATAGTACCACTACTGTCCTTCTAGAAGGGTGGATTTGACATTAGATAATTCAAGCAGGTTGATATGCCGTTAATCAACCAAACCAATATTTCTAAGTATTTGTAATTGTTCTTTTGTCTAAGCGTTCTGATTCTTTCTTGATTTGGCTATTCAGTTCCTTCCATTATTTGTCTCTTTCCTTTTTTCCTTATGGACTTGGCACAGTTTTCTAAATTCCAATCATCTATTCTAGCAGTATATTCTTACTGTCTATATCAGAGTCTCCAATTCATTTTCGTTCTTTGCGAATAGCTAGATGTCATCCATGTACATAAGGTGATTAAACTTTTAATGCAATTTTGTAAATTTGTGGCCCCCACTGCACATCCTAAGTATGTAACTGTGTGGCATCATTGCTATAACAAAGAGTAAAAGCGAAAGTGAATCTCCCTGGAAGACGCCTCTCCGGCGTTGTACATCTGCTAATGTTTTCCTCTGGTCGTGAATTACCTTTTCCTGTTTTTCATGGTTTCTGTGATAACTTCTATGACTACTATTCTTATTGCTACTCCTTTAAAACTTTTTTCAACCAGCAATAGCTGATACTTTCTTCACTGGACTCGGAAATACAGTAAATCTCCTCAAGTCACCAGGACTCTTCTCAGCATTACTGCTGATCTTAATAGTGCTGAAGTTTGGGTCAACTCTATTTGTCCTTTGATGTCCGAGTCTTCCAGTCCTAAACCAAAGCTTCTTGGGACCGTTCGGAACGCACCAATTTCAAGTGGTATCATCGTCGCCTTCATACTTCATATTCTTTCTGTTCTCTAGCAAGGTCTACGTACTTATTTCTGTTGTCGTTTTCTTTTAATTTCACTCTATGGTTCGCCGGGAATAAAAAGTCCACCACTCGGCAGGTTTTCTTTTTTTTTATGTTGGCTATCACAAATTCTGATTATCTGGCTGAAATTAGGTGATCTGTTTATATCTCGAGATCCCAGAAAATTTTGTACGTCTCATTCTCCAGAATGGATTCTAGGTTGTGCACATACCATTTGTTGGTATAGTCAAATCTTAACTTTTAACATAATTCTCAGTGGATCTCCTTCCCCTCCCAGGCGTGTCTTGTCTTACACTCTTTTTGCGCTAATTTGCAGAATTTGCTTATTATATGATTTCATTTCGTGTATATGACTACGTAGATTGCAGCGTTGGGATACTATTTTGCTTGCATAATATTTTGTTGTGGTTTATCTATTTTTGCTTTAATATACTTTGTTCATACGGCATTTTGTGCTACTGTTAGATGCGATTTAGCTTCTCTCTTAAGGTTTCCCTTTCTTAGCAAAGTCCATGTCTTCCCGTGTGAGACATCACTCGTTTGTCGTTTCCACTTTTTTTTCCTCCTCCTTCCCTTTTCTCCTTGTATTGTTTTTTTCTTTTTTTTGCGAAACAGTTATTACTTTTCTCCTTTTTTTCATGCTCTAACTCATTGTTTATTGACTGCATTTTTCTTTGTAATTATTAATCCATAATTTTTCTTTTCCGTCATCAACCAATTTTTTGATTCTCTTTCTTTCAGATTTCTGAAAAAATACATATCTATTTTCCGAGCTCCTCCACATTAGTTTTTATTCTTTATTTTAAACCGATCTTCTTAATCTCTACCGTCTCATTTTCGCATATACGCCCCTTTTTTTTCCTGACAAGCTTCCGATTTGTACATTTCTCTTTGAAATATTATACTTGCTCTTCTTTGTTATTTTCATTAGCAATTAAAAAATTCTTCCTTTTTTCCAATTCTTTCACCTCTCTCTTTTCTTATTTAACAGATATATTCTTTTAACTTCATACGCTTTCTTTTTCTTTTCATTTAACGATTTCATCATTTTTCTTCTTATCTTATCTTTTCTTTAATTTTTGTCATGTCTTCTCGTGGTGCCTGTTGGCTTCCTTCTTTCCTCTCTAAGTAATAATCTCGCAATCTTCTTAAATTCAACATGATATAATTTTCCCTGCTTATCAACTTGACTGAAGCACAGTTTATTTTGCAACCTCTAACAAAGCATATTTTCCTTTGCAAGAGGGCGCGTTGGAGAAAGCGGTAGAAAATCGAAGAAAGAATAAAACAGCATCAGCAGATAGAACTATTAAAGACACACAAACAAAAAGCGAATGACGTTGTGATAGAAATCTTCGCCATCTTCAGTTCAGAGCAATAAATCGATTAGGAACAAGTAGTTTACACTGCCGCCAGCAATTCGGTGAAACACGACAATGTCAAGGCCATAGCCGACAAGATGAAAAACGAGTTAATAAGCAGGTAACAAACAATAAAAATAAATAGATAATAAAACATTAAGTTGTGAAAATAAATTTGGCTTTAATTCAATATAACTTATTGCTTTTATTATTATTGTTACTATTGTTTTTTGGTTCTTTACTAAGCGATGGCAAAACTGAAGTAGAAGTAATGGAAATTATAGTTATTAAAATTCATAATACTGAATATATCTTAATTACTATGTACAGAATTAATAGCAAGAATATCTTTTTTATTTCTTTTTTATTGTTCTTTTTATTTTATATAGGCATACACCTTCCCCTTTACAAATGCGCTTGAATAACTATCTATCTATTAAATTTATATATATGCACATGTGTATGTGTGTGTACGTGTGTACGTTTTCCCCTTTACAAATCTTCTTTAATATTTATCTATCTATCAATATATCTAATCATACATATGCACATTTGTGTATGCATGTGTGTTAAAGGCAGTTCGTATGTGTTGATATAAAACTATGAGTACGTATTTTAAGTTGATCGTATATATCTCAGTTAGTTTATATCTATCTACTTAAGTCCATTCTCTTTCTCTTCCTCTCTCCCCTCTCTCTCTCTCTCTATATATATATTTACGTATTTCAAATTGTTCGTATCCCACAAACTAAAGCTGTTCATATAAATCGTGCTATGTAGCTAGCTGTGTTATCCTTATTTAGATTTCTTATCACAAAAAAAAAAAAAAACTCCTGCTCAACAGGAAAAGTGACTGGTCTTCCATTGTATTACTAACAACTACTTCATTTAATCAAGTCAACAATCGTACTTCATCTATCTATCTATCTATCTATCTATCTATCTATCTATCTATGTTCCTATCGATTTTTGTCTGTTTATTTTTATAAATGTACTCATGTATTCCTATTATTTATACGTCATGTGCAGTTTTTTGTTTGTTTCGTTGTTGGTTTACTCTATGTCAGTCATGTCTCTGTTATTTTATGCAGAAGTCATTATAACCATTATGGTTAACAGTTATGTATGGTACAATAATATTGGTTCATAATGATGTGAAAGTAAAAATAAATAACAATAAAAAGAATTCACAATATATGGGTAAACTATTAAATTTTTAATATGTTGGAAACAGATTTTAAGAGGGGCTTTAGAGAGTCATTTCAAATGATATGTTCCGCCGTTTTTTTTAGTTCGGACTCTTATTCAAAAAGCTAATATAGACGACAAAATTTTAGAAAACAAAATTAGAATAATAGAAACAAAAGTAAAGTTAGAACGGATAAAGTTTTGTAAATCTGTTGTGATTTTCTGTTAACCTTTTTGACGGAAAAAGTGTCCAGTTAATAAAGTTGTTTGAATTCTTGTAGTTTTTGTGGTTTCGTTACATTTTAAGGTGTTTATTCAGCTTTCTTTTAATTTTAGTAGAATTTTCTGTCATGTGGACTTTTAGTAAAATTCTTGGGTTTCGTTGATCAGTTGAAAGTTAGTGTGTTTTCTGTTCCGTTGATTTTAGTTGAGTTTTTCAGATAGTTCATTGCCAATTTAGTTAATTTTTAATGGTTAAAGCCACGAGTGACAAATACCTTTCTGCTGGCTATATTTTTTTACTGCTTCACAGGCCAACAATTGAGCACTAACTTTAGTTTTAGAGTTGCTGTCGAAGAGATAGTGGGGGGGGGAACCCTCGGCACTCTATTGTCTAAATAGACCTTTCCACACTGAAAGTGCAAAAGCTGGAGTTAATATGCCCCATTGCGGCCAGTCCCATTCATTTGTTTAAAATATTTTTTCATGAAAGAGTTCAGCACTTCGTATTTAAGTTTGATATGGTTTTCAAAGACCAATGAATTAAGATAGGTGAACATTAATTTGAATATTATTTCTTTGTAAATCAAAACGTATTTATTTGCCTAGGGTAAGTAGAATTACTGTGTAGAATTTTTACTGCTGTGGTCACTAAAATTACTTCTCATCACGGTTGGTCATTTGGGGTCTAGAAGCATTTTTATTGGCTACATAACTTTACGGATCATACATAAATGCAAAACTTACCAACTAACTTCGATCAGATTGATCAAGGCTTGAATGTTGTGATAAATCCCTTATTCTGAAATCTTAGAACCCGATTATATTCAATATTGCACATTTCGATCACTAACTCATTCTGGGGAGATTTAAAGCAATTATTTAACATCAGAAACTAGATATGTTAATGTTACATATTTTATTTCCATCGAAAGTACATTCTGATGGATTAATCACACACACACACACACACACACACACACACACACACACACACACACACACACACACACACACACACACACACACACAAACACACACACACATATATATATATATATATGGGTGTGTGTGTGTGTGTATGTGTATGTGTGTGTGTGTGTGTGTGTGTGTGTTTTATAACCATTCACCTACCTAGGAAGTAGCGTCTCATCAACCGAAAACGACATCGACACACGACTGGCGAAAGTATGGACGGCTATCGATAGGCTCTCGATCATGAGGAAATCAAACTTAACCGATAAAATGAAACCCAGTTTCTTCCAGGCAGCGGCTGTATTGATACTGCTATATGGATGCACTACATGGACGCTAACTAAACGGCTGGAGGAGAAGGTAGACGGCAACTACACAAGAATGTTGAGAACAATATTGAACAAGTCCTGGCGACAACACCCTACGAGACACCAACTATACGGCCACTTGCCTCCAATCACGAAAACTATACAAGTTAGACGAGCCAGACACGCAGGACACTGCTGGAGAAGCAAGGACGAGCTCGTAAGTGATGTACTCCTATGGACCCCCACATATGGCCAAGCAAAAGCAGGACGACCAGCTCGAACTTACATACAGCAGCTATGTGAAGACACAGGATGTAACCCTGAAGACCTGCTGGAGGTGATGAATGATAGGGAGAAGTGGCGAGAGAGGGTCAGGGATATCCGCGCTGGCGGCACGACATGATGATGATGAATAAGTATACAGATATTCTAAAAGTAAAATCATTTTTTAAATCATTGATAGTCAGTTCATAATTTTAGCTCATCAATACATGTATATATATATATATGAATGAAATTTTGTTGTATGTTTCAAAGCTATAGATAATGGTAATATATAATACATAATATTATTCCATTACATATAAGATCCTTATATGTTTTGTTTTTATATGAATTATATCATATATATACAACTTGAAATATTAATTCGAATAATTAAATATCGTTCATGACTTCACGAATGTTTTAACAAGCACTGCTTTCCAAAATGCACACACACACACACACACACACACACACACATACACGCACATGTACATACATATATATATATATATATATATATATATATATATATTACTGAATAACTCTCCGGCTCCATCTTCTGTACATGATTGTACCACTGAAAGTAAAAATTTGAAATATATCCCTAAGGAAAAAAAAGCTGCAGCGCGCACGCGCGCGCGCATACATACACACACACACACAAATATATATATATATATAGACAGAGACAGAGTCAGAGAGAGAGAGAGAGAGAGAGAGAGAGAAACTATTTCACATTATAACACTATTGAATACGGGCAGGATTTTACAAAATTTCACTTACTTAGTCAAAATTATGTAGAAGGTTTTCAACTTGTACTAACAATGATAATTAAACCGACATTTTTAACCGCCTCCAACCTATTTCCATCTATGCACAATACTTCCCCTTTTCTTTCTTTCTTTCTTTTTTTCTTTCTTTCCTCTTCCCATTATTTCTTCCTTCCTTCCTTATCCACTTATACAAACGGATGTCTTATAGACGCGATGTTTCCCCTTAACTTGTTTGAAAATGTACGTTTATATGACGTAATCTTTTTCGGATATTTTTCGGAGAGTTTTCTGTATTCGTTCAAACCGATATTTTAAATTCGTAATTCCCACTCTGAAGATGTCTTACAACACTTTCTAGCTGCAATTTTCATAATTTCATGTCTTAAATATCATGTCGAAACGCGTTAGTGGATCTAAATTGATATTTAGCAATATTTTTTTCTTATCCATTTATGTTTATTTTTCTTTCCGTTTTCTTTATACAACACCCACACCCACACACATGCACACACACACAATTATATATATATATATATATATATATATATATATATATATATCAATGTTTAGAATTAAAGAATAAAATTACAGATACAGTCTCGGTACTTTTTGATCATTTCCTGTATCTCTCAAACTAACTCTCAGGTTTTTCTTGTTTTTATCATTATTTTTTTTTTTTTTGGGCTGGTCTTGCTCTCTGTCTTTTCTCAACTCCATTTAATACATTTCAAACGAGTCTGGGAATGCTGTAAGTTTATTGCAACTTCAACAGCCACCTTGATAGATGACATCATGGAGATGCGCCCAACAGCTTATCCAGGCAGTGACACAAGAAAAGTAATATCAAAGGTATTTTAAGTAAATTGAATTCCTAGCTTATGAAGAAAATCTTTGAAACAAAATGGAAGTACAATGGAAAGAAAAATAAGTAAAATACGATACATGCTTTTAGAAAAAGAAATGTAAACGTCGATAGAAAAGCGAAAAAAAATTCCGCATTTACTTTGAAGTATTTGTTCTTAATTGTTATTACAATTCATTTTTGTAATTTTCAGTGAAATCGTGTAATCATCAAGTGCGTTTCTACCGTTGACGACTGGAATAGCAAATATTGCATCTAGCTAAACATTCATTATCTTTCTGCACTGAAATTAAATGTGTAGAGTTGCTTGGAGTAGGGGCGGTATTTAGTCGAGTTGCTATTCGCTAAAGACCAATATTAGCATTATTATTTCCCTGACACACTAACATTGAATAAACGGAAGGAAAGACAACATAAGATCGTTTAAATAAACAGATGCATTTAACACATAGCTCAATAAGTCCAGAGCCTAACTTATAAAACAGCAACTTTTAGGCAAAATTCAACTTTATCTATCCATATAGTCTCCTCCAAGGGGTTAAACAGATTCCAACGATTCTCTAACAATTCGATGCCTTTTTGGGGGGAAAGATTTGTTTTGGCTTCAAAATACGCCTCAGTTTCCGATATCACTTCTTCAAATGTTTTTCACTGGAGTATTCTTTGAGGTCTGCAAACAGCCAATCGTCGCTGAAGGCAAGATCTGGAGTATAGGGTAAGTGCAGAAGCAATTCGAAGTGCAATTCATGTAGTTTGGCCATAGTTGCAATCGTCTTGTGACACGGTGTATTGTCTTTGTGAAAGACCTCTTTTTTCTTCTTCATTTGTAGACGTTTTTTTGTGATTTCTTCTTTCAAACGCACCAATAATGCTATATGATATTCACTATTGATGGTTATTCCTTTATCAAGGTAATCGATAAACAAAATACCATGAGTATCCAAAAATACGGAGGTCACAACCTGCTAATGTTTGCGACTTTGGTCACTTTGGACGACTTTCAACTGCTGCTGTCCACTCAAATGATTACCGATTTGAGTCCCGAGTGCTGGATATTTATTTAATCCATTGTCACATATTTACGCGAAAAGCTCTTTTTTGTTGCGTTTAAAAAGTTGCAAACAACACTCTGAATCGTCAAAGCGCTGTTTTTTTATCGACTGTGAGCAAACGCGGTAACCACTTTGAACAAAGCTTTCTCATGCAAAATGGTCAGTACCACTGCTTTCTGATATCTTCCTCTGCTATCTCACGCAATTTCAACTTACGATCGGTCAAAACAAGTTTGTGGAGTTTTTTGGTGTTTTCCGAGACACCTAGCTAATATGAGTGACATGAGCGTTCGGCGTCATTTGTACCTGTACGACTGCGTTTAAATTCAGCATACCACCTCTTAACCGTTGTTTCCGACGGAGCAGAGTCCGAATAATACTCATCAAGCCATTACTTTGCTTGAACAGTATGTTTTCCCATCAGAAAGCATTGTTTTATCAATACATGAAATTCAGACATTTGTATAGCTTTGCAAATTTGCAACAGTAGCTTCACCTAAATAACTTTAATTTGTAAACTAATTATCCGATTGGCCTCAAATTTTGAAACGTGCTATTTGAAGGTTGTGTACTTTATAAAAAAATTATATAGATTTTTTAAATTTGTGGCACCATCTATATGTCAAGCACGGGACTTATTGGGTGATATGTTGATGTATACGCAATATACAGACAAGAAGTATTGAAAAGAATACTCAAACGCGTATAAACTGATAAAACATGCTAATATTGTTGAATGAACAAACAATATATGAAAGAGGTGTTTAAACAGGGAAAAAAGTCAGGGTAGATAATGAAATGAATGAATGAATCTTGGCTTTTTGATTCAATGCTGAGGCAAAACCAACGTCTCTATCGTTCGAAGAACAAAGACAACTGTGAATGAGAAAGTATTTCTAGGATTGCCATGTGACTGTCTATGAGCCCACTAATGGACACGACCATTCTCCAAGGCAGACAACAATTTATTGTCTCTCTAGAAATATAATATTAATGATACAACAAAAACTATGACTGGTGTGAGAATCAATTCTTTTAGTATATTAATAGTAGCGATGGTTACCAAATTACAGCAAGTTTCCAAACTAATAATGCATTTTCCTCCATATTATCAGCAATTTCAAGAGTGCTGTTCTTTTCATGGCTTCATGTTTTCTTGAAATAAGTAGTAGATTTGCTAGTATTACGTTGGATTTCAGGGCGTTAGAAAAGTTGCCGGAGTAACAGTCGAGATAAAGAAATGAAAACAAATTCATCAAAACGTAAAATATCATATACGTGGTCCTAAAAAGAAAAAAACTCATTTTATTAAGGTGTTTCAGCCTCTCTTTTATCTGAAATCAAATCAAGTAGACGTGGACTGGTATTTTTGAGTCGATGAAGGGAATATCTTATTTTTTCCATAACTCGTAGCCCACTAGAAATATGTTGGGGTCCATAGAAGAACGTTACTTATGAGTTCGTCCTTGCTTTTCCAGCAGTGTCTCACATGTCATGTTCGTCTTACTCGAATGATTTTTATGATGAGGTATAAGTGGCCGTAAAACCGTTGTTTTATGGGGTGCTGCTTCCAAGATTTGTTCAAAATAGCTCGTAGCATTCTTGTGTAGTTCCTATCTAGTTTTTTTTCTATGCTTTTTGTTAGCATCCATTTGGTGCATCCATACTTTAGTATTGGCACTGCCAAAGCTTGGAAGAAATCACGTTTTTTTTATACTTTCATTTTTCTTTTCTTTTCTTATTTTACTGTTTTTATACTTGCGAACATTATGATAACACACCGGACTAATTTTTCAGAGGTTTATACAGAAGTTGTTTTTTTTTTCTTAAAATATTATTTCAGCCACAAAACGAGAAATAAAAAGGAAACGATATCATCTGATAAACTATAGAAATTATATTTGAAGCTGGGTTCTAAATTATCGATCTATTCTTTGTTTAGTAATGTTCACGATAAATTTCTACTCGAGACAATACGGCGCATGTGTCTTGAAACAAAGAAGCAGAAAAGGTCAGGTATGTAACAGATAAAAAGGGAATAAGATTTAACGATTCCAATACCGATATTGTCACTTATAAATATTTTCAATTAGACCAAGTACTGATGTTAAGTGTGAATGAGGTTTATGGAAGCATGTAAAACATGTAATGTTACGTTAAGTGAAATTATGAAAAGAAATGACTGACAATATGTTCAGTTATTGATCTATCCAAAGGATCACCAGGCTGCTCGTTAAACTACTTAGTGTTCTATTTAATTTATCAATCGAATTTTTAGACATGGATAACAATATAGGATTTAAACCTACTGGCATCACTCTGCCACTACAGCTCTGTCTGTATGTATGTCTGTCTCTGTCTTCATCTCTATCTCGCTCAGACACACACTTGTATATACATATGCATATAAATATACAGAAAATTTATACTACAACATATTTAATCGTGAAAAAAGTATTCTTTACCATTATTACTGTGACGGTCTGTTAGGCTTCCGCCACCCTGACAAGACCGAAAGAGGTTGATCGTAGGTTTTGTTAGAATAATGAAAAAAAGGAGCCTTAATAATTCAAGTACATGTAGTCAAGTGAAATTACCTATGGTTTACTTGAATTTTTCTAATGTTAAACAAGGATATTTGGGTGAAATCTTGCTTTAAATTAGGAGAACATTTATTGAATATTCACTGATGTTACAAATGTTCGCAATGTCATGAACAATATTAATGGACAGTGATCTATTGTGAACACTATGTAAGACGCCCGCCAACATATTCAGATGTAGCTTATTTTTCTTAACGCTGAAAGAGTGTCGATTTTTGATAAAAGAAAATGTAGAAAAAAATGTGCTATGAGACATACTCGTTATTCTCGAAAACGGTGTACTGACAATATTGTAACCAACTCAGAGTAGTTCCATTAAGTTAAAGATAAGCAATAGATCTGCGTTTAAAAATTCAAACTCTTTCGTAGCCATGTCTGAAAAGCTTAGAGTACGGTGAATGTATCATTTGCAGAGGGATAAGAACCCTTGAAAATATGTCCAATGTAGACTGTATTTATGCTAAACCGAATTGCTTGAAATAGGACTGTTTTGACATTTAATCTGCATACCTATCCTAAACTGAATTGTCTAAAATTTAATTCAGGTTTAAATTACCCCAAAAGGGTTGATACGCTGTAAAACAAAACAGCCAACCATTCAAATCATTTTAAAATATTTCCTTTACTTTGAAAATAATGCTTTAGTTAATATTTTTCATTAAAAAGCTTTTGGATTAAAAAAAGATTATATGAAAAAAAATGAATGCGTCAAATTTCAATTTCTAAAAGTGATAAGTTATGTAATGTTGATTTTCCCATGTAAAATTATTTTCTCACATTTGTATTTTACTTATTCTTGTGTGTGTGTGAGTGTGTGTGTGTGTGTGTGTGTGTGTGTGTGTGTGTGTGTGTGTGTGTGTCAAATAAAAATAACCATATTTTGCAGTTTTGAATTGGCGTAATTCCTATTGTGAATAAAAAAGAGGCAACGATGGTTTCTCTTCCTGTGGATAAATATAGTTCTTTAACTTGCACTCTTCTACGTATCTGTGCCTAAGAGATTAAGATGATTTTTCATGCGTAACACAATTTACTATTAACTCAGTAAAGAATGCTTCACTTTTCCCCTTTTGCTATGTTCCATATCTACAGTGGTATGAGTTAAAAAGAGAAAACATGGGGTGAAACGGAGAATAGAACAAGCAGCAAGATAACAAGTGAACTTTAAAAAATGTATTTATCGGGTCGCTGCCATGCCCTCAGGAGAATGACTGAAAATATAGAAATACGAGTAACTTAGTGTTGCTAATAAGGACAAATATACTAAAATATGAGATGTAATATAGAAAACATTCGGTGCTTTTCCTTTGTGAATATTTCGTTGTATAATAGTTTAATTATTATATTTTGAATATAAGCTCTAAAATGGCAATTGTAGTGAGTAATACTTTATGCGAAAGGGAAGTGAAAAATTTAAGTAAAAGTGACCAATTATATTTACTATAATCCATTCAGGCTTAAGATAATTGAGCGGTCCATTCAGTTCGTAAATTTCCAATCTATCTATCTATCTATCTATCTATCTGCCGAGTCAGCTGTAAAATACACCGACTGCATCTTTAAACAATCTGATGGTGAAGAACCACTAATGTTGGAGCTTTGGGGAATACAGAGTACCCCTACATTGCCATCGCTCCTAGGTCCTTTATAGGTCAAATAGAACTAAATTGCGTACTTATGATAAACTGAATTACTTGAAGTAGAACTGTTTTGATACTGAAACTGTGCTTACGCTGAACTGAATTGTTTTAAATAGAACTGTTTTGACATTTAGCTGTATGAAAACAAAAACTGTACTTATACTAAACTGAATTGCTTGAATTAGAACTGTTTGACTCAGCTGAATAGCTTGAAATCAAAAAGTTTTTGACAATTAAATTGTGTACTTATGCCAAACTGAATTGTTTGAAATAAAACTGTTTATTAGAAGAAAAATGGATTTGGCATTATATAACCAGCAAATGTTGATATGCCATAAAACCCAAACTAACAAACAAAGAAACTATCTATCTGTCTATCTATCTATCATTTTTCTATTCCTTGTGAGTTTTTCCCGAGAGTTTTAACTGGTAGTTATTCCCTGATGTCTAAGTGGTAGGATGCAAAGTCAGATTTCCAGGACACTTCCTAGTATCCAATCTGATTTTAATAGGGCGGTGTTGTCGGTGTTCTTGATAACTCGTCTAATCTCCAGTTAAAACAGACTCTTTTTACAAACTTGTTGGACCGTTCTAAGAGCACAAATTACGGTTGGAATTTACGTCAATTTCATTTCCACAAATTATTCAGCTCTCTGGCAAGGCTGAATTATTCGTGAATCTTTTCACTTTTTATTTTCATTCGATATTATTATTATTTTACTTCTTTGAAAAATTTTCCTCACCAGCACAAGTGTTGTGTTCTGGTTAGTGAACACAAGTAGTCGTAATAATAAGATAAACCACGATATGTGAGGAAAATAGTTATATTTTCAGGAAGGAGTATTTACAAGAGAGAGACTGTTAGTAATAAGAACATAGGATTAGTGATAGAGTAATGATATACTTCAACAATAGGAACGGCTCTTCTGGTCTGTCTTGTAGGCTTATTTCAGATGGATCTCAGATACTGCTATATATATGGCAGATGGAACAGCTCATTATGCTGAAAAGGTAGGTGATACCCAACAACGAGGAATGTTTTTTGTATTCAGACGGATCTTAATAATGCTGTTGTCTGGATAGTCTCTAGTAATTTCTAAGCCTTCAAGTTCCTTTGCCAAGCCTTTAGAGATTGTTCTGAACAGACCATTTACAATTGGTATCACCATTACCATGTTCCAAGTTGTTTAGTTCTCAAGCAAGATCACAGTACTCATCTCTCTTTTTTCTTTCTTTTATTTTTACACTGTGATCTCCTGGTATGGCAAAGTCCACTATTCAGCAGGTTCTCTTTTCTCTGTTGACTATCGCTAGATCAGGTTGTCTGGCCGATATTAGGTGATTTGTTTGTATCTCAAAATCCCAGAGAGCTTGGTGTGTCTTATTCGCCAGGATGGATTCTGGGTTATGCATATACCACTTGATCGTATGGTCAAATTTCAGTTTCTTTTTGATCATCTTTCCAATACAGTCGTGCCTAGTCTTATACTCTTTCTTTGCTCATTTTCTTCATTTTCTCATATGTTTGATCGCTTCGACTCGTAAACAACTTTTGCTATCTTTTGCGTCTTATCTATTCTTGTTTTAACAAGAATAGATAAGACGCAAAAGATTAACCGATTCTTATATATCTTTGATTTCATTTCTTGTTGGTTCTTATGACGTTTTTTATGCTGCTATTTGAAGAGATTCAGTTTCTCTCCCAAAGTTTTCCTTCCTTCGCCATGTCTACGTCTTCCAGCTCGAGATTTCGTTTTTTTTACGCGTGAAATATGCATAAAGTTGTTTTGCTCCCATTTTTGTTTCCTTGTTTTTGCTCTGTTGATCCTTGTGTTGTTTGCGTTCTTTTTGGCCGCTGTTATTAGTTTTTCGTGTGTTTTTTGTGTTGTCTTCCAGTCGTCGTATCAAAGTATTGACGCTATTTTCAATGCTAGCGAGTCATCTCCCTCCTTTGCTTGACATATATAGTCTATGTCATTTCTCAGATGCATTGTCATTAGTTTTCTTGTTCTCAGGTCCATTTGTTGGAGTTCTTTCCTCGACCATTTCAAGAATAGTCCCAAGTATCTTACGAGGGTGACAGCGCAGGTGTTTATCCCTTTGATGAGATTCCTGCTATTTAGTTTCGTTCTGAGTAGTTTTCGCGTTCTTAAGAGAGACTGTTTTTTGTTTTTTTTAATTTCATCTTCATTGTTTGATGGTATTTGCTTCCAATACTCTCAAGTACTTGTACTTTTTCTTTTCTCCGAACGTTCTGAATTTTCTTGATCTTATAATTATATTCCTTAAGTCAATTATTGTTTTTCGCTTCTCATTATTAGCATGGAATATTTTCCTATGCCAAATTCTATCCCTATATCCTGACTGTATATTCTTACTACCTGTATTAATTTTTCCAGTTCTTTTACGTTTTTGGCAAAACATTTGATGTCTTCCATGTATGTTTGGTGGTTTATTTTCTTGTGATTTAGTAAGTTTATAGCTGCCAGTGCTTTTCTTAAATATGTGATTTTTGTGGCATCATCGCTATCACACATAGTTTTTCATGATCTTCTTGATAAACTCCATGACTTTGTCAGATATCTTGGATATTTTGACTATCATCTAACTTTGCGGAACTGTATCAAATGCTTTTTGTTATCGATTGACACAATGGCAACATTTTTCATTTCGTTTGTTTATTTAATGGCATATCAACCTTCTTAGGCTATATAATGCCAATCCCTCCTTCTAGAAGGACAGTATAAGGGTATTTGTTCTAAAGTGAATGTAATAGCCCGGCTGGAGTTCGAACTCGTTTACTACGATTCTGTAGCACTTTAACCATTACACCACGAGGATCCCCTGGATTTTGTTACGTTTTGATTTCCTTAAAGATTAGTTATCAATATATTGTAGATCAGCTGTTCTTCTTGTTCCCAAGTGACATTCTTTCTGTTTTTTGGGAAACCGTCCGTGGCTTATTAGCAAACAGTACATTTCCCTAATTTGGGCTGTAAGGGTCTTAACTATCAGTGGTAGACATGTAATAGATCTACAGTTGTTGAGTTCTGATTCTTTTTGAAAGTCTTTTTGGATCACAGTGGTCTTAGAGGTGCGATGTTTTAATAAAAAGTTAATTTTCGTTTAAAGAACATTTATCATCATTCAATCACTTCTCAATAACCATACAAAGGATACCAGTAAATTCAAATTATTCATTTCTAAACTCTGAACTCTTTTCTCAGCAAAATATTGAAAATACAATTTCTCAGACGATTAGATTCATTGATAAATCCTCAATGTTTTTTATTAATCTCTAGCCTACCTATATATCATAATAAATAAAATATTTATTCAGTAAGTAAAAGGATTACTCTATATTACTAAAAAAAACAGTATTTAAGGAATTATTACTTACTTAAATACCTTTCGATTCATTTCTTTTGAGCGAAAATCTACCTTCTTTTGTTTCAAGAATGCAATTCATTTCAACTCGTTTAATTTTCTCAAATGAAACGAACGTCGTTTACACTTTTATTTGCGTTATCAGCAGCAGTTCCCATGCATATTCTATTAAGTATAATTACATTTCTCCCTCGCCATACTTATACAAAAGAATTATCGCACACACAAAAATATGACCCTTTATTTTAACCTAACTGTTATTACTATATTTCATTAATATCTACGCTCTTGCTAATGTTCTTTTTCTTCTTTTCATCCGATATATATATATATATATATATTATCTCCAAATTTAGGTTGATGGATGAACTAAACTACTTACGTAATGCTTAAGCATATCACCAAATAATTCTTTTTATTTGGTGGAACAAGTGCTTCGTATGTATAAATATATTATCGAATGTTAATTGCAACCTTTCAATAACTGACAGCCATTAAGTATATTGAGACTATTCTGAACTCGACTGACGATCTAAAGTCATATTTTGTGCAGTCTATGAGGAGAATGGCAGTAATTTACATTTTACGCGTTGTTTACTTATCTCTTTCAAATATGTACTCTTGAGATTCGCATTGGCAGCTTGTAGAAAAAAGCACATGTTAGGTGGATTGGTTTCCCAGAGACTAATGAAATCAATACGAGTGATTAAAAAAGCTGATGTTGATATACTGACGAAAGAGTGATAGGTCCCAGTTATACGTGAAGATGTTTGAGGTCAAACATATATGAGGGCATCATTTCTTGTTACTATGGATGATGTAGGGCAATAGCAAGGTTATTTGTTCCAGACTGCACCTTTCTTTAGTGAAAAAAAGAACCATTTGACTTTTTTCAGATCTCCGCTCTATTTGAATCAAACACATCCTGAGAAAACAATGGATGCCAACACAGAACCATGTAACTTTGTGACTGATAACTGCTATGTCGATGATGGCTAACCGTCGCATAAGGACAGGAAAATACAACGCTATTCGTATTCTGCTTTTAGGCCTTGTTGCTTATTTTTCCCCGTTCTATCTCTAAGGTCTTGGAAGCAGGAAGAAATGGACAACAGGCACAACGTACGACTTAACTACCCCGTTCATTGAGGAACCGATTCTTATATATCTTTGATTTGTTCCTTGTCCATTAATGCGAACATTTGTCTCCTCGTACATCAGCAACTAAAATGAAAAAAGTGGCAGGTTCTGGAAATCAGTTGTCTTATATTAGATTTCACTGTAAATCCCGCTTCGACTCCTGTCCCGGATAGGTGACATTGAATTGCAACTTCCCGCTACAACTTAGAGGGCCGATCGCAGGTAACCTTGGCAATAGCCGGTCTAGGTTGCTTACACGAAGCCCATTAGACGAGATGCTGAATTTTGTCAACTCGTCCTTATTTCGGCTGTAGTCATTTTTAATAACATCTTCATTCGCGTTTTTGGTAATATTTGCTGATAATATTACACTTATTTTCTGAAAAACTCCATTTTCTAGATCTTTATCGGCGTTGCAACGAAGCATATTTACCAACCCCTCCGCTCGGGCAGGACATTACACAAGGTCAATTTTTAAGCGAAGTTTAACAGGTTTGAATTCAGAATTTTCCTTTTCCTAGACTAGTTGCCTCAACAAGTCTGAAGAACCCAGTCTGTCCTTCTATTTACCCATAACTGGAGGGAGAATAATTGGATTCATACCTTTCCCAAGGGTATTAGTGCTATGTGAAATGCAATCAGTCTCGTCCAGGATTTGAACTCGAGTAATTGTGTCCATTTCATACAACGATAACCATTACACCACGAGCACCTTTGCTTTGCAAAAAAAAGGCAGACTCTGATACAAAGTTGAGGCTAAACTGATGATGCTTTGAAGAAAGTTATTGATTCCAGCAGCATTTATTTTTGAGACATTTCCCTTAGATGTAACGGGGAGACAGAGCAGAGAATAACGGTTAACTAAAGCCTGATATTCAGTTTGTCTCCGGCTAGGATTGACCAAGCGTTTCTTGTACTTCATTCTATTAGCTCTGCCAAGCGTGATACTAATTCCTGAAAAAGTGTATGGCATACGAAGTTCTTTCAAAAATAGCCAGAACGAAGCTAGATTCAGCAAGGTGAAAATGAAGAATTAATGAAAAGTTAATTTGCTTCGAAATACAGAGTATGACAGATATGTTTCCCACATTTTAAATTATCTACCGGATGTTGAAATTGAATTTAGGAAAGTGGCAATGATAGCTCCATGTGTCAAATATTTTACCATTTCTAGTTCTATCAAACGATTCCAAAACAGAACCATGTTTATCATATTCATCAACCACTCCGCTTGAGCAGGATATGACTCAAGGTCAGTTTTTAAGCGGAGTTTAACAGGTTTGAATTCAGAGTTTTCCTTCTTCTAGACTAGTCGCCAAACCAAGGCTGAAGAACCAAGTCTGCCCTACTATTTACTCATAACTGGAGAGAGAATAATTGGATTCATACCTTTCCACAGGGTATTAGTGCTATGTGAAATGCAACCAGTCCTGTCCAGGATTCGAACTCGTGTTGCCGTGTCCATTTCCTACGACGATGACCATTACACTACGGGCACCTCCAGCCCATGTTCATGGACTGAACATGTTGGAGATAACGCTACAGACTGTCTCACATTCTTGATATTTTGTAGAGTTCGAGTGCTTCGAGGTCGTCTAGGAGGTTCATTTTAAATCGATTAACCTAACGTTATGTAACATTCAATCTATAGCAGTAATAATTTTCTACTAAGAACGACATCATTCCGAAGTAGCATGAAATTAGAAAGAAAAGCTTTCTGTGGAACGATTACAGATTCAATAGTTAAAATAAACATTTCAACAGCTAATGCACGGTGTGCACTGGTCCAAAACAAGATTCTAACTGTTTGTGTCTGAAAAGAATATGGTAAGACATTAGATGGGGCTATTATTACCACTTGCTTAACTTTACATGCACCAAAAAAAGAGAAAATTTTACATGTACGCGGTATTTCTTTTTTGTATTTAAAACGCAAATACTAACGGATTTTATATTGGCCAAATCACCTCTGAAGTACTTTTTCATTAAAGAATTAAGACAGCACAAATCTTATCGCTGAAATTGATTTTTTGTTGGGGAAGACGAAAAACATCGCATTTAGCTGTGAGTGGTGGGTACATCGAGTTTAGCACTTGCAAAATCGTGTTACACTAAACTGTTCTCTTTAGAGAGTATCGAGATTAACTTTTTAATTTTTTTTCCCAACTGGTACTGAAACGTTTAAAATAAAATAGCAATTGAACAGCCAATGAGTCTTTAGTTAAGTATGCAAGTTACCTAACGGAATATAACGTTAAATTCAATGTATTAAATATTATCTTTAACCTTGGACTACGAAACCACTCTGCATTAGTTTGAATTGTGGGTTAAGCTAAAAAAATTTTTGGTAATGAATAAGAACACTGGTGGAGCCGGAAAATTATCAGTCTTCTTCTTACAGTCAAGAACAGAAGGTATGACGAACAGTGGTTGCATTCAACTGAATGTAGATTGAAAAACACATCCAATAAAATACTACAATTCTAATGAATCATGAAGTTACAATGGAAAACTTCAACAATAATAAATCAGGCTTATGCCTTGGCTTCGGTATGTTCCTGGAAGTGTGTAGTACTTGTTCGTTGTCATTACTTACCGTGTCCACTCTGAAACAGAGTTGTAGTTTGGTTTGGTTTCTTTATTTAATGGCACATCAACACTTTTTAGGTTAATTAATGCCAAAGCCATTCTCCTAGAAGAACAGTAGTGGTACTATTTAACCCATAGCTGGGAGGATAAGGGGGTTCATACCTTTCCCAAGGGTATTTGCCCGAAAGTGAACGTAATAGTGCGACTGGAGTACGAACTCGCCTACTACGATTCTGCAGTCCATCGCTTTAACCATTACACCACGAGGACACCCTCTCTTTGCGCATAGTTAAATGCCTTAACAACAGAGTTGTACTTCTTGTTAGATTCACATCTATGATTCAGATAAGTATATTTAAAAATCTTTTGGATTCAGAAGGAATATTTGATGCCATATAACTGTAAAACATTTATGTTGAGAACAGTGAAATAACTGACTATTTTGTAAGAAATAATCATTTGAAATAGTTATTATTAGTAGATAAGAATACTTGAAATCATACAACTGTATGCAACTTGATTATATTAGATACGACCATCTACAAAAACGCCTTTGAAACAACTACACAAAAATGTGTATATGAACGTAGACTGGACACGTATCTCTAACCAAAAGGAATAAGATATTCGTGGATGACTTTACATGCAATAAAAATTAATCAAGCAATTGAAATCTATCTATCTATCTATCTATGTGTGTGCGTATGCATATATGTGCTTGGGTCTTTTAATTTGTATGCGTGGGTATGTAAGATGAGAGTTGATAATTAGATCAATCGCTGTACAAGCAATACGATTCTAAGCGGGTTCTACGTACCCGGGCCAATCGGATAATTCACAAAAGAAAAAAAAAACCATCATAGAGGTATACATGAAAGCAACAAATAAGAATAACGTCAGCAAGAAGAACAAAAGGGTGGCACGCACAGATTGCCGCTTAGTGGTGTTCTAAGCAGAAAGAAACGGCAAGAAATTAAATACATCAGCAGCAACAGCAACAGTGGCAGCGCCGTCATCAGCAGCTAAAAGAAAGACCGTTCCCTAACGACAAAAAAGAAAACAAGAAAGAGTGAGAAAGAAAGAAGGAAAGAGAGAAAGAGATTGAGGAGGGAAGCAAACATAAAAAAGGCTGCAAAAATAAAAATTGAGAAAGAAGCGGGAACACAGCACAAAACAACAAAACGGGAACAAAAGAGATGAAGATTCAACGAGATCAAGGGGACATGTTTATGTCGGGACAATCATTAGACAAAACTAGAGAGTAGTTTGCAAAGTGATTGCGTAGTGGTGGTGGGTGTGCTCGTTGAAAAGAAGAAAGAAGCAACCAAAAAAATAAAAATCAGATAGAGAACAAATAACGACAGAGAGAAAAATGCCTGAATGGTGAACGGAGGCATTCAATTGCTGTTGAGGCAGATAGCAATAACAGCGTTCAAAATTGCGGCCATTAAATAAATCTAAAAGAAAATAATAGGTCGGACAGTACTTACGTACATGCGAGCAAAAGTTGGTTACGTATTGATGTATTCCTTGGTATGGGAGGTGAGGGGGTGCATTTTTTGTACGTAAAGAGAGTACTTATTTGTTTCGTATAAGAAAATGAACAAATGTTAGGAAAGAGGGTTTGCAGGAGAGCAGATGAAGCGGGGACAAAAGACTCGAATTGAATGGAGTGATTGGAAGATTTGATAAAGAAAAAAGAGCAAAGGAGACAGACGGGGGAGAGTTTGGAATTAGAAGATTGTCGATTTGTGGACGAGTGAGAAAAGATTAATATAAAAACTACGGCAGAGACAATGGTACGATGGTTTGAAAAAAATCGACGAGCTTTGGGAAAGAATACAAAAGATAGAGAAATAGAAAAAAATGAAAATATAAATAATAAAAGAAGAGTTTTTACATAAAGGTTAAAGAAGAGAAGATAGATAATAGTGAAATGTAGTTAGATGTAAGGAAAGACGGTGATGATAAAAGACAGTAAAACGAGGACATGGGAAACATTAAAGAGGACTGGTATAAATAAAACAACAAATACACTGTGTATAGTAGATTAAAAACGAATAACTGACAACGTAAAAATAATGAGGGAAAACATGCTCAATTGATGAGAAAAGTATATAAAAGGAATAAATAAAAGTAAGGAAAAAGACGACGGGAGTTACCGAATAAAATAAACTTTTCCTAAAGTTAGTGTGGTACAAGGTTACAAGTAAACAGTAAATAATTAGAATTAAAATTATTAATTGAATTAAATAAAAAAACAAAATGACGGTCATTGCTATAAGTATACACTTTACCGCGATTGGTGGCAAAGGGTCGGGCAAATATATATTAGAAGGGTGATGTGTGCTAGGACAAATAGACATGTTTCGCAAATTGTCTAGCGTCATTAGAATGAATTAATTCCCTATTATTGTTTTATTTTAAGAAAACAATAATAGTAAAAAGGTTACAAATATATGTAAATGGTAGATTTGGTCATATTTTTAGGGGTTTTGTTTTTTGTTTTTTTATTGATTGTTTTTGGCATTCAATATTCTTTAGTTGCTCACTTGTTTATTTGTGGATATATGTTGTATAATCATGAACGTAAATTGATAGGAGTCTGGTAGATTACGTTTTCTATGAAACGTTGTCGGGATACATTTTGTTCTTAATTTTATATTCTATTTTATTTCATTTTATGAGAGACTGATTTAATGTCAATACATTTGAGCGCAGATGTCCCTGACAAGAAATCGAATTTTTGCTCACTGCTGAATATATTTTGAATGTTTCTGGAGATGTTTGTTGCTATATTTAAGCGAAGAGTGTTTATGTTTCTTTCGGTGGGGTGACCTCGTGGTGCAATGGTGTAAGCGATGGACTGCAGGAACGTACCAAATGAAATCGAACTCCAGTCGTGCTATTACGTTCTCTTTCGGACAATTACTATTCGGAAAGGTTTTAACCTTTTTATCCCCCCAGCTATGTGTTAAATACCATCAGTGCTTTTCTTTTAGAAGGATGGCTTAGACATTATATAACCCACGAGGGTTGATATAGCATTAAACAAACCAAATATTTCTTTCAAGGCTCTTGGTTCGGGTTTTAGTTGTCAATCTTAAGTTTTAGTCTTTGCTTTCAGGTTTTTTTCTTGTTTTCTGTGTTTTTCTTCTTTTTTTTTTCAACTTAATGTGTTGCAATATTTCACCAGCCACTTCTTTTGAAAACTCGTGAGTGAATTGTCCCTTAAAACAATTGCTGGACAATGTGTGCGAGCGCACACACACAAACACATACAGACGCACATATACACATATATTTTTTGTAAAAAAATATAAAACTACAAGAAATGCGACTATCATCAGCAGGTAAGTAGACATCTTTCTATTTTTGGTTTTGATGCTCTACTAGTCAATATTTGAGCTCATTTTTGATTTTCCAAAAACAGAAGTTTCTTTTACTACAATTTGCTTATATATATATATATATATATATATATATATATATATATATATATATATATATATATATATATTGTCTGCTAAAACTATAAATAAGAAGTGCTTAATATCATCAATAGAGTGCATATATTCATTTCCTCATTGCGTGCATTCAAAACCAAGTGTTCTTGGCGAATGTGCGTTTTTTCGCCAGCATTTTAATCAAAAATGATGATCACATATGCGGGAAATTCGTAGTTTCCAAGCACTGTTGATTCTGTGTCTAAGCTGTCCTAACGTTATATAGGAGGGGCATACGATTAGTTTCCAGACTTTTTTCGTATGGGCACTTTTATTGATAGTAAACGCTTGAAACTCTAGTCCCCGTCGAAGTAATCTCCTCCGGTTGCAATGCACTTGTTGTACCGTTCCGACAACTTCTGGAAGGCCCCATGGAAGTTCTCTTGTGTGAGCGTATCAATGACCTTTTTCACAGCCTCTGTCATCTCCTCAATTGTCTCATAACGACAGCCTCTGAGCTTAGGGAATAACCAAAAGTCACAGGGGTCAAGGACTGGACAATAGAGAGGCTAAGGAACTGTCTTGATGGCCATCTTGATCAAATAGTCTGTGACAAGGATGGAGTTTTTCCAAGTTTAAAACAGTATTTTATTGCATATCGTTCTTCTAAAGAGTCAGATTGCATTTTTGAAATTCACCAGCTGTGACAATCAGGCTTTAGTAGGGTGCATTCCAAATTCTGCTGTATCTGTTCATTTGAACCTGAAATCATAAAACTTGGTCAGTCATCTCATAAGATGTATCGCAAAAACATCCTGGATTTTTCAGAGTCTACGACAATTGTAAATGCCCATACGAAAAAAGTCTGGAAACTTATCGTATGCACCTTGTATATATGTGTGTGGGGGGGTAAAATTAAAATGTATTGTTGTTGATCCTAGTCGATGATGACCTGAAGGCTCCCTTTTCAATAACTACGACAGCAAAGTGTAAGGGAGGGCGTTACTGGTTTGCTCCACTATATCCTTGATATGTACCTTATAATGCTGAGTGTTAAGGCGGAATGAAGTACCATTTTTGAGTCTTTAGTAAGACTCTACCTAGGATTGAACTTCTGTTTTCTGGACCATTGGCAAACACTCTCCTTATTAGGATATATATATATATATATATATGTGTGTGTGTGTGTGTGTGCGTGTGTGTGTGTGTGTGTGTAAAATGTGCCAATCTGGGTGTACGATAGTGATTCTGTGTCCAATAACCTGTTTTCTGTTTTGTAGGTTATTTTCTTCACTAATTATCACCTAAGCTACCGGTCAGTGTTCGAAACGAGGAAGAAGCTTCGTCGTTGATGCTGATTTAGAGAGCTTTCATTGTATCACGGAGAAAAATCAAAATTTTCTATTTATATATTGTAATATGGAATGATTTAAAATCATTTTGTTTCATTTAACGTTGTGTACCTCTCTCTCTCTCTCTCTCTCTCTCTCTCTCTCTCTCTCTCTCTCTCTCTCTCAAGACATGCGGACCTGCTGAAAAGCAAAGACGAAATCGTAAGTGACGTTCTCATGAAGACCCCGTCACATGGACAAGCCAGTGTGAACCGACCAATAAGAACTTACCTCCAACAGCTATATGAGGACACAAAATGTAGTCAAAACGACGGACTGGGAGTGATGGATAATAGAGACAAATGGAAAGTTATATATATATATATATATATATATATATATATATATATATATATATATATATATATATATATATATAATTTTTTTGTATTATATTTATTTTGAATGCTATAAATTGATTAGGACAACTGATGTCACGTCTCTTCTACAGGGCGTTTAAACACGCGACGTGGCACCATGGTTACAACACCCAACATGGCGTCCTAACGCCCCACGTGATACCATGTTTATACCATTCAAAAATCTGAATATACTACGCCGAATACAAATAATTAGTCTCTGATGATGAAGTTTACGACTTTGAAATTAATTAGACCCTGAATAATTATTTTGCATTGCAATAGACTTTTAAAAATATCAATAAATTGTAAAATAAAATAATCTATGCAATACTTCAAGCAAATTATAAAGAAATACTTATATATATATATATATATATATATATATATATATATATATATATAGCTTTTGATCTGACCCACAGTATATACACACACCCAAGGAAAAGTGGTTTTACGAGTAAGCACATTCTTTTTACTGTAATTATGTTCTGTTTACTTAGTTATTTTTATCGTCATAACTCTCTGTTATAGGCATTTGCCATTTAGAAATGATGTTTTCTCGTTTTCACCAACGCATCTTACATAAAGCTCTTGTTTCTTGAAAGTTGTCCCTTTTCGTACTCTTCAGAGTATTTTAAAACCAAATAGATAAATAAATAGGTTCCACAAAAAAAAAGTTATTATAAAAGAATGTTCGGGATTTCGAATTGCCGATTTCCTGAAAAATCACTTCATTTTTATTTTTTTGAAATACTTTCTCTTTCACTTATAAGTTACTCATTTCCTTACCTACTTATTTTTTCCTTCACTTTTTTTTTTGTGTAAATTCTTGTTACAATTTCTTGTCTCTCTTTCCTACTTCATCCACTAATCGATTTTAACTTATTCTTTATCAGGAAAAAAAGAGCGCCTTGGGACAGAAAGTTTCGTTTTGCAATTTTCTTTGACATTTTCTTAAAAGAAAATAAATGAGTAATTTCAACCACTAACATAACACCATCGAATCTGAATAAGTTAATATTGTGGTTCAAAGTCTATGATTTGGCACACGCTATATATTGAACGTTTTTCATGAAACAAGAGCTAATCATAATCATCTTGTTTGCCGTTTGGGTATTCTATTTAAATCAAACGTTATTTTTCATTTGTGTCAGTGAACAACTGAACTAATAATTGCATGCCTTTGAAAGACCTCATTGCAATCTTATACGTGATTTGTTCGTTAAAATGAAAAAAGTCGATCTTTTTTTTTATCGATTTTGTGTTTTAATTAATATTTAACGTATAATTAACCGCAATATGTATTAGATTATTTTACTTGAAACCATTCAACAAATGCAATTGTTTGTAAACTAATACTTATAAAAATTAAGAGGTGCAATAAATAAATACAAAGGAACATGGAAACATGGAAAATATAGTTAGGATTACAAACACTTAGAAATAAATCAAATTTCAGTTTAAAATAATCCATAATATGTTGATATGCCGTTAAACAAACAAACGCAACCCAATGATTATTTTAACATTTTTTGGTTGTTTTTGCAGTTTCGTAATTCATCTGTTCATATTCTCTGTTAGAATGATAATGTTCAATGTATTAGAATCAAAATGTCACTCCTTCGTGTTTTGTCCGGGGTCAGAGCGTAGATTCCCCCGTCCTTTGCGCTTAGATCTGAGTTCATCAATTTTTCCATCCCGTTTTGCCACAGAAGACTTGGCGGAGATTATGACTTGTATCAATACCTCTCCATTGCACTATAAGGAGGAGAGAAATCCTTTGCTTGTTCAAGCCAAATAGATATTTACTGAGTCAGAGGTTTATGAAAATATTGTTACTTGACGTAGAAAGATTTTTAATCAACCCAATCTACATCAATCCCTAAATGATGTCCCTCTCAAAGCCGCTGTGAGAAAGTAAGTTCCTTTGAATGTATTGTAAGTTCTATATTCATTTAGTGACAATAAAAGAAAGTCCTGGCGAGAACAGCATGTATAACTTGGGATTGGTTTTCTCATCTAACCAGAGAAAATCATAATGATCTCTCTAATAAAACAAAATAACTTAAAGACGACAAGAAAGGAAAACATGACTTTTAAGGTTTCATGATTTTAACAGTATCACAAATTATTTTAGCTCTGTTAAACACAATTAAGTTGGAAATTGTATAGACAAACTTTGAAAGGAATTACACAGGTTTTATGCGGCTCTTTATCCTGTAAGGCCCTCAACAAAAACATATTGATAAATATCTTCTGCTTTTTTTTAATCATACTCGTTCTTTATCTTATATTCAGGTAGTTTCTTTCACATTGTAATCACGCATTTACTTCGCTTTTCTGTCTATTTTTATGCATGTGGTTGTGTGAATTTAGTGACATAAATCTCTAAAAGTTAAACAAAGAAAAGATTAATTGATATTTAGATGCTTAGAAGAAACAATCTTATTAAGGATTTTTAAAAAAGTGGATTGTTATTTCATTTACCTTGTGTAAATTAACAACATCGTCATCGTCATCATCATGTCGCGCCGCCAGCACGGATCTTCCTGACTCTCTCCTGCCAAACTTTTCTATCGTCCATCGTTCCCGATAGGTCTTTGAGACTACATCCTGTATCGCCACTGAGTTGTTGTTTATGGGCTCTAGCTGGTAGTCCTGCCTTTGTTCGTCCCTGTGAAGGAATCCACAGGTGTACATCGCTAATGAGTTCGTCCTTATTTTTCTAAAAGTGTTCCGCAAGTCTTGTTCGACTAACTTGGATAGTTTTTGTGATGGGTGGTAAGTGACCGTGCAGCACCTGCTTTGTTGGGTGCTGCCTCTAGGAATTTTTTAATATTGCTAGCAGCATTTTTGTGTAATTGCCATCAAGCTTTTTCTCCATGCGCTTAGTTAGCGTCAATGCAGAACATCCATATATCAATATCGACATGACCGCTGCTTAGAAAAAAAACTGCATTTTATTTTATCGGTCAGGTCTGACTTCCATATGACCAAAAAGGCATGGATATCGATAGGCGAAATTAACAACAACATAGATTAATTTGGATGGTGTCCACAAATAATATTATATAGCTCAATTCTTTTTTGCTATAGACTATTATTGTATCTTACTTGTTTTGTAAAAGTATTGAAAATTTACAATTATTGTTTTTAAGATTTGTTTTTTTGTCTTGGATAGTGAACATTGCCCCCCCCCAAAAGAAATAAATATTTTCTTCCTACAAACAGTCAAATTTCATTCATATAAGGTCAATAATAAAATAACATATAAAGCAAAATCTACATATGTATACATTGAACTTTACATAAATGAACAAACATGTTTAACAAGTTCTCTATCAGCTGCTTAGCACTGATCTATCGCAAATGTTTTGGAAATTTATTAATTTAAAAACGTTCATTACGTAGGTAACAAAAGAAAGTTTGAAGAGAAAGTAGGTTTGTTCTATTTATTTTAACCGTTAGTGATTGCGTCAAGACAGTTTTTGTCTCGAAATAAGAAAACGATCAGATTCTGTAGTGTGATCAACTCTGTAAAAGTAAAAAAAAAAAAGAAAAAAGAGGACAGACCAAATAAATCATCACCGAATTTCAATGACTGATAACCTTCCGAATTATGCCGACATCGTGACATAAAACCTCTTTTGTTATTTCTTTGTTCGTTTTTAAGCCTTAAAGTGTCGGTAAAAGCAATCAATCAATTAATAAATCAATCATTCAATCAATCACTTTATTCGTATGAATTGGTTGAATTATAAAAAGGTGCTAAAATTTAGTGTGGCACCCGAAAAGACAGGAGTAAAAAAATATATACTTCATCAGACAACGTCTTACGAGTTATGTGGAGCCTCAAATGTGCTTTAGTTGAGCAAGCTGCCTAGAATTAGCCATTCTCTGAATTCAACTCTGCATCAGGCTCAACTGGCCAGCTGATATGAACAACAATCCTGAGGATTTTTACAAGACCTACGAAAGGACGAATGTATTATGTAATTAATGGTAATCTAGCTACACATCATTCAAACTACTGATAAAGAAGAGTATTCTTAACCTTTGAAAAATCCATCTGATCAAGTCATATTGTGAACACACACACACACACACACACACACACACACATGCAATCAATCAAGATATATATATATATATATATATATATATATATATATATATATATATATATATATTCATCAATATAGTTATACTAGCATGTTGGGAAACTCACAGTATATATTGACATCCCATTTTATTTTTGCTATTTCTTTATACGTCTGTCCATGCCTTGTTAAGATGAAAATGTGTGCCGTATTTAGAATCACAATGTTGTAATTTACCAAGATTTTTGGGGTTTTTTTCATAGATGTGGCACAAAGCCGAATGAATGGAGCACTCAGTGAGACTTGAAATCACTCATAAAGTTTTGCTCTTCAAGTTTGCAAATCATTACACTGCCTGAAGTGTCCCAATAGTCAGATGGTAGATCTCTGCTTTTTTTTAATTTTCTTTGTTCTTTGATCTCTGTATATTAAACTCAACTTTTTGTTTTCCACTCTGGTGCGTCCGAAAATGTACTGAACTTTGTTTTGACGATTAAAACTTGTGCCACACTATCATACAAAGGGAAGTAAAGTAATTTCTGGCGTGTTCGAACCAAATTGATTATGTCTGAGAAAAGGTTTACAAAAAAAAAAACTGATTAAGCACAATTGTTCATTCATATAAACCGTACACAATGACTAGAATGAATCTTTTATGTGTACTTTGTTAAGTTATTTAATGAAATAAACTTAAGCTTTGTCTTTATGAAGCAATGCCATTTTGAAATTAGGGAGATCGAGTTTCTCTAATATTCCAAATGAGATAAATTTACCAGCTTCTAAAATAAAGATTTAGAAACTTGAATTGTACATGAGAACAACCACCTTCACGGGATGGGAAATGAAAATAGATATGCATATCTGTTTTCATAATGAAACTTATAAAAGGTGAGTCATTTAAATATGTGTTCAAATTCTTTTTATATCAACAATTAAAAATACTTTGCATAAAGATCTGGAATAAACAAAATAATTCGATCATGAAGTAAATAAAAATGAATAAAGACTCTACGACTCATTGGGACATATATTAAATGAATCATAGATATTTGGTGTAAGCTGTTAGCATATGAGTCGATTTATGGAGAACCCAGTGAGACTAACACGTTAACTATTTTCACTGTGACAGGTGCTATTATGTGAGGAGTATCACCTAACTTTTAGAATGGAGAAAATGAAGTAACGATGACAAAGTAAATAGAGAAAAAATATAATAAAGAAATAGATGGACAAATAAATGACTAAATCGATAGGGAAGATCAAAATAGTTAAAGAAAAAATAGTTTTTTTGTTTGATTGTAAGTTAGTTTTTGTTTTTACTTTGTTTTCTAGAGAAAGTATTTCAAAATACAGTCAAAAACTAAAGGAGAAATACGAACATTGTAAATGAACAATATAAATTTTTCGCCTAGGAATGCTAAAATCAGGGTGTTTAGAGTTGGGTTTGACTGTTGCTTTACTTAAAGGAATTGCCAACAAGCAAGTGTGCGTTAGATGAAATAGGAAAAAAAAAAAAAAAGACCAAAAACAAAACACAAAACGAATACTTCGAAGACCGCCGAAATCTTCAAGTAAAATCAGCCGAATTCGCTTCGTTAATGGCAAAAGAGATTTTTGCTGATAATCTTAACCTGAAATCTTTCAGATATTTTTGTTTAAAAAAAAGTAAAAAGAAAACATTTTTTTTCTGTAAGTTTCTCGTTTTCTTGCAATTTTAAACGAAGCAATAGTGTCCTCTTTTACCTCCCTTTGTAGCACTCTTGTTGAAAAGAAATTCCTTTTGCAAACCATAATTTCTTTTCTTTCCTTTTTCTTCTTTGACTTTTCTGTTCGTCTTGATATCTTTGTGCTCTTTCAATTATTGATTTTCCTTCTTTCACTTGTAGCTCTCATATAAACTTTTTTGCCCTCACAAAGTTTACATTGTCACTTTTTTCTGTTATTTCTATTTCTAATGTTCTTTCTCCACTTTCCGATTTCATTTGTTTTTCTCTTTACGGAGGTTATGTTCTTTTTTATATAAGATTATTTTTCAATTTATTTAAAATCCCCTAAACGGTATTGTTTTTAAAGCAGGTATGTGATAATTGATTTTCTTTCAAAACATAACTTTCAATGCACTGGATTTTTTTTTATCTCACCATAAACCCATCCTCGTAATTTGTTATATATTTCATGGCATACTCGTCCAACAAGGGGTAATTTTTCCCCTATATGCTCGTACCGTTACAGTCTCAATGTGAATAATTTAATGTGGAATGTCCTATATAATGCAAGAGCCAATTCGGCTGGTGCTGTAGAATACACCGACTGTATCTCAGCAGAAAAGCACAAGCCCCTCCTCAATAGTGTCTTGGATATGACTGTAAATAATCTGATGGTAAGGAAATAGTAATGCTGAAGCTTTGGGGGAATAAAAACACTCTTTCGTTGCCATTGCTCCCATGTCCACTTTAACCTTGAGTGGTAACACTTGATAGGGTTCTAATAATGGGTCAAATAGAACTGTTTGACATTTAAACTGAGTGCAAACAAATGACTCACAATGAACTGAATTGTTAGAAAGAGAACTGTTTGATAATTTAAATGGGTTAAAATAAATGACTTATGCTTAATTGAATTGTTAGTGGTGCATAGCAATACTTGAAACCAATTAAATGTGTAGAAATAAATAGCATAAGTGTACAAACATATTAGTTCTTACTTATTTAAAAATGAAATTTACCGGAAAACTAATCTCTTACATAACGTTTATATTTATTTGAATTATGGCAGACCAATGACTGATGCTATATTGCTACTGTTACATAGTAATATTTTAAACCATTTAACTATATGTCAAACAATGAGCTCTGACACGTTTAAAAATGTTATCAAAAATGTGTTTACAAATCATATATGTTTGATATATATGTATAAACAGGATTTGGTTATAAATAACCTACAGTGGTTAATATGCCGTAAAACCAAACCAATATATGATAAATTAATATATTTAGATTGCAGTTCTCATTTCAGTAACAATGTTTCAGTAGTTGTAGTCTTCTTAAAATAAAGAAGATGGTCCAGTTAATTCTTCATAGCTATTCACCCTTGAAAACTTGTTCATTCATTCCATTAAACCAGACTATATAACTTTAAAGAACACTCCAGCATAGGGATTAGAACACATGACCGGTGGGTAACAAGATGTATTCAAACCAATATTTTTATAAACACAGCCGAGTATCCAATTGGGAAATCTGGTGGTAATTCAGAGATATTAAGACAGAGATAAAGAAAACATTCCGATCAGAGCAGTGTCATCATTAAGGTGTGCCGAAAGCGTTAATTCCATTAATTCTTCCTCTCGTTCTCTCCCCCATCTCTCTCTCTCTCTCTCTCTCTCTCTCTCATTCTCTATCTCCCTCTCTCTCTTACACACACGCACACATATGAACTCGCGTACATTTAAAAAAAAAATGATCTTTTTGTCTACTCTATGCTATACTTACTTTTCGGAGCTCACTCTAAAATGGAAGTAGTAAATTTTGTGTCTTTATCTCTTCGCGTTCGGCTGCTAACTTATTTTCCACTCCAAATCGTCTCCCTTCATCAGCCTGGTGTCGGAGGAAGGACATATCCGTTTCCGGTGGTCTCCATATCTGTGCAAAATATTTGGGACCTCCATTTTTTTCTAGTCATTTTAAATTAACGTTATCATTCACCCGTGACAGGGTGATCTTCAACGTGGGCTTAAGCCTGAATCACACTGAGGTCAGCTGGTAATTTCCGAAGACACATGTCTGCTTTTCTTTTTTATTATTTTTTTCTTCTCTCTCTCTCTTTTCCTAGAAATTAGCCTCTCGTTCTCTTCATAAAATGGATCTACCATATCACGTTACAAAATTTTAAACAGTTGTATTTAACTCATACCAGGTTCTACCACTCCGGGTCAGAGTGGACCTGGGAGCAATGGTAATGAAGGGGTACTCAATATTTATCAAAGATCGAGCATTACTATGTCCACACGATCAGATTGTTTAGTATCATATCCAGGATACTTTTTGGGAGGGGTATTACTATTTCTGCAGATTTGGGTCCATATCCAGCTAGGCCCACATTGCACTAAGTGGGTCGATAACCAGCATAGTCATGAAGGGCCCAAGCCTCGGCTCATGCGCAACCTTCCCCTCCTCTAAATCCCCACAATAATCGACGTTCGGGTTAGTAACCTTGTTTCAAGTCCTGTCTGGTGGAAGGCAGAGACAAATATCCTTACCCTTTCTGCAGAGATTCAGTAGGTGTATTCTACAGCCTCAACTAAGTAGATTAGCAAAATATACCATGAAAAAAGCGGATTTTAAAAAAAGAAAAAAAAATCAATTTGAAACAAAATAATGTGTACACTCGCGAAAATTTATTTCCACGAAGGAGAATGTTTAGTGTAAGTTATAAACCAAATTTGACTATCAGGTCTTTCTCACAGAAGCTATAGATTATATAAGTTGATCGGGTTTGCATGCGTCTTCATGTAACATTTAGATTGATAAAACTGAAAATTGATAATTCAGCAACGATACACTTCGATCACCACTCATGTATTATTATTATTATTATTATTATTATTATTATTATTATTATTATTATTATTATTATTATTATTTACTCCTTTAGAGTTTTTCACATCAGTGTAAACTGATGGTTTTTCACTGGAGTTTGAGTGACAGCAAGTCTCCTTAAGTCTCCAGGACTCGTCACAGGATTTTGTCCGTTCTTAGCAATGCTTTCGTTTGGATAGTCTCTGTCCGTCCGCCTATTTCCAAGTCTTCCAGTCCTTTTAATAATCCTTTAGTTATTGTGCCTAACGCACCGATCACAATTGACACAATCGTTACTTTCATGTTCCTCAGCTTTTTCTATTTTCTAGCAAGGTCGAGGTACTTATCTTTCTTTTCACTTTCTTTCAAAATTATTGTGGTCTGCCGGAACAGCAAAATCGACAATTTTACAAATTTTTTTTTTTTTTTTTTTTTTTTTGTTGATTATTATGAGGTCTGGTCTTCTGGCCGGGATTAGGTGATCCGTTTGTATGTTAAAGTCCCATAGGATTTTAAGCGTGGCATTTTCTAGGACAGGTACTGGTTGTGCATATGCCATTTATTATTATTATTATTATTATTATTATTATTATTATTATTATTATTATCTGTCCGTCGTAATCGATGAAGACTATGATCAACCTATGATTGGGGACAGAATCCCTGAATGCACAGATTACTAACGAAACCATTCTGTTTGTGGAAGAGTGTTGGACAGTGAGAACGAGGAATAGTTGTGGAAAAGATTGATGTGGCAGTACCTTAGTAAGCGTCCTGAGATGCTCAATAGCTGTTTTCCTTCTTGCTTCACAGGTTTTAGCTCCACGTTTGAAAACTCACTCCTCCTGTCTCTGTCTTTCGCCATAGTGTTTGCCAATGGTCCGGGAGACCTAGGTTCAATTCCAGGTCGAGTCATACCAAAGACTTAAAAAATGGTACTTGATACCTCCTAGCTTAACACTCAGCAATATAAGATACGTATCAAGGGTAAAGTGGAGCAATCCAAGGAAAGGAGTAGCGCCCTCCATTACACCTCGGAGTAATAACTATCGAACTGGGAGACTTCTAGTCATCCTCGACTACGGTCACCAATATATATATATATATATATATATATATATATATATATATATATATATTAGGGTCATTCAATAGTTTTAAAGGAATTTCGATAAAGAGATGGCAATACAGAGTTCTTTACAGTTCAATATTTTTCAAGAAAACCAAAACTGCTGTTTCCTTTCATGCCCCCATAAATCTGTCAGTATGACCTTCTTTATTGAATGCTATGCCCAGAACTGTTTCTTTACCAGAGTATCAATATTTCTTCTTCGCTGACCTTTTTAAGACTGAGAACTGAAAGGCAAACATACATTTAGCCTATTTGTAAGTATTTTTTTACTAAAATATGCTTCTCTGAACACAGCAACACATTCATCTGAAAATTTCACATCGGTTGCACTTCTCAAACATGAAAGAATTAATGAAAAATTTTTTTTCCACACTAATTGATATGCTACCATTTTGAATAACCAAAAGATGAATATTTTAGCCAGATATAAAGATTTTGTTTCTATAAAAAAAAATCTGAATAATATTGAGTTTACATTTATTTACTATTCTGAACAAAATGTTTTCATTTTTTTTCTTCCTCGTATATACAGGTTGTCTTAAAATAGATGCAACCCATCAATATGATAAGGATTTATTATTGCGACAAGCGTAATGGTAGTCATTTGGAACACGTCCTGTAAAAATGCACCCTTCAAGCTAGAGAGGACGAATCTTTTTTT
>OY757909.1:59860008-59880008 GCA_963585895.1 Sepioteuthis lessoniana | reverse complement strand
ACTGAAAGGACGTGAGACACAAAAGATATAAAAAACAAAAAACAAAAGCAAAAATGAAGCCCAAGTGGATTTAATAAGTTCAAATCATTAACTGCTATAAGATATAATAAGCAAAAGAAAAAACAACACCACTCTTCCTATCTTTTTTTCTTTTGCTAAATGAAATTTCATTCTTAACGAAGCCATCTTTATAGCAAAACATATCAATTTAATTGTCTTCCTTTTCCCATATATCAATACATATATTATTGATCATAAATAAATACATCCCTTATTATAAGATCCAGTTTAGTGCCATATCTACGACACCAATTTTTATGGGGTCTTAAGCCTCTCCTGGGGATACAGTCAGCGTACCCAAAGTCTATCTACAGGGTGAATTACATATTAATTTAATACTTCGAACTAACAGATGATTTATGCCTATAGGTTATGTCCAATTATATCTTAGAGTTTAATATGATAATTTATACACGTACGATTTTTCGCATTGACACAATACCATCGACACGTAAACAACTCAAATACAAAAGAAAGGAACGAAAACAAAGTGTTAATGAATTTGTAACGGGGCAGCCTAACGAACAAAAATATCCAGTTGTTCCCCTTCGAATTGTGTGGAAATATTTATTTTCCTTACAGTTACTTTTTCTTGGGACAACACCGGAAAAGGATTGCAGTCATGACCGATGAGTTAAAGACACATTGGTATCATTTGGTCGTAAAAAGACTTAAGCTAAGTGACTCTTTTGGGGTAGAAGAATTTTTCTACCCGAACTTAAATAAACCCTTGTTTAATTCCTAGCTCTTGGGTCAGTTTTCTTGAATTATTTGTACGTAAAAACGGAACAGTTTACATTTTTTAAAAGATTATACGATGTAGAATACGTTTTGTTTAATTTTATAAACGAAATATTTTTATTGGAGAATTACTTCAGAGACTTTTAAAACGAGAACAATGAAGTTTATGGGAATGCACTTTGGGAAAAATGAAAATAAAAATCATATTCCCTTTATTAATTATTTTTTTTTTTTGAGATCATTATTAAAATGGCGATTCTTGTTAGTATTTATTCACTATTTGTAAACGGCAAAGACTGTTATTCAAATGTATTATCGGAGTAGACGTAAACTTTTGCATAAAATATGATAGCATTTTCTGTGTTATTGTAAAAAACAGACAAACATGCAGAATTTTTCTATATAGTTGATAGGTACATCAAAGCTTTATGTTTGGTTAGTTAAAATTATATTATCTCCCACGATTCAAATTCACATTATGTAAGAGAAGAGAAAAAATGTGTCATGTTATATTTGTGATCGTATTTATTCGATTAAACTGATATATATATATAAGTTTAATCGTATATATATATATATATATATATATATATATATATATATATATATATATATGTATATATATATATATGAGGCAGTTTGTTATATTTTTAAAAAAAGAGTGCTCAATGTCGGTGATCAAGCATATGTATCTAAGCAAGCACAGCGTAGTCCACGGCTTTTGGCTACCATTACGTTATCGCCTGTCAACATCAGGTTAATTTGTTCCAATGTGGTCGGTAGTTCTTGATATACTGTGATATCTATTGTATATTGAGACAACCATATACATATACCCACCACAAGGAAAACACTTACGCTTCATAGATTTTTACAATATTCGCTATGTACACAACTCTATATAAAAGATGAAACCACTATATCTGATGATCATATCTTCGAGAAACTCACAGTCATCAAACATCAGTGACTCAGAGTTAACTTATATATATATATATATATATATATATATACAGTGGGTATAGAGAATGAGAAAGAGAAAGAGAGAGAAAGAAAGATTGTGTGTGTGTGTGTTTGTGTGTGAGAAAGAGAGAGAGAGAGAGAGATGAGAGAGAGAGAGAGAGAGAGATGTAAATAGGAAATTAGAGCCTCTTAAATGTTTCTCATAGTGTATTTTCACTTCATTTCAGAATTATTAAAGCATTCAACTATCTTAAAAAAAGATAAAATCCTGTTTTCTTTGTTACAACCCGTATATTGATGCAAAAATATTCGAATTATGAACCATATTCAATTTAGTGGTTGCTATAAAACGACGGTAACGAGTAAGCCGCGCAAAAAAATCTATATCTAATGATTGTCTTTGGCAGGTGCAAAATATATTCTAATTATGCGGCTTGGTGTGCAGAAACTTCTCATAATTATTAACAAAGTAATCAAATTGTTAAAAAAAAAAAAAAAAACAAATTTCAAATGATGCAAACATTTATGCTTAATTGACTCATTTGCTTTGTAGAATTCAATATTTTTAAACGAGCAATAAACAGTTTTCAAAATCTAAAAATCCAATAATATGGAATATCTGCACTACCTTCAATACGAAGAAAACATGAGTTATCTCCAATGATTCAAAAGTCCTGTATGTTTTTTTCTGATGAAATAGAGCTATAATTTGTGTATAATACGTTGCTGTGATACTGAACAACAAAATTCTGGAGAAAATACCGTGTATAATACGCACTAAATTTTCAGTATTTGTGGCAGCTAAAAATAACCTAAAGTTAGCAATTGTTCAACTTTTTATCGGATCGAAGGGATTAAAAGCAAGAATTCATATAGATTTCATTATGTCTTAACACTCAAAATTTACACAGTAGTCAGAATAAACAAGCGGGCGTATCGTACAAGAATGCAACGAGTTTGCAAAAAAGTGCAATGAAAATATCGTAATAATAATAATAATAATAATAATAATAATAATAGTAAAATGTATATGCGTCAAGAAGAGAATGGGGAAGACGGCTCGCCAGCATTGATGATAGCGTTGACGCATCGATACTATGACTCGGAGACTACATAGAAACGCGCGGAGAAAAGCTGGCTTCAGAAATGATACTGACAACTCGCGGACCAACAGAATGGAAATAACCAGAAAACAAAAATGGGAAGGAAAGCAATCCTAAGGACATATTAAGCGCCTAAAAATTGACATCTCCCACGAGAAAACAGGGACATGGCTAAGAAAGGGAAACTTTTGGAGAGGAAATGAATCTATTCCAATACCAGCACAAAACAACGCCATAAGAATCAAACATATCAAAGCAAGAATAAATAAGGCGCCAAAACAAAAAACACACAAAAAAAAAAAAACCCAGCAGATGTAGGTTATATGGTGATAGAGACGAAACGATCAATCACATAATAAGCCAAAACAGCAAGTTAGCCAAAAAAAAAAAGGGTATAAGACTAGACATGACTGGGTGAGCAAGGTGTTCCACTGGGAATTGTAAGTGTAAATTTGACAATACGAAATAATGGTCTATGCACAACCCAGAATTTGTCTTGGAGAATGAGACACAAACTTTTCTGAGATTTTGATATACAAACGGATTACCTTATTTCAGCAAGACGACAAGATTTTATTAGTAAGTAAAGTTGGTGACCTTAGTCGAGGGTGAACCGAAGGCTCCCTTTTTAATAGCAACTACACCGCAGTGTAGGGGAGGGTGCTACTCCATTACCTGGATTGATCCACATTACCCATGACCCTTACCTTATAATGCTGAATGTTAAGTAAGGCTGAATCAAGTACGATTTTTTGAGTCTTTGGTATGACTCGACTTGGGATTGAACCCCGGTCTCCGGGACCATTGGCGAACACTTTACTCATTAGACTAATGGCAACAAAAAAGAGTGAACTGGCTGAATTGTGGATTTTGAAGACCCAGCAGACTACAGATTAAAATTGAAAGAAAGTCAAAAGAAGGATTATTACCTCGACCTTGCTCGAGAATTAAAAAAAATAACTGTGGAACCTGAAAATGAGTCATAAGAATTGTAATTGGAGCTTTGGTATAGTTACCAAACATTTGGTACAAGGTCAGGAGGACTTGGCTATAACGGGACGAGTCGAGACCATCCAAACTACTGCATTATTGAGATCTGCCAGAATACTGAGAATAGTCCTGGAGACTTGAAAAGATTTGATGTCACTCCAGTGAAAGACCATCAGTTAATGCTGATGTGAAAAACTCTCAAGGAGTAAAATAATAATAATCTTGGTCTGAAAACTAAGAAAAGTCTTGGAGGCTTGAAGTGAACTGCTGTCACTCAGACTCAAATTAAAGAGCATCTGCTAAGAGTGATGTTTAGAACTCCCAAGGAATAATAATAATAATAATAATAATAATAATAATAATAATAATAATAATAATAATAAAATTACAAAATATGATTTTAAGGACTATTGAAAAGCTAATCGTGTTTTCTGATTTATATATAAGGGCCAATAAATTATAGAATATCAGACAAAGTGTATAATAAAACAACTAAATATAAAGTCTTGGAGTTAGAAATTGAAAAAGTCTGATGCTTTAAAACTACCAATATGCTGGTAATAAAGGCAGTCGTTAGTATGATGAATAAATGGTCCGATAAACAAAGTAAGAAAATGACTGGTTGGCATAGTCTGTATCAAATACTAAAAGATTAAATTTGCCTCTCATTTAAGAACAATATTATCCATACGAATTGAAAACTAAAACCCAAAAATAAGGATTATATATATATATATATATATATATATATATATATATATATATATATATATATATATATATATATATATATATTACTAGATCTTGGGTTAAAACCCGGTAAAGGATTATCAGAAACCAAAAACTGATACTACTACTACTACTACTACTACTACTACTAATAATAATAATAATAATAATAATAATAATAATAATAATAATAATGGATTTTGCTCGCCCAGTGGCCCACCGAGGAAAAATGAAAGAAAATCAAAAGAAATACGAGGACGTGTACCTCGCCAGAAAACTAAAAATGCACTGGAACTTGAAAGTGACGGTGATACAATTTTATAATTGCCACGCTTTGAAATATACCCAAAGGCTTGGTATAGAAGAACTGGAAATCGAAGAATGAGCAGAGACCATTTAGGCTACAGCATTGTTATGATCGTCCAGAATACTGAGAAGAGTCCTGGAAACTTGAGGAGCATTGCTGTTGCTCAGACTCAAGTGAAAAACTTGCAAGGCGTAATATAATCCTATTTACCAACCCCTCCGCTTGGGCAGGATATGACACAAGGTCAATTTTTAAGCGGAGTTTAACAGGTTTGAATTCAGAGTTTTTCTTCTCCTAGACTAGTTGCCTCACCAAGGCTGAAGAACTTAGTCTGTCCTACTATTTACCCATAGCTGGAGGGAGAATAATTGGATTCATACCTTTCCCAAGGGTATTAGTGCTATGTGAAATGCAATGAGTTTCGTCCAAGATTTGAACTCGTGTCGCCGCGTTTGTTTCCTATAAGGCGTAATATAATAATGATTTCAAGTGATAAGTGATGAGATTGCCCACCAGAAAACACGGATATGGCATTGAAATGAAAATCTTTAGAGGGAGAAACTGAATCTTTTACAATAGCTGAACAAAAGAATGGGATAAGGACCAATTACGTTAAAGCAAAAATCAATAGTACGCTAAAGAAAACCAAGGGTACGTAATAAGTCGAAGGAGATAAAACAATTAATCATATAGTAAGCGAATACAGCAAATTACTATTAAAGGAATACAAGATTGGTAGGGAAAGGTGTTCCACTGGGAATTGTGCTAGAGATTGTATTTTTGAACATTGCCAAATTGTATATGCCTAAATGAGAATCCGTCCAAAAGAACGAGACATATAAAATAATTTAGTATTTTCAGATAGAAGCAGATCATTTAATCATGGCCTGTAGACCAGATCTAGTCTCAAATAACAAAAAAAAAAGAACTGGCAAATTGATACTTTGGTGGTGGTGGTGGTGGGGGGTTATGGCATATCAACCTTTGTAGGTTATTTAATGTCAAATCCATTTTTATGCAAATAAACAGATCTATTTCAAACAATTCAGTTTATCATAGTACACAGTTTAATAGTCAAAACAATTCTATTTCAGGCTATTCAGTTTCGTCAAACAGTTCTAATTGAAGCAATTCAGTTTAGCGTAAGTACAGTTGTAATTTTAAAACAGTTCTATTTCAAACGATTCAATTTAGCATAAGATATTTAGTATAATATCAAAACAGTTCTATTTCAAGAAATTTTTGAATAAGCACATAGTTCAGTTCTATTTGACCCATAGATAGGACCCTATCAGATGTTATGACTCCGTGTCAGAGTGAACCTGGGAGCGATCGCAATGAAGGAGTACTCCGCATTCCCTAAAGCACCAGCATTACTGGAACCTCACGATCAGATTGTTTTGTGTCATATCTAGAACACTCCTTGTAGGATCTTGCCTCGCTGCAGAGAAGCAGTCGGCAATGGCTCTTTAATTTATTTTACCGTTACGTTGAACTGCAGAAGTAAAATAAAAGAAAGCGAAAATATCAACAATTATTTGGACCTTACGAGAAAACTTAAAACGCTGTGCAACATGAAGGCGACGGTAGTATCAGTTTTAGCAGGAGCACTGGAAACGGTGTAAAATAGTTTGGAAAAAAAGAATTGGAAATAAGGGGAAGAATCAATGCCATCCACATCATTATCAAGATCGACTAGAATACTCAGAAAACTTACGGAGGCATGTGGAGATATGCTATCGCTGTGACTCCAATAAAAGACCACCAGCAAACACTTGTGTGAAAAACTTGCAAAGAGCTAAATAATAATAATAATAATAATAATAATAAGAAGAAGAAGAAGAAGAAGAAGAAGAAGAAGAAGAAGAAGAAGAATGATGATTATTTTCTCCTTTATAATTAATGAATCTCCCCTGTGTTAGGTTTCAAAATAATATCTAATTATATCTTATAGCATTAATAGTAATATAAAATAAACCTTTAAATTATTTTCAAATCTTAAAAGCTCCCAATCAGTTAATTCTCAGAGTGTATTTTAGAACGTTTTATGATTCTATAATTATTTTTAAAAGACAAATGAGTAGAAACTCGTCATAGAATTACATTTTTAGATTCAAGGATTCGTTTTTAATTTTTGAGTGATATTTCTAAATCAACTTGTCAGATGTCTTTATCAAAAAAATGTATCACAAAAAATAGTTACGTATATATATAGAGAGAAATTGGTTTGGTTTCTTTGTTTTTTGTTGTTGTATTTTTTTGGGAATATAAACCTTCGTGGGTCATTTAATGCCAAAATCATCCTTGTAAAAGATCAAAGACGACACTATATAAGGAAGGTTCCTTACTTTCGTTAGGTTTTTAGTCCGAAAGGGGACGTAATAGACCGAGTGGATTTCGAACTGTCGTACTTCAAGGCCGCAAGCTTGCACTTTAGTCATTAAACCACGGGGACTCTCCTAGACGCGGAGACATACAGAGATTGGAAAACAGAGAGATTTATCATAGAAATATTATATCATTATCATAGATATTTATTTATTTATTATAGATATATAGATAGACATATTTATTATTAGATAGGTAGATAGATAGATCTAATAAAAGAGTTTGAGAACTAAACAAAGGGATTGTTGAACAGTCTTAAACAGAAAAAAAACACTTGTATAGAAATGTCATTTAATATAAACAGTGAGTAATGTCTAAAGTTCGTCAGTCAATCAACTTTCTGAGTGGGTTTCTTTGACACCCGCCATCTTTCACATTGATTTCGATTGTAAATGAATCAGAAAGATTTTGGACAAATACTTTAATCTCGTATTCTCTGAAAAGAAGAAAAGATTTTTTAACACTTGAATACGCAGCTCAGTGGAACGTGTCATTAACCGCAAATATTTTCCATGCAGTGTTGCACGCATATTTGTTCCATATATTCCCGGAGAAATATTTGTTTTCTGTGATTGATGAGAATGAGCCCATCGAAAGAGAAGACCCATTTCTTTCTTTCCAAGAAAATTGTCATGGCGGAGAAAACAATGAATATTAGCTTAAGAATGTAAACATTTTTTCTCTTTTAATTTCACACTAGCATTCTCTGGATCCTTCTGGGAAGCATTAAACAGATAGGACCTTGAACAACTTCCACTCTTAAATACGACTGCAGAGGTATCCAATATACGAAATAAAATTTCATAAGAAACTGGATGGCTAAAACATCATAGACGATAATGATGATACACATTATCGCTATTATTCGATGAAGAAATAAAGTAAAAAATAATATTTACGTTGTTTGGTTCTTTGATCTGTCTCTAACAAGGTAATGGTGGGGCACCTTTGGTGGTGTAATGGTTACCAAGCTTGACTAGCAAACTAACACGAGTGAGTACGAGTCTCATTGGGTGCCCCATTAATTCGGCCTTGTGCCACATCGAAGCAAAGAGCTTCGTAAATTACTATTTGGCTCTAACAAGGTAATCGTTATCCTCGTACGAAATGGATATGGTGACAGTTCAAGTTCTTGGAAAGACTGCTGGGATCTGAGATTTTGCTAATATGCTTGAGAACGGCGTGTATCCAACTATTCTCTCTCCTCCTATGAGTTAATAATACCCCGGACACTGTTCTTTAATCTTGGTATAAAAATCGGTCAAAGAGAGGGAAGAATCTGAATTCAAACCAGTCGTAACGCGCATAAAAATTGATATTGTATCGTATCCTGATCGTGGTAGACATTTTAAGTACATACAAACGTCCACGTTGTAGGTTGTTTGATTGTTTTGTTATACAACGTATCAACCCTTTTCAGGTTATTTAATGCCGAATGAAATCATTTTGATAAAAGTTTCAAACAAATCAGTTCAGTAAAAGTATAGTTTTTGCTGACACACAGTCAAAACAGTACTATTTCAAACAATTCATTTTAGCATAAGTACAGTTTTTTATACACAGTTGAATGTAAATAGTTAATTTCAAACTATTCAGTTTAGTGTAATTACATTGTCTAGTCCTATTTGACCCATAGAGAAGACTCTATCAGGTTCTAAAACACCGAACCAGAATAGACCTGGGATCGATGGCAATAAAGAGGTACTCTGCAATCCCTAAAACATCAGTATTACTGAAGCCTCACCATCAGATTGGTTAGCGTCATATCCAGAACACGTGCTGGGGAAGTCTTACTATTCTGCTGAGATGTAGTCAGTGTATTTTGAACCCCCTGCTGACTGGGTCATTCTGAGTGGTGTAAGCAAGTTTTGAACATCATTTCTCTAACGCTAAGTACTTAGTTTAATCCCCTAAGAGTCCATGTGTTGCATATTGACCCTTGACCGAACTGTCAATCAGAAATATCTCTGAACAGGATGCGCCTAGTAAATAAGCAGAAGTAGTCACGTGGTTGATCAGCAATCGTGGGCGTTTGAAATGATATTTGCAGATGTCCGGGTGCGGGCTTAAGTCAGTGAGAGTCTTGGAGACTCAACTTGCCCTCACGGAGAGCACTCTGCTGGGGCAGTGGCCCACAGTGGCCTCCGCTCGAGGACGTCAGGTCGAGGTGCAGAAGAAGTGCTAAGGTGGGTTTTGAAGTAAACACACGATGGGTGGTCAATTGAAGAAGTTATGGGTCAATATAGCAGTCTGTCTGTTTCCCTCCCTCCGTGTGTTTTTCTCACACACCTACAGAAGCTTTAAGCCCCTTCAAAGAATCAAAAGACATATATGTTTTTTCATGAAGAAAGTGTCATTATTCCATGCATGAATAATCCTTCATCAGTGATGAGCACATCTTCGTCCTGTTTACAATAGTGTAATTGTTAGCAAGCTTGACAAGCCGACTATAATTAATGGTATCCGATGGTTGTGTTTTTACTTAACTAAACTTAGCAAAAATGTCTTAGGATCCATTTGCTTTGTACATGTGAGAATATACTGCTTGGCAATGGAGGAGGATCTGCAGTCATTTTAAAGGAAGGTCGTTTTTTTTTGTTCTCTTATCTTTTCTGCTTGCTTTAAATTCTGCTCGATACTCTCAGGACATTATCATTCTGGTCAACCAACTTCACACACACACACACACACACACACACACACACACACACACATATATATATATATATATATATATATATAATTTTTGGGGTGGGTACAAAATTTTACTATACTCCCAAATAGACCAAGTTTTATTTGTAAAAAAATTAATTTAAAATTTTATTTTAAAAATAAATAAATGAACTAAACGGTTTTGGTCCTTTCTGATCACATTTAAAACGAGGACAATGATTAAGAAGGAAAAGGGGGAGGGATTGAATAATGAAGTGGAGGAAACGATAAAAAAGCAAAAAAACACAAAAAAACATAATTAAAGAACAATACAAGTAGACTAAAAAGAGATGGGTAAATTAAATACTAATCAAATTCAGACCCAATAAACATTCCCTCTGTTTACTGAGGGACGGTTTATGGGTGAGAATATGAGTGTTCTCAATAATATATAATTACTGACATCATCTACAATTTTAGTATTCTACGTCCACGCAAGCATATACACACACACACAAACATATATTTATACATATGGGTATGTATATTAGAATATATGGCCGACTGAGTTTTATCAATGTTACTGTGGATCATATTTCTAATCTTAGTTTTCTATAAGTATGATAATATAATTTCTTAGACTTATAATTTAGAAGATGAAAAGAATTTTAGCACTCAACAACATTCTTTCTGGATACAATTCATCAAATCTCTGTACATGCTCAGGTTTTCACAGCTGATACTTGATAACTGATCATTAAAAAAGAAAAGAAAAGAAAAGAATAAAGGAAAATATATCATCTTTTAATCTGTAGTAATTTTCAAAACAAATGATTTTAACCCAAGTTAACTACCCATCTCAGTCGCCACAAGAATCTTTGATGTTAACCGCAGAATGTCTGGGTCAACTAATCAGATCACAGCCTCACATATACACACGGACAAAATCACAGACACGCGAAAATACATACAAACACAGGCAAAAACTTTTATGGGACTCTAATTCTACGTCATAATATTTAATTTCCCTTATATAATATAACAGAAAGCAATAATTCCTAGAGAAAGTTTAGCTGTTGAGTTAAAAGCAAAACCTTCAAAAAGTGGTGAATAAAAAAGAGATGACATTTTGTTAGATTATTTTTATTATTTTACTTTTACGAGAGTTTTTCACATTAGTGTTAGCTGATGGTTTTTCACTGGAGTTTGAGTGACAGCAAGTTTCCTCAAGTCTCCAGGACTATCCTCAGTATTCCTGCCGTTCCCAATAATGCTGTTATTTGGATGGTCTACTCTTGCGCCAACTTCCAAGTCATCCAGGCCCTTTAATAATCCTTTAGTTACTGTGCCAAGAGCACCAATCGCAATTGGTACAATCGTCACTTTCATGTTCCTCAGCTTTTTCAATTCTCTAGCAAGGTCGAAGTACTTATCCTTCTTTTCACATTCTTTCATTTTTATTCTTTGGCCAGCCGGGACGGCAAAGTCATCAATTTTGCAAATTCTCACTTTTTTTTGATTATTATAAGGTCTGGTCTTCTGGCCGAGATTAGTTGTTATTATTATTATTATTATTATTATTATTATTATTATTATTATTATTATTATTAACTCCTTTTCGAGCTTTTTCTTTTTACTAGCGTTAGCCGATAGTTTCTAACTGAACTTTAGGTGAAAGCAAGTCTACTCAAGTCTCCAGGACTCTTCGCAGAATTAACAATGCTTATCTTAACAGTTCAGTATTCAGCCAGAAATATATTTGTGTTATTCAGGCTATTAGAAGAATTTCATTTTTTAGTACCGTTGTTGAATGACGCGAAATAATTAGCGACGTTATCTTGTTTTAGTGTCGGCAAAATTGATATTAATAATCAGTTTTAGGTATGAAAATAAAGCAAACCTGTAAAAGTTATTCTTAATGAGTCCGGTCAGAACTTCGAGAGCACCGAAGGCCTAAGACATGGTTTTAGTTTCGAAATAGACAGACTTGAGAGAATCTTTTTAGACTACCCTTAAATATCCACTGACATATATATGTGACACGACGTGCGGTTGAGCACTTGATTAATATGTAAAAAGTAGAATTTATGAAATATATTCAAATTAATATATATATATATATATATAACAAAAAAAGATCCTTAAAATAAGTATCTTTTTGTTTAAGGCTTATATCGACCTAAAAAGCTGATTGATCGTTTCTAAAGGGCAGTTAAGTGCGAGACAGTTGGTTTTCATTTTAAAGGACAGTTAGGTGCGAGACAATTGTTTTAGATTTTAAAGGTTAGCAAATTTATTTAATTTTTCGGTTGTCAACGAACTTCATCAATTACAATAATGAAACGAGTCATCTTGTAAAAAAAAATTTTCTAGTCCTCAACTTGAAGGTCAAAGTCAAAATGGAGATTTAATTTTGCTCCACCCTTAATAAAGGTGAGCCACGCATGGCTCACCCTATCAGGTGAGGCTGAAAAATTTTGTTCCACCCCATTGTTCTAAACTTGTTCCCATTTGTCAAAGCATCTAAAAATGGTTTTCCCTATATCTGTAAGATATAGTCCTCAACTCGGATTGGCTGACTAATGGGAATATGACACCGAATTGTCTTTTATTGGACTACCAATCAAAAAACATTTTTAGTCATGTTATTGATCTATAAAAATGGGATAAGAAAACAAATCCACAGAGAGGATTATAAAAGGGACCAAGAAAAAACTCAAGACTGCCAAAGATGCGTCTCTTCCATTCTAGACCCGAAGTACTCCGAACAACCTTCAGACGTTACAACAATTCAAAGTCCCAGACATAGAGACGTTAGTGTCTCTCTAACCACACCTCATCGTTACTCTTACTCTCTCGATATTCTTTCTTCTTATGTTTGCCAGGAAAGCAAACATCGTTTGTTTGTTATTTATTGTCTCACAAACGTGTTTCAATAAAAACGATTTTGTGTTGTTATTAAACAACGGGTTTTCTCTATTATTCGAGTATTTCAATGACTGACGCGAAATCTTAAAGTATTTTAAGAAAAGTTGAGGAAACCAGGACATGTGATGCCAAGAAACTGCCTGGTAGATTATGGAAAACTACTGCAAGGGAAGACAGATGGACTGGTAATGAATTAAAAAAGGATCGATTAGCGACAGAAACCGCTTTCTCTAAAAGAGCTAATGCTAACCTTGGCATTAAAATGTCAAGGCACACTATTTCCTGAAGACTTAATGAAATAAATTCCAAAAGTCAAGTATCTTTTACGAAGCCTTACGTTTCAAAAAGAACAAAATATTTCAATTGAAATTTGCCACTGAACACGTCATATGGACTGAATGAAGAACAATGGGATTGTGTTAATTTCAGCGATGAGTCAAAGTTTAACCTGTTCGGTTGTGACGACAGAAGGTTCATTTCACGCAGTCTTAAGGAGCAATATTCTCGTAAGTGCATTAAAGGCAGTGTTAAATTTGGAGGAGGAAGGGTGTTGGTGTTTGGTATGATTTCGAGTACTTGTACAGGACATCTTCTCAGGTTACACAGTAAAATTAACGCAACTGAATACCAAGTGATACTGAAGAAATATGTACCTAATAGCAATTAATCAACCAGCTGTATTCATGCAAGATATTACTCCGTGTCACACAGCGAAGTCTGTTTAGACATTTCTTTCTGAGGAGGACGTTACTTTTATGGAGTGGCCTGCTCAAAGCCCACACATGAATCCTTTTGAGAATGTTTGGGAGTTACTAAATGAAAGAGGTAAGGAAAAGAATCCAAGAAACACTGAAGAACTATGGACTAATTTGAAAGGAGAATGGGAGAACATATCCGTTGATGAATGCAAGACATTAATTCGCTTGTTTAGCAAAAGATGCCAAGCTGTTATTGAAAATAAAGGTCTACACTCCAAGTAATAATGAATTATGAACGCTATTTTCATTTAGATATGATGTATCTATCATAATAGTATGATTTTGTTAATTGTTCTGATGCTTTTGATCATCTATTGTTTTCGAATGTTATATAATTATTCTTATAACTTAATCAAAAAAGGTTATTGAGCTTTATATTTTGGAATTAGATAATTTAGATTTATATCCTTATTTTTCCTTGATAAAATGTTCTATGAAGCTTTAAAATAAAAAACTTATTTCACATTTAGACTTTTTCTTAACATCATTTTCATCTTTATGCTCGCTACATTTTATATATATAAAGTAGATCCATAGGGATATGGATTAACATTATCAAAACTAAGCTGAAACTTGACATCGTATGTAACATTTGAGTAGATAACTCTATTTGGAGAATAAAGCTCATTTCAAAATTGAAAATACATTACTCTAGAGTACATGCTTCGATAAAATGCGAAAAATGTCAGATATTTCGAAAGAGGTGAAAACGGCAGTTCATTACTTAGCTAATATTGGTTTGACAGAGAATAAAATAACTCTATATGTCCAGAGATCTTAGACACTAGTAAGCATGATCTTTAATCAATTGTACATGTAGTCAAGGATATCGGCAGGAATGCTCGTTGAAAGATCACAACGTGCTAGGATGATGGGTACTTGTAAAAAAATAAACTGGTCACACATCTTAGAAACTATGAGTTAATTCGAGACAATGTAGCGATTCAGTGTTCGTTGTTTGGAACCAGCTTGCAAGCTGTTAGTAAATCGAGCTCATAAACATTGCTGGGTGAAAACGAGACCGCATTACATTGTTGAAAATTTTTTTAAAAGTGTGAGTTACTAAATTGTCAAATTTTGGCCAATCTTATGGGATGTGGAGCAACGTATATGGTGACAAAAAGGATCCTCCTTAGCGATTAAGTCCACGATATACACTATTAAAGTGGCCTAGGGAGTCTTGATTTGGTATGAGTGGTGATGTGAGTAATATTATTGGACCATTTAGCATGTCTGATAGCGCCATCAAAAATGGCGTATTTACGTTTTTCGTAGGAAAGGGTTTATGGTCCCATCAGCAGAGACATTTTTTCGGAGAAAATGAATCCATCGTTCACTAAGAAGAAATATTCATCAGGTTATGATTCTCGGACTCAGTCAGAGCAATGTTATCTTAAAAGTTATCTTTTGATCAGAAGATAATCTCGGGGAAAATTAGGCCTTGGTTTTTAATGCCACCGGTGCGTTCTAAGTTTGCGTTGATATAAGATAGTTAAATGCTTGATATTTATAAGACTATAAAAATGTTTGTTTTTTGACCGAGAAAACTTTTACGGGATTAATGTTATACAACTAAAAAATATTCAGTAAGATTTGATTTCATTCGTTTATTAAGTCGGTTGCTCCTGCTGGGTTGGCCTCATTCGGGTGGGTGGTCCAGGAAGTATAGCACTGAACCCCTTATTTCTGTTTAAGCTATTGTCGGGCATCCGTGCCTGGACTCATGTTTGAGTCCATGTCCAGCTTGGCTCATCAGGCTCACATTTCACTTAGTGAGCCGATGACCAGCAAAGTCCAGGAGGGTTCAAGCCTCGGCTCGTGCCCAACCTTCTCCTCCCCAATTCCTACTTTAAGCCAAACTTTGGGTTATTGACCTTGTGTCAAGTCCTGTCTGGTGGGAGGCAGAGACAAATACCGCTTCTACTGATATACACTCTGGCCCTCATCAAATATTTTTCACGTCAGGATTCCTATAGTGCATGACATTTCCGGACGTTAAAAATACAATTCATGATCGTCAAAGTGCATTGTGGCTACCAATGTGAAAAAACACCTAGCAACATGACCTATAAATGGGAAAAAAAAACAATACGTTATTATCCAACTCTTCTACATGAGCAGGGTGCTACACAAGGTCACTTTTTAAGCGGAGATTTCATTTACCAAGATTGGTTGCCATCCAAAAAGTTAGGAATGTAATTTGCTCTTGTGTTCACTTATTATAGTTGGGAGAATAATTTAACGCATGCCTTTCGCAAGAGTTTGAGGGCAATGCAGAATGCAAACATTGTTGAATATTTGAGCTTGAATAGCTCGTTCGATTTCCTCCGTTGCTAACCATATACCACGAATGTTTCTAATATATATATATATATATATATATATATATATATATATAATGGAGACGTTCGTGGTATATTAGTTACAGTTATAGAAAATAGTTACGATGACCCGAGTGCAGAATCTGAACGAGGCTGTTTTCAATACACATGAATGGTATGAATTAATCTATTCTCTCTCTCTAGCTATGGCTAAATGTTTGGGCCGACGAAACTCTCTATCTTTGGTTTAGAAGAAAAACTCGGGATTCAAACCAGTTAAAGAATGGAACTTGTGTTGCATCCTGCTCGAGCATATATATATATATATATATATATCAAAATGGATTTGTCCACAAAGGAATTTGAATTTTTTAAGAATTATTTATTTCTATATGCGTGTATGTTTCTAGCATTTTCCATTCGTCAGAGAACATATGTAGAACAAGGACATATGAATGGGGTACACAATGAGACTTGAATTCACTCGTCAACTAACAAACTTACATGAGTGAGTTCGAGTTTGATTGGGCAGCCCATTCCTATTGCCATGTGTCACATATGTTCTCTGACGAAAGCAACAATCCGGAAAGATACACGTATATAGAAATTCTTAAAGAATACTAATCTTTTAGTGGACCTATTCATATTTAGATATTTACATTTTCTCTCAATGGACCAACAATAACAAAAAGAAAAATTATATATATAAATGCACACACACACACACACACACACACACACACACACACACACACACACACACACATATATATATATATATATATATATATATATATATATATATATATATATATATATATATATATATATTCAAGCAGTAATTGAGTTCAAACCCCGGTCGAAATATTACATTCACTTTCGAACTAATAAACTGGCGAAATGTACAATTCACATCATTCTCCCAACTATGAGTTCAATAGAATAAATACTGTTTAACAAGAATGGCCCTAGCATTAAATACCCCCGCTGGTTGAGATGTCATTGAACAAAGAAATGAAATCAAACTATATATATATATATATATATATATATATATATATATATATTACTAAAGAAGTTTTATAGTTCTTACTAGATCAATCAGTGAGTTAATGGAGGACCTGATGTTGCAATATTATCAAATAGAACTCAATATCGATTAAGAAGCCTTTACACAGACACAGACACACACACACACACACACACACACATATATATATATATATATATATATATATATATATATATATATATATATATTCGTAATAATGTGTATAATTACTGATTAATTTCATAATTAAGATATTTAAGAGGAGTGTAATGGAAGGACATAATTTTTGTTAGAAGAAGAATTTTATCATTATTAACGGTTGTATATATCAGTATTTTATTTTAGGTATAAAAACATTTCTTTCGTGACTTTAATCAATAAAATACAGCAGGTCTTAACTTACAGCCTGAAATTACGTTTGTATATGGATTCGACTGGAAACTCTCAAATCATTTATTATACGTATATTGAAAATCAAACCTTTCATCAGAAACCCAAGACTTTTGGGAAATTCACAACTTATACCAAATATAATACTTTGGGTTCCCATTAGTTACGAAGAAAATCTGGTAGCAATAGATGTCACAGTCATGTGATTATAAACAGAAGCAAAAAAAAAATATATATATTTAGTGAATTACAGAATTTTTTACATGAAAATTTGACTGCAAAGACGTTGAATAAAACAGATCATATTAATATTCAAAATGATTAGAGGAAAGAAAAGTTTATTTCCATACCTAATTGTTTATAGGTCTCTATCATAGCTATGCTTCCTGAAAAAAAGTTATCTTTTGATCAGAAGATAATATCAGAGAAAGGTCTGAATTTTCAATGCAGCTAGGGCGTTCATTGTTTTCCTTTATATCAGAAAATTTTTCAACTTTTAATATTTATAAGACTTTTTAGAATGTTTTCTTCTTTTGAGGTAAATCTGACGTGATTATCGCCGGACCGCTTACAAATACTCAATGAGTCTTTCACTGTATTTTTTGGTTTATTTTTTTGTTTGCTTTTTGTTATTCTATGGTCTTGACGGTTGCACCCACTTTATATGTATGTCACATCTGATTTTCTATGGGGAATTTGTGACAGAACATTCTATTTCGTGCAGGTGCATTCTATTACTTTTGTGTTTCAGTCATATTTAGTTCTCTCTGGGATTTTTACTCGCAAGTTCCTGCTTAAGTTATGCCATTACTTTTTCTAGCTTCTTCAACGTGACCATGTAAGCCAATTCGAATGTAGTTTAACATCTAAATAGTTCGGTGAATGCATCCACCAAAGAATATCAAAATAATATTAAGAATACTTTCACTTATATTTCTCAGAAAGCGAATAGGTTTTTAATGTTTTCATTTTGTCGCCGTTTTTTGATAGAGTCCAAGCAAACTCGTTTAGAGTGACTTAACGTGTAATGAAAGGTTAAAAGTGTGAGATTCAAATTAAAATTTCTGTAAAATTTGTGAAACTAATTATATTTTTACATCTTAAAAACTGTAACATTTTTAAGAATAGAAAATAATCCCTTATTGAATGTGTCTTACCTTGTTTGAATCTAGTAATATTTTCACTAGATTCTAAAAATTAACGGATAATTGATCATAAATGTAATGAACTGTTAAATGTTTATTGCAATCACTTCAAATTTGATGGCTTTTTACATAGGTCTCAGTCATAGCAGTAAATGAGACAACAAGCAGTTGTCAGACTAAGCAAGAGAAAAAATTGATTATATATAAATATAATGAAGATGTTTATTGTAACGTGAACCAAGTAAACAAGTCATAGTAGCACTCTTTTTGTGAACTTACACCAATTGAATTTGATGTAATATAATTTTAATGCTAAACTTATTTATCTTTCTATAAGGATATCGTCCCAACCCTGGCAACTAACAAAACTAATAAAACTATCACCAAATATACAAATGATTACCGCCTTTTAATTTTAATCGGATGTTTCTGTCGTACTTTTCACTATAGTTGTAGAGATTTTGTCACAAAGTGATTTGTTAAGTAGGATATTTGTTGAGATAAGTAAAAATATACACCTCAGTTGTAAATATATATGTATTTAGTCAGTCAAGATGAACTTAGTCATCAGGAAATCATTTATAGATAGAATAAATTTAACGGCATGTCAACATGTTTAGGGTAATTTTATACGTAGACATTCATTGTATGTCTTTTTTCTAGTTGCTTCTTTAGAGTTTTTTAAAGCTCATATCCTATCGAACACGAATAATTGTGAACAGAACTTTTTCAGCAATACATAGGGCCCTAAAAGGTACTTACTCACCAAATCATATTGGATATGGCAGTAATCGTAAAATAAAACAAAAACACGATTGAGAAATTTACACAAAAGGCTGAATCTTCAACGCCAGGAGAAAGTCAACCTCGGATTCATTAAAAACTCCTGAGGTATACCTCTAAATACTACATCTTCTAGGATTTATAGCGACTTGCCTCTCAATCTTATCCAACCTGAAATTGAGAGAGTTCTTAGAAAAAATAGAACCGCTTTTGGATAAATCGAATCAGGCACGATAACCAGTGTAACATATGACTAGTTTAACGTCAGCCCATTGAGGATCGAACACACTATATATGTGGTATCTTTAGCGGAACTTGCTTAAGAAATATCAGACTAACTTGAACGTCATGGTTTAGTTTTGCTAATCAAGTCTTTCATGGAATATCAAACGTCAAGTAGGCAGTTCAGCAAGTGATAAAAAAGTATACGCCAACTAAGACATCAAAAAATGAATTGCAGATACAGTTAAACTAACAGAAACATGTAAAATGTCTCTTATGCCTGTTATTTTCTTAAGTAAACAATATTTTACGATATATATATTGCCATTTAAAAACTTACGCTGAAAATTTAAATAATTATATTGCAAATCTTATGGATCTTTCCGTAAGAGGATTTTTTTAAGTTACTAATTTCATTTGGATTCTAATTCTCCTCAGCAGTATATATATATATATATATATATATATA
>OY757909.1:59820008-59855008 GCA_963585895.1 Sepioteuthis lessoniana | reverse complement strand
GAGAGAGAGAGACAGACAGACAGGGACAGACAGACAGACAGACAGAGACATATATACATACATTAACTCTCACTTATATATAAACACACTTAAAAAACAAAGCAATTAAAAACCTTCCTTTCACACGTAGACACACATATATATATCGGTATGTGAGAAAAAATAGAGAGGAAGAAGTGAAGTAAGTGATACTACTGTATCTTAAACACTGTGAAACTTTAGCATTGCATCCAAGATATAATTCCCTGAGCACTTCAAAAACTACCAATGTCTAAATGCTAAGGAGCTTTCTCTTTTTAATTCAGTCTTCACGAACACAAACATACGTATTACTCTGCATTTATTCTGCTCGACTGACTACTCGCTTTGGCATATGTTTCTGGCAAAAAGACAATCCAGCTCTAGCTATGTCACTGAAACGTGTGGAAATTGGGAATTTGCTTGGCTACTGCAACTTGTATAATGTTTCATTGGGCACTACTTGTGACAGGTGTCTCTTTTCCCGCAAACGCGAACATAAAGGCAAACGATTCACTGAAAGTTTTGGTAGGTTAAACGATGGAAACAGACAAGAATAAATAGATTTGTGGATTTTGTTAAGTTCCTTATAAAGATGCGTCGATTAATGTCATTTGATAACTACCCACATAATAGTGAATAAGGCCAACACGTATATTTCCTAGATCTTCGAACGGTTCTGCTCCTTTCAGCGGATCTTGATATACGCTGACTGTATTTTGAGCAGAGAAATATGCACCCGACTAATAAAAAAATAACTGAAGAAAAAAAAAAAAAAAAAAAAAAAAGAAATTAGAGTCCTGAGTATGTCACTAATCTACACCTAAAGTTATATAATTAAGGTAATATTTTTTTTGTATTAATCATTTTTCGTTATTTTTTTTTTTTTTTGTATTATTTAGTTTGGTAAGGCTTTGAACGACTCGGGTCTCTTTGTCCAAGTGCATAGTAAGATGAAGCAGTCCTACGCCCGCACGGAAAGGATATGACAATCATCAACTGTCATAATAAACCCCGATAGGAAATGGGGCTGGAGTGTGGATGATGCCATGCCCAGAAAAGATGGTCCTGAGAATTTGAGGATTTTAAAAAGTTGAGGTTGATTGTTGAAGGTAGCGGTTGAGGTTTTTCGGATCTGATCAGATCAGATAATATTTTTGGGGTCTCGATAGGAAGAGTTAAATTGAGATCTTAAACACCACAAGATACACCGCGCGGTTGGGGTGGGGGTCAGTAGAGTATGCTCAGCATAGGCTTTTATGATTTGTGTTTCTCTCCTCGTTTCGAAGGACCGAAGCTAGAAGTTAATAAACCCGTTTGTATCCGAAACGACAGAGTCCGCTTGTATTTGTATATAAATCTGTATCATTCTTATAGACATCACCAAATAGATACCATATAATACAATACTAATGGCATAGCATATGTTCTGGATAACTTAGAAGTGTCATGTACTCCTTCATTGCCATTACTGCCTAGTCCCTTCTGACCCAGAGTGGCAGTATCTCTTAGCATCTCTTGGTCAACTAGAACTCTTTAAGAATTAAAATAAATCTGAGAAAATATCATTTGTATCTAAAAAGACTACCTGGAAAAAACTCCTCTTAAGAAAAATCTGCACAAATGTATATAAATATGTATATATATAATCGATTCTCTAGGCATACAATAACCCGAGAAGGTTTGAAATGCCATTAAAATCAATCAATCAACCGGGACTTTTATGAATATAATAATTTTGCTAATGAATCGACGAGGAAATATTAAGGTTTTAAATAATTTGCATTATGAATATATATTATTGAGTGGATAGCAATACATTCAACGCCTTATGCATAAGACAAGATACATACAAGAACCAACTTTGAAAATTACTCAGTATTTTATACCGGACATTAGCCGAGTGGTTAGAGTGTTCTCCAATGGCCCGGGAAACCTGGGTTCAATCCCAGGTCGAGTCATACCAAAGACTTAAAAAATGGTACTTGATGCCTCCTTGCTTAACACTCAGCATTATAAGGTACGGATCAAGGGTAAAGTGGAGCAATCCAGGGAAAGGAGTAGCGCCCTCACTTACACCTTGGTGTAGTAGCTATCGAAAAGGGAACCTTCGGGTTACCCTCGACTCTGGTCGCCAACTTTTTTTTTATTGCGTGTAAGATAAATAAAATGTTGAACAACTTTTACACACAATTTAAAATTAAGCTTAAGCAGAGAAGGATTTAAACGCTGATATACATCATAAGTTAATTTTTCTATAGTTCATTTTGGCAGAGGATCACGGATATGTATATGGATTAATAGATAGTTTAGTTTAGTTTCTTTGTTTAATGACATATCCACCTTTGTAGGTTATTTAATGCCAAAGAAATTCTCCTAGAAGAACAGTAGTGGTACTATTTAACCCATAGCTGGGAGGATAAGGGGGTTCATACCTTTCCCGAGGGCATTTGTACGAAAGTGAACGTAATAGCGTGACCAGAGTTCGAACGCGCTTACTACGATTCCGCACTGGACTGCGGAATCGTAGTAAGCGCCACGAGTACACTCCGAATAATAGATAGATTTTCTACTTATAGTTTAGTCATACACAGGCATAAACATTGCTGGAAGCACATTATTATACATACTTACCAACCTGAAAAACTCACGGGCTGTACCATAGCCATGATATGACGATGTGTGAAACGTACATCGAATGTCCATAAAGATAGAACATAGGAATCTTGAAATTCTAAAAACACGTAACGACTTCTTTGTTCAGGTACGAAACTTTTTATTAGTTTTTATTAGTTTAAAGGTTCTTTGACATAAGGAGAGAGATACACATTCTTTCTATCCTGGCGTTTTCATCTACCTACCCCAACACGTGTGGCACCCGCCTCAAAGATCTCCACGAGCAAGCGAAAGCCAACCGTCTTCGCCCAAGGCAGGTCTCATCTCAACGAACTGACTTTTTCAAAATCTCCCAAAATCCTCCGCGCGCTTCCGGCGCGTGATGTCATTCGCACTCGCTAGCCTCCGTTTCCCAACTGGGCTATTGTGACATCTCTGAGTGACACGTCCGCTCTGCGCGCGCAGGAACACCTGTATTAATGTGGCACCTAAGTAACCCATGCACTGAGCCGAAAGGTTCTCAGCCGAACTAAACCCAAAGGCATAAACCGAAATCCCTCGGCCATTATGTTACAGGGCGCCAGTGAAGTGTTTGTAGATCTTCCAATAACACAGTCATGTGTTTACTTTTTTCCCAGAGGGCAAAGGTTTTTTCAACTGATATAGGATCACCATTTTATCCTGAATTAAAAAATATATCATTCATTGTGTTTGATAAAGTCTGGTTTCTAAGATACACTTGAATACTACACAACAAGTTTTACACGGTTATTACATTATTCCAAATCCTATGGACTCTACTAGTTGTGAATGTCAGATGTTTAGTGTAGCATAATATGTTTTATTAGTACCTAAGTACAGTGTACCACCCTACTCGCAAAGACCCACATACCTGGAATGGACGAGGTTTATTCCTCAGCTTAAAAGGATTTTATTGCGCTGTGGCAAGTATCAACGACAAGCTGAGTGCTGATTCATTGTTCCTCTTTTCCTGAATGTCTAGCAAAATTCATTGACGTCGTGGAGAAAGCATATAACGATTAATTTGGAGTCAAACTAGGTGATTAGGAATAGCTATTCGCTCCCCACGTTTGCTGTGAAACATGTGAGAACTTGAAGGATTAAAGGAATGGTAGAACCATATACCATTTCGCCATTGCAATGGTCTGAAGGAAAGGAAAATATTACATTATTGTTTCCTATTTGGCAAGATAAATCTAAAAGGAATAAATCGCAAGAAAGAGAACTATGTTCAATACCCTGATGCTCCTTCTGCCATAAAACCAATCACTCATCGCCCAATTCAGCCAGATAGTAACAGGGAATATAGCTCTATTTTCGAACCTAGCGACAGGGCTGTTGGGATGACGCATAAAAGCCAGAAAACAGCGACCAGCCAGTACCCCTGAAACAAGTAGAACTCAACGACCTGGCATGAGATCTGAACCTTTCAAAGCAGTCTGCTCAGCTGCTGGGTTCATGTCTCAAAGAAAAGCATCTGTTGGCACCAATGTCATTTTGTATCGAGACCTTGAGAGAGAATTAAATGTTTTTCACATTCCAGACTGTCATCATTAGTTTATTGCAAAATCATTGCAGAATTGATCAAATCAATGAGCTTCAATTATGTTTCTATGGAATGGAGACATTTTAATGACTCATCCCGCAGAAGTCTCAAAGCAGTTCTACATATTGGGAATAGTTGTTCATCTATCCCTACTGGGCATTCAGTAAAAAAGAATAAACCTCAAAACAACATGGGCCATTTAATATCTGCTGTTAACTACCTGGAGCATAAATGTATAATCTGTGGAAATCTTAAGTTGATTTAACGTCATTCGAAATCATCTGTCCAAGTCTTGATAATTGTTCGTTAAGACCGAAACGTTATTGCGTTGATGTTCTTTTACATTAAATCCTTCTCTTTGCTTTTCAATTTTTCTCTATATTTTCGGATTCGTTTCTATCATTTACTTATATATATATATATATATATATATATATATATATGTGTGTGTGTGTGTGTGTGTGTGTGTGTGTGTTATATAATATTATAACGTACTCATTGCATGTGAATACATGAGTACTTTACCGTAAATAATATACTGTGATTGTATGCTCAAGTTCGCTTTTAAGTTACTTCTTGCATTATTTCTCCGCCTAGAGTATTGCAGTGGTTATTCTTTTTTCTTTCATTTCTTTTTTTCTTTATATCAAAAACGCTCACCTTTTATTTTTGCCATCCTTTATCCACAATTTTATTTGTTCTCTTTGGTTATTCAGTTCTCTAATCTATTCTCTTCAATTCAAATTCATTCATTCATTGATTCGTTCGTTCGTTCATCCTTTCTTTCTTTCTGTCACTTACAATTTACTGGCGGCGACTTTTATATTTCACTTCGATATTCATCATGTTTTTTCTTTCGTAAAGTTAAATCCTCTCTCAAATATCTGTTATTTTATTTTCCTTTAGATTTTCATTTCATTAGTAATAACTTTCAACACATATGTGTATTTCCTTTTAATTTTATTTCCATCGTCCTACGTCACGTCTCCTTCCTTAAATACTATTTCTTTCCCTCTTTTTCACTTTCATTAGCCTATGCTTTCTTTCTATCATTCATCACTTAAGATCACCCCCCTCCACACCAGATGCACTTCCATCTAATTACTGACTAAAAGATATTGCACTCTAATAGATTACCTGATGTTTTCGTTCCATTCTAATCATTCTTTTTCTGTATTTCATTCTTTTTTCCATTCCTTTTTCTCAGCCATTTGCATCCGGGTAATAATCCTTTTTACCATTACATCTTCAGCCTTGTTTTCATTTAATGGCTACTTCGTGTATCTTTCTATCGCAACAAAATGGCTGCTAATCCAATCTACTGTCCTTCTGATCCCCAAACAAAGCTAAGCACTCGGCCGAACAACCATATCTAAAGATGTTAATCACGTTTGCCCAAAACCCTTTACGGACCAGCTGGCCGTCACTTCATTTCCTACGGAAACGTCATAAAAGTCTGAAACCAATGCGTTCAAATGAATTAGATATTTGTTTAGATTCACTTTTTCAAACTTATATTGCACACATAGGCTGAGATAAAGACAGATCTTTAAAGAAAACGAAAATGCTCTTACCATGGTTACGTTACGTGTATTCTAAATGCAATAGCTCTCCCAAAATACTTACACCTGCTCTGATTGGTTTGGTTTGGTTTTATTGCATAATACACATTGTCGGTTATTTAACGTCCAATCCTGTTTTTGCATACATATTAAATATTTGATATGAATACACACTTTTTAGATACTCACAGTTAAAGGATCGAATAGTTCTATCTCGGACAATTCAATTTACTGCAAATCAACAAAGTTAAATGGTTCCAAGTATCCTTATGAATCATTAACAATTCAATATAACATCAGTTATTTGTTTACACACTGTTTAATAATCAAACAGTTCTATTTCGAAAAATTCACTTTATCCCAAGTCATTTGTTTGCACTCAGGTTAAAAGTCAAATAGGTCTATTTGACTCGTTGGTAGGACCCTGTGTTAGACTACATTTGAGGTGTTTTGTTTTTTTTTCTTTTCTTTGGTGGGGGCAATTTTGGGATTTTCTTTAGCAAATTTAGAAGTTCGTCTTCCAAAAGTAAAGTTTTTCCTGAAAATTAAGTCGCATAAAAGTCTTCATTCTTCATTTAAACAACACAGAATACAGCTGAGATTTAAGACATTACTATTTTCAATCAAATATGTGCATTTTTAAATGAACAGTTTAGTAGAATAAATTTACTGACCTCTGTGAAAAAACTTCTGGAAACGGAATCTCTCTCTTTCTTTCTCTCTCTCCCTCTCTCTCTCTGTCCACCCCACTAGATGACCATGATATAAGGGTGGAATTTTAATATAAATGCTATTAAAATTAGTAATAATTCAATCGAGCATTTGTTAAAATAATATGCATACGTTGGAAATAGTCACCTTCTATGAAGATCTATCCTCCCTTGTACGTAGCATTCCGAAACACAACCTGCTAGTCATTGGCGGAGATATGAATACACAAATCGGGAAAAACAGAAACAACAAATACAGCCTACACAACGCGTCAAACAGGAATGGACAACATCTAATTGATTTCATGATAGAAAATAGATTAACATGCCTCAATACAAACTTTCAAAAAAGGGAGGGGAAATTATGGACCTACACATACGTGAATAAGAGTAAATCACAGATAGACTACGTCCTTATAAACAGGAAATGGAAAAACAGTGCGATGAATTGCGAGGCATACTCCTCTTTCGAGGGTGTGTCCTCCGATCATCGAATAGTTACGGGCAAAGTACGACTAAGCCTACGAAAAAACGCCACACGAAAAGCGACAACCAAGCACTATGACTGAGCCCGACTCAACAAAAGAGATATTAGAGACAAATATGCATTAGAATTAAGAAACAGATTCGAAGCACTACAAGAGAAGGCAAAAAAAAGGTACCCGAAATGTCGAATATGAACATTTTGTAGAAGCACACCTTGAGGCGGCAGCAAAGTGTATTCCAACAAAACCTAGAACTAAATATAGAGTCCCTTGGGAAACGCTAGAGGTTAGAGAAAAATGTGCACTCGTGAAAACTGCCTCCAAAAGCTATCGAAAGAACCCAGCAATCACAAATGCCCGAAAACTAGAAAAGGCTCAACATCAATTAACAGGAATATATCTAAAAGAACAGGCAGGATACATACAAAATCAGATAGATAAGATTAGAGACTCGGTGGCAAACAATAGACGAAGAAAGTAGAAGGAAGAGCACAGCCAAAGCAAAATTGAAAGCTGCAAGCCAACAAGAAAGAGTAAAACTGTGGGAACAGCATTTCAAAAATCTACTAGGAAACCCACCGAAAATAACGGATGAACCGATCACCAGAATTATCAGTAAGCAAATAGACGTTAAACTAAGTCCTTTCACCAAAGAAGAACTCGACTCAGTTCTCAGAAGAATTAAAAATAGGAAAGCTTCAGGGCTAGACGAGATCCCCCCAGAAGTGTGGAAGACTAGACAATTCGACGATGTACTGCTCCGGCAATGCAACGCAGTCTATAGTCAAAATAGGATAGAAAGATGGACGAAGGGATTCATCCTTCCTTTCCCTAAAATGACGACCTCTGACTAGCCAAGAACTACCGAGGGATAACACTCACATCCATAGCAGCCAAAATCTACAATGCCCTACTACGAAACCGCATAGAACCCAAAATAGACAACATCCTTAGGAAAAACCAAAATGGCTTCCGGAGAAATAGACCCACAACCTCACAAATACTGACCATCCGTAGAATCCTTGAAGGCGTTCGGGCAAAAAACCTTCAGGCGACATTACTATTTGTCGACTTTACCAAGGCCTTCGATTCCATACACAAAGGGAAGATGGAGCAAATCCTACTAGCATACGCCCTACCAAAAGAAACCGTACCAGCGATAATGATTCTCTACAGAAACACCAAAGTGAAAGTACGTTCACCAGATGGAGACACGGAATACTTCGACATTGTTGCAGGAGTACTACAAGGAGACACACTAGCCCCGTACCTCTTTATCATCTGTCTAGACTATGTGCTTAGGACTTCGATCGACAAAATCAGAGAAAATGGCTTCGAGCTGACTAAGAGAAGAAGCAAAAGGTACCCCGCAAAAATAATCACGGACGCCGACTACGCTGATGATTTGGCGTTACTAGCGAATACGCCTAATCAAGCAGAGACACTACTGCATAGTCTGGGACGAGCCGCAGCTGGCATTGGCTTCCATGTCAATGCAAACAAAACTGAATATATGTGTTACAACCAAACGGGCAACATTACCTCACGAGACGGAGCCTCTAGGAAGTAGCGTCTCATCAACCGAAAAAGACATCGACACACGACTGACGAAGGCATGGACAGCTATCGACAGGCTCTCGATCATATGGAAGTCGGACCTAACCGATAAAATGAAACGCAGTTTCTTCCAGGCAGCGGTTGTGTCGATACTGCTATATGGATGCATCACATGGATGCTAACTAAGCGGCTGGAGAGGAAACTAGACGGAAATTACACAAAAATGTTGAGAGCAGTATTGAACAAGTTCTGTCGACAACACCCCACGAGACACCAACTATACAGACACTTGCCCCCCATCACGAAAACTATACAAGTTAGACGAACCAGACACGCGGGACACTGCTGGAGAAGCAAGGACGAGCTCATAAGCGATGTAATCCTGTGGACCCCCACATATGGATGTGCAAAAGCAGGACGACCAGCACGAACTTACATACAGCAACTATGTGAGGACACAGGATGTAACCCTGAAGACCTGCCGGAGGCGATGAATGATAGGGAGAAATGGCGAGAGAGGGTCAGGGATATCCGTGCTGGCGGTTCGAGATGATGATGATGATGATGATAGGACCCTGTAAGGTGCTACCACTCTGAGACAAAGTGGACCTGGGAGTGATGACAACGTAGAGGTACTCCGCATTCTCCTAAGCTCTGCAGCATTACTGGAGCCTGACCATCAGATATACGCGCCAATCCTTTCTCATGAACTGAGACCCCCAGTAGCCGATAATATATATATATATATATATATATATATATATATATATATATATATATATATGTGTGTGTGTGTGTGTGTGTAAATTTCATTAAACAAAATAGACATTTTATGTCTACATATTTTCTTCTGGATCTGTTCGAATTCCCGTATTACTTTTATCGTATTCGGGGGGGGGGAATTGATTTATGTATTGTCCATAGTTGTATGTATCCCTAGTACTTTCTGCCCGATTTTGGGCCATCATCAGGGGAGGATCTATTACAAAAGTGATGTAACTTTTGTTTTAGCATATTACTACTGTGTAAGGGCGTCTTTGCCGTTGAAGATTATGGCATACATATTATGCCATACATATTACAATATCCTAAAAAAAATACGGCACATTTTAAAGAGAAGTTCATCAGGATATGTGACAATACCCCTTCGGTCCCCCGTTACATAAACTTCTTTAAACCATTTAAATCTTGGCCGGTGATCATCTAGTGGTTCCGACCGGGGCATCGCCCATTTCTTTATGGCTACTAGAAATACTATCAAGGGAGTGGGAAAAAAGAACAATGAACAAACGAACAATATGGGCTTGGGTTAACTCAAGTGCAAAAAGGTTAAGTTGTGACACTCTTCATTCCTTATGCATATGTAGACTAACGCTAGCGTGGATTTCTAGCGAAATTTTTACAAAGCTACAAGGAATGCCAACTCATCTTGACTGGTCTTCCCTCACTGCTGCTGGACTCTATCTCATGCGACTGGTCTCTCAGATGTCCGGTGTCGACTGCCCCTCTGCGTCACCCTTCGCCAACTGCCCTCAGTGGGTTCCTTCTTCCAACTCCCCGTCTCGTCTCTCTCGGACCTGCCTTTCCTACCCGACTTCCGGTCTCGTCCGAGATCTCGAGTCCAAACCCTTTGTTTGGTTTCGCGCCAAAATATACAAAGGGATCGTCTGCTCGGTTGACCACCTACATAGAGTCACAGATGTACGAAAAACATTTTCATTTAATGTATACAAAAACGATCAGACGAATTTGCAACTAAATGTCATTTTCTGGATTTGCATTCCCAATGAACATTATTTTTAATCATGTAAATTTCACGGTTGTACCTTTTAGGGTCCCATGTATGGGTCAAATAGAACTTTTTATCTATCTAGCTGAGTATAAATATGTTTTGGCATTAAATAACCTGGAATAGTTGATATGACATAAAAACCAACCAACATACCAATCATCTATTCTGTACTAACTACACTAACAGTTATTGTCCTTTTATTTTGGCGGAATACATTTGCTGTCATAACACAATACAGTTGTAATAAAAATAAATAACAATTCAGATTTCTTCAGGTCGTTGCTCCAAATAAAACGAAAACTGATCATAACAGAATGTTACGCTATAGTCCCATGCGTGTAAAATCCATTTGTAACAGCACCAAACCAAACCAAAGAAGACGAAAATATTTTCTAATATTTTCTCTGGTACATTAATTGTATTTATCAACGGAGAATATTGGAAAATCAAATTTCACTTCTCTGATTGTTGTGTACTGTGCATATTGCTACATATGTTGATGTTTGGTCAAGGTAATATTTTGCTGATTTTCAATATGAGACATTGTCAAAATTGTATACTATATACATGTATACTGTCCTAAATTGTTTTTAAGGAAATTTAGTGGGCACTTATAGGTTAGTGTTTATCGTCGTAAGAATTGGACCAAATTTCTCCAATTCAAATATTGAACGATGCTGTTTGCATTAACATATCGCTAATACCTCAGGGAGTCCAACTATTCTCCTTCCAACTAAGGCTAAACAGTGGGGCAGACAAGGCTTCTTAGATGTTGTGGCCCCGGAAAGAGTCAATAATGAAAACGCAATCACGGATATTAGATAACAGATTATATTACACAAGAAAGTTACATAGAAAAGGTATGAAGTCTCGTATTGTTCGTATAACACCGATAGTGATCTGCCGTTCTGGCAGCGAAATCTCTGAACTAACAACGGTGAGAAGAGTCCATTATAGTAAGATGGGTAAGGTTCCCACAACATTAGCCTTAGTCTTGCAATCGTCAAGAAGGAGAAAAACTATGAAATGCCTATAGATCTGGAAAAGTATGGACGCTATCAGGTTATTTCTGCCCAAGTCGCGGTACGTAAACAGTGCCTTAACGACCAAAATAGGCTACAAGATAAATATAAATCTCTTTCTCAATGAAATTTATATATGTGTAAAGTGATTTCGTCGGACTCAAGCGTCGTCGGGACAAAAGCTGTCATACAATGATCTGGTAATAGCCCTGGTGTCGTTGAATGATGACAAAGGAAAAGCAGCTGTCATAAAAATCATATGTCTAGGATTTGTAGAGTAAATAAAATGTCCCATATTGAAAATAAATGGACATATATACAGACCCATATAAGGGGAATGGAACTTACCGACAAATTTGCAGAGAAAGCACTAATATTCCTTCCAAATGGGAAAAGAACAAGATTTAAATATACGAAACGAATTACGTTCGACTCAGATTAGAATTATCCATTTATTGAATGCATTTATCCAACCTCTTCTCCAAACACAGAAATTCAAAGTTTTCTTTCTCATACATTGGTTATCAAAAATGCTAAACATTCGAATCTGCCCACCTATTTACCGATAGTTGTGTTGTCAAGAACTATTACTTCGTCCACAGTCTGGGACTAAACAAACTTGAGCATGTTCTGTCTATTGCGTTGATTGGTGCTAGAGAGTATTTTTATTCAAGTACCCCTAACCAAGGTCCAATATTGATATTACTATTTCCGATGATATACTAACACTGAATAAATACAAGGAAAGAAAATATAAGCTTATTTACACAGATATAAACATTTAATGCTTACATAATATACATACAATATAATTGAAAAAAAAAAAATACCCAAAAGCGTCTGAATAGATAGAATATACTCATACTGTTCAAGGAACAAAGAATATATAAAAGGTGTTCAAAATGATAAAAGGCTTACATGATGATGTAGAGTATAACGAACATGTGAGAAGAGGCAAAATATACACTGTTCAACACACAAAAACAGAAAGGAACGTCATTACTTTCCATTTAACATAGATATATCAGGTTTTTACTGTGTTGTATTGTCATAATACAATTATACATGCGGAAACATAGTCAACAATAATGACGAACGAACACACTTCTTTAGTAAAATATACCTCTAACACTTTAATCGAAAGGGTTGCGAACGGATTGTGTGAGAGGTAAGTTGGAGACTGAACAGACTGCAACATATTGACCCCCAGTTCCTCTGAATATAGCAGCACTTCTTTTTGCATTCTGCTTGGCTGCTCAACCGGGGGCCCAAGCTCTCTGCTGGGAGCTGGTTCTCACTCCCTCGAACTGAAACTTGAACTCCAACTGACTGACTCCAACTCTGACTCGAACTAACTGACTTCAACTAACTCAAACCGTCTGTGGCACCGGGTTATATGATTGTTTGACACCCACCTGCTTCTTGTGGGCGTCGCATCTGCACCCTCCACGTGTCAAGGTTATATCTTGATGTGTTCGACCGGATGCACCTGTTTCTTGATTGACGGCTTGGTCGAAGGTCAGTATGTTTCAACTGTTCAAAGTACAGAGGAAAAAAAGAGACCAAATTGATTATGTTATAGTCTCTTTACATTAACATTTTTAGTCTTTTTAGTAAATTGGTCTTTCCTTCAACCCTGAGAAAATACATGGTTTTCTTTTTGAAATAGTTTTGACTTCTGTTCTAAATGTGAAGTTTTGCTGAGTTTCCCGAGTATTATAAACAGATTGAATCGAAAATCCTAAATGATAGAAATCGGCCCGCTAAAAGTCTGGGCAAGTGATGCATTAACGGTAATTACTTGACATGGTATACCGACAACTTGTGAGGAAGACGGCAAAAGACATTTTTCATTTTTCAACGTGGTAACAGTTTTCTAATGTTTCATTTCTTTTGTCAAAGTTGCGTAATTTCTGGCTCTAACAGCAATTTTTTTATCGGCTTATTTCTTTTTTATTCTAAGGAACTACAGATCTCTGCCAACAGCTCTAGAATTAAAGCACCTGAACAAGCTCCTATGTAAGCTCACTACCAAAACATAAAAGTAATAAAATTTACAGCTGATTTGGATTCTTTGTTTTCCTTTTATGTATTGGTTGCAGAACCAAGGCTAAAGAACCCAGTCTCCTCTGTAGCTGGGGGGGATGAAAAATATACTTATGCTTATTTCAAGTGCATCAATACGGAATGAACAACAGGCTGCACCGTCCAGCATTTGAACTCCGGTCACCGACTCTATCTACTACAACGATGGAGGTGCCTGTGGTGTAATGGTTATCGTCGTAGGAAATGGACACGGCGACACGAGTTCAAATACTGGACGAGACTGATTGGATTTCACATAGCACTAATACTCTTGGGAAAGGTATGAATCCAACTATTCTCCCTCCAGCTATGGGTAAATAGTAGGACAGACTAGGTCTTTCAGCCTTGGTGAGGCAACTAGTCTAGGAGAAGGAAAACTCTGAATTCAAACCTTTTAAACGCCACTTAAAAATTGACCTTGGTAGGTAAATAGGATCTACTACAACGATAGCCGTTACTGTACCATAGTCATACATGAAAATGTGAAACGTACATAGAATGTTCATAACATATATACACAGAACGTAGGAATCCCGAAACACGAAAAACACTTACGACTTCTTAGTTCTGGTATGAAACTTTTTCTTACTTTTGATTTTAAAGGTTCTTCGACATAAGGAAAGAGAAGCACAATCTTTTATGCTGGCTTTTCCATCTGCCCCCCAATCACGTGCGGCGCCCGTAGCGCACAAATTCGTCTGGCCTCAGTGAGCCCCGAAAGTCGACCCTTCCGGTTCGGAGTCTAGTTCTCAACTAAACTGATTTTTTTCAAATCCCCCCAAATCCTCCGCGCACGATTCCGGTGCATGACGTCATTCACATCCCCTGGTCGAGGTATTTTTATTTTAACATCTGTGAACGACACATCCTCTCCCGCGCGCGTTAACACCTGCGCTCAAGTTTGCACCTAACAAAACATATTTACCAACCCCTCCCCTCGGGTAGGATATGACACAAGGTCAATTTTTAAGCGGAGTTTAACAGGTTTGAATTCAGAGTTTTCCTTCTCTTAGACTTGTTGCCTCACCCAGGCTGAAGAACCTAGTCTGTCCTACTATTTACCCATAGCTGGAGGGAGAATAATCGGATTCATACCTTTCCCAAGGGTATTAGTGCTATGTGAAATGCAATCAGTCTCGTCCAGGATTTGAACTCGTATCACCGTGTCCATTTCCTGCGACGATAACCATTACACCACGGGCACCTCCCTAACCCATGTGCTGAGCCGAAAGGTTTTCAGCCTAACTAAACCCAAAGGCAAGATACATAAAACGAAATCCCTCGCCCATTATATTACATTACGCCGAATAATCGAATGAAACGGCTAAAAATCAACATATAAAGCCAGTGATTAGTAAATGTTAGATAACAGTTAGCAGTATTATATCTTCAGCGTATTTATCATCAACATTGGTAAAAGTAACGATTACCTGAGATATTATCTGTGTTATTTCTATTATGCCCTCATAACCGTGGTATTTTGATTTACATTACAAAAGCACCTATCTTTTTTTTTTCTTTTTTTTTTTCTTATTTTACGAGCTCACAATTCTTTATATTTTTAGTCTACAGATTTAGAGTGTTTTGAAGAGAGAAAGAAAAAGCGAGAGATCTCTATAGATTTACAAAAACAAAAATAAAGAAAGATAAATCACCAAGAGATAAAATATGCCTTCTAGAACTATGACATTGTTTCTTCTGACAGCACGGACATTCATCTCACCGGACCGAAGACCGTTTTCAGTCTGCCAGACGAGACGGTCTGCTCAGTGGTTGTAATTTCTAAGACTAATGTGGTAGTATGACAGCGCTTGTGGTGTTCTATGCGGGAGTGTCTTCACTGCGAACCGCACTGTTAATCGTCCGTGCGAGATGGTCTCAGTGGAAGCTCTGAGCATAGCAGCTAAAATATTAACGGTTACTTTTGTGTATAAAGTTCAAAGGTCAATACAAAATGTTGAGATTAATATAAATTGTCGGCACGCTCCTCTCCTAAGAAGAGAGAATCGTATCAGCTCCGAGTTGATGTATAATCGCCGAGAGATTTTCAGCGTGTCCATTTACAGCGTTGTGTCTTTAACATAGATTGTTTTTTGTTTTGTTTTTTTTTCGTCTGCATTGTATTTTGTGTGGTGGTGATGTCAATAGTTCTCCAGTTGTTTTGCGCCTTCTATTTTTCAAAAATATTTTATTTCTGTTGCGGTTATTTTCTGGTTTCGAGTGGACGCCTTTCTTGTCTGTAAAGCGACTTTCAGTAAAGTATTCCGGAAATATATTACATGTTTTTGATGAAGAAGAAGAAGAAAAGAAGAAAAGCATGAAATATTAAGCCCAAGACAAAAAATAAAAAGAGATCATAAAAATAAAACATATATAAATATTTACAAGAAGTAAAATACGAAATAAAAATGCAAAGCTTAGAGAAATAGATAGATTGATAGATATATATATATATAGAGAGAGAGGGGGGAGGGGGAGCTGAGAGTAAATAAGCAACATTAATTGAACTTATTGAGGATTAGATTGAATGGAAAAATAATGCCAATTCCTGTTTAATAAGAGAAATAATGGAAATACATGATTAATGATCATTTATAGATTCAATCAATGTAATGTTTCGTTTATCTTCAATGACGTAATAACATTGCGGAAATTTTCGAATTTATGGAGGTGAGTTTTGACTGTTCTATTGGTTGTATTGAACTAATGGACAATATCTCAAGGTATCAACTTTGGGTTTCTATCGCCCCCCGGCCTTTTGGCTGGGCCGTCTGGCATTCGTGCCGGATGGGTGATCGAAACCAAGAGCAGACTTGGGGCCGAATAGGCCCCCAGTTTTGGCTGGGCAACCCTCGGGTGAGCGAGCTGCTTTTTCAGGTCCGTTTTGCACGCCTTGTATAGCACTAGACCTCACGGTCTAGTTCAAGCTATATTCTGGCATACGTGCCCGGACCTAGATTTAGGTCCGTGATACGGCTTGACTCATTAGATCCACATTGCACTTTGTGGGTCAATGACTAGCAGGGTTCGAGTCTCGGCTCCTTCCCGACCTTCCCCTCCCCTTTTATCCCCACTTTAATCGGCCTTCGGGCTTTTGAGCTTGTGTCAAGTCCTGTCTGGTGGGAGGCAGTGACAAATATTATCAACTTTGGGTTTCTCATGTGTCCTAAATCATATAAGACCTATTATTGAAGCATATAATTAATAAGTAATTGCTGATTCAACAGAATTACAGACCTAACCGATAAAATGAAACGCAGTTTCTTCCAGGCAGCAGTCACATCGATACTGCTATACGGGTGCACTACATGGACGCTAACAAAACCGCTGTTAGACGGCAATTACACAAGAATGCTGCGTGCAATCTTGAACAAGTCCTGGCGGCAACACCCCACAAGACACCAACTTTACGGCCACCTGCCTCCTATCACGAAAACTATTCAAGTTAGACGAACCAGACATGCAGGACACTGCTGGAGAAGCAGGGACGAACTCATAAGAGATGTACTCTTATAGACCCCCACACATGGCCGTGAAAAAGAAGGACGACCAGCACGAACATACATTCAGCAGCTCTGTGAGGATACGGAATGTTGTTCTAAAGAACTGCCTAGGGCGATGAACGATAGGGAGGAGTTGCGAGAGAGCTTCAGGGATATCCGTGCTACCAGCGTGACATGATGATGATTATGATGGATATATATGTATTTCTTGTCGAACTCGGAAGCCTATATGATATAACAAAGATATATATATATATATACAAATATGAAATATTAATTTGTATTTGTATATATATATATATATATACGTTTGCGTGTGTGTGTGTGTGTGTATTTGAGTGTTTCTATATATCTCTCTCCTTTTCCCTCGCTCTCTCTCTCTCTCTCTCTGTCTATCTCTCTCTCTCTCTCTATATATATATATATATATATATATTCAAGTCCAACGGATAGGCCCTGTAGATAGTATTCTGTGTCTGCAGCGAGCTGACGACTATAAGCTGGTCAGTCAACACTGGTGTATTCATATGTGGGAGGCCACAAGAGGATGCCGTTTATTAGTTCATCCCTCTAGTCGTCAGTTTGCTGCAGACATAGAATGCTGTCTACAGGGGCTATTAAGAAAGATGCACGATAGGGACAGATGGTGAGATGGATGTAAGTAAAACCTTGCTATCTGTTGGAATATATATATATATATATATATATATATATATATATATTATATTCCATAGACTATTTCATTCCATCACAACTCTTCAGTGCGGCTAAACACGTCGGACGCTTGAAGCTAGGATCGAAACCCACCCAACGCTACGTTAGACTTTTAATCTTACTACTCAACCAGCAAATGGAATACGTCATCTGGGGAATTATAATTATGTAGTAGCTTTGGTTTTTTCATATTTCGCCTTACCGGATGCCAGAGTACTCATTTCATACGAAGAGCTTTGCATTACGCCATTGGCAGCTGTTAGTTCCTTTGCCAGCGTGGTCAACCCTTGTGGGGGTAGCGTATATATATATATATATATATATATATATATATATATATATATATTGAAGTCAAAAACGCAGATGTGTCGATATAAAAGATTAAAAGTGTAGTTTACTAAAAGAACACGAACTAGATAATTGATAAAATTTAGTTTCTCTTTTCTCCGAATCAATCTCTTTTTTGGCTTTGAAAATAAGTAGATACAAGTACGTATCGAGACTGAAAAGCACAAAACATAAATAAACATATTTACATGTAATATTAAAACTGCTTTATCGAGATGTAAAGTTGTTATTTACTTAGTGATGTTCTTTGAAATTCTATTTATCGAATTTCTTTCATGCTTTTTTTTTGCGAAATATACTTATAGATTTATACCCTATCCTTCAGGATTATCTAAAGGTTAAGCGCCATCATGTATACTCATTCTCATTTAATATAAGGAAATTCAAGGTTTTTTTCTTGTTCTTTTGTAATTTGTATAATCGAATTTATCTAACACTTTGCTGTCTTTATCTAATTGGTTTCCAGAGTGTTTATGATTGGCGTTTAGGAGATATCTCTGTCTGTCTATCAGTCTCTTTCTTTCTCTCACTGTCGATTGCTCTTTCTTTGCTTTCTCCCAAGCAACTACAATGTTCTTCATTAAAAGTACCTATATCACCGGGGTTTATCTGGTGCAGTGTTTGATGATTAAAAGAAAATTACTTCAAAAGATTGGGGGGTTGGTGTATTTTACAACCTTTTAAAGCAAAACTTATTTAGAAAGATTCATTTGTGAATAGAAATTAGTAATAATCGTTCAATATTATATTTTTAGTTCCAACAGACATATATCTACGTATGGTATTAAGCACACACACACACACACACACACACACACACACACACACACACACACACACACACATACAGCTAATCTTTTTTTCATTTTTCTTTGTGTAGAGAGCTCAATATAAAACAATATACTAAAATTAATACTGTTATTACAACCAACCACATGATAAGTGAATGCAGTAAATTACTGCAAAAAGAGCATAAGACTAGGCACAAGTGTGTGGAGAAGGAATCTCATTGGAAACTGTGCAAGAAATTTAAATTTGACCATAAGAACAAATGGTATAAGCACAAGTCAGAACCCGCTCTAGAAAATGAGACGCACCCAATTCTTTGGGATTTCGAGACATAAATGGATCACGACCAGACAACGCAACCTACAGATAGTCAAAAAAAAAAAAAAAAGAATTTGCCGAATAACAGATATTGCCATTCCGGCTGATAACAGGATATAACTGAAAGAAAGTGAAAAGGGAGATAAGTACCGAAATCTTCCAAGAGAAGTGAAAAACCAAGGAACATGCAAATGACAGTGATAGCAATTGTAATTGGACCGCTCGGTACAGTCACCAAATGATAGGTACAGGGACTGGAAAACTTGGAAATAAAAGGATGAGTCCTCCTGAGGGAAAGTCATTCAGACTCGAGAAGACTCGCTGTCACGCAGACTACAGTGGAAACCAATTGATAGCACCGGTCTAAAAAAAACCTCTCAAATGAGTAAAATAATGAAGTCATCGTCTAATTGCTTCATTCAAATAAATAACCTTGTTGGTTGAGATTTTTTTTCTTTTTGGCAAACAAGAAAAATTCTCCCTTGGTTAAGTTTGATGAGTAGGGTAGGTGTTGCACCTCACGATCTGACGAGTCTTGGCAAAATCTGCTGATCTAAAAGTATCAAAAATCCCGAGTTAAATGTTAACTTGGCACGTATTAGTCGACGCTTCGCTTCAATGTCTAACTGTTCTCAATTTATAATATTTTTTCTTGCTCTGTTGATTAATTTAACATTTGAAAAGATTCAAACTTGATACATTTTAAAAATTCAATAATCATATCTACATGAGCATTTTTCGAGCATTTATGATTATGGATATTTCTCATATATACTCGAATAACGAAGAAATTCGTATAATGAATGATGCCATTCATTTAGCCACATTTTTTAAATCGGTTACTGCCGATAATGAGCGTCTATTAACTTTTGACTAGCCTAGCCTTCAAAAAACATATATATCCAATATCTAATAACATAAAGAGAAACATTCAAACACTTATTTATACTTTGAAAATGATGGTAATACAATGAAAGTCAAGGCAATACTATGTATAAACAATGTAGTATTGGCCTTGATGTAGCCTACTGTGTGTACTTAATCATTCCAAACGAATTAATCGTGATAATATTAGAATTTTATATCTAATTGATTAAGTACTCTTGAGAACAATTTTTTTTTTTACTCGAAATCTGGTAAGATTCGACATTTCAAAAGCATATATCGTGTAATGAACGATCCCTTATTTTTATGAGGAAAAAGTGGTGTTAAAAAGTCGTTCTTTACTCGAATATATACGGTATGTGAAATATGAACAGACGCAGCTTGGCATGAAGAGCTTACGATAAACAGACGCGGAAAACAGGAAGAGATTGATCGGGTCGTGTAAATTGTAATAATCGGATTTAAATATTGCTACTCACGTGTTGGGATGTGTGAATTTGATTAAAATAGCGGTTTAAGCGACCTTATATCTCTTTTGACATTCTATCTAAGCTTTTACACTTAATGTAAATACCACAGCAGATTTACTCGGAGATCTTATCAATACCGAATATGTTTGCTTGCGAAACAGATGCATTGGTGAAGTAAATTTCATAATACAGATGCTTTCGCATTGGTGAAACAAATTTAATAATACTGTTAACACTCTCCAGAAACTGCTTCAGTTTTAAACAGCTTTGTTGTTTTGCATTAATTGACAGTTTTTTTCACCAGTGCAAAGAGAGAAAACATTAAAATCTCATTTAGCATAATTTGTATAATGTTTAACTAACGGATTAATTAGATATGATTTTGTTTTATTTTGGGACGTGTCCATTAGCATATCACGGATCATAGAAGAACAAGTGGACTGGGAATACAATTGGCCGAGAAGTTTATACGTTGCCATTCACAGAGGTCAGAGAAAAAAAATCAGGCAACGTGACAGCGATCAAACAGAAAAAATTCAAAAAGAAAACAAAACAAAACTAAAAAAATATATATACAAACCCTTCAGATAAAAACAATAGGGTGACAAAAGACAATTGGATGAATACATTAGACGGAAGTCATCTGTCAAAAGCCCGTCTACTACGAAGAATGCGCTGTTGGATATGAAATCGGTGACCCGTTTCAAATCCAGTACGAAACAAGGTGCATTATACTTATTATCCATTGGATAGGTAGGAATACGACTATTTCTCCCTAATGGTTAATTGTAAGGAAGGCTGGGCTCTTTAAACTTAATATGAACATTTGTCTAGAAGCAAAACCGTGTTACTCTGTTTAAAATTGACCTTGTGTTACGATCTGCTCGTAGTAGAAGTGCTGGTTTAATACAACCTAGAAAGAAATACCATGCAATATAAGCAAACCAATAATAACAAAAATACTACTACTAATAATAGACGAAACTATAAATCACTCACTAAATGAATGTAGCAAAATAGCGCCATAGTGACTGTTTAGGGAAAATGATCCACAGGGAATTATTTACGAAATCGAAGTTGGATCTTATGATTAAATGTTATTTGTCCCGGAGAATGACATTTATAACATTCTCTGAGATGGAAACAGATCACATAATCCCAGCCAGTTAGATAGACGGATTAATAATTAACAAAAAAAGAAAAAAAAAAAAAGAAAGAACTTGCCACTTCGTGGTTTTTGCAGTTTCAGCGGACCACTAAGTTTAAATAAGAGAAAGAAAAAAGAGAGACAAGCAATTACATTGTGTCAGAAAATTAAGAAAGATCAGGGATATGACGTTGACTATAGCACCAATTGTAATTTGGGCACATGGAAAGATTTGGAAAGGAGTCTTGGTGAGATGGAAATCTGAAGACGAATCGAGACCATCCAAAGGACAGCATTATAGAAATAAGCAAGAATACTATATATAGTCCTGGTGACTTGAGATGACTTGTTTTCACTCAGACTCCGATAAAAGACCACCAGCTAACTCAGGTGTTAAAAAATCGAAATAATAATAATAATAATAACAATTTCTCGACTTTGCTGTTCTGGATGACCGAATATGAAAAGAAGCATGAGTACCTAGGCCTCATAGGGAATTAAAAAAAACAACAACTATGGAACATGAAGGTGACAATAATTCTAATTGTGATTGGTGCTTTTGATAACTAAAGGATTATTAAAGGGACTAGTGGTCTAAGAAGTTGGCGGACGAATAGAGACCATCCAAATTACAGCATTATTGAGAACGGCAAGAATACTGAGATGAGTCCTGGGCACTTGAGGAGACTTGCAGTCACTCAAACTCCAGTGAAAGAACGTCAGCTAACGCTGATGTGAAAAACTCTAATGAGTAAATAATATTATTTATAAAGGATTCTAGGTATATGCAAAACCCAAAATCAGTTCTTGAGAATGAAACGCACAAAATTCTTTATGATTTTGAAGTATAAACGGATCATTCAATCTCGATTCAAAGACCAGACCTTGTGATAATTAACAAAAAGAATAGAAACTACCGAATTGTTCCGCCTGATCACAGAGTAAAACTGAGAGAAGGCGAAAAGAAATTACGTACCTGAACCTTGCTAGGGAACTGAACAAAAACTGTGGAGCATAAAAGTGATGGTGATACCAATTGTAATTGGCGCGCTTGGTACAGTCACCAAAGGATTGATAAAGCGAGTGGAAGACTTGGAAATACGAGGACGAGTGGAGCCCAACCAAACGACTGCGTTATTAAGATTGGCCAGCATTCAGAGAAGAGTCCTGGAGACTTGAGATGACTTGCTGTCACTCAAACTCCAGTTGAAGACCATCAGCTAACGCTGATGCGGAAAACTCTCTAAGGAATAAAATATTAACAATGATAATATTAGACATAATATCACGAGAGAAGAACTAGCCATGACTACGAATGGGGAACCTTACAAGAGAAACTGAATGTATTCTAATGCAGCACAAAAAAACTCCATGAGGACCAGTTATATGAAAGTTAAAATCGATAATGCGCAACAGAATAGCTAAAGTGGATCATGTGATGACAAAATCGAAACAATTTATCTCACAATAAGAGAATGTTTCAAACTAGGAGTATAAGAGTAGGCACAGCTGGTTGGTAAGGTTGATCTACTAGAAAGTCTGGAAGAAATAGAAACTTTCGGTATGGTTTTTTTTGTTTAATGGCATATCAACATTTGTAGGTTATTTAATACCAAAATCATTCTCCTAGAAGAAAGTAGTGGTGCTATTTAACCCATAGCTGGGAGGATAAGGGGGTTCATACCTTTCCCAAGAGTATTTGTCTGAAAGTGAACGTAATAGCGCGACTGGAGTACGAACTCGCTTACTATGATTCCGCAGTCCATCGCTTTAACCATTACACCACGAGGACACCCCCTTGAAACTTTACTATTCTACCAAAGGGTGTATGGCCAAAAGAGAATCCATCCGTGAGAATGAGATGCATGCAATCTAATAGATACAAGCTAATGTTTTATAGCCACATATTACTCTTAATCTCTTTCTTTCTCCCTTACTTCGTTTCTACATTACACATCGTAGTAATTGTATCAACTCATATTTCAATGCTTTATATGTTGGACTAAATCAGTTTCTTTTTTCTGAAATTGTTTTCAATTTCATCTTTTAGAAAGGCCAAATAACATTAATATAAAAGCCAACAAGACTCATTTTACTTCCCAATTGTCATTTTTTTAAATAATCATTTTAAATTCTTTCCACGAACCCTAATATGACGACAGAGAGAAAAATATTCGAATGAGCAATTTACTTACAGTCTTAATTGTTTCTCTTTTTTTTTTTTTTTTTTTTTTTTCATTTTTTCTGCCTTTAGCTTTTGGTCTGTTCTGATTTTCTTCTTTCTCCCAGTCTGTTGCATTGTTTCTTTGTTCTTTTCCTCTATCTCTTGATTTCTTGTGTATCGTTCGCCCTTGAAGTGATACATTCTGTTTCCGATTGTCTCTTAGTTTCTCTTCTTTCTTCAAGGTTCAAAATCTTTATCAGCCGTTTCTTTGATCGTCTAGTTCAATTCAGGTTCGAAATCATGCCATGTGGTCATGAACTGGCCTTAGGCACCAAATTGTATTATGTTGTATAACCACATACATATACAAATATATGCGGAAACATAGTCAACAATAATGACGAACTGCAATGAACGAACGATCATATTTCTTTATAAAAATATTATCTCTCATAATTTTTTCTTGTTGGGTGATGTTTGTTGTGTGTGAGAGATGAGTTGGAGACGGGGACAGACTGTTATTTTGACCCAAAGTTCTTCTCACGACCATAGCAGCACTACTTCCTCATCTTGGATTGGGTTGCTCAACCGTGGGTCACTGAGGGCCCAAAGCCCACAGTCTGCAAGCTGATTCTCACGCTGGCATCTAATCTTCAACTGACTCTAACCGTCTGGGACCTTGTTATATCATTGTTTAAGGCCCACCGGCTTCCACTGTTCTTTCGCTCATTTATACAGGTGCATCTCTTGATTGACCGCTCGGTCGAGGGTCAGTCTATAACACTAATATATTAATCTCGGCTAGAAGATTATAATGAAAAAGGGAACTTCTCGTAAAGTGGGATCTGCCATTCTAGTTGACCACTCAGTGAAAATGAAAGAAAGGAAAAAGATAGAAAAATACTTGGACTTTGCAAGAGAACAAAATGATATGGAACACGAGAGGATAATGATACCAATTGGAATTGGTGTGTTTAGGACAATCCCCGAAGGCATGGAAGAAATACTGTAAGAAATGGAGGAAAATGAGGGATCAAAATCATCCCGAATGAAGGATTGTTGAAATCGGCCTATCTAGTCAGGAGAGTACTAGAGACTCGGGGAGACTTGTTGACAATTACACTCCAGGGAAAGAAAACCAGCTAATATTGGAGTAAAAACTCAAAAGGTGGAGAATAATAGCAGAACCTTATCCTAGGGATAAACACCCGGGCTATCTCCCACATGAGATATTCGGGATTATTCTTGAAATGGACAAGAGAACTTAAACAAAGGAACCAAAGAAAAAGACAGGTAATGACCATGCATGAGGCATTACATCCCAAAGATGACGTATACAGATTATATGAGTCAAAAAAGAAGGAGGAAGAGGAAATGCCAGCACTGAAGGTAGCGTAGACGCATCGATACAACGACTTGAAGACTACACAGAAAAGCGCGGAGGAATATTGATTAGAGCCACCAGAAATAACAACTACAACACGAGGACCAACAGAACGGAAATAACCAGAGAACAAAAATGGGAAGAAAAACAACTCTATGGACTTTTAAAGCGACTAACAAGTGACATCTCATACGAGAAAATGTGGACATTGAAAGTGAAACTTCAAGAGAGAAACTAAATCTCTTCAAATAGCAGCTCAAAACAACGCCATAAGGACCAATCATATCAAAGCAAGAATAGATCTGGTGCAACAAATCGGCAGGTGTTGGTTATGTGGATATAGGGACGAAACGATCAATCACATAATAAGCAATTGTAGTAGATTAGCATTCAAAGAGTATAACACTAGACACGACTGAGTGGGCAAGGTGATCCACTGGGAATTGTGCAAGAAATTTAAATTGGACCATACGAACAAATGGTATGCGCACAACCCAGCATTTCTCCTGGAAAATGAGACGCACAAACTCCTCTGTGATTTTGCGATACAATTGGATCACCTAATCTCGGCCAGACGACCGAACTTCCGATTTATCAGCAAGAAATTGCAGAATTATGCATTTTGCTGTCGCGGCTGACCACAGTGTAAAATTGAAAGACAGTCAAAATAAAGATAAGAACCTCGACCTTGCTAGAGAACTGAAAAAAATGTAGAGCAAGAAAGTGACGATTATACCAATTGTAATTGGTGCGCTTGGTACAGTGACGAAAAGATTGTTTTAGTGTCTAGAGGACTTGGTAATAATAGAACGAGTGGAGACCATCCAAATTACTGGATTATTGATATCGGCCAGAATACTGAGAAGAGTCCTGGAGACTTGAGGAGACTTGATGTCACCCAAACTGGAGTGAAAGACCATGATAGAATGCTGATGTGAAAAAATCTCAAGAAAAGTATAAGTACCTCAACCTTGCTAGAGAATTAAAAAAAAATGTGGAACATGAAAGTAACGATTGTGCAAATTGTGATTGGTGCGTTAGGCACAATATCTAAAGGATTATTAAAAGGCCTGGAGGACTTGGAAGTTGGCGGACGGGTAGAGACTATCCAAACGACAGCGTTGATGAGGACGGCCAGAATACTGAGACAAGTCCTGGAGACTTGAGAAGGCTTGGTATCACTCAAACTCCAGTGAAAAACCATCAGCTAATACTGATGTGAAAAACCCTAGCAGAGAATAATAATAAGAAGAAGAAATGAGAAATAGCCGTATTGTGGACTCTGCTGTCTCCATCAATCACAAAGTAAATTGAAAGAAAGCAAAAAAGAAAATAAAAACAGATATGTACTGGAACTTTGGAAGATAAAAGTGACGGTGATATCAATTGTAATTGGTGCTCTAAGGATAGTCACCAAATAACTGGTAGAAGTAGTGAAGGACCATCTAAACTACTGCATTACTGCAATCATCCAAAATACTGAGAAGAGTCCTGGAGACTTGACGGGATTTACTGTATCTCAAAATTCAGTAAGAAACTATCGGCTAACGCTTGTGAGAAAAACTCTCAAAACAGTAAAATTATGATAATAATGATGATAATAATATTGTCGACTTTGCTGCCTCGGCTGACCGCAGAATAAAACTGAAAGAATGTCAAAACAAGGATAAGTACCTCGAAATTGCAAGAGCATTGAAAAAACAATGGAACATGAAGGTGACAATTATACCAATAGTGATTGGTGCTTTTGGTACAGTAACTAAAGGATTATTAAAGGGACTGGAGAACTTGGATGTTGGGTGACGAGTTGAGACCATCCAAACGACATCATTATTGAGAATGGCAATAATACTGAGAGGAGTCCTGGAGGCTTGTGGAGACTTGTTGTCACTCAGACTCCAGTGAAAGACCATCTGCTAATGCTGACGTGAAAAACTCTGAAGAAGAAGATAAAGAAGAAGATATAGCCATGTTAAAAACTCGAAGACTAAAAATTATTGGACAAAAGGAGGAGACAGCATGGATAATTATAGTGGTATTGACTAGAGACTTTCACCTTGATACTATTTGGCAAATATGATAAAAAAAATTATCAATCCCACAATTTTGACCGTATGAACAAAAAACTGAATCAATTGACCAGTAAGTGACCGTTTGCCTAATACTAACACATAATATGAAGAAAGACGTAATAAAATTAAACAATATATTCATAGGAAAATATGCAAATCGGATGGAATACGGAAACCTAAAATATGGTATAAATACCAACCAGAAACAGTAGCAGTAGTGAAAGGTTCTAGTAAACTTCGAGACTTTTCTATAAAAACCAAACAAAGAGTACATAAAGTAGTTTATAGTAGTTTAGGATTATAAACAAAAAAGCTGGCTTCTAATCGATATATCAGAGCAAAGGGATAATAACATATCAGTCAAAGAGTATTTGCAAAATGCGATAATTTGGACTCTTTCAACTACCATTGTTCCAGTGTTAGAATGAGCCCTGGCTATTATCAAAGAAAAGACAGATAAACGTAATAGCAAGATACCTAGTCGTCCCAGGCTACATGAAATACTAATGATTGCACTTAGCGTAACTGCCAATTGTTTTAGGAGAGTACTGTCAATATGAATGGAAAAATAATTCTCAAAAGTATACATATTCTAGGCATAGGATAATGAACTGGCGAAAGATTGTAAAAAAACGAAAGTGAAATTGGTTGGTTGCTTGGTTGGTTGGTTGGATTTTATGGCATATCAACCTTTGTAGTTTATCTAACGCCAAATCCATTGTTATGGAAATAGTCAGCTCTATTTCCAACAATTCAGTTTAGCATGAGTACTCAGTCTAATTGTCAAAACAGTTCTCATTCGGCTGATCTAGTTTTGTATAAGTACAGATTTTGTTTACACACAGTTAAATGTTAAAACAGTTCTTTATTAAACAATTCAATTTAGTGTAAGTACAGTTTCAGTATCAAAAACAGTTCCATTTTAAACAATTCTATTTAGCATAAGCACGCTGTTTAAATGTAAGTACAGTTTAATTGTCAAAAACATTTTTATTAAAGCTGTTCAGTTTAGACAAACAGTTCTAATTCAAACAATTCAGTTGAACATAAATATGCTGTTAGTTTTATTTAACCCATAGATAGGGTCCTATCAGGTGCAACCATTCCGGGACAGAGTGGATCTGGGAGCAATGGCAATGAGGAGGTACTCCGCATTCCCCAAATCCCCAGCATTACTTGAACCTCACCATCAGAGCTCCAGGCAACTTGGCAACCGAAAGTAAAAATAGATTTAAATAATAATAATTATAATATACCTTTCTGAAATAAATAAACAAGTACTTAGAATTTGTCAAAGAGCTTGGCATGAGGGACCTGTTCTCTAACATGGCAGCGCCTGCTTCTTGTGTAAAAGTTCAAAAGCCAGATTATTTGTCTGATGTCAGAGGGGCCTCCATGCATGAGGAATTTTCACGAAACCAAGCAATTTGATCCACATGAATTATCAGTCGAGAATTTCATGATCATTTTACTTCCTATATTTCAATTACAATCCCCTGGACTACAGCGTTTTGGCTGTCGTCAAGAGAGATACATGCAGTAAAGCAGACTTTATGAAGGCCCAACAAAAACGAAAACCATGTGATCCAGACTTTTAAGAGGCCGCATTGTATCTTAGGGTGGTTTTATTGAATAACCTTTTGTTTAGTTGATAATGATGATGATATAAAAGTGTTGTATATAGGTTTTAGTTAGTCGTCCAGCATTTGCTCCTCCATGTAAGGGGGTCCACAGGAGTACATTGCTTATGAGTTCGTCCCCACTTCTCCCGCAGTATCCTGCATGTCTTGTTTGTTTAACTTGGATAGTTTTCGTGATAGGTGGTTGGTTGCTGTACAACTGCTGCTTTGTTGGGTGCTGCCTCCAGGATTTGTTCAATATTGCTCGCAGCATTCTTGTATAATTGCCGTCAAGCTTTTTCTCCGCACTTTTAGTTACCGTCCATGTAATGCATCCATATAGCAGTATCAACACCACCGATGTTAGGAAAAAAAAAACTACGTTCTATTTTATCGGTCAGGTCTGACTTCCATATGACCAATAATCTACCGATAGCTGTCCATACCTTTTCTAGTCGCGAGTTGATGTCTTTCTCTGTTGATGAGACACTGCTTCCTAGGTAGGTGAACTTGTCCACTAGTTTCAGAGAACTGTCATTTAGAGTGGAGATGCCGTCTCTCTGATTAAAGCACACGTATTCCGTCTTGTCTACGTTGACATGGAGGCCTATGCCAGCAGCTGCTCGTTCCAGACTATGCAGCAGGGATTCGGCTTGGACAGGTGTATTTGGCAGAAGCTCTGTGTCATCGGCGTAGTCCGCGTTCGTTATTGTTTGTGCAGGGTACCTTCTGCTTCTTTCCTTTGTCAGCTTGAAACCGTTATCTTTCATTTCATCAATAGACGTTCTAAGCACGTAGTAGAGGCTGATGATGAACAGGTATGGTGCTAATGTGTCTCCTTTCAGCACACCTGCTATAAAGTCGAAGTAGTCTGTGTCTCTATCCGGAGAGCGGCACGAAAGTAAAAGTTTTATATACTACACTGTATTAAATAAACGATTCGGTTCTAAATTTCTTGAATGTTACTGATGATGTCAAAAGAAGCCTAAATAAGGTCTAAAACTAAAGCAGACAAAATTTTATCAATATAACAACGGAGGTGATGGCAATAGAACGAGTTGTGTGAAGGTGACAGTCACATTGCGTGTAATCGATGCAAGGTCGGGAGAGACAACCAGTAAGCAGGAGTGAAAAAGTCTTGTTTGTTTGGTTTCGTTGGGTTTTATTGATTATCAATCTTTGTAAACCATTTAATACCAAATCCATTTTTATACAAACTATTCTGTTTCAAACAATTCAGTTTAGCATAAGTACAAAGATTAATTGTCAAAAACATTTTTCGTTCAAGCTATTCAGTTTATTCAAACAGGTCTAATTCGAACATTTCTGTTTATTATAAGTATAGTTTTTGTTTACACACAGTTAAATGTCAAAGCAGTTCTATAACAAAAAGTTCAGTTTAGGCATAAGTACAGTTTCAATATCAAAAACAGTTCTATTTCAAGCAATTCAGTTTATCATACGTACACATTTTTGTCCTATTTGACCGATAGATTTGACCATCTTAGGTGCTACCACACCGGATCTGGGAGTGAAGACAATGAAGAGGTACTTTGCATTCCCAAAGCTCCACCAATGTTGGAATCTCACCATCAGATTGTTCAGTGTCATATCCAAGACACTCGTTGTTGGTGGTGATGGTTGGGGGGGTCTAATCCCTCTGCAGAGAAGCAATCGGTGTATTCCACAGCCGCAGCTGACTTGGTAAAAAAGAACAAAAAGAAACAGCCAAGAAACAACTGATGCACACTGTGCTTTTTTCACACCATTTAGAACAAGAACAACACCGTACTCTCAATAGCAGCGGATACACTTATAATCACACCCCTCTTTGTTAAATGGCTCCAAAACACGTAATAATTCTTATCACGAAGCTTGGTTTTCTTCAATACTCAAGTCAAATAGAACTTTTAATTGTTTTCTTTACGTGAAAGCGTCCAATTGCATGTAAACAAAAATTGTTTAATAGAATTACTTTTTCAAGTAGCATTACTTGAAACTATATGTGTGCAAATAAAACTATTAGTTTTAGATAACAATACTGAAACCATATAACTATGTATATAAAACTATTATTGATTGATATAAATACTTGAAACCATTTAACTATGTGTATATAAAACTGTTATTGATAGATAGCAATACTTGAAACCATTTAATTGTGCGAAAGTAAAATGATTTGATTAAGCAATACTTTAATTATTTTAACTGCAAGCATATAAAACTATTAATGTTATATAGCAAGACTTGAAATCATTTAACTGTGTGCAAATAAAACTATTACTGTTAAATTGCAATACTTAGAACCACTAAATGAATAGAAACGAAATTATTAGTGATAGCAATACTTAAAACCAAATAATACTATTAGTGGTAGTAATAATTGAAATTATTTAGCTCTTTGCAAATAAATGAGTCCTGGCTTGTTCAAAAATTATAACCAACCAACTATTTGATAACTAATCTATATTGGTTAATATACGTGGTGCATTCTATAATTTCTCAGACTTTTTTGTACTGGCTTTTAAAATTGTCGTAGACTCTTGAAAATTCAGAATGTTATTGCTATATATTTTATGAGATGAATGACCAATTTTTATGATTTCAGGTTCAAATCAACAGTTACAGCAGGAATTCGAATACACCCTACTAAAGCCTGATTGTCACTGATGGTAAATTTCAAAAATGCAATCTGGACGTGAGACACTCTTTAGAAGAACGATGTGCAATAAAATTATGTTTTAAATTCGGAAAAAAATGCCACAGAAACGTATGGAATGCTTCAGACTGCTTTTTGGCCATCTTGCATGAATTGAGCATCGGTTTTTTGAGTGGCATAAGAGATTCAAGGAGGGCAGGGAGTCTGTGAGGGATGATGAGAGATGTGGGAGTAATAAGAAAGTCAATACACCAGAGTTGATTGGCCAAAGGGTTAGGTTTAGGATAACTATCTTGAAGTTTAAAGGGAGTTCAGGAAGAGATTCCTAGGAAAGAGGCCAGCACTCTTCAAATCGGTTCAGTGGGATTTCCACCAGGACAATGCACCAGTCCACAACTCCATCATTGTCACAGACTATTTGACCAAGATGGGCATCAAGACAATTCCTCAGCCTCCCTAAAGTCCAGACCTTCCTCCCTGTGACTTTTGGTTATTCCCTAAGCTAAGAGGCTGTCGTTATGAGACAATTGAGGAGATGAAAGAGGCTGTGACGAAGGTCATTGACACGCTCACACAAGAGGACTTCCATGGGGCCTTCCAGAAGTTGTTGGAACGGTACAACAAGTGCATTGCAGCTTACTTCGAAGGCGACTAGTGTTTCATGTGAGTACAATCAAGAAAAGTGCCCATACGAAAAAAGTCTGGAAACTTATTTAATGTTCCTCGTATTTGATAACTAATCGATATTATTTGATTAATATACATCTTAAAAGAGGATGTAGCCTTAAATAATCTAAAAAAAAGGGTTTATATGCGATAAAACATAACAACCAACGAACCAACACACCAACACAACTCAGAAGCAATCGTTTCTGAGTTTTTTTTTTCCCTTAGGATTTGTTCTGTTTTTTTTTTCCTAACTTTTTTATTATATTTAAGTGAAGCTAATTCGTCTAGTTTCAATTGTCATCTAACTTACTTCTATTTTTCTTTTTAGTTTTATTACCCCAAGCTGATTTATTAACTACGGTTTTTACTTGACTAACAAATTTGTATATGCTGCTTACAGAAATTTCATTCAGCTTTCTTCGTTAAGAGCTAATACACAAGGTTAATTGATCTTCGTGGTAATTTTGTTCAATTTGTTATAACACTTAAAACTCTAAACACCCAAAGACGCCAGGCCTCTCAACCCTCGACTCCTTTCTTGAAAAATAGATGATACTGAAAAATATTGTTTTCCGTTATTTTCCTGCTTAAAAAATTGGTGAGACTGTAACATAGCCATAATACGACTATACAAATATACGGATGTATAAAAACGTTCACAATGTTCATAATGTTCATACGCATAGGAATCCAAAAAACACGAAACACTGACGACTCTCTTTTAGTTCATGTACTAAACTTTTATTACTTTCTTTAAGTTTAGATTTTCGACACGAGGAGAGAGAGAGACACAATTTTTCTATGCTGACTGTTCGTCCATCGTCAGCTCTCAACTCACTGACCCAACCAACGCGTGCGCGTGCCCAGCAACAAACAACTGCACCGACCTCGCCCAGACTCAAATCCCATCTCGCTCTGTCTATGTCCAAATCTCAACTCACTGCTTTTCTCTAAAATCACTAAAAATCCCAGCCCATCGCTTCCGGGCATGAGGTCATTCACATCCCCAGTCATATTTCCTATCAGGGGTTTTCATTGTGACATCTGTGATTGTTACATCCTCCCCGTGCGCGGGTGAACACCTGCGTTAATGTCTGCACCTACCCATGCACCTAGCCGAAAGGTTCTAAGCCTAACTAAACCGAAAGATAAGATATATAAAATGAGAAATGATAATATAAAAAAAATCCTTCCACAGTTATATAACAAGACCATTGCGTTGGCAATTGTATATATATTTAAAAATCATGAAATTATATATCAAAATGGAAAATTGTAGCATTTTATTGACTACAGTGATATAGAAATAGGGGGTCCACTGGCGAAATTCCTCCTGTTCATAATTTTTTTCTTCTACTTAGCGACATAAGGACCTGCCGCTTTCTAAGTGATCATATTTACCAACCCTCCGTTCGGGCAGGATATGACACAAGGTCAATTTTTAAGCGGAGTTTAACAGGTTTGAATTCAGAGTTTTCCTTCTCCTTGACTAGTTGCCTCACTAAGGCTGAAGAACCTAATCTGCCCTACTATTTACCCATAGCTGACTATTTGGATTCATACCTTTCCCAAGGGTATTAGTGCGATGTGAAATGCAATCAGTCAGGTCGAGGATTTGAACTCGTGTCGCCGTGTCCATATCCTGTGACGATAACCATTACAGCACGGATACCACCGTTTTCTAAGTGATGGTTATATTATTACTGCACTCCTTTCTTGTAAATGTGAGTTTGTATAATTACAATATTGCTTATTCTGTTACTAAGGCTGTTCGTCCTTTATGTTGGATTGTCCATTCCTCATTTTCCTTTTCTGATTTTATTCCTGACAGATAAGTAATTAATTTTGGTTGGTTAGTTGCATCATTCATCTTTGGCTATGTTTATTTTATTCATAGTTACTGTTGTTTTTTAAAAATATTTTCGATAACTTAATTTCATTTAAATGACAACCGGATATAATTACACATTTTATTTTTCATAAAAATAACCATTTTGCATCGTCAATCCGAAACATTATCCCGTTCAAAATTCTTTCTCTAAATTCTTCCTGCTTTTGTCTTCTTTCAAAGTATTTCTAGATGTTTGTATTTTTTTTATTTGTTTCCTTATGTTCTGCGTTTATTATTAATATACTCCTTATCAATACTTTTTCTCTTTTCTTTTATTAGATTTTAACTTTTTACTCAATCTTTTTTTTTTAAACCATTTGAATTATTTCTCTTTCATCTTCCAATTTTTTACTCTTTCATGTATCTTGCATATTTTTTTGTTTTTATATTTTTCAATTTACCCATTCCCTTCTTCGTTTCGGGTTCTTCTTAACTTTCCATGTTCATTTCATTCTTTACCATCTTTCTGATCCTTCGACTCTTTCTCGGAGCAGTTAGGAAATGACGTTTAAATTTAAACAAACAATACTGTAATAACATTTCAAAGATTTCAGACGAATTAAAATTAGATAGAATCATCTGGAATTGAAAGGAACACGTAACACTTAAAAAAAAAAATAACTACAACAAGCATATTTACAAAAATTTACGAAAATGAGTTCAGTTTTATTTTTTCCTGGAGGAATGCATTGATTCATCATTTGAAAAGAAAATCTGAATAAAGTAATTGAAAATAACGAGAAAACAACAAAACAAAACAAATAAACAAAAAAACAAAACAAAAACAAAACAACTAAAAACACAGGGGATGAAATTATAAGAAGATAAGGTTTTAATATGCTTCACTGTACATAAATTCATGCGTCATTCATAAGATGTAATCACTTTAAACTTAGACTAAAAAAATTGATGCACACATTCACAGTGACATAATAGGATAGAAAGAAGAAGCT
>OY757909.1:59692508-59815008 GCA_963585895.1 Sepioteuthis lessoniana | reverse complement strand
TATATATATATATATATATATATATATTCAAAAATTATTTGTAGACAGATGAACTTCAGTGTTGTACATTAAGGTTTTTTTTCGTAAAAATGGGTTGTACTCGTATTTTTGACGTCATGGTCCTTTTCATGGGATGACTAATGTGTATGATGATGATGATGATGTATCAATAACTTTTTTTTCCGTTGGTCAACGGCCTGGTATATGCAACCATTGGTCTAATGAGTAGAGTGTTCGCCTATGGTCCAGGAGACCAGCGTTCAGTCCCAGGTCGAGTCATACCAAAGACTAAAAAAAAATGGCACTTGAGGCCGCCTTACTTAACACTCAACATTATAAGGTACGGATCAAGGGTAAAATGGATCAATCGAGGGAATGGAGTGGCACCCTCTCCTACACATCGGTGGGGTTGATATTGAAAAGGGAGCTCTTGTGTCACCCTCGACTAAGATCACCAACTTTACATTATATACATATATATATATACGTATGTGTATCCGTATGTGTGTTTGAGTGTGTGTGTCTGTGAGTATCTGTGTGTTTGATTGTTTAAAAAAGTATATGTATTTTTCTAGCCTGGAATTGTGATGTTGAGTAGATTATCCTGAAAAATATCATATATATATATATCTATGAATATTTGTCATAGAATAAACATGTATGAACTACTCCGAATTTATCTGTGCTAAAATCCAAATCGTGTAGCAACTCAGAGAATACAAATCACTATTGATAAAATGAGAGATCAGTTTCCTATGCATTGCACTATGCCTGCGCCTGTAGATGAAAAAAAAAATCCCTGGAACTATATATAATTATCTTAAAAACATAAAGCTGGGTATGCGTGTATACTCATTATAGAATCTATAGTAGTGGTACGCACTGACTCAGAGCGGCGTGATTCATCTGTAAGATGGAAAATTTGATATGTTTTCTACTTCGAGTTTTTAGCTTTGCCGTGAACTCTTGTCAGTTCCACAAGATCTGGAAAACAGTACAGGCTAAATGTCGATCGTTTCCCAAAGAAAAATAAAGAGTGGAAAGGACATTAGTATGTCAAGAGTAAAAGTGTAAACCCTCTTGATCCCGATGAGGCATCTAATTAGCGCCTTTGCAGTAGTCACGAAAGAAATTTAATACGCATTTTGGGAGTTGGACATTCTAGGTATTTATACTGAGATTTGAGATGGGTGTATATTTGTCTTTTATTTCTTGAATTCGTGCACATTCAGTTTCATATATATATATATATATATATATATTCTACAACTTGCTTGTAAGACATTTTCATGTGATTGTATTCATTAACAGACATATACACTTTACACACACACTCGTCTTTCTCTCTCTTTTGCTTACTCTCTCTCTCTATATATATACATATATATATAGGAAGTTTTATATGTTTATGCTTTTGTCTGTATTATCTCTATGGGTACATGGGTGTGGTGTTTGTCTTTGTTATATATATGTGTCTACGGGTGAGGTGTGGAGGATTTATTATATTCTCTTTGCAAACGGTCAGCGCATATTTTTAGTTCCCCACAATAGTTAATCCGATGTTTTGTCATTTCATTATATATATAAAGAGATATGTGTATCTCTAGCTAGCTAAGATATAATCATCTATATATATATATATATATATATATATATATATATATATATATATATACTTTTACTAATCTAATATCTACCAGTATTCACGGTACCAGAAAAAAAAACCCTGGCCAAGAACAAGAGATAAAAATATCTCGAATCACCGCCCAGAGGAAAAAGAAAAAAGTTTTTTGGGTAAAAAAGAAAGAAAAGACCAACCTCGTCCGACTCCTTGAAAAAAATCAAGGGGTACGCATTCAGTGGTCAAAAGAAAACCAAAAAACCCTCCGCGAATGCTGCAATGCTACAATTACTAAAGTGCTCAACATAAAACAATGGAGCCAATTATAGAATTAACTTAAATCGCGAGTCGAAAATCTTCTACTAAAGTTTCACCTTAACGGATCATCAGGAAGTTTACCCTCGACTTTTTCGACTCGCGATTTAAGTTAATTCTATCTATCTATCTATCTATCTATCTATCTATCTATCTATCTATCTATCTATCTATCTATATATATATTTGGAGTTATTGTGTATGTCAGCAAGTATAAGTGCAAGTATACCCTGCATGTGCATGCTGCAACATACATATCTCACGCTTGTATACATATGATATAATTGTATTTATGTCCCAAAATAAGCCTATAGATATAATATTACCAAAATAAGTTGACGCATTATATTAAAACATTGTATTTAAAAGATATTTATACATTTATCTCATATAATCACTTGAGCAATGCACACACACGCGCGCGTGCTTACAAACATAAACATATGTATGTATGTATGTATGTATGTATTCTTTTATTGAATCATGTAATGTTTAACGCAAATTCTACTATATTATATGTATTTTTTGCAATTAACCGGGGCTTTTTTATTGCTTTCTTCTATTTTTAGGTAAGTACTCATATTCTCTGCATTTTGAATTTCCACTATACTTCTAACTTGTATTTGAAGCTGATTTAAGCAATAAAGGGGTAAGTACATTCAAATATCAAACACATATTTATAAATTTTTATTTTATTTTCCATTAAAGGAATAAATACGTGAGAAAAAAATCAATGTTCACTTTGAATTTGGGGCGTATTTATTTATATATTAATTTGATTTGGAATGCGATGATACGTCGAGTAAAGAATTACGATTAAAGAAACAAAAAATAATCGTATATAATTTAGCAATTTACAGACATAAGGATACTGATAATAATCTTTAAATATTAATTGAATTAATTTTCTGTTAAATGAAAGATATTCGTAGAAAAAATCGAGAAATACAATCATGTAAGATTCATACACATCAAAGTGATTACTGTGATATTTTCAGAACACTATTGATCAGTGACACTTTTCTTTAACGTACGGAGAAAAATGAATGACTCAATATGAAAAGTTATCTAAGAAAACTAAATGTTCAGCTACTGGACTCTGATACGTAACGCTGAATCTAGAAATACGTTAACTTATATTCTACACGTTTTCAACTTAAACAAAACGAAAACCTTATTGGCGTTTCTTAAAGAACATTAGCAGGGAGAAAAACTGTCGGAATACGTGTCTTGAATAGACGTTTGTAGTACTTCTGCACCACATAGACTCTTGTACAACCACGGTTCTCGACAGGCACTTGTAGCGCTACCTCTAAAGTTTCAGTACGTTCCCCGTTGTAACCACACCGTGATAAAACGTGATAAACACACAATACACTGTTTTAGTTCGCTAACCGAAACATTTATTTACAACTACATCTCTCAGTAATTGTTGAGAAGAAAGTAATAAAGCATGAAAAATGAGTTCATTAATTTAGCTAGACACAGAGAAAAAAACGTTGTGAAGAGAGAGAGAGAGAGAGAGAGAGAGAGAGAGAGAGTAAACCGACCTTAATATTACCTTTGTAGTTTTCTGTTGTGGTCCTTGCGCGTGCTTCCTTTCTTGTTCCTTCTTCAAGGCTTGACAGCTGCTATGAAATCCCTTCGCATGTCTCACTCAAAATGGACGCCACAATTTTAGGCCATCTTCACATCGTCATGTCTTGGACCCACCTCATCTTTTCCCTCTTTTCTATCTCGTGTGCCCCCTAACGACTTTTCCGTTTGAGTTCCCTCCAGCCAACCAGAATCCGTCGTCGATTTTCAGCTGATACATTTCTAGAGTAACCCAGTTGTCCACTGCTATCCCGACCCAGACCTTCCCATTCTTTTCTCCCTTATAGCCCCTCTCTCTCTCTCCCTCTCTCTGTCTATCTGTCTCTCTGTCTCTGCCTATCTCTCTCTCTCTCTCTGCTTTCCTTGATTATATTTCTCATATCCTTTCCTTTCCCCTATCCCGTGGTCTACCAGTAAATCTCGCTAGGAAATAACTCCACATAAACCGTAATCTCTAATTATTTTACAAGAAGATATTAAGAGAAGAGCGATATTTTATTGGAAAGAAGACATTTAGGCACAAAGTCACAGAAAAAATACCATTTAAATTTTTGGGAATGTTGAAACTTACCTTTTAACAAGGCTCAAAAAGAGTTAGACTTGAAAAAAATCTATTGTTTCATAAATTGCAATCTACACTCAATCGGTTATTTTTTTCGCTAGCCCCTAAATTAAGTATTTCCTTGTCACTCTGCCAGTAACTAACAGCCCAGCTGTTTTAAAATTCCGCAACTTTTGTGTATGACAGTTTCTCTTACCTACTTCAAGAGTTCTCTTGATTGTCCCTCTGTTGAGTGTCACCAACCTAGAACCAGGCTTCCTGCTCATGAAAACCGTCTCTTTCATAAAAAAGAAGAAAAAAACACTTAATTTTAATGCATAATAGAGAACAAGATTAATGCAGCTATTATTTCGATTAAATGTTTTCTCCTAGCTTTTAATAGGTGTCGAAATCGGTCCTGCGGAAGGAAAATATCCCTTCAGAAAATTCGGACAGAAAATAGTGGATAAAATACGCACTGGTTCAGGTCAAAACTGCCTACGCAAACAGAAGAAATACCGCCTTTCATGTAACCATTATGGAATGGTTAATGTAAATAATAGTCAAAATTGCAAATTCTCAGTTTATAGAGAGGTACGAAAACAAAACCATTATCTCCCTAAATATAGTCAATCAATTACTATCATAATAACATTACAGCAGAAAATAGACGCTATGATGCCAACTGGTTTAGTTTATTGCTTGGTACAAACATAAAGCCATTACCGTTTACTCCATAACAAAACTTTTCCCAGAAAGTGGATATTAATATTCTAATCAAATCTGTTTAATGGTAGATACACCGAAAAAAAGAAAAATCCCTATGTATTCAACTGATTACTACCAATACACAATAGTGTATAAACAAAATTCCACGTTAGTTTTGGTAGCGTATTTTCTTTTTTTCATACAGGAAAAATTGGCAAAGGTTAAAGTATAAATCAAGTAAAATTGTGTCAACACCACATCTTGCGTATTAAAAAAACATTCATTAATACAAATTTAAGTAGAGATGATAAACAAATTAGAAAATATTTCGTTTACTTTACTATGAATATATTCTGATTGATTGTAATACATAATTGAGATATCTATCTATCTATCTATCTATTTTATTATACTTATATAAAGGTCTCTAAAAAGTTAACGTGCACCCTTAGGCATTGGACAGCCTGCATGGGCTTTTCTTTTGATTTGTTTCTTAGGATAATTAGTTTCTTTAAAACACCATTTCCGGTATTGATTCAGACATCCATGGCTGTGGATACAAGTTTTTATTTTTCTTTACTCTCAGTACAAATGATACATTCCAGCTCAATTTTAATTCAAACAGACTAGACCCCCTTCCTTGGGAAGGGTGATCACTTAGCTCTGCAAATGTAGTTTCTGCTGATGGCAATATTCTGGACGAATTAAAAACTCTTGATCAATTTTGATTAAAATTGTTCCAGACATTCCCTTGGGCGGGGAGGTCCTCCTCATCCTAATATAATTAAACTCTTCTTGAAGGAGTCAAGGGATTTCACATGCCAAGTTTCATCAATAATGGACTATTTGCCCACAAGTCCAATGGGAGCAATCAAGCAAACGAAGAAGATTATATGTTAAAGTATTACTGTTTTAATAATTCAATGTTCGTTTTCAATTGATATTACCTTCACTTCACTTCACTCCACTTGTCTTGTAATGTAGCGTGGTCGTTGAAGCAAAGCTTATGTAGTGTAACTTTGGCAGGAATAGCCTGGTTAAACCCATTCTAGTCCAAATTTGAACGCAACCGAACTCTTCCCTTTAAGTGACCCGCCTTAATCATGAACACATCTGGTTTAATTTCGAAATTTTCCTTATTCTAGAACAGTTACAGCACCAAAGTAGAAGAACCTATTTGATCATACAATTTACTCGAATCTGATGGTGAGGAATAGTTGGATTAATACTTTTATCGAGAGCATTAGCGCCATGCAAAATTTCAACAACATCGTCTTGAGCCTGAATTCGGGTTGATGTGTCTATTTCCAATTACAATTACCGTTACACAAATAGTACCGCCACTAGATGAAAAACACTGATTAAAAAATGGGCAAAAATCATATATTCTCTGCGATCCTACATTGGACTTCCAAAACTGCATAAAAAGATAATTCAGTGAAGTTGTTGTTAGCTTTACTCATTTGATGTGCAGAACTTCGGTAATGATTTGTAAATCATTTGTTTCAATTATTTGAAAGCTAAAACAGGACTTACAACAATGAATTCTTGAACTGAAAATTAATATCGGTAACTGTGGGTCGCTCAGCTTATTTTTTCAATACAGATTTTATGGATAATTAGAACGACAAACAAACTGGCTGGTTTGTTGCGTAGATTCAATATACTTCATGGGACTGATTGGCTTGCTTGCTCGCTCAACATAATATATCGAGGGAATAGATGAAGCTATAGATAAGTATCGAAATCCCAGTCAGCGCGTCTGAAAACGATTAGAATCATCCCAATATTAATTGCGAATCGTTGATGCTAAGCTAAATCTGATAAGTGATGAAGCAGGCCTAAAATGGCTGACATCTGTGTTGATGAGGAAAGCAACAAGAATGACTCAACGCTTTTGGTAAGTGAGATAAATGATGGAGAATGAGGTTGGGTCTGATGATTTGACGACGGAAAAAAATACTGATAATAAAAAGTGACAGATGTCGAATGGAATTGCTATAAATTAATGGGAAAACACGCACACATATAAACTCACAAAAAAGTATAAACAAAAAACTAAAACGAGGGGAAAAAAACTTCCAGCCATTAGGAAGGACAGTCAACTTCTAATCATTCTGTACCCAACAATCCACTTGAATTATATATATATATATATAAGTAAAGTTGGCGACCATAGTCGAGGGTGACCAGAAGGCTCCCTTTTCGGTAGCTTACTACACCAATGTGCAGGGGAGGGCGCTACTCCTTTCCCTGGATTGCTCTACTTTACCCTTGATCCGTACCTTATAAGGCTGAGTGTTAAGCAAGGAGGCATCAAGTACCATTTTTGAGTCTTTGGTATGACTCGACCTGAGAACGAACCCAGGTCTCCCGGGCTATTGGCGAACATTCTAACCGCTAGGCCAATCTCCGGTTAATATATATATATATATATATATATATATATATATATATAACTTGTGGAAATTTCTTCGTTGTGCTTTTGTAATTTTGAATTACGCTTTGCCGTTTCTATATCAATTGCCAAGTATAGTTCTGTTACCCTGATTTTTATTTGTCAAGGCAACTAGTGTAAGAGAAGGAAAACTATTCCGCTTGGACAAGACATTTTTACGTTTACTTTGTGTTAATGCTCTTGGGAACAAAAACATGGATTCATCTTCTCATCTTCCAGCTCTAGGTTGATACTAGGGCAGAACGGGTTTTTTAGCCTTAGGTTTTTATGAAAAAGAAAAGTGGAGTCCAACCGGCTGTACTCCGCTTAAAGTAAAAGTTATTTGCGTCACGTCCTGGTTGTGACGGAGCGGTTGGATAAATACATATAATTATTTTCTTTTCTGATAAGGACGTCGTGACATTTGTATTTTACCACCATTTTCAAGTGAATTTAACAGATGTTAAGCTTCATTTTATCACACATTATATATATACTATTTTGAAAGAGATGCTCTCGGGCGAAGCGAATTAAAGAGATACTGAGCTATTATTACAGCATAGAACAAACATGAAAAATCTATAAAAACAAGTAAAAAATGTAATTTTAAATCCTAATTATTACCAACAATTCACAAAGGAAGTTGACTTTATATAGGTAATGTGTGTGTGTGTGTGTGTGTTTCCTCAATTGCATTTTCAATGTAAAACTTTAACTTTGTACGTTTTTTAGATTTGGATTCAGCATCAAATTACACACAACTGCATACACACACATATATATAATCCCCCCCACACACACATTCATAAGATGCTTTGCTATGTTTATGACTAAAAAGTGCTGAATATTGGTGAAAGACAACATAATGATCTCAAGTTTCGTACGGTTTTAATGGCATATCAACCATTGTAGATAATTTAATGCCAAATCTATTTTTATACATATAAACAGTTCTATTTCAAACAATTCAGTTTAGCATAAGTAAACAGTTTAACTGTCTTTGACATTTCTCTATCAAGCAATCCAGTTTAGTCAAACAGTTCTAATTCAAACAATTCAGTTTAGTATAAGTATATTTTTTGTTTACACATAAATAGAACTGTTGTGACTTTTAACTTTGAGTAAACAAAACTATACTCATAACCAAACTGAATCGTTAAAATAAGATACGAGTAAACTGGATTGCTTAAAATAGAAATGTTTTTGACATTTAACTATAACAATTCAGTTCAGTATAAGAACAGTTTCAACATCAGAAGTAGTTATAATTCCAACAATTCAGTTTAGCTTACAAAAACAGTTTCATTTCCAGCGATCCAGTTTAGCATAAGTATGCAGTTTAAATGTCAAAACAATCCCATCTCAATCAATACAGTTTAGTTCTATTTGAGCCATGTATAGGAACCTATCACGTTAGAGTGGACTTGTGAGCCATGGCAGTAAAGGAGTACTCCGCATTCGCCAAAACTTCCGTATTACTGAAACCTCATTATCAGATTGTTTACTGTCATATCCAGAACAATATTTGGTGGGGGGGACGTCTTACCCCTCTGCTGAGTAGCAGTCCATGTATTTTACAGCCCCAGCTGACAGGGCAATTTTATCTACGTGGTGCATTCAATAAGTTTCTAGCCATTTTTTTTTGCAGACATTTAAAATTCTCGTAGACTCTTGAACATTCAGTATGTTATTTTTATACATATTATGAGATGACTGACCAATTTTTATGATTTCTGTTTCAAATGAACAGCTACAGCAGCAATTGGAATACATCCAACTAGAGCCTGATTGTCACAGATGGTAAATTTCAAAAATGCAATCTGGACGTGAGAAGTAACGATATGCAAATAAAATTCTTTTTTGAACTTGGAAAAAATGCCACAGAAACGTATGGAATGCTTCAGACTGATTTTTGACCATCTTGCATAAATCGAGCATTAGGTTTTGAATGGTATAAGAGATTCAAGGAAGGCACGGAGTCTGTGAAGGATGATGAGAGGTGTGGGAGGAGTAAGGAAGTCAATACACCACAGTTAATTGGCCAAAGGGTTACGGTTAGGGTTAGTATGTTAAGGTTTTAAGAGAGTTCAGCAAGAAATACCCACGGAAGAGGCCAGCACTCTTCAAATTGGGTCAGTGGCATTTCCAGCAGGACAATGCACCAGTCCACAACTCCATCCTTGTCACAGACTATTTGACTAAGATGGATATCAAGACAGTTCCTCAGCTTCCCTATAGTCAAAACCTTGCTCCCTGTGACTTTTGGTTATTCTATAAGCCCGGAGGTTGTTGTTATGAGACAATTGAGGAGATGAAACAGGCTGTGACGAACGTCATTGACACGCTCACACAAGAGGACTTCCATGGGGCCTTCCAGAAGTTGTTGGAACGGTACAACGAGTGCATTGCTGCTGGAGGAGATTACTTCGAAGGGAACTAGAGTTTCATATGTATACTCTCAATAACAGTGCCCACACGAAAAAAGTCTGGAAACTTATTTAATGATTGTAACATAATTTCTCTTACTTATGCGACCATTACACAAATAGACTAGATCTCTCATTCTGTTGATTATATCTCCTAAGAGTTGCAATTTATTTTTTTCATCGGTCGTAAATTTCCTAAAATATCCATTTCTCCAAAGCAGTCACAGGAAAAGTTCTTTGAACTGTATACATCTGTATCTAACTTTTGTTGACGCTATTAAAGCCTTTGCTACTGTAAATAAAACTGCAACGAGGAAAATTTTACGGAAGTCTTATTTCTCTGCGAAGGACATTGCTATTCTTTATTCTAATCAGGATGTCATGAAGATCTGGGTTAATGTGGGTGGAAACTTGTCAGAAGCAATTTCAGTCAAGAATGGATTGAAGCAGAGACGTTCCATCTCCTACTACTCTAAAATAGTTTATCTGCATCGCTTTTAAATACTCTAATGGTCTTTTAAAATAGGGTATTGCACCTCTGAGAATGTTTTCAACATCAAGAGATTTATAAGATCGTTTTATATATTTAGTAAGAATTCTTTTATACACAGACGGTTATAATTACTCAAACCACATTGAAGAGGTTACAAAAGACTGTATGGCTCTGGATTTACAATAGTTCTAAAAACCAAAAGAAAAGCAAATTAAAAAAAATAACACTGTTAATCTTTGAATCTGCACCAGACATGCATTATAAATTAAAGTAAGTAAAGGATTGCTTGATGTAGGTTGGAAAATTAAGAAAAATGTTAGTATTGGAATAAGCAATATATATATATATATATATATATATATATATATATATATATATATATATATATATATTAAAAAAATAACAATATCATTTAATAAAATCTAAAATCAAATCTTTCGTTAAACTAATTCGAAACAAAGTGAGTAGAATCGAAGAATAGAACAGCAAAGATGCTAGCTCTATCCAGCACTCCCGGTTTTCATTGATAAGATTTCATAATTCAACTAAATGAAACAGTAAGTAACAAAAACTGAGTTATTTTTTGTCGACTGATTTCTTTAAGATTTATAGACGGTTTTTTTCATATATTTATCAAAATAAAACCAAGAATTTTAAAATTAATTATACCAAGCAAATATATATCAAAATCACATTTTCAGTATCAATATGTAAATTAGTCTTCCTGTTCCCCACTCAAAACCTATTAATTTTGAACATAAATACTACTGAATTTTATTAGTATAATGATATAGACAACACTATTGATAGTTTTCTTAATGATTGAGATTTAAATCGAAATAAAATCATGAACAATCTAAAGTAAATAACTGAACGACTTTTGCTGTTGTCGGTGAAATATTTTACGTTATTGATAGAGAAACACATGCTCTACCTTATAGTAACATGAATATATATCATCATCATGTCGTGACGCTAGCACGGATATCCCTGACTCTCTCTGGCCACTACTCCCGATCATTCATCGCTTCTGGCAGGTCTTCAGGGCTACATCCCGTATCCTTACATAGCTGCTGTATGTATGTTCGAGCTGGTCGTCCTGCTTTTGCTTGGCCATATGCGGGGGTCCATAGGAGTACATCACTGATGAGTTTGTCCTTGCTTCTCCAGCAGTGTCCTGCGTGTCTGGTTCGTCTAACTTGTATAGTTTTCGTGACGGGAGGCAGTTGGTGCCTTGTGGGGTGTTACCGCCAGGACTTGTTCAATATTGCTCGCAGCGTTTTTGTGTAATTGCCGTCTAGCTTCTTCTTCAGCAGTTTAGTTAGTGTCCAAGTAGTGCATCCGTATAGCAGTATCGATACGAACGCTGCCTGGAAGAAACTGTGTTTGGTTTTATCGGTCAGGTCTGATTTCCATATGATCGAGAGCTTATCGATAGTTTTCCATGTATTCGTTAGCCGTGTGTCGATGTCTTTTTCGGTTGATGAGACGCTGCTTCCTAGGTAGGTTAATTTGTCTACTAGTTTCAGAGAGGTTCCGTCTAGTGTGGAAATGTCGTCTGTTTGGTAATAACACATTCATTCAGTTTTGTGTGCATTGACATGGAGGCCAATGCCTGCGGCGGCTTGTTCCAAACTATGCAGTAGTGTTTCGGCTTGGTTGGGTATATTCGCCAGTATAGCTATGTCATCGGCGTAGTCGGCGTCGGTAATTGTTTTTGCAGAGTACCTTCGGCTTCTTTTTTTTATTTATATATTTGTAATTTTCAAAAGATTTTGGATGTTAGAGTTGCTTTGTTTTTTTTTGTTTTTTTTTCGATTTAAAATTGTTTTGGCACTTGGATTTAATATTGCCCAGTCGGCTGGGGCTGTAGAATACACCGACTGCTTCTTTGCAGAGGGGTTAACCCCCCCCCCAACGAGTGTCCTGGATATGACACTTAACAATCTGATAGTGAGGTTCCAGCAGTGCTGGAGCTTTGGGAAATGCGGAGTACCCCTTCATTGCCGTCGCTCCCAGGTCCACTCTGGCCCGGAGTGGTAGCAACTGATAGGGCCCTATCTATGGATTAAATAGAACTAACAGCATACTTATTCTAAAATGAATTGAGTAAACTGAATAGCTTGAAATAGAAACGTTTTTGACAATTAAACCGTACTTACACTTAATCTGCGTGCTTATGCTTAGCTGAATTATTTCAAATTGAACAGTTTTTCGACATTAAAACTGTATTTACACTTAACTGAATTATTACATAAAACTGCTTAAATACTTTGAAATGGAAATGTTTTTGACAATTAAACTGTGTACTTATGCTAAACTGAACTGTTTTCAATAGAACTGATTATTTACATAAAAATGGATTTGGCGTTAAATAACCTACAAAGGTTGATATGCCATAAAACCAAACAAACCAAACCAAACCTTCGATTAAATATTAAGCACTATTTTATTTAGTATTTGTAGAAAAAAATATTTTTTAAACTGATGCTATAGTTTCAGTTGAATACCAACAATGTGTCTAAGCGCCAGTTTATATGTCTATGCGTGTATGTGCATGTACGTGTGTGTGCGTTTTTTGGTGTTTTAGTTTGAGCGCGTGCATTTTAACAAGAAAAGTCTCATATTCTTAAGTGTAAATTTTGAATGGAATAATGATACAACACACACACACACACACACACACACACACACACACACACACACACACACACACACACAAACACACACACACACACACACACACACATATATATATATATATATATATATATATATATATATATATATATATATATATATATATATTCGTGACCATATTCACATAAAAATCCACACACGCTAGTGTACTCATAGTATATCTGTCTGAGTGTTACCGAGTGTGTGTGCTTTTTACTTGCTTGAGTGCATTTATTTGTTTGTATATATATATATATATATATATATATATATATATATGAGCGTTTTTATGAAGATATAAGAAAGAAAGAAATATTCGAGAATTTGTTGCCATCTCAAACTGACATTAATTGGTTGACTTCGTAAAAATGTTATACCATTTTTACCAGAGGATTTCGACCGACCTATGGCAAAAATAGAGATGTGGTGTGTGCCTACGTTTTTTATAGTGATGCAATTATTTGTCGAGTTCTGGTAAAAGCAGTAAAAACAGAAAAAAATAACTGAAGAATAGAACTTAGTCATAAATAAGTATTAGAATAATATTCTAATAAATCATCTCTTTATGCCCATTACATTGTTGTTGATCGGCATTGATAAGAATAGATTAGTGATCTCAGTCCTCGCTGTTTGTCCATACAAATGTTAGTGTGCCAGAATCTACTAACGCCAGGAAAGTCAATTAGAAAAATAAATATTAACACCGAAAGGAACGAGCAAGCTCACACAGACAACTATATATATATATATATATATATATATATATATATAGCGATTCATAACCGTTTAAATTTCCTTCGCTTGCGTTGGTTTCCTCGTGGCTGGGTGGTAGAATCTTGGATTGGCGCTTGAGTCAACCGGGTTTTGATCCCAGCCTTCGATAATCTAGCCTGTCTAGCCACACTGATGAGTTCTGATAGACCGGAACAGATTTGTCTGTGGATGACGATATATATATATACATATATATAAGTTAGAAGTATATTTTGAAAAGAATCAACTTTAAATATAATGTGTGCATTGTTTGGAATTAATATATACAATAAATTATTCTAAGTATATTTGGCTACCGTTGTCCAGGGCGAACCAAAGGATATCTTTTCAATAGCTACTCCGCCGAAGTGTAGCGAAGGGCTCTCCTCCTTTCCCCGGGTCACTCCACTTTATCCTTGATACGTATCTTATAATGCTGAGTTCTAAGCAAGAAGGCATCAAGTACTATTTTTCGAGTCTTTGGTTATTCGACCTGGGATTGAACCCCGGTCTCTTGAGCCATTGCTGAACCCTAAACCCAAGTTTCAACGGTGGTATGTAATCAATTTATTTATGGTTGAGAAGTGCAAACCATGTGGAATTTTTGGAATGATTTGTTTTGTACTGGAATCATGACTTAGAAAAAGAAATATTTACATGGGTTTATTACAATTAGGCTCAGTGGAAAAGACAGGTCATGCATTGGAAACATAGACTCTCCGCTAAAGAAAACTTTTCGGGCGTAGAAAAGAAGGACATGTATCTTGTCTTATTGGCCTTGAAAGAACGTTATAGGTGTTTAGTCATATAAAGTCATTCACAGATTGACTGTTTCGTTATATCACAATTTTACATTGTGGCTCGACACAGGAAAATCTTCAAGCTGGGATTGAAAGTCATCTGATTTCACATCAGTTGGTTATGTTACCCGAGACTATGGTCATTCTCAGCATAAACGAAGGAATTTTTTTACGTATATATTTTTCCGTATACTATATCGGCGACCTGAGTGCTCAGTTCATGAGAAGATCTTTACATTTACGCGTATTTCTCACGAAGCTCCTACGATAAACTTTTTATATTTTCCGAGACAATCCCTATTTCACTTGCAGATGACATCAGCTCTTCCTAATTTCATCGTATAACTCTTGTATATGTGTATTTTGGCGAGCCGTTCTTATTATTCAATTCAGATTTCCTTATCTAATCTTATGTTTGACTCTAAATTAAAGATTTTTTTTAAGCAAAAGTTATCATCGTTCAAAATGGAATCAGCAAACCGATTTCGAATACTGAACGAGGCTTTTTGCGTTTCATTTTGTCTTCGGAAAGGAATAACTCTCCCTCTTCTCCCTCAGCTATCGGTAAATGGTTGAGCAAATAAGCTTCTTTATACTTCTTTCGGCATTCAATCAAGGATAATGAAATGATTGGTTTGGTCTGCTAAAAATTGGCCTTGTGTCTCTCCCTGCACGAGGCAGAGGTTTTGGTAAATATATATTCATATAATTATATATCATGGCTTTCTTGAGTTATAATCCATCTCCCCCGGGAACAAATAATGGCGTAAACGGTGCGAGTTCAAATTCAGCCTGATGTTCTTTGCATTAATTTTGCCTTCATGCAGCTTAAAATAGTGGGTAAACCAGTCTTGGAGAATGAAAAATATTAATCTATCTCAGTATTTCTTCCTTGCAATTATTTTAGGTCCACTCTGAACAGGAGTTTATTTTATCTGTTTTCGACTGGAGGCAGAAGTGGTTGAAAAAATTTGAGAGGAAGTTCCCTTCTCATCTCTCTTCTATTGAAAAGTTTGGGGAAAATTTTTTAATGAGTAAGAATCATTGATCCTACCTATAGTGTTTCGAGCATATATTCTTTCAGAATCTTCCCTACCCGAGATATAAGTTTAATCACAAAAGCTACTTTTCTAGAAAATCTTTGGATCAAACTCACCCATTATTGTTCTCCTCCAACCTGCAACCATAGACTTCTTAAGTCCACATCTAATTATGTCTTACCTTATCTTACTTTTAATTTCTTATATGTTGTACGTTTGTAACACTTTTTTTTCTTTTATCGTTACTCTTCAGTTGTCATTTTAAAAACATTTTTTTTACATATCAACTATATCCCTTGCTTCGTGTTACATTATTTAAAGAAAGACATACTAAGTATTACGGCATATGGAGAAATGGTAAGTGTATTAAACTACCATCAAACTTTCTGATAATACAATGTACTTTCTTATCTTCATCACCATATTCCTAACTCTAACACAGATATTGATGACAAAAAAAGAAAAAAAAATATTTTAATGCGATATATACCTGTCTGGCAAAGGAACATAAAAATGGCCCAGGTGTGTTTTGTTTGTTTTTAATCCCTTGAAGAAAACATGGTTTTGAAAAGTCATCCTTAATCCAAAGGAAGATAACCATGTCGCAAGATAGGAGATAAGCAAGACAAAGATGGGGAAAAAATGAAAGTAAAATTATATTTAAAACATTGAGAGCGTAGAGTTGCTAAATGAAAGTGCAAAGTGTACGAGAAAAAATGATGATAATGATGTCTAATGGAAAGTGAAGAAAGGACAAGAAAAAAATTGAAAGTCTGAGAAGGTAAAATTATATTAGAATATCAGTGAAAATAGAAATTAATATATACAGGTGTTAGAAATAATGTAACTAGAAAGGGAAAAATTGAATATTGAAATGAAAATAGACAATGGTATAGGAAAGAAAATACAATATATAACAAAAAAGGTTATTTAACAAGAATAAAACAAGCTTTAGAGATGGGAGAAATAATAGAACGTGAAAGAAAGAAAGAAAGAAAGAAAGAAAGAAAGAAAGAAAGAAATTCAGTCAGATAAAAGGATTTGGGAAAAGAAAGAAAGAAAGAAAGAAAGAAAGAAAGATAGAAAGAAAGAAATTCAGTCGGATAAAATGATTTGGGACAAGAAAGAAAGAAAGAAAGAAAGAAAGAAAGAAAGAAATTCAGTCGGATAAAATGATTTGGGACAAGAAAGAAAGAAAGGAAGAAACCAAGAAACCAAGAAAGAAAGAAAAAAGTTCTGTCGGGAAAATAACGATTCGGTCCAAGAAATAGAGACTTGAGGAGAAAGAAAGAAAGAAAGGAAGAAAGAAAGAAAGAAAGAAATTCAGTAAGGAAAAAAAACAATTAGAGACGAGAAAGAAAGACTGTAATGTAAAAGACAGAAAATAAAGAATAAAAGAAGGAACATAAATAATATCTCCTTTATCAGCAACCAAGAAAAATAAAAATACAAAGCAAAATACTAAAAAAGTGTATGCAGGGCGGGATGAATAAGATGAAGCAAAACTAAAAAAAAAAAAAAATAAATAAACAAACAAACAAATAAACCAGAAGAGAATGAGCTGGACAATAATAACAAGAATAGAACTAAACCACAAAATGAGTGAAAGTGTTTCAGCTCAGAATTTGATACGTTATTCGTTCATTTGTTTCTGCTTTCTTTCCTTTTTTTTTCTTTTTTGTTCTTCCCCACTGTTTACAACCCCAACGCATTATAGTCTTTTCCCCCAGTGTCTGATCTCCTGACGTCAACTGATATTACCATGACGATCAAAACTTCCTCCATTTGACAGGCCAGTATTAGATGTCTTAAATACGTTGTTGACGGCGCCTAGTATTATAACCCGGTTCTTTGTCTCCGGTCCCACCAGACACACTTTATTCCTTAATCTCATTTGTCTTTCTTTTCTTTTTGACTTTATTTTTTGTTTCAATATACACGATTAGTATACAGTTGATTCCATATATTTTGGAGATACGTGGCCAAAGAGTTATCGAATAGGAAAACACATTCGGCATCACAAGTTCAAATGCTGAGTGCGTCTAAAAAAAGTTTTTCTTCCGGCCAGTTACTTTGAGAAGGTTATGGATCCATCTCTTCACAAGACTGGATTCTATTGTAAGGAAAATATTACCAACCTAGAAGAAGGAAAAATCTGAACTAAATACATGAAGAGCGCTCTTCCGAGAATATTGTGGAACACTCTTTCATCATAATTCTATCATCAGCTCATCAAATAAGTGCGGCTGGTACTACACAATGGTTCATTTCTATTAGGAAAAAAACAATGGAGGTAATATATATATATATATATATATATATATATATATATATATATATATATATATAATGAACAGCTGAGGATTAACTAATAGTTTTAAAAGTGCTTAGTAAATCGTAAAGTGCTCAAATGCTCGCTAGCAGAGCAGGGTAAAGCCTTAAGGAAATTACAATCACGCCTATTAGCCCAATACTCAACATATGGTTCCTTACAAACCACAAAGCGAAAAATGCTTGATTGAACCTATTCACGAATTCTGCGGGCTGTCTAGACCATAATCTGGAAGTGGCGGTACAGCTACTTGCCTCCTTTCTCCCAAACCATTCAAGTAAGATGTAAAAAATGTGTGGGGCACTGTTGGAAAAGCTAGGAAGAACTCATAACTCCAATGCACTCCTACACGTGAACGTGCTAGTGTTGGCCGAGCAGCAAAAAACATTTATACCAGCTCTCTGTGGGCGTAGGATGCGAACTAGAAACCTGCCTGAAGCGATGTCTGATAGAGGTGAATGCAATTTGAGAGCCAGGGAACTGTATGCTGTCATCGGGACTTAATGATATTTATATATATATATATATATATATAGTCAAATAAATTAAAAAAGTGCTACAATTAATAAGTAATTACCTGTCATGAAATATGCTAATCTAGCTTGGCAGTGAGACAACCGGCAGGATAAAAATGCGACCTTTCACCTCGAGGATTAAATTGAAGGTTATTAAAAAACAGGTTGATAGGGTATAGAGCTATCGTCGTACGCCCACCATTGGCCTTGGCTAATTGGAGCAACTGACTTATTCTAAGCATTTATTCCCATTTATGGGTTACAGTTGCAAATGATTTTCTTACATAGGTCAGGTTGCCTTTATCGAATGTTTCTTTCGGATAACGCTGAATTTTAGAGAAGAATTAAGGAGCGGCTGACTGAACCTGGTGGAAGATCTCTCGAGAGGAGTGCTCACTATGTATTACTCCGTCCCCTCACTGTAATTTTGCGGAGTACTGTTTTTCATAAGGTGTGAATACCAAGCACTGATCTCGTCTTTATTTCAAGATTTACCAGTATCGCTTTTCTAAGTTTTGAAACTGACTCAAATGTTAGATTTCAGCTCAAGTCGGAAGAGTGTTTGTTTGCTTGTTTGGATTTTATTGCATATCAACATTTGTAGGATATTTATTGTCAAATCCATTTTTATACAAGTAAACTGTTCTATTTTAAATACTTAAGTTTAGCATCGGTACACAGTTTAGTTGTTAAAAACATTTCTATTTTTAGCTATTCAGTTTAGTCAAACAGTTCTGAATCAAAGAACTGAGTTTAGTATGAGAAGAGTTTTTCTTTCTACCGAGGTAAATGTCAAAAGAGTTCTATTTCGAATTGTTCAGTTTAGGGTAGTACAGTTTCAATGTCAAAACAGTCCTATTTCGAGCAATTCAGTTTAGCATATGTATGCAGTTTAGTTTTATTTGAGCCATAGATAGGGCTCTATCCTGTTTTACCACTCTGAGCCAAAGTGAACTTGGGAGTGATGACAATGAAGGGGTACTTCACATTCTCCAAAACTACATTAACTTTGGAACCACACAATCTGATAGTTTAATGTCATATCAAGGACACTGGTTGGGAGGTCTTACCCCACTGTTGAGGTGCAGTCGGTATATTCTACAGCCTCAGTCCACTGGGGAATACCCATGTTTAAATGTAAAAACAGATTTATTTCTGATAAAGTACGCAGTTCTGATGCCATAACATTTCTATTTCAAACGATTCAGTTTTGCATAAATACACAGATTAAATTCAAAAACAGTAAACTTTCGAAGCCACAGTTAAATTCTATTTGACCTCAGATTGGATCCAATTAGGTGTTACCCCTCTGGGCCAGAGTGGACTTGGAAGCGATTTCAATGAAGGGGTACTCCACATTCCCGAAAGCTTTTACATGACTGGAACATCATCATCAGATTGTTTAGTGTCATATCTAGGACACTCGTTGTAGGGTCTTGCTCTTCTGCTGATGTGCAGTCGGTGTATTTTACTTACCCACTTGACAACAAGTCGAAGTCAATCCTGAAACTGCAAATGGGTTCGTAAACTTAAATAAAAATCTTTTAACACAAACCAGATTGTTTACTGTATAAAGTATATTGGTTCGTGAAAATTGTTGCTTTCTTCCTCTTCGCGGGCATGGCTGCCTCTTCTTATTTTGTTCACAAATCGAAGATTTTCGATCAAACAACTTTGGTACTGAGTAAAACTTTGTAAAAAAAAACAAAAAAACAAAATAAAAAAAATCAAAGAAAAAGATCGTGACATAAAATACAAGCTATTTTTTTATGGTGGCAGCGTGAATTTATGTCTCTCTACAAGATGTTTGAGGAAAGTAAAAATCACTAAACTTACACAAAATACTCTGCAAGTTTACAGATGCATTTTCCTATTCATGTATTTCTTTGTAACATGGAATCTCTTGCTTTGTTGGGGTCACCTGTCAGGGAGAAGGAAAATGCATGAATTGTCGTTCAGGGCAATTTTTGTGCCTCTTTATTCTGGTTTTAACTTATCAAAGATGTCTGACTAGTTCTGCACAACACTTTGCCATTAGAAACAAGTCACCTGTGTAGGCAGTCCAACATTTCATATCTTAAACCGGTGGTAATCTCATTCCTCGAGATCGACGGGAGAATTCAATATTTATATATATATATATATATATAAGTCTTTATGCTCCGAAGAAAATAATCTACAATTTAGATTATAAGTGGTAATCCAAGGTAAATTGGAATCTCAAGTTGAGTGCTCAATGTCAACAGCTGTCGAATGTATAATTAATTTCAGATTAAAAAATCACAGGTTAAAAAAAAAATAAGTTGTGTACCTGTAACTAATTTTCTTGCATGCCAGAAAATTAGTTACCGGTACACCACTCCTAATGAGTGTCAGGGTTAACAATGAATGATCAGAAATCAACCCTAGAAATACATTTCCTTTAATGCTGGCCAAATTTCACACCTAATTTGCTAAAAAAAAGGAGTATTATTAAAAATGTAACATATGTGTTTTTCCTTTTCAAGCTTTATCAAGAATTAGTTCAACAGATTTCAAATACTCTGTCAGAAGATTACTATTGTAGGCATGTGTTATAATATTTCAGAAAGGTTGTATGTTATTTGTATATAAAAGAATGATATACATAAACAGTTGTGCAATGAGAAGAATGGGAGAGTATGCAAAAACATGAAAAAACGCCAGTGCCTCGCATTGTATAATAGTTAGAAAGCTGAATTAGCTGACCATTATAAATTAGTATCTTACCGGATGCCACACCAATAGCAATACAAAAAAGGCATGTGTCATATATGTTTTATATGGTGTAAAAGCTAGATTTGCAGTCCATTGCGAGGAAAGTTGAGTCAATTCTTCTATTCCTAAGACACATTCAAGTTATGATTGGTATTTTGACACGAGATTTTCAGGCCACATAAAAAGTAACGAGGGGACAAGCCTCCAAAATTCTTCGGACACCTTTTCACCCTGAAAAAATATATCAATTACCAGAATGCAAAAACGCTTGCCAAATTTTTCACTTATTCGTTTTCTCCTACCTAGTGAGTGATGTTTTTTAATTTTTACTATAGAATATGGTTACATAATCAGACTGCAATAAAGAAAAACAACTTATATTGCTTTTGTTAACGGATATTTGTCTCATTCTTAGATCTGCCAACGTCTTCGGCTACTCATTCCAAGTAAGCCCTTGACCCATCTAAAGACTCTCCCACCACGTTGTACCAAACATTATTTATCATACGTCAACGCAAAAAGCTTTGACAAAGCAACCCGTAGGTAGATACATGTGGTTATCTTAGTGATAAGACTACATTTTACGGCATAAGACGCAGGATACGACGTTGTGATACACCCGTGGCACAACCTCAGCAGAAAGGAAGAGAAACCATGAATCATCCTTGTGCCACAGATAAGCTAAACGTGGTTAATCAGTCCTTTAGCACCTCATAGTATGTATTAGTTAGCAAACTGGAAAAAGAGACCATTATTAAGGAATTCAATTCTCATTGGAGGACCTGTTCTTCTGACCCTGTGCCACATCTAAGATAAGTAAATAACTATAAAAGTTGACATTAGAAAAGAATAATTTACTTTGTGACATTTTAACTGTTTTGTTTTCTGCAGAATCCAAAGCATGTAAAAACTCTGTGCCACATAATGACTGGATTCTTTCAAAGAAAAGTGATACTTAAGAAAAGAAAAAAATATATAAGAGACGTCACCACGGAAAAAGCACCCATATTATTTAGAACAATTTAATTTTAGTGACATGGAATAACCGGATACGCCAAAGTAAAGCGATGTTGCTTGGTCAATACGCTGAATATAATGAAAAATCTTCCACAAATAAAAACAAAAGAAGAGAAGATAAATTGTATAAAAAATGAAACAGAAGAAAAAAATGACGACCAAAACGTGTAGATTTATGAACACAATGACAAACGAGCATTTAAACAAAAGGCAACGGAACGAATTGATGTATTTTGAAGCTATTTAGTCAACATTCCATATATATATATATATATATATATATAAGTCTGAACATGTTTGCACCTACTGAAGTACGTTCTGTTGTTCCAAATCGGGATTTACTAATCATATGAGGTTTCATGACAGGAAGCAATTTCAGTTTCCGTGTACCCAAATATTTCGGCTGCAGCCAAAGTGTAATGTGTATTTTCTGTTAACAAATAGGTGGGTCTACAACAGGATGACACAAATGTATGAGAGTTCTTTATAGGGTTAACAACAGAGAGTTATTTTGCTTGTACATGTGGGATAGGCTTTGCAAAATTTGATCTTCGTACGAAAAGACACATGTTCTCCTACGGGTATTTTTAGCATATTTGATCAGATGGTCTTTCTCAGCAAAAATGTAGCTGTCACACACACACACACACACACACACACACACACACACACACACACACACAAATACACACACATATATATATATATATATATATATATATATATATATATATATATATATATATATATATATATATGAGTCTAAACGGAACCTAAGATATTGAAGAACAGATTTATTGTTTACCTGCAGATTTTCATAACGTTCTCTGCGTTTGATGAAATTCCGTAATGCTTTCTAGAATGACTCTAAAAGTTATCTTATTGTGCTGATTTCGTCTTACATACAGGGCATTACAGGAAAATTTACATAATTTCGTAAACTAATAAGTTGACAAATTTTCGTTCCGTAATAGATTTTAACAGCATATATAGAAACAACTCAAGATTCCATGTTTATTGTCATATTCTTTAATATTTTCTGGCAGAAAATGTCATTCACTGGAAAAGAAAAGGCATTTAAATAATTGATGTAGTATTTTGTGTTCGTTCAACTTAGGCTTTCAAAGTTTGAGGTCATTTGAACGAGAATTGGTCAAGTCATTTAATTACGAAGTTATATCGATTTTTCTGAAACACCCTATGCATCTGAAATGATATCGATTTAAAAAAAAAACAACAACTTGTATATTCAGCTGTTTTGAAACGACTTCTAAAAGTTATGGAATATATGAATTCTTTTAAAAATAGCGGAAGCTTTATTGTATGAATAATCCTCTTTGCAGGAAAAAGATAAAAATAAGGATTTTCTTTGCTTAGAAAGCCAGATAAATTACCATCATTTTATTCAACATTTCATCATCTGCTATTTCTTAAAAAAATATGCAATCATAGATAACGATATATCATTTCCTTAAAATTATTTTAATGCATGTGGCATGTCAATTCATTGTGCAATTAACTATACAAAGATGTACAGATCTTTCAAAAAGATCTTAACATTCCTGCGGAACTTCCTTTATGAAATTATGATTTTAAATTCTCCACGTGTCCATCCTCCGTGTTAACAAATGACTGGAATATTCCCGAGTTGGTCTCCATAATGCCAGTATTGATATCATGGTTAATATACTTCAATAGAAATATTATAATTTTTGTATATGACCACGAGGAGATTCCAAGAATGGCTTCACAGGGATGGTAAATTTGGAGATATTTTGAAATATAACAAAGGTGCTCTTTTAACGTTGTTAAAACTTCTGTAATCACCCAGTATATATATATATATATATATATATATATATATATATATATATATATGTGTGTGTGTGTGTGTGTGTGTGTGTGTGTGTGTGTGTGTGTGTGATAAAAATAAGTAAAAAAGTTGATAAGTCAAACATTTACAACAGGTATAGTAATAATATTTCATTCTTTATTAACAGAAGAACAGAAAGAAATCTTTCCACTAAACCCATCGAAAGCATTTCATTCAACCACTTTTCTATTGATTTTTATCATCTTTTCAGATACACCAAGACCTAACATCTCTCCATATATATATATATATATATATATATATATATATATATATATATATATATATATATACATGTGTGTGTGTGTGTGCGCGCGCGTTCTGCGTGATTTTCCGTATTACTGTAAGTGCTAGGTATTTCTAAATTCCTTTGAAAATTCTGAAAAATTATTCGCTGATATTTTTTTGTTAACTATACTAAACGCTTGGAAATTATGTAGAAAGGTCTTATTTAAATCCATTCAGTCAATGGAACTTAGAATACGCTGAATGTATACTCTGCAAAAATGTAAAAGCCCCCCACTCCAAAAAATGTGTACTAATTATCCTCTGATGGTGAGGCTTTTTTTTCTCTATCTGTGGGGAGTAGGTAACTTTTCATTGCCATTAATCTCAATTTCAATATGATAAAGAGAGACCGTACCTCTTAGGGTCCCATTAATTATTAAAATAGATCTCTTTAATAATCAATCATATTTGATATGACCGTGTCCACAGTCCCAAAATAGCTGCTAAAGAATGAGCAATACGAAAAATGTAAAAACGAACATACACTGAACGCAATTCCCTCATATCATGGCAAGAAATATTCCTAGACGGTTTGATAATTCGTTAACATCACTCAATCAATAGATTTAAATACTAAAATTAATTAAATCTTATTCAATCTATTCGTATATATGTATTTTTCTTCGAAAATATCTACGTATGAAGACGAAAAGATTAGAACAATTCTTAAAGCGATGGACAGTTTCAGCATCTTTTTAAAAAATCATATCTCTGTGGCAACTACTTACCATGATCAGTGGCAAGAAGAAGGATTTGAATTGCTGATTTGAAAATAGATATTCTTGTCAGACTTATAATTCTATTTCAAGAAAATGTAATTTGTCCGGCTGAATTTGTGCATAACAGATTTAAAAAAAGAAACTTGCAAAAGTTACGGAATGTATAAATCGTTTAAAAAATATCTGATCTAGCATCGGAGAACTAATCATATTATTAGGAAAAAGATAAAAATAAGGATTTTTGTAAGCTTAGAAAACCACAGAAATGACCATTCTTTTCAATATTTTATCATCTACTACATCTAAAAAATATTCATAAACACACGCAAACTACTTACGCATACATATATACACACACATACGCACACACAGAGAAACACTTCTCACTCCCACTCATATATGCGTATGTGTGCGCATTTATACGCACGACCGCCATGTTTGCACATGCATACTATTTTTTTTGTGATTTCCAGAGTTGTTCCAGTGTAGTGACATCAAAATCTAATGTCTATTTGTCAGGATTGGTTTCTTTCTTTTGATGGCGTATCAACCTTTGCTGGTTATATAATACCTAAGTTATCTTCGTAGAATAACAGTAGTAGTATCATTTAAACAACAGCTGGGAGGATACGGGGGTTTCATTTGTTTCCCCTGGGTAGTAGTTCAAAATTAAGGTATTAGCACGACTGGTGGTCGGACTCAGTTACCTAGATGTAGTGTAGAACGTTAACTACTCTGCCACGTGGACTCCTTCAATTTTAAAGTATGTAGATGGGAAAAAAGCGTTTTCTATGACGTCTACTATATCATTGATGGCTCTTTATCAGATGCAGAGTAAAATACACACAAACACAACGTGTTTTAGCATTAGAAGCTTTTATTTAATTCTCCCCGTTCAATTTATGGTCGCAGAAGCAGGTACAAATAGTCAATGGACATTATGTGTGAAGAAAAAATGTTAGTTCTTTGAGAAACAGACTTCGTCTAGTATCTTTGATTCCATCCTCATTTTCATTTCAGAAGAAATATGCCTCCTAACCCCACTGCTCAACAAGAGAAAAGAAGGGACCAAATCACGAAATACATTTTATATATATATATATATATATATATATATATATATATATATATATATAGTTGAGATCACAGGATATCCTACCCGAACTTCCGTCTAGGATGAATGACATTGCCGGTTTACGTCACCGGAGTTTTAGATCGTGCGTTTGTCTCGGGAAGAGATATTAAAATTCTGTGAACTTGCATTTGTTTACAATGTAACAATATACAACTGGAGTTACATTTTCGTCATTGTACGATTCTTATCTTGCAAGAAGTTTTCTTTTTCCTTTCGATAGGCTTCTTATTTTTTAAAGTGTTCTACCTTTTAAAACTTCGTGCGTTGCTTGTGCCAAAAGCCTACTGATATAAAAATAGCTGCAAAACAATAATCATACTAAATATGATTTAGTGTCATTCGTTTTAGGAATGTAAATCATTTAATACGTTTTCCTTTACATGCGGTTATTACTTGATATTTTCGTCTGAATGGTTTGCAGAAATCTATTTAACTGATTTAAACAAGTTGCTCTACATTGACTTAAATTAAGAGGTCAAATTATGATTCAATCTATTCTTTGAGAAGTCCCCATCAACCAAAGATCTACTGTCATTCAGTAAAGGTAAAAACATCTTTTTACCCGGTGAAGATATATATATATATATATATATATATATATATATGAATTGACCTCTCGGTAGCCGTTAAGCGGATGTATGTAAACAATAGTAATTGTGATTCATAACCGTTTAAAATTTATTTCGCTGCTGCTGGTTTCCTCGTGGTTGAGGGGGAGAGTCTTGGATTGGCGTTTGAGTCAACCGGGTTTAGATCCCAGCTACGGGAATCTAGTATATCTAGCCACACTGATGATTTCTAATAGAACGAAACAGATCTGTCTGTGGATGACTATATGTGTGCGTGTGTATCTACTCAATATCATAGAATTCCGTCAGTCTGAACGTAGATAAATTAAAAATGTCTCCATCAGCGGACGGCTCCTTAATACGACCAAAACGCTTTTTGATCAAATATGCTACCATTTATTTTCTATTGTTTGAAACTTTTTTCAAAATGTCTTAATTCGGCGTTAAATAACCCGAAAAAAGGTTTGATACACCGTAAAACAAAGCAAACAATCAGCCAACTTAACCTGCATTTCTTTAAATGGAATGGTTTAATCATTTAACTGCGTGGAAATAAATGAGTGAGGTTTAATTGAATTGCTATAGATACATAACAATACTTGGAATAATTGAACTTTGTCTTAAGCTAAATTGCATTTTTTTAAATAGAACTGTTTGATCATTTAACGCAGTGCAAACATATGATTGATGTTTAATTGGTTTATTACAGTTAAATATAGTTAAAAACGATTAATAATAGGTAGAATTATTCGTAATAGACAGAAGTTAGTGAAACTATCTGAGCAAAGATATGAGCTCAGATTCGTTTAAACATGTTATCTACAAAATGTGTTAAAAAACCAAATATTCAATATATATGTATAAAAAGGATTTGGCATTACCTACAAATACTGATATGCCATAAGACCAAACCCAACAAAAACATGCATATATATAAATATATTTGGTTATGTCATATACATCATTATATATGTAATGGTCATTATCGTTGGAAAGAGACACGGCAACGCGAGTTCAAACCGGGACGAGGCCGATTGCATTTCACGTAGCTCTAATATCTTTTAAAAATGTATGAGTTCAATTATCATTCTTCCAGCTAAGAGTAAATCGTAGGGAAGACTGGGTTCTTTAGTTTTGATTTGACAACCATCTTAGGAGATGGAAAACTCGAAATTCAAACATATTAAATTCCGCTTAAAAATTGACCTTTTGTCACATCCCCCCAGTGTAGAAGAGTTGGTAAATACCCTTACACAAACATATATATATATATATATATATATATATATATATATATATAGAGAGAGAGAGAGAGAATAGAGACCATAGTTATGCATTGTTCTATTTTTTGTTAATGCATTGATCAGTTTTGTCCTCAATATGGAGCTATTCCATAATATTTTCCTATTTATGAATTTAAAAAAAATGATTACATCATTTTAAATCATTTAAATTTATTTTTTGGTTAAGTTATATTTTAGGAAAACAAATTTTTCAAGAATTAAATCAAAAAAATGTTTCGGGTCTTATTTGTTATATATTTACTGCTAAATTAAACAAATAAATTAAATGTTAAACATTGTCTCAGTGCAATGATTCTATAGTTTTTGCCAGGAGTGGCATGATCATAAATAGTCAATAAATGTCTGTATTACGTTTATGATTAATAAGAAATATTAATAATTCATAATCTAGAATCTAAATGAATATAATCTATTTGGCCGCAATTTGAAAAAATCGAAGACGGCAAATAACTAATGTTTACGTCTTTCCTTTGTTTATTCTAATGAAATATAAAACTGAATTTTAATATCATCAGATCTTATTATGGAAAATAGAAAACGTGAAAAATAACTTTTTTGGTACGTTGCAAACGGGAACTGTTCAAAAATAACAACTCAGACCCTATGTTTTTTGCCAATATATTCTTTTATATCCTAACAAGTCTAAAAGTTATTGGTCTTTTCTTTGCAATCATAGTGTGGGAAGAACCCTAATTTTAGTAAAGTCTCCAAAATAGCTTTCTTAAATATCACCATATTTACACATTTTTATGAAGCACAGATACATTGCTATTATGATGTAAATGAAATATACCCTGCCTCTTTATTCCTGATGCCAAGGATTTGTATTACAGTATAGGCTCATTAATAAGAACACTTTTTCTTTCGAAGCTGCCATTATTACCGTACTTCAACTTTTCGACCCAGCTTTCTATTAAATTTACTTAAATTTACGAAATAAAATATGTAACGTATTATATAGTTAAAGGAATGAATATACATGGAGGAAGAACCTCTATAACACTTTGTTATAAAAACATAACCGTCACACTTTATTTTCGAAAGAGGTCAAATCTTCGGTAGGTGAGAGAGAGAGAGAGACAGAGATAGAGACAGAGAGAGAAAAGAGACAGAGAAATAGAAGAAAAAGTTATGGGTCAATGTTGCAATCTCCAAGATTACAACATTGACCCATAACTTTTTCTTCTCCCTACAATGCCACGCTGTGTTATCTTTTAGGCTACACTTACTACTTCTGCTTCTCAGTCGGGAGGTACTCAACCGGAGGTCTGCTGTGAGACTTTAGCCACCAGTGGGGCGCCCAGCCACTCGTTGGCGCTTTCCATGACTGACAGAATTTCTTCTGGTCGCAAGCTGAAACTAACTCAAAACTCTCACTGACCGTATCTCAAGTGGGCAAACAGATATATCATTTCATAACACTCACTCATTTCCGTTGAACCACTTCTCTGCTTCCGCTTGTTTTTACTGGTATGTCATGTGCAGAGAATCTCTGATTGATGGCTTGGTCAAGAGTCAATATGCAACAAACAGAGCCCCGAAATATTCGTTTGTTTTTTTAATTAGTTTCTTAAATCTAATGTCGAACACAAAAAGTCTGCCCAGTTATTGTTCCTTGAAAAATTATAAGTAGATGAAAAATAAAGGGAATCATATTATTATACATGCTAAATTTAAGACGATATAGCTCTCCCATTCAGCGAACCAGATCAACACAATAGTCCTTCCTGCAACCATCCTGCCATGTGCCTTACTAAGAAAACCGATGTACAGATAAAAAAATTATATTTGTTTAAAGATGCTTCTTTTTGAAGAAGAAAGGAGATAACATTGCAGAAACCTTAGTGACGTATCGATCGTTTTATTTTGAAGAAAATATAAATAACTATTTTCTTTGATGTTACAAATATCATTAGATAAAACAACCGTTCTATACTTTATATCATTTACCGCTATAAAATATGAGCAGTGATATAATTATCATACAACTTGAGAATATCTATAAACGTTTGAACTAGATATACAAAATCCATTCGCGCTCAAAAACGTATGAGCCATTACTTAAATATTTTGTAAAAATACGTGTATTAATTCGGTTATTTATAAAAAGCCATCACTGAAAACAAACATCTCTTTTATCAAACATCTAATTTTTCTATTAACATAATGACTCATTTAAATTAAGATATAATTAAATATGTTTCAAGAGCTATTCTCGAAATAATGATTTTAGAGTTTTGTTGTATCAGATAAAAGAATTCTTTTTTATAATTTAAAATTCTCTTAGATGAAATATTGTAATTATCATTAGTTCTGCCTACTTCATATTTCTTTTGGTTTCTTTTGGATTCGAAGGAAAGAATGTGCTTACAGAGTCATCGTATCGATCATTCTTTAACATTGAAAGTTTATCATTATATGCTACTTTTTAAGTTATTCCAACCACATCTACCACCACGGGCTAGATGTCACACAAGCTCTATTTCTTTAGCGGAGTATAAACATATTATGCAATATAATCAGGCTTGTCTAATGGACAGAAGAAGGGGCACATTATGTATAAGAATTATTCCCAGAAATCTAGAAAGCAGATAGTTTGACCTAAACTATTCGACTTAGTGCACCAAGTCTTGTTCTAAAGTGTTTCTTTTCAATTCTTGATTAAAAGTGCGTTTTAGAATATAATGAAAACTCTAAGACGAAATGTAGCCAGATATGATTTAGCAGTGATGAAATTTGACTTGACACCAAAAATTGTTTTCTACAAATGGCCGACACTTACTTTATTCAGAGTGCAAAAACCAGTTTAGTCATTATGTAACAATAACTATGTCTTTTTGTATTACGATGAAAATACCATGATCTTACGTATTATGAATAATAGTCATATTTGTTATAATAATTTATGCAATGCTTATATACCTCGTTTATATAATTGTGCACACCATATAAAATACAAAGTAACAGATTTTGTATTCATGATTTAATATTTTTTCCTGGTTTTCTTACCTGCTCTAAAAGAGTAGCGCTAGATACTTTTTCTTATTTATCTATATGTGCCGATGTAAATATTTTAAACTGATATCTGTAATTCGTATATATTCGTTATATATATATATATATATATATATGTATCATCATGTCGTGCCGCCAGCACGGGTATCCCTGACCCTCTCTCGCCACTTCTCCCCATTTTTCATCACCTCTGGCAGGTCTTCAGGGCTACATCCTGTAAACTCACATAGCTGCTGTATGTATGTTCGAGCTGGTCGTCCTGCTTTTGCTCGGCTATATGTGGAGGCCCATAGGAGTACATCACTTATGAGCTCGTACCTACTTATCCAACCGTGTCATGCATGTCTGGTTCGTCTAACTTGGATAGTTTTCGTGATAGGAGGCAGGGGGCCGTATAGTTGGTGCCTTGTGGGGTGTTGCCTCCGGAATTCGTTCAATATTGCTCGCAGCATTCTTGTACAATTGCCGTCAAGCTTTTTCTCCAGCCGTTTTGTTAGCGTCCAAGTAGTGCATCCATATAACAGTATCGATACGACCGCTGCTTGGAAGAAACTGCATTTCATTTTATCGGTCAGGTCTGACTTCCGTATGATCGATAGCTAATCGATAGCTGTCCATGCCTTCTTTAGCCGAGTGTCGATGTCTTTTTCGCTTGATGAGACACTGCTTCCTAGGTAGGTGAACTTGTCAAGCAGTTTCATAGAGGTTCTCTCTAGTGTGGAAATGTCGCCTGTTTGATTAAAGCACATGTATTCAGTTTTGTGTGGATTGACATGGAGGCCAATGCCTGCAGCGGCTTGTTTCGGACTATGCAGTAGTGTTTCGGCTTGGTTGAGTGTATTTTCCAGAATCGTTATGTAATCGGCGTCGGTAATTGTTCTTGCGGGGTACCTTCTGCTTTTCTTTGTCAGCTCACAGGCGTTTTCTGATTTTATTAATCGATGTTCTGATCACGTAGTCTAGACAGATGATGAAGAGGAATGGGTCTAGCGTGCCCCCTTATAGTACTCCTGCTACAATGTCTCCATCTGGTGAACGTACTTTCACTTTGGTGTTTCTATAGAGAATCGTTTTTGCTGCGACGGTCTCTTTTGGTAAGCCGCATGCTAGAAGCATATGTTCCATCTTCCCTCTGTGAATGAAATCAAAGGCCGTGGTAAAGTCGACAATTATTAATGTAGCCTGTAGGTTTTTTGCCCTTACGCCTTCAAGGATTCTACGGATGGTCAATATTTGTGAGGTCGTGGATCTATTTCTTTGGAAGCCATTTTGGTTTTTCCTAAGAATGTTGTCAATTTTGGGTTCTATGCGGTTTTGTAATAGGGCATTGTAAATTTTGGCTCCGATGGATGTAAGTGTTATATCTCGGTAGTTCTTGGCCAATCTGAGGTCCACCTTTTTAGGGAAGGGGAGGATGCATCCCTTCATCCATCTGTCTATCTTATTTTGATTATAGACTGCGTTGCAGACCTCATGTAAAATACGTCATAAAGAAGTCGTTCTTTCAACGAGTATATACTGTATTTTTTTATGTCGCATGGAATGATACGAAGGTCATTCAATATATGAGTTGAATTTATCCTAAGTAGTTTTCAATAAGAAGCACTGCCTGCCGATATGCCTTTTTAAGGAAATAGATAGTGAAGAGTCCTTTCATGTCTCAGAATAGATTGTAAAGATAATAGTTAGTAAAGGAAAGGGAGGATGCATCCCTTCATTCATCTGTCTATCGGATTTTGATTATAGACTGCGCTGCAGTGTCGGAGCAGTATGTCATCGAATTGTCTGGTCTTCCATACTTCTGGGGGAATCTCGTCAACCTCTGCGGCTTTACTATTTTTAATTTTTCTAAGAATCGAGTAGAGAGAGAGAGAGAGAGAGAGAGAGAGAGAGGGAGAGAGAGAGAGAGAGAGAGGGAGAGAGAGAGAGAGAGAGAGAGAGAGATGTATATAAAATTTACAGTGTAATGAACTGAATACAATTAAGATGTTTTCTTACATATGCTCACTATGCCAGTTACGGCTGCAAGAAATAGTAATTTTTCAAACGGTGAAAGGCAACACATATTATACAGGTTTCAAATCACAAATCATCATTTAGCTGAAAGTTTATTTAAATTCAATTCGATTCTAGGCCGCAAATTATATTTTTCTACTGTTTGAGTATATATATATATATATATATATATATATATATATATATATACTGTCTTTTTATTATGTACGTAAAGACAACGATACCGATTTTTTCTTTGATAATAGAGAAGGCTTCCCTTTAAGTCTTCTATTTACATTTCAAATATTGCAGTTATTATTGTTCCTTGGTTTAAATAGGTAATTCATTTGTTTTATGCCAATTTTCATTTTCATGATAATTCATTCATGACAACTATAATCATGATCCTTTTTCTTTCGCTTCATTGTTTTAATTTTAATTACTAAAAGTTCGACAAAGTCTAACGCAAATTGAAGTGTCATCTGTAACAAACATAACGTGAATGAAATTATTAAGCGCCGATATATATACATATATAAATATATATATATATATATATATATATATATATATATATATATATATATATTTGTGTGTGTGTGTGTGTGTGCGCGCGCGCGTGTGTGTGTGTGTGTGTGAGTGTTTATTTCAACAAAAAGAAAATCTGTTAGATAATTTGTTTAAAAGCGTGTTGCTCATTTACAGGTTCATTGAATATTTTAATTTTTAAAAAGTCTATTGGAAAACTAAAGCAGTTGTCATAGCAACGTCTTTAGAAATAACGATTTTCATCAGTCTTTAAAAATGTGGAAACCTAAATGTTTGAAATTATGCTTGTTGAGATATTTAAGTAAAAGAAAATGAACAGTTCAATATAACAACTTTTTGTGTTGCGCAATATATTGGTAGTAATAAAACCTACCTTATAAGTAAGGTATTCTGGAGTTCATGTCTCTCAATGGCAAGTGGATTCCTGTTTTATTTTAATGTTAATTTTAATACGTGGTGCGTTTTGAGATTGTGCAAAAACCACAGATTTGCTTAGTTGACTTAATATATTGTTTATGAAAATTTGAGTTAAATTGATTTGAAATAAGCTGGCGACTGTTGCCGAAGGCTCCCTTTTCAGTTGCTACTACATCGAAGTGTAGGGCAGGGTGCTACTCCTTTCTCTGGATTACTCCACTTTACCCTTGATTCGTACCTTATATAGCTGAAGAGGTAACAAGTACATTTTTTTAAGTCTTTGGTATGACTCAACCTGGGACTGAACCCCAGTCTCCCGGACCATTGGGGAACACTCCCCACTAGGCCAATGAGTGTTTAAATTAAATTCACTTAGTAGAGCTCACTTGTGTTAATATAACTTCTTCCTTAACAATCCAGAAATTTCTTCAATTATGATAGCTCATCATATTTAATAAAATAGACACTACACAAAATTTATATTTTCAAGTCACACTTTACCATTGTAATTATCATTATAGTCTATATATATATATATATATATATAGGTAGAGAGAGAGCGAGAGAGAGAGAGAGAGAGAGTGAGAGAGAGAAAGAGAATCTACTGCTGGTGTAGAATATGTATAGTTCTAATAAAGAATGTTTTGAATCAGAAAATTTTCATTATATCAGTGGATATGCAACGTCGACAGTCCATTTTACATCGCTTTTGTTAGAGCATATCAACACTTTTAAAAACATTATCATTAATCTTGTAAAACTTTCAACAAATCTTTTCCACAAAAGATCTTTACCTTGATGATGACCTAAGATCGAAAGTAGTAGAGAACGTTAAAAAACAATAAAAACAAACAAATGCCATAAAAGTAATACGTACATACATACATACATATATATATATATATATATATATATATATATATATATATATATATATATATATATATGTGTGTGTGTCAAGTACCTTTAATTTCTGGGGCATGTTTTCCCTATGCTAGTGAATTTTGCAGCAGTATTTCTCATTATCTAAAAATTATATGATTGTGCATTATTCATTACCAAACTCTAAATTATTGAACCAATCTAAAATAGTAAACCAAATTAAAATATCTAGGGTATACGCAAGCAACAACTTTTTTTTTTTTTGGACAGTATATAAAATATCAATGATGAAGATTCATACAATATACAGTATTTAATAATATTCGTTTACATTGCATAACGTTCAACAAGAAAATCCAACAATCCCAGTAAATTTGGTTGAAAATAGATTTAATTTTAAAAAAAGTATTCGGTGGATACTTATTCATGTTCAATGCTGTATAATTTTGAGCTCATTTATTATGCCTCTTCTTATTGATAGCAATGCCATAAAACATTAAATCGATCGTTTTATCTTTTTTTATAATTTGATATTTCGGATGGTGGGAACATAATCTAGAAGTTTTCATGGCATTATGATAAGAAAAAATTGATTGCAATTTTTTCATATACTGAGTAAAGATTCATAAACTATCAACGAGAAATTAACCAGAACCTAAATATAATTTTTTAGAATAGATCAGTTTAAAGCAGAAAATATTGGTGTACTTTGGCCAAGTCGGAGACCTGGGTTCAATCCTTGGTCACGTTATACCTAAGACTTTAAAAATTGTACTTGGTACCTCCTTGCTTAACACTCAGAATTATAAGGTTAGGATCAAAGGTAAAGGGGAGAAATCCAGGGAAAGGAGTAGCGCCCTACCCTATACCTTGCTGTAGTAGCTATTGAAAAGGGAGCCTTCTGGTCGCCCTCGACTACAGTCGCCAACTTTACTTACTTTCCATATGAATTGTTTATAAATCTATATAAAACGGGTCAGTTATTCTCGATGAGTCAACAATAGAATGTTGGTTTGTTAGTTGGATGTTTTACGGCATATTATTTGACGCGGGAGTCAGACATTTTTAAAGCTTTATCATGTTTTCAAGCAATCAATTATTCAAATTGTTTGTCAACAATTATACCTCCAAATAACAAATATTACTACTACTATTTGTTATAGCGATGATGCTACTCAATTATATACTTCAGAAATGCATATGAGTGTTTAAACAGAAAAACTGGCATAATATCACACGACATGGCGATGATATTGAAACCTAAAGAGAGAAGCACGTATAATAGCAACACAAAACAATGTCATCAGGAACAATTATGTTAAAAAAAAAATAGATAATACGAAAGAAATATCAACTGGAGATTAGATAGAGAGGAAACGATTAATCACATAAGGGAATGTAGGAAACTGGTTCAGAAGGAGGATACGAATAGACACCACTGGGTGGGGTGGATGATCCACAAAGAACTGTGCAAGGAATTGAAATTTGACCATACTACCAAATCGTATTTGAATAAAGCCGAATCCGTCCAAGAAAATGCGAAGAATACAATTCTCTGGAATTTTGAAATAAAAAAAAAGATCACATAACCCATGCCAGAAGACTTGACCTAGTGATAACTAATAAAAAAGATAACTTGCCGTATCGTGAACGTTGCCGCGCCAGTAGAAGACTGAGTGATAAACAAAAAAGCTAAAAAAGAGACAAGTTCTAAGACTTTGTTAGAGAACACAGAAAACCGTGAAACATGTGGTTGATGGTGATAACAGTTGCCATTGATGCACTTGGAACGGTTCTCAAAAACTTGGAAAGGGGGTTGGAAGAGTAGGAAATTGAAAGAGGAATTGAGACCAGCCAAACTACAGCACCGGTAAAATCAACCACAATACTAGGAAGACATGAGACTTGAGGAGACTTGCTTTCACTTAGAATGATGTAAAAAAGAAAAATTTGCTATAGCTCGTGAGGAATACTTGCCAGAAGTCACACACGAGAAAAACCTGGACGTGGCTAAGAAAAGGAAACTTTAAGAGAGAAATAGAATCTCTCCTAATCGCAGCACAAAACAACGCCATAAGAACCAATCATATCAAAGCGAGAATAGATAAGACTCAAGAAAATAGCAAATGTAGGCTATGCAGTGACAGAGATGAAACGATCCATCACATATTAAACGAATGCAGCAAATTAGCATAGAAGAAGTATAAGACTAGGCACAACTGGGTGGACAAGGTGATCTACTGAGAGATGTGCAAGAAATTTAAATTCGATCATACGAACAAATGGTATGTGCACAACCCAGTAGCTGTCCTATAAAATGACACACGTATACATTATGGGACTTTGACATACAGACGGATCACCTAATCTCTGCCAGAAGACCAGACCTAATTATAATTACCAAAAAAAAAAAAAAAAAAAGAAAAAGAAAAGAGAAATTGCAAAATTGTCGACTTTGCTGTACCGGCTGACCATAGAATAAAACTGAAAGAAAGGGAAAAGAAGGATAAGTACCTCGACCTTGCTTGGGAATTTAAAAAATATATAGAACATGAACGTGAGAATTATATCAATCGTGATTGTTTCACTCGGTATAGTAACTAAAGGACTATTAAAGGGAGTGGAGGACTTGGAAGTTGGAGGACGAGTTGGGACCATCCAAACTACAGAATCGCTGAGAACGGCCAGAATACTGAGAAGAGTCCTGGAGACTTGAGGAGACTTGCTCTCACTCAAACTCCAGTGGAAGACCATCAGCTAACTCTGATGTGAAAAACTCTAAAGGAGTAATTAATGATAATAATAATGATAATAATGATAATAATGTATCTGAAAGACATCAAAGCTAAAAATGAACTCTAGAAGACAACGAAAAACCTACTTTAAAAGCATTCCTACGAGAATAAGAAATGGATGATGTAGATCTGCACAGAATGCTGTAAAGTTATTACAAGTCAAAAACTTACCGAACAAGCAAGGTTGATTTCGAATAAAGCCTGGTTGTCTGACTAAGAGATACTAGAAATATGTAGAGAATTGAATAGCGAAGAACATGTTAAAGATAGCTCCCTAAACGAATTGAAAAACAGAAAATTGAAAACCAAATGACCACTGAACCCAGAAACACATCAATATTAACACAAAAAGACAGGAAAAACGAAGAATTAATAAAAACAAAATCATGAATGAGCAGAAGATTACATTATCATCTCAAAGGAATCAAAACTGGAAAAAGTCAAGTTAGAGAACGAAAAAGTAAATAAACTATTGAAACGTTTCCTAGCGGACAACTACATCGAACTGAACTAGATAATGTATGCAGGAGAAAAACTTGTGAGTAAAAAAAAAATGTAGGTATACCCCTAAGGAACCCGAAAAGAAATACAAAACCTGCATTGGAAATGAGGCTAGAAGAACAAATAATGAAACTGCGACAAGAGAAAATGCACAGGAAGGGGAAACATACAGAAACCCAAAAGAAAGAAAAAAAAAACAACTGTAGACAAGTCTGACAATATAAATGGAAGAAATAAATCAAAAAGATATTAGCTAAAGAAGAAAAACTCAAAAGACACCGGGACAGGGTCAAACATTTCAAAGAAAACAGAACATTTCAAATTAACTAAAGAAAATTCCACCAATAGGTTGGTGGCGAATGCACAAAGACAAATCGGCAAAAGAAACAAAACAATTTTTGGCTTGAATATGGAGAAGGAAATGACAAAGAAAATGGTGAAAATATCAATAACTTTAAAAACATTAAAGAACTCGAAGTAGTCCCTGAGCCGAACACACACCTGGACTCTCTGATCGAAACACTCAAGAAAACACCACTTTAGAAAACGCCTGAACATGAGGGCTTGCATGGATTCAGTTTTTAAAAAGCATGCCCAGCTTCCACAGAGTTGGTTTGCAAGTGAATTATTATCAACAAGAAATAAAAATACCTGAATGGATGATGAAAATTATGGAGTTTGGCAAATTGTTTGAGTTAGAACTCAGCTGTGCAACTAGTAGTCAGCACTCAAACTTAACTCTACAAGAAGGTGAGTTATTTCATGACGCATTCGGACGTTCTACTGTGTGCGTGTAGGCCAGTCTATTCACTGAGTTATCCTACGACGATAACCATTGGACCTCGGGCACCTAATACACGGATCAGGTCTGGTATGTCTTGGCTTTGATGGCCGTCGGTTGAGGCCGCCTGGCATAAATTCAAGAAGCCGATATTCATGTAATGTGCGCTGTGACTAGTTTTATAGCCTAGCGTTTGTGGGCAAGGAATTTTTGGAACTGCTGAACGAGTGTCGGCCACAATATTGTGCCTTGTTCCCACAATAAAAAAAACGTATATGTGCCATACATGCGTGTACTTGGGGCGCTTGACTTATATGTTCGTCAGTACACAGATGAGGTCGAGTTTGTCCTGGTTTTGGTGGCAATCAGTTTAAGCTGCCTGACACGATTATCGGAGAGGTTCATCACCTGACGCTTGAGGTGCCCCATTTAAGGGAATGCCGACGGGTCCCAAGCTATTTTTAAAACCATCGGGTTTGTGTGAGCTAGGGCCCTCTGCCTTGTTCCTACCATAAATAGACTTTGGGCAACACTTTGGTGTATGTGGGGCACCAGACAAATACCGGCTATGAGCCGGGATACATTTTAGCCGGCTCGGTTTTCTTATACCCGGATCAGGTCGGGTGTGTCTTGTTTCTGGAGGCAGTTAGTCGAGGCTGCCTAATGCGGGTGCCGGGAATCCCTGCATTCGTGTCTCGCAGCTGAAACCGGCCCCCTTTGGGCCTCAGTAGGCCGTCCCACCAAGCTCTCAATTGCTTCAGCAGGGTAAATTATCATTATTGATAATGATTCTTTTTACATACATACATTATAAAGATTTAGTCTTCTTCTTAGTGGGATCGTAAAGAGAATATCCTTTTAAGATACTAGATTTTTGAGACATTTGATATCAGAAGTAGATAAGGACAAATAATTAACTATGTAATGTACAGGGAGATACGGTCAATATTTATAAGGAGAATCATTATTATCCAATGTTATGCAGCAAACCATAGACCCATTACAAAAATATATCCAGGGAGATAAGTGAATTTCTTGTATGACAGACCATATGTAAGAAGTGATCACAATATCTTTTGTGAAAATCAAATAATAAATAAGTAACCAAAGAGGCTGCCTGATGCTGGTGCCGGTAATTCCTGCATTCGTGTCTCGCAGCTGAAACCGGCTCTCTTTGGGCCTCAATAGGCCGTCCCACCAAGCTCTCAATTGCTTCAGCAGGGTAAATTATCATTATTAATAATGATATTTTTTACATAATGATATGGTTATTAGTTACAATTCTAACTTTGTGATAATTATTTCTTTGTAAACTGTTATATGGTTTCAAGCATTCTTATCTAATCAAAATGATATGCACATCCTCATTTTAATTTACGTATTATTAAACAACATTGATACATCTTAAACCGATCAATGCGACCCACTGAAGAGACCCTAATGAAAACTAGCTTGCAGTAACCATTCCTATAACAATAATGATAACAACTAAAGGGAAGGGAAAAGAGCGATAAGTAAATAGATTTTGCTAGAGAACTGAAAAAAAAAACTATAGAATATCAATGTGACGGTGATACCAACTTTAAATGGTGTGCACAGTTCATTCACAAAAGGATTGGTATAGGGACTGGATGATTTGAAAATAAAAGGGCGAGTGGAGACCATCCAAACTTCTGCATTATTAAGATCGGCAAGAATACTAAGGAGTGTATAGGAGACGTGAGGAGACTTGTTGTCTAGCAAACTTCATTTGAAGACTCTCAGCTAAATCTTGTGTGAAAAACTCTCAATCGAGAAAAATAATAATCATGATTATGACACAATCATGAGTTTCAAGTAAGAATTTCTATCTAACCATAAACAATTATTTACACACGATTAAGATTTCAAGCATTCCTATCTAATGCTAGGCGCCTCTGGCGGTGTAATGGTTAGCAAGCTCGACTAGCAAACTTACACGAGTGAGTTCAAGTCACATTGGGTGCCCCTTTCATATGGCCTTGTGCCACATATAAGCAAAAAGCTTAGTAAATTTCCATTCCTATCTAATGCTAATGCGGTGCATAAAGTAAAGTAAAGTTGTCTCCCTTTAGTCGAGAGTAACCAAAAGGCTCCCTTTTCAATAGCTACTAAACTGAAATGTAGGGGAGAACGCTACTCCTTTCCCTGGATTGCTCCACTTTACCCTTGATGCATAACTTATATTGCTGAGTGTGAAGCAAGGAAGTATCAAGTACCATTTTAAAAGTCTTTGGTATGACCCGACCTGAGATTGAACCCACGTCTCCTGGACCATTGGCGAAAACTCTACCCACTAGGCTAATGGTATATTATTTATGTATTTTAATCTAATCATATTTACCCAACCCCTCCGCTCGGGCAGGATATGACACACGGTCAATTTTTTAAGCAGAGTTTAACAGATTTGAATTCAGAGTTTTCCTTCTACTAGACTAGTTGCCTCACTAAGGCTGAAGAATCCAGTCTGTCCTATTATTTACCCATAGCTGGAGGGAGAATAATTGGATTCATACCTTTCCCAAGGGTATTAGTGCAATGTGAAACGCATTCAGTCCAGGATTTGAACTCGTCCAATTCCTGCGACGATAACCATTACACCACGGGCACCTCCTTTGTAATCTTTTTAATCTAATACCAATGCTTTTTCAACAAATCACTTTGAACAATAAATGAAGCCCTTAAATAGGTTGTCATTCCGGGTTAGAGTGAACATTGAAGCACTTGTAACGAAGGGGTAATATAAACTCTTCAAATCCTCCGAAATGAAACCGTACTTCTAGAGACAGTTTCCTGTGATACCCATGCAAGAGACGCTGTTAGATTATTCATGGCTTCACCGGTAAAACGTTAAAGAATGATTCAAAATTCTGCTCCATATTCTCAGACTAACACTCTCCAGGCATTAAATTCAAAGTTTCTTTTTCTTTTTCCTAGACGTTTTTTATACCGTCATTAACTGACCTCGTCTAACAAAATTCATGCAAGAATTCTTTCAAAACTTTCCATCTTGTTCTCTTTGATATTTCACCTACAAACAACAATAAACTATCAATAAATATAAAGGACACCACATCTTTATCACCGTTTTCTCTTCCCTGTAATATCTGGCTATTAAGATACAAGAATTGGTTCTTTTAATCAGCATTGGCAAGCGGTTCACGATTTCTTCTTTTGATCATATTTTAGATGTTTCATTTATTTTTGCACATACGTTGTTCGTTTTTTCTCATTTACTTCATCTAATACACATTTAATAATTCATCTACATTTTGCCCTTTTAATTTCTTTAAGGCCACCACCATGATCCATATCTCCGCCAATGAACACAATATACATAATCAATAACCAGGTCGCTTCTATCATAATAGTCTAGAATGTATTTCTTTTTTGTTACCTTTTTTTAAAAGTATACTTTCGATCTGTCTACCTGTCATGCTTAATTTATTTTTCAATGTTTTATACATCTCTTTGAAGATTGAAACTTTTAACTCTTAATTCAATAAGTAATCGTTCACAACAAACATTTAACTCAGTTCTAATAGATTTTATGCATGAATAAAAAAAAACAAACGATAAATTAATCAATCCATAAAAGAGACATTACTGTTTCCAACTTAAGTCTGTTTAGATCATCTATTAGTAACTTGACTATTATAGTTTTATTAAACACAAAAATCAAAACAAAACCAAAACAAAAAAAAAATCAGCTTTTGAAATACACTTGTCTATCTAGGCACAATCTCTTATAAAGATTTTGTCTTCTTCTTAGTGGGAATGTAAAGAGAATATCCTTTTAAGATACTAAATGTTTGAGACATTTGATACCAGGACTAGATAAGGACAAGTAATTAACTATGTAATGTACAGGGAGATACTGTCAATAATTATAGGGAGAATTATAATTATCCAATGTCATGCTCTAAACCATAGGCCCTTTACAAAAAATATATCCAGGGAGATAAGTGAATTTCTTGTATGGCAGACCACATGTAAGAAGTAATCACAATACTTTTTGTGAAAATCAAATAAATAAGCAAACAAAATGGAGATTTGAAAAATCTAAAACTCGACATGTCAATACTTGCTATTATATATAGTGTAAAACTTAACACTTTTGGGGTTAAAAACTAATCTTACAATATATATATATATATATATATATATATATATATATATATATTTACTAACCTACTATCTTCCAGCATTCACGGCTACCAGGGAAAAAGTACAAGAGGACTGCGAGGAACAAGAGATAAAAATATCTCAAATCACCGCCCAGGGAAAAAAAGAAAAAATATCAAAGGACAAAAAAAAAAAGAAAAGAAAAGGCCAACTTCGACACACCAGTTGAAAAAAATCAAGAGATATGTAGTCAGTTGGTCAAAAGTAAAGTAAAACCCACCGTAAAATGCCGCAATGCTACAATTACAAGAGTGTTCAATACAAGGTAGAGCCAATTACAAAAAATAACTTAAATCGCGAGTCGGAATTCTCCTACTAAAGTTTCACCTCAACGGATCATCAGGGAGTTTAGTACCGACCCGGTACTAAACTCCCTGATGGTCTGTTGAGGTGAAACTTTAGTAAGAGAATTCCGACTCGCGATTTAAGGTAATTTATAAATATATATATATATATATATATCAGATGACCCGGATAGCTTTACCGTTGATGATCCTATTGACGTTTTTATTCTAAAGACTGTGATTCCCAATAGAGTTTCAATGTTATACACGTCCTATCGATAATTTGTATGATTAAAATATGATGTATTGAATGAATGAAAAGTCAACCTAAGTGATCTGTAAATTGAACCGGAAATTGCTTTATCCTCTTAGAGCATCTTTGCTGAGTTCGTGCCAAATACATAAAAACGTAATGGGAGTTTCGCGGGGAAAGTATTTTTTTCTAAAGAGCACTTTAAAAAGGTTTCAGTGTGACTACTTTGGATCAGGTGAAAGAGATTAAAACATTTTCACGGTAAAAAAGATTCTCTTCTATACATTTTACTATTTACATGAGTTCTTAACATTTGACATAAATGTGACCTTATAGCTAATTTCATATATATATATATATATATATATAGATAGATAGATAGATAGATAGATGTGTCGGTGTGTGACAGTCAGATAGATATAGACAGATATTGAGCGTAAAATACATAGATCCAAATTGAGATACATAAATTGTGTAATATATATGTATATATATCTACATATATAGAGACACACACACATACACTAATATATATATATATATATATATATATGTGTGTGCAGATGTGTGACAGGTAGATATATATAGACGGACATTGAGCTTAAAATACATAGGTGCAGAATGAGATACATAAATTCTGTAAAATATATGTTTACATATCCACACACACACACACACACACACACACACATATATATATATATATATATATAATTTACCGTTTCCTGAATGAAATATAGAGTTCTCTTTAAATGAAAAAAAAATTGAAATTTATATTTATTTTACATGTGACGAATCCATCAAGAAAAATTATATATTCAAACTCTCCTCCATAATATATATATATGCATATATATATATATATATATATATATATATATATGCATGCATGCGTGTGAGTGCTCACCCCTCCATGAATGTTTATCAAATAATTTCTATTTAATTTGGCATTCAGCCAAACCCGCATTTTCATCCGAAACAAAATCGCTTGATTGCATTATATTTCCGAAGTATTTGTTTTCACTGAATGCTTGTCAGAGCCATGCAACATCACTGTAATCCGATATAACGTCGTGCCTGTTAAATGTCAGCATTTTCTGGCATTTCCATTGCGATTTGCTGCTTCATCTATCTGAGGTCTAAATATGTACCCTTACACTCATCCCTCTATCGGTTGCTACCGCTATATAATACGCAACCCTCCCAAAAGTTGACCTGGAATCATCCAACTGTTTACCTAACCTGACCCACCTTACCTTATTTATTTATTTATCTATTTATTAGATTTATTGAAAAATGAGTCAACACAGGGATATTTGAACACACAATCTTTTTTTCCATCTAATTGTATCCTGTAATTATATAACAATGTGTCCATGCAAAAAGCGCTAACTTGTTTACTTTTTTCAGCTGTCTTTTACAGTTTAGTTGGCTGTTGATGAGCGTTTCTGCGGACACTCAGTCTTATTGTTTCTTGAAAACAGATGACTATCAGTGTGAATAGCTCATTGGCTTCTCACTCATTGTATAATTTCAACCCTTGCTTCGTTAGCTGCACAGATTAAACTTCTTGCTTAGCTACTCGAGTGGTGTTGGCTTTGTTTTGACCAGAATACTAAAAAGAAAGAAAAACCAAAGCAAAAAATAAAAAATAAAAAATAAAAAAACAAAACAAAGCAAAAGAACTAATTTTTGACTTTAACGGACAATAACATTTCCTTGCAACTTATGTGTGTTAACTAAAATATTCTCGTGGCATTTCTCTGGGCAATTTCCTTTTGTTTGGGCTGATGTTCTGAGATTAATTACTTAAAAATCGATTAGAAATAATAAAATTACCCTTACTAGTTACATCTTTAAACCTCAGATAACCATGTAAAAGAATGTATGTATATTAAACCTTCGTCACGTACTTTAAGTGATAAAAGGTGAGTTCATAAGAGAAGTTCAGTTGATTTTAATTCATATTTGTCATTATTCTGGAAAGGTTACCACTCCAAGGTTGCATAAGAGTGAGCTTATTCCTTAAATGATTTATCCACATTCCCATGAGATAAACATGTCGTGTTTAATGTAGGGACACTCACGCCTTTGTGACTGGGAGCCTATTTATTTGTGATATCTTAGGGATAAAGGGATTGACCGTGACTCTACTCGTTAAGTCTTACGAGAACTGCTGTAAGGAAGCTTGACCACCTAAGGTTAAGCTATAGCGTTTTCACCACGGTTACAGATATCCTGAAATTCTGATGAATGGACCGGAATCTACCTTTCTGCATTTACTCAAATGTATATGATTTCAAGTAATGTATATATTGCCCCAAACTCACCGACATGGGTAGGATGCAAATCAAGGTTAATTTTTAAGTGGTGTGGATTCAGAATTTTCCTTTCCCTTAAACTGGTTGCCTTACCTAGGCTAAAGAACCTCGTCTTTCCTACATTTTACCCATAGCTAAGGAGAGAATAAGTGGATTCGTGCCTTTCCGATTGCTTGTCGGGCTTCACCCAAGATTTGAACACTTGTCTTGAGGTTCATATCCTACAACGATTAGAGTTACACTTACAACACTGAATTTAAAGCCTTCAATATTTTAACTCGGAAACTATAACAGATATAGCGAGTACTATAATACGGTTGGATATAAAAGTTTTTCAGATATATAAAGATTATTTTTCAGTCGTCACAATTGATTGAGTATTTCGTCCACCTATGAACAATACCAGCATGCCATACTCGTAAAAATCTGCGTCAGCGGAGGCAGCACTCTTTTCTCTCTGCTGAGATGATATCCACACTGTCTTTATTTGGTCGGCACGATTAGCACGAGCTAGCTGATCGAAACGCAATTAATCTTGTGGACTGACAATCGTCGATGAGGGTCAATGGAAGCACTTTTATAATTCAATGGCACACGACTGATTCAGATACAAAAAATATGCAATTTCACCTGTGATGAATAAGAAAATGTACCATTAAACAAAGTAATCGTTCGACAATGCAGGCGTATTTTTATAATTAAATTGTCTCTTTTGTACGAATAAACTATGACCTCTTAATGTGATTTAACAAATAATTTTATTTAACAGAAATAGAAAAATATTTCGTACGGACTGGAATTTAAGAGGATCGCTATTCATTGACCGTAAGTGTAACCTTCACGAAACCGATTGCTACACAAGAAGTTAAGGATAATTAAGACAAGTGGGAAATTGCAAGATAAGATCCTTTTGTTAGATTAAATCGAGTAGAGAGAAAAAATGCTAATAAATTAATACTAGTATTAACAAACACTAGTTTTCATAATGATTATAAAGTTTTGTACGGACCATTAATACGATTAAATGGAGGAGAAATGAGATTTGAAGATAATCCTATCAGAAGGATTCCACTCATGACTTTGGCACATAATTTTATCGTTGATAATTTGGTAATCAATATGAAGGAAAACTGAAACTTACAAATATCTAGATCAAGTCATTCCTCTCTCTCTCTCTCTCTATATATATATATATATATATATATATATATATACAGAGTTATCTATGGGATAATTCGAAAGTAATGAGTTCAATATATTTCCATAGAAACATGAATAAATAGCCACCCTGTCGATGAGGCTTAGAATACAATGACTATATTCTCTGCAGAGAGGTCAGACCATCTCCTAAAAAAGGGTGGTGTCCTATGTACGACAATACATTTTATTTAATTATGTTCTAATGCTGAAGATCTAGTTAGTGTAGAATGTTCTTTCATTGACATTACTCCGAGATTCACAATGATCCTGTGTGGTAGTACCTTTCAGTGTCTCATATATTGTTTAATAAATATATTTAAAAAATATTCATATTCGTTTGGACGGTGCACAAAAAATATTTTCAGAAATGACTACACAAAAATTAATCTATAAACGTGAATATACAATGAACAAGTTTTCTGAATCTGTAGTCATATAATAACTTCATACAGGTTGACATGCAGTTAAAATCAATCAATCAATCAATTAATATTTAAAACTACTTTATTTATCCGAGGAGTAGACGTTGTGTTCAAATCATCATCTGGGAAAAATACGATTTCTAACTTTTTTCTTGCCGTGACTCTAAATATTTTAATCAAAATAAAGATATTGCGATAAAAACATTGGGTATATGTTTAGACCAAATACATTCATTCATACAGTAAAAAATAAAGTTGGCGACCTTAGTCGAGGCGGGTGTCCTCGTGGTGTAATGGTTAAAGCGATGAACTGCGGAATCGTAGTACGCGAGTTCGTACTCCAGTCGCGCTATTATGTTCACTTTCGGGCAAATACCCTTGGGAAAGGTATGAACCCCCTTATTCTCCCTCCAGCTATGGGTAAATAGTAGGACAGACTAGGTTCTTCAGCCTTGTTGAGGCAACTAGTCTAGGAGAAGGAAAACTCTGAATTCAAACCTGTTAAACTCCGCTTAAAAATTGACCTTGTGTCAAATCCTACCCGAGCGGAGGGGTTGGTAAATAGTACCTTAGTCGAGGGTGACCCGAAGGCTCCCCTTTCAATAGCTACTACACCGAGGTGTAGGGTAGGGCGCTCACTCCATTCCCTGGATTGATCCACTTTACCTTATAATTTTGAGTGTTAAGCAAAGTGCCATCAAGAACCATTTTTTGGTATGACTCGACCTGGGATTGAACCCCAGTCTCCCGGATCATTAGCAAACACTCTACTCAATAGGCTAATGGTGTGGCAGACCAGGGTTCAATCTCCGGTCGAGTTATACCAAAAACTCAAAAAATGGTACTTGATTCAGCCTTGCTTAACGCTCAGCATTATATGGTAAAGGTCAAGGGTAATGTGGAGCAATCCAGGTAATGGAGTAATGCCCTTCCCTACACCTTAATGGAGTAGCTAAAGAAAAAGGAACATTCGGGTCACCTTTGAACAAGGTCAATAACTTTACTAACATTCATTTATACATGTCCTAAACTACATCAAGTTGTCATTTATGTGAAGGGTTGGTAAGCGAGCTTATCTCAATGGGTTCCTATTTTTTATGTCTTTTAACGTCTAAAGGTTATTGATTAAACAGTGTATATAATATTTGATATACAATGACCTTTTATCTTTAAACTATATTTAAAAAACGTTAAGTGTTATTAATATCAAATAATCTATTATACTTGTTATGAAGTTGTTTTTTTCTATACACAAATAACTGGTTTAAGATAGCTAAACCAAATTAGGTATATCCACTAATTGTACTCAAGTGTTGTGATAAAACAAAAAATAACCTTTGTTCTTGAGAAATAAAATGGTTCAAAGAGTAGATATATTAAACAATAGAGAGCAGTAAGCTCTACAGCTACAAGACGTTACCAATCTAATGTAATTAAAAACCAAAAAAGAACAAAAGCGAAAAAAAAAAAATTGTCAAAGTAAAATATTTTTTCATCTTTTTATTATACATTTCTTTTGGATCTATATTGTGGTTTTGAGATTGAAATATCAAATAACATCATTGTATTATGTCCTGATGACGGCAAACAACTCGGAAAAAGTATTAAACCGACAAATATTTAATATTCCGCTTAAATAAAATAAAATAAACGATTCGCTACAAATCTCCGTAAATTTTTCCGAGAAAATATCTTATTTTAAGTAATATATTTCGCTTCATAAAATTATATCAAAAAAACCTCTCTTACTAGATCAGTATCAGTTGAAGAGATGTTCACTTCACTATTACCAGCCGGAATACATGAATCAAACGCGGGTATTTCAGCTAGACTAAAAATATCTTCTACATGTAAAATTTAAAATTTTATTCACTTTAAGCACTTTAGATTTTGTTAAAGATTTTTTCCTTAAAATGTGAACTGGGTACTCTCATGAGAAAAAAATTAAAAATAAAACCAAATTTTATAGTGACAAATCTAAAAAAATAAATTTGCTAGATTCGGTTTATATTGAGTTACCGCCTTTTTGGATTTATCAAATTAGTATACGATACTACAAAGAGAAAAATTGTTAGATTAGTAGGGACCTAACGTAAGAAAAGTATATCTATTACAAATTTTTACAGTCACAATTGAACACAAGGCCCTATGTTTTTTTTTTGTTTTTTTTTAATATTGGGGATCGAAAAGGGTAGAGGTCTTCTGATGTCCTATGGACCTGATGTAACAGACCACAGAAGTTTAGAAAAATCTCCTGTGAAAGGAGCCATTAACCTCATGACACTTCACACTCCTACTCAACTTCAAAAGTCTAAAGCTAATTCCGTCTAGCTTCAGCAAAAAAAAACTACGTGACCACACGTTCGAAAAAAAAAAAAAAAAAAAGAATACAAAGTCGGATAAACATATTTTAGCTATTTTCAGCAAAGGCTTTATTTTATACATCTACATGTATTTACTTTCTTTTATACATCTATATATATTTACTCTGAATTATAGTGATAGTAAATGAGCGATTCATGTCGTAGACATTGTACTACATTTTATTCTCTCTAGTTTTTCTAAAGGTTTGGGTTAAATTTTTGGTGAGTTGATTTTGCAGCTGTGTAGTTATCACAATGGCATGCGTGGAATACACTAAAATTAAGTTAGTTTGAAATTGTCAATAAGGATTAGACCATTTCTCCAGAATTAATCATGGCAGTCGATTAAATGTTCTACTCTTATGAGGTAATGGACACTGGACCTTGTCCAAGCATAGATTATAAAGGAGGTCCGTTTAGATTGACAGTCATCACCGTAATAAATGCGATCGGCGACCAAATTTCATATTCAGGATGCAGCTGATAGCGATTTAATTTGCTCTAATGCCCTTGAGAAAAGCGGGGAATTATCTGGTCTCCCTGCTCCAAGCTATGGATAAATAGTAGCAGAGGCTGGGTTCTTTAGCCTTGGTTAGGCAATTAGTCAGAGAGAAGAAAATTCAGCAATATTTCGCTAACAAATTGAATTGTAACAGTGTCGTATACTACACAAGCAAAGAGGTTTGGTGAATTCTTTCAGTATAAAAGCGCTCGCAGATGCACACTGAATATTTGTTTAATCTATACAAAAAAAGCCTGTAAATTTGGACAAAACAAAACACATCTGAATTCTTTACGCATGTTTAAATGTGATGAAAGTTAATGAATGTGAGGTTGAATGATTTTTACTGGATTTCAATGTTTCTTTGGGTTATTTTAAGGCAAGAAAATTAGTAATCGTGATATTAGTTCATGATACGTTCATATTTACATTTTTCTGTTGTCATTTGTTAAGAGATGTTTATTTACACGTGGTCCTATCAGGTACGAATTATTCTTAAACAGAACTATTTGAACAATTAACAGGACCCTAACAGGTAGTTCCAGTCCACGTCAGAGCAGAGTTTGGAGTATAAATATGCCATGACATGTTCCTTTAAGAGGAGGAATTCTTTCCTTTTTTCAAAGCATAACTTCACAATATTCTGTGCCTCGCCGACAGCGCAGAATCAATATGAGAATAAAAGAACAAGAAATAACGACATATAAAAAATATATTTATAAAACTTAATTATATGCAATCGTAAAGTCCGTTTATGTTATGCCGCGAACATAGCTCCGTATTCTTGGGGTGTCCTCGTGGTGTAATGGTTAAAGCGATGGACTGCGGAATCGTAGTAAGCGAGTTCATACTCCAGTCGCGCTATTACGTTCACTTTCGGGCAAATACCCTTGGGAAAGGTATGAACCCTCTTATCCTCCCAGCTATGGGTTAAATAGTACCACAACTGTTCTTCTAAGAGAATAGCATTAAATAACCTACAAAGGTTGATATGCCATTAAACAAAGAAACCAAACCAATCCGTATTCTTGTAAAATCTCCAGTATTATGAAGTTTAGAAATACGCCCAAATCGCTAACATTACTTTCTAACTTTCTTTACTTTTCCACCCAATTAATAATTATTTCCTTTAAAACTTTCGTTTTCTTTTTCTTTTACTTTTATTTTATTACTCTTAACTTTGTGCAAGCCAAGCGTTTATTGGATCAAGACCAAGGATAAGCCCTCCGAGACAAACTCACAAATTCCCAGACAACGATCATCGACCCTAAGAACAGGCCGTTTTCCCTTCCATTCCCAACTGTCTTTCACACTTTTCTCATCTGTATTTTCCTTTGTTTTTCATGTAACTTAGTTATCATTACGCCTCGTTGATCATGTAAACCCGGATGTATTAATATGCCCGACTTAACAAACTTTAATACGTGCCGTTTGTGGGACATCTCAAGGGATAGTTACCAAAAGCCAGCAGAACTTCAGTGCAGGTAGAAATAAAAGAAAAATAATAAAAAAGACGGCAGACTTATTTGTGAGGTGAATTGTTTGTTCTGTCCATTATTTTTAGTCTGTCTTTTTCCGGCTTCTTCCTGGCAGATTTTATGGCCGACGGACTAAAGCTATCTGCACGGATTATTTTGTTTCCAATTGGAAAATAAGCAGATATAACGGGGTTAGCTGTCTGCCTTACTATAAATGTCGAAATATACTTGTTGTTACCTTTTTACTATTGTTTTTTTTTCTGTATGGCTGGATTTTTTTGGTCTTTAAAGAGGGATATATATATATATATATATATATATATATATATATATATATATATATATATATATATATATGTGTGTGTGTGTGTGTGTGTGTGTGTGTGTGTTGCACTTTCATCATATCTTTTAATCAATATGTGTTTGTATTTCTACTAATATAATATCATTTTTTTTTTTGCTTGTGCATTTGGCTTAAAAACCTATATTTTCCTTAATATGCTCTGTCGATTTAAAAATTACGTTGTTTGATTTAATTCTCTCTATTGTTACTTACATCTTTCAAATTTTCATTTTTCTTGCCTTTTTTGTTCAAGAACCCAAAGACTTGGTGTTTGATGTTATATCCGCCCTCGCCAAACAACAGGGTGATTCCGCTTTCAATACCTTCGGACGACACGATTAATATATTATCTTTCCACGTTGTGCTTCTTTAGATTCAGATTACAGATTTATCCAGAGTAAACAGATGAGACTGCACAATTAGGAAAGTAACAGAAATGTCTATGCCATCAAACACAACAAAAACGGCTCTGTTACAGTAATATTTAATGAGAAAACAAAAATGAATTTAACAATGGTACAATCATTCACCCTTTTTAAGAGGTGGATAGGTTGAGTCTATGACCCATTTCACAAAGTAATCGTCATTCAATTTTAGACTTTTCTACTCTCTCTACAGTCTGGCGGAGGACAATCTTTGTAGCGGTTATGTCTGCTTTCTCTCAATTCTTGGTATCATTTCAAAAGATGGGCTTTCTTCACTTTCTTTACCCAGAGTAGTCTGGTAGAAGGCCTAGATATGGAATCTTGTAGTCGCCTTCTGCTACTGACGCGTTATTTCGGGCTTTCTTTTCTCTCTCCAATTGTCGTATTTTCTTATTCACTTCACATTTTCTACACCCAGGGTAGTCAGGTAAAAGATCAGGTCTCGTAGTCAGCTTACGTTCTCTCCCCTCGACTTATTTTTCTTCTTTCCAATTATCATGTTTTATGTATATCTTTCATCAGATGGGTGGTGGTTGGCGACGTTAAAAAATATCAGTCTTCTCTTAATTTGGTTTCCAACAACCAATTCCACCTACCACTGTTTGTCGCACCCTTCACATCCAATTTACTATTACTTTTACCCAAAAGAGGTGTCCTCCCCATATTTGGAATTATTGTAATTATATGTTCACGTGATATGACAGTAATCGTGCAATCATTACTGTAAATCAATTAAATTAATTTTTTTCATTCTTGAATTTAAAAAAATGCTGTTCACGAATCTTTCGTTCTCAGGCCGCTGATATACAAGCCTTGGCCTTCAGGTTAAATTCTTCACTTACCCTGGCTAGTAGTAAAAAAACCTCCTATTTGGGTTTCTAATTCATGGGAACAAACGAATAACAATACTTTCATCATTTTTTAGTATACATTTTTATCGTCGTTTTCTTTCCCGTCAAAACACATATTTCCTATTTATTCTTTCTGAATCTATTTTCGTTAATTTTTATTTTTTACAGTGTACTATGTTCATTCTTCTAAAATCTGCCTCGGCGAATTCTTACTTTTATGCTCAAAACATTGCTCGACTGAATCATCGGCTTACACTCATTTAACTATGCAGTTATTTAAACAATCGCTAACGGTATGTGAAACGAGGTGATTCTAATGTGGGGTGCCCTGCAGGAAGAACCCTGCGGTTAATTGATTGATATTTACGGCAAGTTAACCTAGTTGGGTTTAGTAGGCAAGTAGTAGGGCAAAATAGGCTCTTTATCTTTGATAAGGCAACCAATCTGACACAAAGACCACACTGAATTCCAACCAGTTGGAGATCTGAAAAGGGAGGAGTTCGCTATGCTATTCAGTTCCAGGACTCGGTATATAAAATGCGCCCTCCTCGATTAAACTGTTGCATCGTCAGTTTATTGGAATGTGATAAATGGATTTTTTGTTAAACTGACGCTGAAGTGGTTAAAAGTTTAATGGATAAAGATGACACGCACTTATGGATATAAGAAATGAGTGACGAGTTGAGAGGTCAATCAACCAGGTGCCCGGGACACATTGAAATAAGAAATGGGATAACCTAGATATAAGACTACGGAAATTTGCGAATAAAAGCCCGTAAACAAAAAGGACCGTTGTCGCCAACCGTAATGAAAATACTTTGGTGGCCTGACCGGATGTGAGTCGTCAACCTCGAGTAGATGTGTTTATCCAAGCAGGCATGTTCAGATGTCCGATCAGGTTCCGGCTAATGGTTGTAGGGCAGAGATCTCTCATCGATTCCCCGTATGCATTCATAATTTCTTCGCCTCTCTCACTTAGACACTGCATTCGTAGCAAACCGGAGATATAAAGAAAATAAGTCATATTTTTTTATACAAGTGTTCGTCATTTTTTTTTTTTTTTTGCTATCAAGTCCAGCAGTAGAGTGTAACCTGGTAGGAAGAACTCCTGGAACAAAGTACAACAGTACAACAAAACTTGTGTGCAGGATCAGAGAAAGAGAGTTAGAGTACATGACTTGAAAGAAATATCGAGGATCTCCTGGACTAACGGTTATCGACAAACTAAATGGATTCGGCGATCCATTTTTATATACCTGGGCGAGGCTTTTGGTGTTTCAGTTTCGTTCTTATGGCCACGAGAAATTCATGAATACTTCACCCTCAGCTTAGTTATAGGTAAATACTTATACCAAAGGCTTCTTTGTTCTTTGTAAGTCTACTAGTCTTGGAGAATGAAGACTTTGAATTTCAATCTGCTGTATTCCTCTAAAATGTTAACTTTAAATTGCATTCTGCTCGAGACATGTGACTATGAGGCGCACTTAACGTAACGGTTATCGTCGTAGAGAATGGAATCGCTGAATAAGTTCTGATCCTAAATGGGGTTGTTTGCCTTCACTTTGAGTGAATACTCATGGGAATTCATGAATCCATCTTACCTTATGTTTGGTAAATAGTAGGACAGACTATTTTCGTAGCTTAGGTAAGGCAACTACACAAAGAGAAGAAAATCTCTAAATTCAAACCACTTCAAAATTGACCTCATGTCGGATTTCTCCTGAGGCGAAGGGTATTGTAAATGCATATATTACTTGAAACAAGTTACCTTTCGGAAGATGTAGAACTCGTAGAGTTTTTCCTCTGCTTCAGAATTCCCGGGATAAAAATAAGTCTATTTCTTGACTTAAAGTGGTCGGGCTCTCACACACCACTTCCCCTTACACTTAACGACTGACGTCTTTGATTCCTGAGGTGTCATAAAGAAAAATGACGACATGCTGAACATTTTTTTCTTTCCCATCCATATGCATTATATCCATACAATAAGAACTAGCTGTTGTCACATTTACTTTCATGGGAATGTGAATAAATCATTCCGGAAATGAGGTCTTCACGTTATGTACAGTATGTAGTCGTGTATACGTCGACTTTTGAATAAGGCATATTCAATATTTCCCAAGGGCATATTTTCTTTAAAAAACCGAGACTAGCTTCTCCATTTGGAATATTTATTGATTTTTCTTGTCATCATACAAGATTCCTGGTATTTCTTACAAGTGTTTTCGAACAAAAACTGTCTAAATATTTCCCAATAAGCGTATTCTACGATATTTTTTCATTATATATGTTATAATCAAGAAGTTTATTTAAAATCTAGTGAAACTTTATCTTTTACACTCTGGGATGACTTCTGACAAAAAGAAAGAACTAAAGAAAACGTTTTGCAATTTTTGATAGCATCTTTTCCGTTAGAATTTTCCCTTAAGATTCTTGCGTGTCATAAATTTACTAGGGTGAGACAAAATTCTTTTCATATTTTGGTATGTACTAGGTTGCAGCGCAAAAATCGAGTAACTGAAGCTGTTCAAACCATGGTAGGCTTTCTCTGTGGTTGTTTGTATTTTGGTATCTTGTACATTCACACATTGTTCATTGCTTTTCTCTGTTTGGGATTCGAAAGATTAACGTGCATTATATGTTTTGGAACATCTTTTATAAGTTTTAACTGGGACATCATACCATGAAAATTACTAAAACATCTCATAAGGCGCAGTTAATGACAGGCATCATCATCATCATCATCATGTCGTGCCGCTAACAGGGATATCCCTGGCCCTCTCTCACCACTTCTCCCTCTCGTTCATCGCCACTGGCATGTCTTCAGGGCTACATCCCGTATCCTCACATAGCTGCTGTATGTATGTTCGAGCTGGTCGTTCTGGTTTTGCTACGGCATATGTGGGGGTCCATAGGAGTACATCACTTATGAGCTCATCCCTGCTTCTCCATCAGTGTCCTACATGTCTGCTTCGTCTAACTTGGATAGTTTTCGTGATGGGAGGCTGGTGGCCGTATAGTTGGTGCCTTGTAGCCAAGAACCTTTACGATTAAGCAAGCTTAGTTGGCCTAGGAGCAAGGCTTCTGAGGCACTACTCGACCAGAGATGAATATGTGGCGTGTAGATATCTATGATTATTAAGTGAGCTTAGCATTTGTCAGTCTAGTGTGGTGCTTTATCTTCACGACGGCGGTGGAATCATCTGGGTTGGTCGGTTGTTTTGGTTTTATGACATATCAACCTTTGTAGGTTATTTAATGCCAAATCCATTTTTATGTAAATAGTCAGTTCTATTTCAAACAATTCAGTTTAGCATTAATACCCAGATTAATTAAAAACATTTCTATTTCAAGCTATTCAGCTTCATCAAACAGTTATAATTCAGCTAATTAAGTTTACTATAAGTGCAGATTTTGTTAACACAGTTAAATGTCAAAACAGTTCTATGTTAAACAATTAAGTATCGTGTAACTACAGTTCTAACGTCAAAAATAGTTCAATTTAAAACAATTCAGTTTAGCATAAGCTTGCAGTTTAAATGTAAGTACAGTTCATGAAAATAGTTTTATTTAAAACAACTCAGTTTAGGATAGGTACACAGTTTAAATGTAAGTACAGTTTAATTTCATTTCTATTCAAGCTATTCAGTTTAATCAAACAATTCAATTTTGCATAAATACGCCGTTAGTTCTATTTAACACATAGATAGGGCCCTATCAGGTGCTACCACCCCGGGCCAGAGTGGACCTGGGCGCGATGGCAATAAAGGGGTATTCTGCTTTCCCCAAACCTCCAGCATTACTAGAACATCACCATCCGATTCTTTAGTGTCATATCCAGGACACTCTTTGTGGGGGTCTTACTCCTCTGCAGAGAAGCAGTCGGTGTATTCTACAGCCCCAGCTGACAGGGTAAGAAAATCATCCGCGGGCAGGTGAATTTTATCTCACGTTAATAAGATTTGGCAAACGTTTACACCTATCCAAGCAGCAAATGTTGAAAAAAATAGAAGATTTTGAAAAACGCGACACACTTAAATAATGAAATGCTGTCTTGCATCACGAATAAAATAACACGTCTATCTACAGTAAGAAATCATGAATTCAAAGGTTCTACTTGTCAAAATATATAAAGAACTTAATCTGTATTGTCTTTTTTAAATGGCTGACTTTAGTTTACAAGTAAAATAAAGCAAGATAACTGGAATTTGAAATTAGTATATCCATATTTACCAACCCCTCCGCTCGGGCAGGATATGACGTTAGGTAAATTTTTTTAGCGGAGTTTAACAGTTTTGAATTCAGAGTTTTCCTTCTACTAGACTAGTTGCTTCACTAAGGCTGAAGAACCCAGTCTGTCCTATTATTTACCCATAGCTGGAGGGAGAATAATTGGATCCATATCTTTCTCAAGGGTATTAGTGCTATGTGAAATGCAATTAGTCTCGTCCAGGATTTGAACTCGTGTCGCTGTGTCCATTTCTTATGACGATAATTATTACACCTCCAGCACCTCCTAAATTAATATATCAATGTCCGAAAAAATTTTAAGAAACAAAGAAATTTTTTTCTGAATTGTTGCTTTTACGGCGATAGGCCTCAGAATTCGTTGATCATTGTTTTCTTTTGATTTATGTAAGTATATAACAAACATATTTTTGATTTTTAATTCGCACATATTATGCCTCACTCAGGCTGTCACTCATTGTGATTGTCTTTTATCTTATTTTAGAACAGTAATTTTGACTAAAGGAGTAATTCTTAAATTGCTATCATTTTCTCCTTTCCTGATGTTTGTCCGGTTGGTAGGTTTTTGAATATTTTGACAGTATTCTTTGCTGTGGAGTAAGACGTCCACACTAAACTGCATTTGACTGCGTAACTCTACTTCTGGAGAGTAGAATAATCCTTCATTGCTATAATTATTTTGCCCACTCTAGTCCGAGGGCCAGTATCTGCTAGGGTCCAATTTATTATATAAATTATATATTATATATTAGATTTATCTATAAATTAATCGAATTCGATAGGACCCTGAGAAAAAAAAAAGCAAAAAATAATGATTTTATTCTTGCACCACTCTACACTGCGAGCGCTGAGGATCAAATCTAAAAATCTTATTTGAAACATTGTTAGAGAACTTTCTCTCTCACTTTTAACATAAGACAATCCAGTAACCAATCACACCGTCCCCTAGTGTGTGTGTGTGTGTGTGTGTGTGTGTGTGTGTAACGGGCAAGTTTGCATAATCCAGCACAGTGTTTTTCCTTTCAAAATGCACTAAAATAAAGGCACTGTTGTTTGATATCCACACGTCACTTCATATTAGTTTGGTGGCGTTGAGGTCATTTATATAGCATCATACCACTCAGCTTTCTGTCAGCATTGAAACTACATTACATCACACATTGTAGTGAAGTCTTCACTGTTTGAAGACCGGAAATGAAATGATAAAGGAGTAGTAGGAAAAAGTTAGAATCGAAAGTGGTATTAAAAATCGATAGGAAACACCACATTATCTAAAAACTGTATATTCCATGTGGAGCATAGGGCCACATCATGACTCTGGTTTTACTAATTTTTCTTGAGTGCATTCACTGGCTCTACGCCCATCCGCTTTTTCAATTAAGAGTCCCTCTCTCTGTTAGACTGGCTGTGCACAAATTCTGACGGGATCAAATTTAAGTAAGCGTAGAATAAATGGATTCATATCTCTTACTAATAGCATTTGTGTGAAGCAAACGTAAACAGTTTCGAATGGATTTTGAGCTCGGTTCACCAATTCTAGATTCAAAGTCGATAACTTTTAAGACATTCACAATTTTACGAATATATATATATATATATATATATATATATATGTATGTATATATATAGATATGTGTGTGTGTGTGTGTACAAATTAAAAATTCTATTATGAACTTCTTCATAATATTCATATCCAGACAACACCGAATGAGAACATAACAGCCTTACCCAGAACTGAATGCAGATCTGAGAATACAACCATATACAACCATTCATTTCCTGACTACAACCACATACCATGATTTAAGAATGCTTCATAGTCCTAAATGATGGTTTGGCTTTGTTTCTTTGTTGAATGCATCCAAAATGATTTCTCTTTAATTACTTTAGACAAATAACTACTAATGTAATGCTTTATATGTAAGCAGGGAATTTCTGATAGGGGAAGAATAGTTGTGTGATTGGGGTGATGTGAAATTGTCAGTTCCTATTCGCTTGGACTTGGAAGCAAAATGTTAGAACAAAATAATTAATAGACAAGATATAAAAAACGATATCACCACAAATGCAAAAAATTGTTGTTATCCTCAATATTTTGTTTTTACAGTAAATTAGGTGGATTCGAGAAAAAATTCGATTGAAAAAATTGTCTTTAATTGGAATCATTTTGAGATGAGGCTTCTTAATCTGAGAATTAATTTTATATTTATTGCAGACTTTTTGTCCTAATCTTGATAGTTTTTTGTGTTGTTTCTTCCTCATTACGTTTCGGCCAAATTTCACCTCTGGCCTTCTTCAGGTGATTAACCGCGACCTCGGATAGGAATGCTGAGTCTTGTAAACTTATCCCCAGTAATTACTGCCTTCCAGGTGAGCATTGTCAGTTAGTGGTTTCAATTCCTACCCAAGCCGGCCAGAGGTTTACTTGGTCAAAAACGTGGTGCGATAGACAACAACTATGGATGATACAGGTACAGGTAGGTACATATTTGTAGGCGATACTATATATATATATATATATATATATATATATCATAAAAGTGTTGGTTGTCACAAAATCAATCTGTGGGTATGTGTCGAACCAAGTGTCATATAGTATGGTGAGTGCTCAATTATATATATATATATATATATATATAATTCATGGAATATAGATAGTGACCCTGGGTTTCATGGAGTTTTTTGCAAAACAACAATCATCAGGCAGTTAAGAAGATAGAATGAATCGAAAATTGAAAAAATACAGACAAATACCGTTGGGAATTCGTATGAAAGTTTACGTGTGGTTGTAAGTGTGTGAGTGTATGTGGGTGTGTACGTATGTGTGTATGTGTAATAGTTACGTATGGATGCGTGTTATTTTGAGGTTAAGCCAGGCTACAAAAGCAGCGCGTTGAGTAAGCAGATAAGTATTCGTGAGTGTATCTTAATATTTCCTGACATTATTTTATTCGAGCGGTTGTTTTATGGTAGACTAGAATCACAATGGGTATAAGTAAGTGTATATTGTATTATGATGTAATATGTTGGTGTAATATTTAGGGGAGGGAATTGTATTATAATAATAATAATAAATAACAAATATTATATAATATAATTCTTTTTGGTGGTGTGTGCGTAAAAAATAATAAAGGGTTACAATAATAGTTAGTGTGTTTGTGTACGATGATGATTATAACTGAGGATTAAGGTGTTGTCATTGAAAAATTAAGGAAATTAATTAAGACAATAGATGGCGGGTTTGAGTGGTATGGGTGATAGTTGGGAGGTTGGGATTGTTATTTTACGTTTTGTGTTGATGCTGTGTGGTAAATACACTATTGTAGAAAAGTTTAGAGTGAATTTGGTGGGTAAGGAGAAAGTAGAGCCTATTCTTAATACTCGTCAAAAGTATAATTAACAGATAGTAGATGCGTGTGGATAAGAGTATGGTGGTTAATAGAAAAAGATGGTACATATATTGTATGGCGGTTATGATGGTTGGTGGATGAAAATAGTACTTACGGTGCTTCAGGTAAAAAAAAGAAATCGTATACTTGAGGTGTTAGGTGGGTTATGTGTATGGATCGAAGTGTGAAAGAAGGTGTTCTCGAGCCTACATTTTGAAAGGATTTCAGATTTTTTATTTAGAAGGGTGTTTTGTGATGGGTAGGCCATGATGGCTATGTTTTTGTAGAGACAAAGGAAGCATTTTTTATGTTTTGTTGTAGGCAGGTGCTTGTTTTAGTATCTCCCTGGTGATTGTGGGAGGGATGTTTGTGTCTTTTTGTTGCCATACGTACGAGGATAAGGAGGTATTAGATGCGTTGTTTCTGTTTTTGAAAGAAAGTTTATGGTTGTAGAGTCCTTGTTTTATGGTGCCCTCCGTTGCACTGATGTAATGTTTGACGAAGTTATTTGTTTTTACCATGGCTTTGAATATGACGTTTTTATACCTATATTGGATGTTATGCATTTATTGTAAGGTAGGTTAAAGCAAATGATGTTCCTCCTTTTGTACTTAGGTTTGTTTTTTTTTAGTATAAATTCTAGTTCTTGCCAATAACTACAATGTTTTAGGGCTTGTAGTATATGTGGTTGTCTTTGTTAAAAATATCGATGTTAGAGGAGTTACTGGATAGTCTATGGCTGATAGATTCCGGGATTTGTTTGGTAATTGAGGGTGGATGGTTTGAGGAACTGTGTATGTAGATTGGTGTGTCACTATCTTTTTTGTGGGGTTCGTAACTGCCTGATGATTGTTGTTTTGCAAAAAACTCCATGAAACCCAGGGTCGAAGTCTATATTCCATGGATTATATATATATATATATATATACGAAGGTTATGAACCCACTTATTTCTCAAATAAGGAATAAATAGCATCACAACTGTTCTTCCACAAGTATGGCTTTAGCATTAAATAAACCATGGAAATTGATATATTATTTGACAAAGAAACCAATTTTTATTTGAGGATCATTCTATGCATTAAGTGTATTTTGCCCAAGTAGTTGGCAATACGAAGGACTGTTTATAGTTATGTGTTTCCGAGGAAATCAATGGTATTCGTTAGCTTTCTCTCACAGAAGACTGTTACTTCGTTACTGATATCTGCATCCGGAACAATTTTTTTTTACCAGAGATTCAGTGTGATTTTGGTCCGTGAACATCCTTTTTGATTCAGTCTCATACTGGCAAACTCTTGATTAGCCAATTTGTAAGCATCTTTTAACTAAAACATGTTTCTCCGTACCTATCATCGGTCATTCTGTAAAAGAAAAATAAATGGTAACCGTACACTGAGGCGTATGAGTTGACATTTTCTAGCTGCAAAATGTCTAAAAACTATGAGTCGACTAATTCCGCAGGGCTATAACCCAAATCTTTTCCACCGGTTGACCACTCTGTATAAAGATTTAGATTTTAACCCGGCACACTATGTCAGCCCCTAGTTTTGTAGAGACATTTCGAGCTTATACGCAACAATTTATGAGATATATGTTAATTTTAAACTAGAATTTGTATATGTCGATGCGATCACTAGAGATAATTTTATAAAAGAATAGTTAACCGTATCCCTGGTACAGATGTAGAACATACGAGCTTTCTTATTACGAGTAAATTCTCTATAGACGCCAACAGTAAACAAGAAACGCATGTGTGCGCGTGCGCACACACACACACACACACATATATATATATATATATATATATATATATAGGGAACGAGCATGAATCTATACATGAGGTGGAGCCAGGGAGACAAACCGAGAGAGAGAGAGGGAGGAGAGAGAGAGGAGGAGGAGGAGAGAGAGAGAAGGGGGAGATCTGGGGAATAAAAGTCTCATCTCTGCCCTGCCCCATATATTTAATTAGATTTTTACATTTTTACTCACATGTTATATTTCATTTTTAGTGCTTTCTTGCCTATATTGGGTACACACTGCTCATGCAATAAATAAATCGTACATTTAATGAATTCAGAGAACCGTTGCCACGTGACTGCATCTGGAAATTCCGGGATGCGATGAAGGAAGAAAGAAAGAGGATAAAATGGAAAGATATTTTTTTAATTGCAGAATACGAAATTGAGAAGTAATCAGAGTTCAATTTCCGATCGGCTCAGAATGGGTTTTTGTGATCAAGGAAGCGAGAGAAAAAAATCGATCTAGAATATTCAAGCAAAGTAAATTTTTAAAAAGAAAATAAAAAAAATTAAACCACACTCCATAAGTGAGTGGTGTGTGACGCATACATACGTTGTACAGTTAAGAAGACATATAGATACTTAATTCAAATTTATTATTGCATATATATATATATATATAACCTCATCCAGTAAGTTGCGCATAAGTTAAAGGAGGAATTAATTCATTATGTCGTATTCTTCATATTATTATAAAAAACAAAACCAACTACTTGTTCTTTTATGTAGAAATAATTTTAAATTGGAAAGTACTATTACTTGTCGTAATTTATCTTATTTTGGAGTTTTATCTAAATGCCTTTGACTTTTCAGAGGAAAATGATGCATACTACTCAAAATATTTGATATCTTATTTATTTACATTTATCTATAGTATCCAATTGTTTTTAGGATTGATATTAAGATAGTAAATAATACATTGCGAGGATCTATTCTTAGTATAATTGAATTGTTACCTCCCTTGTGAAATTAGGCTTAACAAGCTAAAGAGAGAGAGAGTTCGTATTTAGTTTTAAGCTTGATTGGAAATGTCATTATCCTACAACGGCATTTTAACGTCATTATGCTAATAATTATATATTGTATGTACAGTTTTTATTTTTTATGCTTGCAGATATAAGAAAAAGCTTCATTAGCGTTACCGTTTCACACACACACACACACGCACACACACGCACACACACACATATATATATATATATATATATATATATATATATATATATATTGACCAACCGTAGTCGAGGGCGACCTGAAGTTTCCCTTTTATACAGCTGTTAGGAAAGGCACTACTCCATTGACTGAATTACTCCAATTACCCTTGATTGGTACTTTATTATGCTGAGATGTTTAGTGTTAAGCAAGGAGTTATCAAATACCATTTTTTGAGCTTTTGGTATATCTCGACCTGGGATTGAACCATGATGTCCCTGGACAGTGGGTAACACTATATATATATATATATATATATATATATATATATATATATATATATATATATATATATATCATTAAATTATTAAGGGATTTTTCCATTAATGAAACTTTGTATTGTTTTGAATTGGTTTAAATCCGAACTTATTCTAATCTCGCCAAAAAATAATTGCTTTCAAGCAATTCAAAATGCCTGCAAATCAAAACTGAGTGCTCCTGTCTTGAAAAGAGGTCTGTTATGAAATACTTGGTAGCTGAAAAGTACATGTCTGAAGTATTCAATGTACCCGAACAAGTACGTTTTAGCCAAAAGCGGTTTACAAACAGGCTACTAATAAGTTTGGCACTCCGAACGTTTGACTAAAACATCGTCCATGGAATGAAAACACACTGAAAGACTCTGCGTTAAGGAAAACATTCAGTGAACAGCAGTCATTAAAGAAGATCACACTGACAGTATTCTGGGACATGTCAGGACTCTTTACTATTTATTTACTATCTATAATCCTTACTATCTATTCTGGGACACGAAAAGACTCTTTACTCTTTATTTACTAACTATAATCTTTACTATCTATTCTGGGACATGAAAGGACACTTTACTATTTATTTACTATCTATAATCTTTACTATCTATTCTGGGACATGAAAGGACACTTTACTATTTATTTACTATCTATAATCTTTACTATCTATTCTGGGACATGAAAGGACTCTTTACTATTTATTTACTATCTATAATCCTTACTATCTATTCTGGGACACGAAAGGACACTTTACTCTTTATTTACTATCTATAATCTTTACTATCTATTCTGGGACACGAAAGGACACTTTACTATTTATTTACTATCTATAATCTTTACTATCTATTCTGGGACACGAAAGGACTCTTTACTCTTTATTTACTATCTATAATCTTTACTATCTATTCTGGGACACGAAAGGACTCTTTACTCTTTATTTACTATCTATAATCTTTACTATCTATTCTGGGACATGAAAGGACACTTTACTATTTATTTACTATCTATAATCTTTACTATCTATTCTGGGACATGAAAGGACTCTTTACTCTTTATTTACTATCTATAATCTTTACTATCTATTCTGGGACATGAAAGGACACTTTACTCTTTATTTACTATCTATAATCTTTACTATCTATTCTGGGACATGAAAGGACTCTTTACTCTTTATTTACTATCTATAATCTTTACTATCTATTCTGGGACATGAAAGGACTCTTTACTCTTTATTTACTATCTATAATCTTTACTATCTATTCTGGGACATGAAAGGACACTTTACTCTTTATTTACTATCTATAATCTTTACTATCTATTCTGGGACACGAAAGGACACTTTACTCTTTATTTACTATCTATAATCTTTACTATCTATTCTGGGACATGAAAGGACACTTTACTCTTTATTTACTATCTATAATCTTTACTATCTATTCTGGGACATGAAAGGACTCTTTACTCTTTATTTACTATCTATAATCTTTACTATCTATTCTGGGACACGAAAGGACTCTTTACTCTTTATTTACTATCTATAATCTTTACTATCTATTCTGGGACACGAAAGGACTCTTTACTCTTTATTTACTATCTATAATCTTTACTATCTATTCTGGGACATGAAAGGACTCTTTACTCTTTATTTACTATCTATAATCTTTACTATCTATTCTGGGACACGAAAGGACTCTTTACTCTTTATTTACTATCTATAATCTTTACTATCTATTCTGTGACACGAAAGGACTCTTTACTCTTTATTTACTATCTATAATCTTTACTATCTATTCTGGGACATGAAAGGACTCTTTACTATTTATTTACTATCTATAATCTTTACTATCTATTCTGGGACATGAAAGGACTCTTTACTCTTTATTTACTATCTATAATCTTTACTATCTATTCTGGGACACGAAAGGACTCTTTACTATTTATTTACTATCTATAATCTTTACTATCTATTCTGGGACATGAAAGGACACTTTACTTTTTATTTACTATCTATAATCTTTACTATCTATTCTGGGACACGAAAGGACTCTTTACTCTTTATTTACTATCTATAATCTTTACTATCTATTCTGGGACACGAAAGGGCTCTTTACTCTTTATTTACTATCTATAATCTTTACTATCTATTCTGGGACACGAAAGGACACTTTACTCTTTATTTACTATCTATAATCTTTACTATCTATTCTGGGACATGAAAGGACACTTTACTCTTTATTTACTATCTATAATCTTTACTATCTATTCTGGGACACGAAAGGACTCTTTACTCTTTATTTACTATCTATAATCTGTACTATCTATTCTGGGACACGAAAGGACTCTTTACTCTTTATTTACTATCTATAATCTTTACTATCTATTCTGGGACACGAAAGGACTCTTTACTATTTATTTACTATCTATAATCTTTACTATCTATTCTGGGACATGAAAGGACTCTTCACTATTTATTCCCTTAAAAAGGTATATCGGCAGGCAGTGCTTCTTATTGAAAACTACTTAGGATAAATCCAACTTATATATTGAATGACCTTTGTATCATTTCATGCGACATCAAAAAATACCGTATATAGTCGTTTAAGGGACGACTTTTTTATTACCTATTTTAAACCTAAAGAAATCAAGGTATCGTTTTTTTTACATGAGGTATCGTTTTAAAACGTCGAATATTACCTTGTTCCAACGTCCACAACAGATGTAACTTCGATCGAAAATGTCCCTATATAGCCAACCACTTTACAGAATCTCTGAGTTAAAAAGAAAGTTTTGAATTAAAATAGCTGTCTATTTACGCCAACCATGTAAATAATATGTAAAATTATCATAAACAGTAAATAGAGTTGCATAAACTTTATTATGCTCTCATGGTTGGTTCTTATATGGTTTAGAATATCTAAGTTAACATTGTAGTCGAGATCAAGGTCTATAATACATTGTTTATTTATGGTATTACATAAATTTTTACTGAATTACAGTTGTTTTGATTGGTTGTTGTATTTTATGACATATCAATCCTTCTGGATTATTTAACGTCAAATCCAGTTCATATATATATATATATAGATTTGCTGGTGTATAGTTTGTTGATAACCTTTTTTTTTTAAAGGACCCAAAGTTCATTTGTTCGCATACAGTTTAGTTGTTTCAAGTATTGCTATTCAATGTGAACACACGGTTAAATCATTTTAAATATCTCTTTTTAACCCTTATATTTTTTATTTAATATTCACAATAATCCAAGTAAAAAATGGTTGTATCTTGAATGGTATTTTTTCACACTGTTCTATCAAATACAATTTATTTTTAATCATATCTATTTGACCTATACATCCTACCTTAATGAGCTCTACCACATCGAGTGGACCTGGCAGTAATGGTAATGAGTGAGGTACTACCTATTTTTCAATGGTCCATTACTGAAGGTCCACCATCAGAGGATTTAGTATCGTATTCAGTAGGAGTATTATTCAGCTGTTAGACGAACCAGATATGCAGGACACTGCTAGAGAAGCAGGGACGAACTCATAAGAGATGTGCTCTTATGGACCGCCACACATGGCCGTGCAAAAGCAGGACGACCAGCACGAACATACATTCAGCAGCTATGTGAGGATACGGGATGTTGTCCTGAAGACCTACCTAGGGTGATGAACGATAGGGAGGAGTGGCGAGAGAGGGTCAGGGATATCCGTGCTACCAGCGCGATATGATGACGATGATGATGATGATTATTCAGCAGGAGCCGCTAGAAGAAAATATTTAAAAAGTATGTAAAAGTGTTTTCTCAATACGCCATTGGATGTTCAAGAAGTATTTCTGTTGGCTAACATAGCCCACAATTAGGGGTCGTTCATTACACTAAGTCGTTAACTACTTGATCATATATATATAATATGTACTGTTACGAATATTGCATTGAATTTTAGCGTTAGCTCAAGTTATGAAGCACCCAGGAAAGAGGGTCTAAAATTATTTAATTTTCAGAAAGACTGTACAGAGAGAAGAATGCAAGTGATACATACTTTTCCTAACTACAAAAAAATCGGTTGTGCTCAGAATCCGACTCACTATTCAACCAGAAGATCTGTTTTTAAGGTTGATAATAATGGATCGTTTATTACACGAAGTCGTTCATTACTCGAGTATATTAAGTGTGTTTTTCTTATAAAATGAAGCCAGTTTCATTAATATTAAACTTGGTAATAAACAAATAAAACTTGCTTATTATCATATAAGCACTATCTAACTACTGCCTCTGATTTAATTCTAGCCTGTTAACCACTGATCTACAACCAGCAACGTCTTTATGAGATTGTATATGCCATTATATATGCAGCCAAGCAGCTGAAGTTCACTTAAGCGGAAAATATCTCATGAATATAAGTGCATTTTGTTCTTTTGATTTCAGTGACCCACTGACCTAGTAGAGGATATAGAGAATGGGGAAGAGAAAGAACAATAAGAATGTTGAAGCGGAAAAATTATAAAAAAGTAGATAAATATTGTCTGAAAATCAGAGACGAGACATTATCTTTATTGCATGAGCCTTTCAGACAAATATTCTTCTCCTTTGTTGGTTGTGTCGATGCTTTTAGAGTGATGTATTCCTCAGTATTCATAATGTTATATGTAAATCTGAGATAAGTAATCAATTGATAGAATTCATATTCTTATCTTCATTGATTTTATATGTGCTTCAGCTGATGTCTTCTTGAATAGGTTGAAAATGCATCAGCGAGAACATAATTATAAAATAAACAATGTTCATTATATTAATTTGTTTAAAGCAAGTTATAATATTATTAGAAGCGATACATAAATGATATTGTGTACTTATCATCCATCTTTGAATATAAAATAGAACGTATTCTTATCTTTATCGGCAATAAAAGTGATTCATTATTTAATTGATTTTAACAACATATCAACCCCTTATTTTTTGTAAATAGGTTAGGGAAGTGCGTTCATTCTACGTTTACATTGACATTATTTTTACAGTTGTTTATACAGTTTTTTTTTTTTTCATACGGTTCAACTGAATGCGAATTGTCTTAAAACATAACTATTTGATCCACATATGAGAGACTAACATATTCGACTACTTCAGGTTAAAATGGACCTGAGAGTAATACCAATGAAGAGGTGCGGCATACAGCCATATATCCCCAGATTTAGAGCCTCACCATCAGATGTCGTTTAGTATCTTACCTATGAAACCTCTTTTTAGACGGTCTTTTGAGAGGACAATGTTAGAACTTTCTACTCCTCACCGACACGTGATTAAAATATAAAAGAAATTTTAAAAAAATATTGGATATGCCATTGATAAATCTGCGATAAATTTTTGTGCGGTGAATATTTTGAAGATTTTCGTAATTTGGGTTAATTTTTCAGTCTTTGAATGTTGAAATGCAAATTAGTTTCCTGATTGTCTAAGGAACGTTTTGGCTCAAATACTGTACTGTCATCTGAGAAAGTAAGTTTTAACTGTACAGGGTGGAACGATAAAATTGTCGTTCTAAAGAAATCAACACGACAGCTTTATTTTAAAACTTTTATTGAAAAAATCAATTCAGGTAACTTGATAATGTAGTAGAGCTGAAATCTATTCAATGTAGCCACTATCAGCCTCAATCACCGCCTCGATACGGATCCGGAACTGGGAGCATGTTTTTTCAACAAGCGCAGGTGGGAGCTCGGCGAATACTCGGCGGATGGCAGCGATCAGGCTGGTTTTGGTGTTGTGGGAGGTCTTGTTGGTGATGATATCGACGTATGACCAAACGAAGTAGTCCAGCGTGTTCAAGTCGGGAGAGTAGGGGGGCAGCGAGAGAAGGGTACAAAGTCGTAGCACTTCTTCTGAAGCCAAGCCTGGGTCTCTTTGGATTTGTGGGCCGGCGCCGAGTCCTGCTGCCACAGCCAGGGTCTGCCGCCGGCGACCTGATTGCACCAGGGGATCACCACACTCTTTAGCACATCCAGGCACACTTTGGTGTTGACTTTCAAACCGACTTCGAAGATGTGAGGTGGCATGATGTGGCCCTCACTTGAAACCACACCAAAGACCATAACCGTAGCCGTCCGAAGAGTCTTCCGATGCGTTGAGCTGTGCCCCCAAGTGTTGAACCGTCCGGATTTGCATTTTTAGGGTGCTGGCAATGGCCCCGTTGTCATAATTTGGATCGGAAGAGAGCTTAAGTTGTACAGCGGCGCATCTCCGATCTCGCTCGTTGAACATTGTGTCACTTTCAGACATGAGAGAAGGATCCTATAGCTCTTGGGATTTGTACACAACTGGTCAACTAGTAGATGGTCTGCAACAACAAAAGAAAACCGATTTTCATTAAACGGAAATGGAATCATAGCGTCTTTTCTTGGGCGACAATTTTATCGTTCCTCCCTGTAGTCTCTTTAATACATTCACTTCCACGCGAATAACCTTGGAAAAGGTAAGAATTCCATTATAACTTTATAGTACTATTTCTATTCTTCTAGAAAAGTTACTTTGGCATTGAAAAACCCACAGATATTGGTATGCCATTAAAACAAAGAAACCAAACTAAACTCGATTATACTGTCCGCGTTTATGACCGCGTAAATGCACAATGTTAAAATAATAAATAGAAACCAGAACATAGTACACCGTTAAAAGCTGCAATTGAATATATCAATGAATAAATAAAATATTAGACAATAGAAAAACGAGAGAAAAAAAACGAAGACAAATAAAATGGAATATATAAAATTAAATAAAGAAGGTAAGAAAAAAAGAGATAGATAAAATGTAAATGAAGGAGCGAGGAAGAAAAGGATTAAAGGAAGAGAGAAAAAAACAAAACTGAATAAAAAAAGAAGAGAAATAAAGCTATGAATAGATGAAAAAGAGAAAATAAATGCAGAAACAGAAAGAAAGAAAGAAAGAAAGAAAGAAAGAAAGAAAGAAAGAAAGAAAGAAAGAAAAAACAAACAAACAAACAAATAGCAGAAGTAAAATAATTAAAAATAAAAGACGAAACAGCAATAAAAGAAAAATGAATCAGATTGAAGGGAGAAAACATAAAAATAAAGAAAGAGAGGAAAATAGATACAAACGAATAGTGAGATACAAGTAATAAGGAAACACAACGGATATCTAAGCGGGATTGTACACTCCACTCATATATCTATATATTGTAATCTACAGACACTGTTTCGTTGTATGAGAACTCTTCAGTGTGTCTAAACTCGCAGGAAGCTGAAACGCACACGTATATGCACACACTCGAACAGATCACTTGCACTTCCCTGTCTTATTCCATTGTGAAGAGAAGTTTGTTTTTCAAGAATGAATCATCATACCAACCATATTAAATATATGTAATTTTATGTAAATTCGGTATTTTTGCTTCTTTTTTAAAAGCAATCATTTCAAAGAAATTCAGAAAGAGCGGTGAATTCTTTTGCGAGAAATGAGTTATTAGACTGTACAATTTAATCTCTCAATCTTTAGATCTTTTATTTTTTCATTCTAACTTTTTGCTCTTCTCCTGCTTCTGTGTTATTTCTCTCTTTTTCCCATTCATCTCTTCAAACAGCATATTGTGTTTTCAAATTCTTTCTTTCTTTCTTTTGTTTTCTCAAGTTATTTGAAAGGGTTAACCAATGAGAGGAAACGCCAGCTTGAAGTTACAAAAATGTAGGAGAGCCAAAATATATACATATAGCCATATCATTCATGAAGGATACTGTACAAGAAAAATAATTTCAAAACGAAAGGTGTTTGTTATATTAGAAATAGAAAATAAATAAAAGAATTTGACATGTATGAGTAAATATATGGAATATTCAAATAAATTTACTAATTAATAAACCTAAAGGCTCAACCCATCTATGGTTGCAATATAACCATAGATGGGTTGAGCCTTAAGGTTTATTAATTAGTAAATAAAGACTTATGTGTTTACGAGTCGCTTTGATATTCACATTTTTTCGTGTCGTTTTTTCATAAGAAGGGTTTTTTTTCAGGTTCCTATCCATACTATTAATTGTTAAGCATAATAATTTAATCCAGATGGAAGCATAACAGGTAATTTCACCCTGTGTCAGGATGGTTTTGACATGCACAGATGCATGTACTCCCGCGTATAGATCCTTTGCGTTTCTCTTATCTCACTGTATAGTCAAAAGAAGTTTTTTTTCCAGAATGAATCAAAATATACTTTATAATCACGAAATGGCAATAAAAGAATATTGCACATTTTTCAAAGTTACCAGACTGTAGTCTAGCCATCTGATACAGTTTACTATCATACTCAGGGAACTTCGTTTTGGGGGGATGTGGTCTTGCTCCTCTACAGAAGACATAGCATATTCTAAGCTCTGCCCACATCATACTTAGGGAACTCCGTTTTGAGAGGATGCGGTCTTGCCCCTCAGCAGAAGACATAGCATATTCTAAACTCTGCCCACATAAGTTGAAAAGATGAAAAAGTCAACGTAAATTGAACAAATAGTCATTCTTAAGATATTTGAAATGCTTGAAAAGGAAAAAAAAACGGTTCTTCTCAAATAAAGAATTTAAAAATAAAATAAAGAACAGAACCTCTAAAAAACAGATGACAAATTTACAATGTTAAAAGAAAATAAAACAACAACAACAACAACAACAACAACAACAACAACAACAAAAAGGACATGTCTCAAAATGATATTTTTATGAACGATTTATTTAATCGCCTCTTTTGTTTATATCCACGTTTTAGGCTGTTGTATTATTATTTTATTCTGCTTTATGGCAGTCATGTGTTGTTTTCAACGACTACTAATCGTTTTTATACATTTATCTATTTTCGATATTCACTCAGAATTTTAAAAGAATAAGCGAATAGAATTTGATGAAGAGAATTAGAGGTGACAGTATTCTGATAATTGTAAATTAACAATTTTTCCACGACCGAAAAACTATTTTCAAAACATTTTTATATCATGAAGTAATGCTATATATATATATATATATATATATATATATATATATATATATATATACGGAGAAAAATTGAAAAATGAAGTAATCCAAAGTGAAGAATTTCATGTGAAAGAAAGTCGACGTTATAATATTTCGGTTTTAATAAACCTTTATCAAGACTTAAAAAAGATGCTTTAGAGTGTCGTTAGTTCACGAATATTTAATGAAATACATAACAAGGGAGGAAAGTATATATACAGAGAAAGGAGGCATACCTTTTAATCAATAAATAAGCATTCATATTTTTTAAATTTCGATTACTTTGTTTTTCAATTTTTCTTTTATTGTTTGATTCCTTTCCACTATTTAAACACACAGACAGACAGACAGACAGACAGACACACACACACACACACACACACACACACATATATATATATATATATATATATATATATATATATATATATATATCATTACTTCATAATTTTAAAAATTGTTTTGAAGTTTCAAAGTCGCTAAAAATACGATACTTTATAATTAACAAAATATTGTCACCTTTAATTATCATTATAAAATTCTAATCGCATAATTTTTTTTATAAGTGATTCATCCAGTTGGAGAAAACTATGGTTGTCTTTACCATAGTAACCCATATTGGTATTTTAAAAAATAATATTTTTCAGATTTTGTGAGTCTAATCATATAGATGAGTAAATTTAATATTTTTCAATGATTCTTCAGTCAAATGAAGAACGTGCACATTGCTTCTTTTTCCTTAGAATTTATTTTTACAAGGACAAAGCAAAAAAAACAAAACAAAACAAAAAAACAAAAACAACCCCGAAACTTTTTACGTAGGTAAGTTTGATTAAGCTGATCCAAAATAATACCCACTGCCAGATAGTCAACTATAATAGTTTATCTTATCTCCCCTAGTTTTACAAATGTTTCGTCTGTTCGAAAGTGTTCTTTGGTATACTGTAGAGTGATTCAAAAGTGTTGCTATATTTTTTGTATGAGATTGTTTGCAGCGTGTAAATCACATTACAGAAGAAGTTAAGTCATCGTAAATACAGGCTTTGTTCATAGCTTTACTCCGTGTCTAATTATAAAACTATACAGATGAACGTGTAACGAAGTCTAATATTGGAACTAATATTTTACGAAATGGAAGTGGGTTATGGCACCGTGGAAACAACCAAAACTTTTTGTGCGATGATTAAAAATATATCACTTGGATTGAAAGAAGCTCGACGCATATCCAAGTTCAGGTAGGCCTACAACTGTGGATTCCAAGACTACGCTCCAAATTGTATTCGTATAGTAACAGTTCAAATAGTGTAAATATTTTTGCAGAATTTATTGAAAACCGGTTCAGATTTTATATATTTATTTAAAACATTCTTTTAGGATAGACATACGGTCATTTTTTAAGCGTAGTTTAACAGGTTTGAATTCAGACTTTTCCTTGTCTTAGACTGGTTGCCATGCCAAGGTTATCGACATCAGTCAGCCTTACTATTTACCCACTGCTGGAGGGAGAACTGTTGTAAGCATACCTTTCCTAAAGTTATTGAAACTATATGAAATGCAAACAGCCTACGTGATGATTTGAACTTGGGTTGACGATTCTGATTTCTACGATGATAACATTTGTACCTCGAGCGCCTCCATAAGAAAATAGTTTTTTTTTTACATAGTGCCTAATTAAAAGAAAATATACGAGGCCATGAAAACTAAAAAAAAATAACGGATTATCTCCAGTCGATATGTTGATTAGAGTGTTTTCAACTCATATCATTTACCTGATTGCTTCAATATAATCAAGTTTTACCTTACTTTACTTTTATATTTTTTAAGGCTAAATTGTTTTATTTAAAATCGTTTTGTCAAATATTTTTGAGGTGGCAGAAAAATTAATTAAAATTCAATAAAATGAGATAACAAGATTTCGCCTATGATATTATATTGTGAATGAGCTAAGACAACTTAGTATACTAGTTTAATTTACTTTTTAGGCAAAGATGTCTATCATCATTATTAGTAATTTTTTTATTAGTATTGTCCTTTTTCTAATTCTAATTGTTTTTATTAGCAACTCGTTCCGGTCGTCACTTCGTAAAATTAAACTTTTTTTATCATAATTTTCTTTTTCTAAATGTTGAATACTTTAAATTTCATCTTATTTTAATTCAATCAGATAGTATGTAAGTTAAAAAAAAGTATCACCATGAATTAAATATCAAACCTTAAATAATTAGATCCAATTTAAGATCAACTCCAACAAATAAATCTATCAGTCTACAGACTTATTGATCTACCTTCGTTAGTACATTAATAAGTCTATAGCTTAATGAAGGGAGGCACACTTATATTAACAACACATATTTATATATAGACAGTTTCCTCTTTCTCGTTGATTCACTGAATACAATACACTTAATCTAATTCAATGAATATCAATTTCTTGGAACAAAAGTTGAACTCTGGTTCATCTCTCCGATGACGAAAACCGTTACATTGTATGGAATAATTATAGAATGAACAAATGTGTAGTCATAAGTGGCATATACGTTTAGTTTTGCTTAACTAATTAGGCTTCGCAAACAAGTCGTAATATCAGTCGAACTCCAATGATATAGGAGTTATAGAATATAAATAATTTTTATTAAACCAACTCAGCATTATCAGTTGAGCTCCAAGTATATAAGAGTTGTTGCTAAGTTGTAAGTACCGGGCCATTGGCATAATGAGTACAGTATTCGCAAATAGTCCGGGAGACTGGGGTTCAATCCGAAAGTTTTACCAAAGACTCAAAAAATGGTACTTGATGCCGATTTGCTTAGCACTCAGCACTGTAAGTTGAGGATCAAGGGTAAAGTGGAGAAATCCTTGGAATAGTGTAGCGACCTCCCCTACATCTCGGTGTAATAGCTATTGAAAAAGGGAGCCTTCAGGCCACCCACGACTAAGGTCACCAAATTTACTTTTTACTTGTAGCTAAGTTAAATTTGTTGGACAGAATTCCAGCCCTACTCCCTTGCGGAATAAATAACACCATTTTTTTTTAAACAATTAAGGCTTGATATTCTCATCACAGTTCTTTGATTAGTTTGGACGTGACTATTTAGACCTGTTCATTGAACAGTTATAAAGTGCCTTTTTATTCTTGTTGGTTGAACAGTAGAGACCTTTTCTCACCACCCAGGGTTTGACCTTATTTCTCCCCTTGTCATTGACTTTTCTGTAAGTTGTACTACTTAAATTCAAATAAGAATTTTCTGTTTTTGTATCCCTTTCATTTACTGCTAATACACTCAACGATATGGTATATTCTATCCGTCGGGGCACGTTTGGGTATTTTTGTCAATACTTCTTGTATGCATAATATGTATGGATCAAATGTTCCTATATATGTAAATGAGCTTATCTTGGTGTTTCTTTCGTTTATTCAATAGGTGTATTATTAGATATATTAATGTTTATAATAGACACTGAGTGAGTGAGGATTCGATGAAATGTCAAGAAAAGCATAGCCAAATAGTAAGGAATTTATCCAAAGGCAAGATCTGAAAAGTACATTTTGTCCATTAAGATCCTGCAACTTTTGCAACTGAAAGTCGTCAGAGACTTTTCATGCTACCGGAGTTCAACTGTGCAAGTCATGATAATGCAAATATCGATTTGTGCATACTCTCCGGCGCTTTAATATCTTCTTTCATGCATTTTTTAAAATTTCTTCTGATAAAATGAGTTTGTCATCATCGTTATCGATGGACTAACTTGACATGACAAACAAAATAATGGTAGAGCAAATACAAAAATAGCCTACCTTAATTTAAGCTTAGTGGTAAATAGTGAATTAGTTTAATTCGTTTCCAGTCATTCTATTGCCAGGTGCAAGTTGCGATTTTATGATGAATATAAACAACTTGTAAAGTAAAGAATGTCAGCATTAACTGTCTGCAAAGTCAGTAGCTTGTTAACCCACACACACACACACACACACACACACATATATATATATATATATATGTATATATATATATATATATATATATATATATATATATATATATCCTCAGATCACGTTGATTGCATAGACTTTCTTTATTCTTGCTCGTCAATTATCTCTAGCTTTGATAGATCTTGGCAAGTTCTCACGATGGCATCCAGTGTTGGTACATAATATAAGTCTATACTGGTCGGCCAACACTAGTGTGTCCCTGTTTGGGTACCCACTGTATAATTTCGCTGATTGTTCGTCTTACTTGCATAGTTTTTTTTTTTAGATAGGATTAAATGGCCATACAACTGCTGATTTTTGAGACACTGCTTCCAGGATTTGTTTCAAACAACAACCAGCAGCCTTGTGTAGTTCTTAGCAACTTTTGTTTCTCCAAACGCTTCGTTAATGACTAGAAGGTGCATCCATATAGCGCTACTGTAACAATTTGAAAGAATTTCAGTTTTTTCTTTTTAATCAGAAAAATTTGATTTCTCTGTTTTTGATAACATCTTAATAAGATTGTTTTTTGTAGATGAGTTATTGCTACCAATTGTCCACTCATTTTAAAAACTTGTCATCCACTGTGGAGATAGCGCCATCTAATTCAAAACGCATGAACAATGTTTTGACTGATTTCACAAAGAGGTCAATGTCCCTTTGCTGGCTGTTCAAATATACGCAGCAGAGATTATACTTATGCATAAGCAAGGTCTGAATATCATACTGAAATTTAAGTTCAGTTAAAGATAGGAGAGGTCAATTAAAGTAGGGGGAGTTCAAAATCATGTTATTTGCACAAAGACTTGCCAGAAAAAGGAAGATAAGCCATAAACACACTCCCTGATAATAAAGAGATGTATTGCGTTCCGTTTCAGACTTTTCATCCACACAGACGATCCATCTACGACAGAAGAAGCAGGTGGTTCTATCCTTGGTTTGTAAGCCGTATTATACGCTTATTACGTCTTCACTCTAAAAATATACCAACTAGATAGTCACCTTAAAAATGAGTTTTCTGGGTATGATACTAAACAACAACCCTTAGTTTCTAATTCTGGTGCACCGGGGAATGCAGAGTTACCACTTTCTGAAAATTACTTCCAATTCCTCTCTGACTCGAAATTGTAAGACTCGGATCTCATCTACAGGTCAAGAAGCACTATTTGAAAATTACTATTTTTTGATAAGATTACTTTTAATAATAGAAACGAGTACTAATTGTTAATATTAGATATGGATAGTTAAAATCATATAACCGTACCTAAATTATTTGTACCAGGAACCGTTATTTAAAGCTATAATTATTTACAATTGGTTATCATTATCTAATTGGAATAATTATTTAAAACTTATATTTTTTGAAAAAAAGGATTGACATTGTTAAAGTTGAAATGCTGTAAAACCAACAAACAAACTCTTCAGTAATCTATTCTAATAATGATTCGTTTTATTTATGTTTTCCACTAAGCTCCAAAGCTAAGTCAGCTGTCTCTCATTGTTTCAAGTGTTTAAGTTGACGTCTCAACTGTGAAACCTTATGTCTCCAAAGACAATACTGATCTCTACCTTCCATATCTCTTACTCCCGCTTTTGCAATGGCATATGATATGCTAAGGTAATTTAAATTCTAGGTTACGATTGTGCATCAGGTGGACACCTTTTTAAAAGTTTAATTTATTCTCGCACATGTACACAATAATGTGAGTTGGCTGTTTAGGTTTTATGGCATATCAACCTTTTTAGGTTATTTAACGCCAAATCCATTTTTATACAAATCATCAGTTATATTTCAAACAATTCAATTTATCATTAGTACACAGTTTAATTTTCAAAAATATTTCTATTTCATGCAATTCATTTTAGTCACACAGTTCTGTTTCAAACAATTTAGTTTTACCTAAGAACAGTTTCAATGTCAAAAACAGTTCCATTAAAAACAATCAGTTTTGCATTAGTACACAATTCAGTTCTATTTGACCAATAGATATGACCCTATCAGGTGCTACCATTCCGTGCCAGAGTGGACCTGAAAGCGATGTCATTGAAGGGGTACTCGGCATTCCCAAAAGCTCCAGCATTAGTGGAACCTCAACATCAGATTGTTTAGCGTCATATCCAGGACACTAGTTCGAGTGGAGTTTTACCCCTCTGCAGAGAAGTCGGTGTATTCTACAGCCCCAACCGACTGGACAAACACAATAAAGAATAACGAATGAAAATCAAACTCTTTCATAAGAAGTGTCTACTCAAATTCAATTGTGTTCTATCACTCCTCAATATTCTTTTTTTTAGATATTTAGAAAGATTCATCTGGCAAAGTACCTCACAAGCAGTATTGTTTCCTTATCCTTCATTCTTTTGCATTAGAATCTAATTATTTGATTGGAAAAATGTGACACAAGGTCGGTGATTTCATCAGGATTATATCATAATACAGAATATCAGCAGGTTGCATCTTTAATGTCGTCCTTAATAGGGTTTGAGAGATCAACGTGTACATATGATCCAGCAAATTATAGCAAAATGCTCTCACCAGTCAAACATTGTATCTAGGTAGCTTTGTATTTGCAATCCTACAATGGCAAGATCGTTGACTTAATGTTGTAAAATCCATCAGTCTTACAGGGAAACCATTCACTAATGTGATTAACCGTCTTATCGACAAGCATTAAAAATCACTGTTCTCTTTGACACATGAACTGATTCGGAATATTTCCGTCTTCTAGATTTGATTCGAGTTGAAACTCATCTCTCCGCCAGGAAGAAATAAAACAAAAAAAAAAATAACATCTCATTCCGAAATTGCTAATTCAGCTTTCTAGAAGCAATTATAAAATTATCCAATAACTAGTTAAATACTTTGCTGGAATATTCTCGGAGACAGTCGGTTAAAATCATAAAGAGTTCTTCTATTTCTTGTTGTATGCCAACCCAGTTTATGTTTATGATTTCGTTGTAGCATTTTATGATATAAAACTATTTTTTTACTTGAATGAGTCTCCATATCATTCCAGTTTTTTTTTCTCATCCTTATACATTGCATTTCAAACTTTTGAGCCACTTGTCCTTGAACAGATTGTAGCTGTGTTGTAGGGGCTTAGAACGTGCTTCATGTGGTTGATAAGATATTATTACATCAGAATGGTGTTTCACAAAGTGTGAGTTTCTACAATTCTTCACCAACGTTTTGGTGATCTAATGGAATAAAAAGGTATTTCCATACTACGTATGGGTTAGGGATTTGATTTCAATTATTCTTTTCTCAGTTTGGTTGCCCCATCAGTAATCAAGAAACAAGCCTGTGTTATTTTATCAACAGATGTGGGTAAATAAGATTCCGCTTCCAAGGGAAATATTGCAAAGAGAATGCCAAAGTACATTTTTTTACTTGTTTTTTTCCATATTTCTCTGCATTTGTTTCGCCCTTTTTTTTCATTTAATGGAATAATAAGTATTTCACAACCACAAATTGGTAGGGGATCTAATTTTACTATCCTTCTCTGGGGTTGGTTGCCTCATCAATGATCAAGAAACACGCCTGAGATATTTTATCAATAAAAGTGGATAAATAAAATATCTTTTTCCATGGGGATTAGTGAAAAATGAGAGCAAAGAGCTTCGATAAGAATTTAAACCCCATTTGCTGATATTCATTCTTTATGCCACGTATATTACACCATCCGTAATAGTAAGAAAAAAAGTAACAAACGGTTTCATATTTGTTAAAAAGAAAATGTATTTAGGATTTTGGTTCCAATAGTGTCTTAATAATATCTTTAGTATGCAAAATGAACTGCTTAGTGATATTTACAACATACGTTTTCGTCAAATAAACATTCCTGTATGTATTTACCCTCATGGTGTAATAGTTAAAGCTATGGACTGCGGAATTGTAGTAGGTGAGTTCGTACTCCAGTTGCCCTATTACGTTCACTTTCGGGCAAATACCTTTGGGACAGGTACGAACCCCCTTATCCTCCCAGTTATGGGTTAAATAGTACCAGTACTGTTCTTCTAGGCGAATGGCTTTGGCATTAAATAACCTACAAAAGTTGATATGTCATTAAACAAAGAAACCAAACTTCTACCACGAAGAGGCCGTGACTCATAGTAAATTTTTTAGCAGAGTACTTTTAGCTTTGATTCAGTTTCCCTTCTCCTTCACTGGGTGCTAACCAAGGCTAATGAAACTAGTCTACTATGTTATCCATTCATATTTAGGGAAGATCAGAGGGAATAGGCGTGAAGTGAAATGCAGAGAGCTTTATCCAAGAATTGAACTCAGGCATATAGAAAAGAACTTTTTGGTTTATTTAGTCTCTTATCATAGTATACAAGTAAAATTGTACACTTGTAACATACCTACTACCCAGGGAAATGGAATTGTATGTTGCAAGAAATCAAAGATATTCTTCAAGTAACAAACGCACTTAGAAATCAAATTTTCTTCTTGTGCAATGATGTGTTTAAGTTGGAAAATTTTAAGTGCGGTCCTCCAGGTTTTTCCATTTACTGACGTTTGTCTGTTTCTCTCATAAAGTGCTATATATTTCTTATCATATGAACGTAAATGCAAATGGATTTTTCGCCTGTCGATACTTATATTTTGTATATAGCGTTAACCGTCATCTTTATGGTGGGGGTGAGTTTTACAGAACAGTTTCGTTTTGTTCATTTTTTCATAGATTCAGCTACTTGTTGATAAAAATTGTACGAATCCTTCAAGGTTCCATTATGTTTCGTTGACAAGGTATATTGATTGAACTTCATTGAATATTATTTATTTCTATGAAATTTGAGGAATACGGCTTTTTTAAGTTTCATATATTACGATAAATACGCTCTATTCGCGGGGCTTAGAATACGTTGACTGAATCACTTGTGAATGGGTCATCTCCATAGTAAAAAGATGTCCTTGGTATGAGACTAAATCGAATTTGATTGTAAAACTTCATTTTTGAGACCTGGGGCGTGTGAAGTCATTGCTTACAGGTCCACTATAACCTGGACTGCAAGTGTCTGGTAGGTTTCCATCAATGCGCGAAATAAAGACGTGTAAATATTATTAATATTCGATCAGAAATTTGACAAAAAAACAAAACACCCCACCCCCAAAAAACAAAGAAAATTCATAAGAAAGAGCTACATAAGAATGTAAAAGTAGACAAACTGAAGTTGATTTCATGTCCTTTAGATTAAAATAAGTCCAGGCAAGTTGACATGCCATAAAAATCAAGTTAAAAATGAACAATAATAAGTTTGGTTTGGTTTGGTTAGTTTTGTGAAACCTTCGTGGGTTATTTTATGCTAAAACTATCTACGTAGAAGAACAGTAGTGTTGCGATTTGACACATAACTAAGGGCGTAATAAGAGGGTTCATACTTTTCCTGAGAATAATGATCCAAAAGTGAACCTAATTGCGCGTGGGTAATTCGAACAAGCTAAGTGCGATGGCATAGTTCCGTATGTTAGATTGCTGCATATGTAATAATAATAATAATAATAATAATAATAATAATAATACCATCAGTTAATGCTGTTGTGAAAAACTCTCAAAAGAGAACAAATAATATCAACAATAATAATAAATGTCTAATTCTCTATATAAGGATACCTTCGTCACACCCCTATCCTTCTTATATTCGACATTGTCTCTAAAGAACTCTCTCTCTCTCTCTCTCTCTCTGGTCAGTGCGTCAGTCGTAGAACATTCTTTTCTTTATGGACAGAACGGTCGTCGTAAGATCTTCACCTTTATCGTTAGTGCAGAAGTTCGTAATTCTACTTTTCTTCGCTACGTTAAGTGTATCGTTCTCAGAAAATCCTTTCTCTCTACAACGTTTGTAAAATATCCTTTCTATTTTATGATCAGTGTGGTTTAAAATAACCTGTCTTCTATGTAGCCTGAGCGGTGTTCGTATCTCCTTCAAGGAATCTTGTTTCTTCTCTATGATCATTATGATGTTAGTGGCATGTCCTTTCTTGTGGATGTTCAATTCCTTTTTTTATGTGCACTTTTTCTTTTTAAGGTCAGTGCTACTTTTGTAAAAAGCTTCTTTTTCTATGAATCGTACGGCATTGGTATCATCTCATTTCTTCGCTATTGACTGCGCATCGTCAGTAACGTCTCCTCTGTTCTCTGAATGGTTAATGTGACAATAGTAAAATTAGCTTGACTCCCCATCTTGTCAGGAATGCTTAGAATACGTTGACTGTATCTCCTGTTGAGGGGTATGACCTCTCCAAAAAAAGTGATGTCCTGAATTTGAAACTAAACTGCATTTGATGGTAAGGCTCCTCTTCTGGAGATCTGGGGTGTGAAGAATCATTTCACTACCCTCACTCCAAAGACTACTTTGACCTGGAATGTTAAGAATTGTTATGGTCCATATATGGATTAATAGATCGGTTTAAAAGTTCTACTTATTCAACAAAACTGAAAGAAAAAAACAAGCTCTTCTGGAACAACTACATAAATTAATATAAACATGGACGTATGACGAACGCACCTCCCTGACTTCTGTGCATAAAATAATCCTCTATGGTTTGAAGAGATATTAATATGAATCAATTAATCAAATCTACCTTTACTCACTATCCTTAGTTTGTCTTTTAGAACCTTTCCTTTCTTATCTACATTTAGTTTTGCATTTGTTGCATTTCCCTCACTATAGTCTGTGTATACTCAACAAGATCTAGATTTTCCTTTATAGTCATCTATACTAAGTGCTGAAATTTTTAGATTGCTTTTTCTTTCATAACACGCTTTTTTTACGGCCTGATAAATACACCAACTGCAGTTTATAATAATTTAGCCTGGATCAGACTAACAACAGAAGTATGACTCAGTTGATATTTAAAGTTCTGTACACTGTTATTCTTCAGGAATGTGACAACACCCTTAGTTTTAATAAGTTCTCTGATAAAACGACCAGTATCTCTGTTTTGGATTAATCTTCAAGTCTTGATACAATATACATTTATTGTTTGAAAACTATGTAATATTGTTGACGAGAGAAATTCATTTGTAATTTGAAATTTTTTTAAAACCATATAAACGGCAAAAACATTCTAGTAGAAATTTGATTCATTAATTTGAAAACATTGGCTTCAGAATATGATGGAAAAAAGAGAACATCATCTGAATATGGATAAATAAGTGACTATCAAAAAAAATGTTTAATATATTAATCGTACATCATATAAATTTCCAGAAAATATGCAGGTTTTTCTCTGGGAATAATGCTTAAAATATTTTAAAAAACAGCATTTCCGTTTCACACTTGTATCTAAAACCTATTCAGCTTGTTCACTATCTAACATTAATTTACCTAATTTAATTTCTAACAATAGTTTCCTTGATTTAGTGTTAAAACTACTTTACCTAATCGATTATCGATCACTGGGATTGAACCTAGGTCTCCCAGACCATTGGCAAACACTCAACCCACTAGGTCAATTTGCCAATGGTCCTGGAGACCGGGCTTCAATCCAAAGTAGAGTCATACCAAAGATTTAAAAAATGGTACTTGATGCGGCCTTGCGCAAAACTCAGCATTATAAGGTACACATCAAGAGTAAAGTGGAGCAATACAGGTAAAGAACTAGCGCCCACCCCTACACCTGGCTATTGTAGCTATTGAAAAGTGAGCCTTTGGGTCACCCTCGACTAAGGTCGCCAACTTTACTTACTTTTACATAATTTAAAGTTGAACACCGATTTAATTAATTTACTGTCTAATACAAATTTAGTGTTTAACAGTAATTTAACTGAAATTGTCAGATACCTTTTTTATTCACTTAAGAAAGATAATCTATTTTATAAGGTACCAAATTTTCTATTTTTCCATATTATCAATAAAAACGGAAAGTATATGTGAGATTTTCGTCAGTGTTGAAATGCTCCCAAACTGTTAAGTAATTTTCGGTACGTTTTGAAACTTAACATAATTATAGCATACGCGCTGCCTTCGTGCGTCTTCCGACAATAATTTCCCAAAGGAGAATACTCTAAATGCTAATTTAAGATTGATAATATTATGTAACAACATTTTTATTTTTATTTGTTCCTGCAAAAAAAGTGTTATTTCCCAATTGCTTATTCCTAAAGTAACCGAAAAATACCTATTTTTCGCTTCATACATTGTTTTTCTGGTCAAGGAATGTAAGAGATATTTAATGGGAGACGATATTTTGGGATTTATATGAGAAAGGAATTAACATCACGGTCGGCAATTCTGGAACCATTAATCTCTTGAAATCAATTTTGTTTATTTTTGTATAACTTCAATATAAATACTTGTAAATTTTGATGTCATGTTGTTTGATTCAGATTTCATGAATCAAAAGTACATTTTTTCCGTTATTAGCTCAAAAGCAAAGTTTGAAAATTATTGCCCTTTCCTATATTTTTACATTATAAATACTTAAGAAATAATATATATTATCCAGGATAGTAGTTTCGGTTAATTAGTGCCATTCAGAGCACAAAAGCATTGCTTAAAAGTAATAATGACAACATAATGCATACTATCTAGAAACGATATTTATGTTAATTAGTGTAATTCATTTATTTATATTTTTTAGTTAATTATAATATAAATTATGTTCATAGGATATGACTAAACGTAACGAAGGGAACATACATAATAATGAATGTCACGCTAAGTTAAACGAAGTAATCTATTTGGATATCAAAACTGTAATAATATTGATCATCTGTTGTTGCACTCACGGTTTTGCATAAAATTAAGATAGGTTTTCTAAATATCATATTTAGGTGGTGAGTAAGAAAATCACTGAAGCAATTACTGATGTAATACATTAGACGTTCCCTTTATATTTACCACTTTTGATCCAATGTCAGATTTGTCGAAGTTTACTTAATACTTGGTACTGTTTGTTACCATTGTCACAAACTAATAAGGTCGATCTTGAACTTGGAGTAGTGTAGTTATATCGTTGTAATATTTTGCTGAAACATATTTAGTAATTTTTTTTAAAACTTAGGTTAGTTCCACTCAAAATAATAACATTAATAGCATTATTTCTTAATCAATTGACTCCCAATATACGCTCAACGATTTGCTTCATAGAATTTCAGCAGGCACCGGAACCTCAGTTTTCATCCTACTGTCTAGTATCCGTATATTGAACCTATATATATATATATATATATATATATATATATATATATATATATATATATATACCCCCAAACCGCACAACTATTGAGATTTTTTTTTTCAGAATTAGACCAATAACATTTTCAAATCCTCCGCACGAACAGAATTCAAAAGGTCAATATTGAGCGGAGTTTAAGTAGTTTGAATTCAGAGTTTCCCTTCTCCTTGACCTGTGACCATAATAAGGTTATAGGGCCCAGTCTGCTTTACTATTTAGTCACAGATGAAAGGAAAATAATTGAAAACATACCTCACTAAAGTGTATTACATCGATGCGAAATAAAATTATCTTCCTCTCGTATTTGAACTCGGTTCGTCCTGACCGTTTCCCTCGACAATAACCATTACACCACGAACGCTTCAATAAATTATCCGCCCCTAGGGTACATCACTATTGGTAAATCATCAAAATGGCATCCAGTATCAGCATAGAGTTCATGGATATAAGTGTTTGCTTACCGGCTTCTTTTGATGCGTCGTGTGTAAGGGATCATAGGAGAACGTCTATCTTAAATTTATTCCTGCTTCTCCACCAGCCAGTCTTTTGGTTAATTTGTGAGATGGGAATTAAGTGACCGTAGAGATGATGTTTTTTGGGTGTTCAATTTCCAGAATTTTGCAAAACACTGACTAGCTTTTCCTCCTAGAGTTTAATAAGAGTTCGGCTGAGAAAGATATACAGTAATACTGACACTATTACATCTTGGAAGAATTCCCTTTTTATTTTTACAAGACGACCGGAATTCATATGGTCTATAACACCTCGATAGCAGTCCACGCCGTTCCTATGCTTATTTGACATCACTTTGAGTAGATGAGATACTGCTACCGAAGTATGCTAAATAGTCTACTAATTTCTGAGTCTTGTCATTAAATGTGGAGATGTCACCACCTTCTTTAAAACACATGAAGTCTGTTTTATATGAGTTCACGCAGAAGCCAATGACTCTTGCCCCTTTTCCAGGTTATACAGCAAAGATTCTCGCTTGAGCAGGTGTTTTTACAAGAATCGTGAGATCATCTGTAAAGTCATACGAAATTATCCACTTCATACATATTGCCTTTTTCAAAGTGACAATATTTTCTTTTTACTGGTTTATTGATATTCATAAGTCAGACGAACCAGACATGCAGGACACTGCTGGAGAATCAGGGACGAGCTCATAAGTCATGTACTCCTATGGACCCCCACATATGGCCGGGCAAAAGCAGGACGACCCGCTCGAACATACATACAACAGCTATGTAAGGATACGGGATGTAGCCCTGAATACCTGCCAGAAGCGATGAACGATTGGGAGAAGTGGCGAGAGAGGGTCTGGGATATCCATGCCTGCGGCACGACATGATGATGGTGCTGATGATGATGATGATATTAAGTCACGCTGATAACACGTATTTCCCTGAGTGCCTGTCCATCTATCCCGATCGTCCTCGCTCTCGGCAGATCCTTTAAACTTCATCCTGATTCTGCGCAGAACTGCTCTAGGTACGTTCTTGCTGACCAGCCAGCATTGGTCTGCCCATGAGTAGAGGTCCGCTGGAGAATGTCACAAATGAGTTCGGGCTTGCCTCTCCAGTAGTGTTCCGCTTGTCTTGTTCATTTAACTTGTGTGATTTTAGTGATGGGAGGTAAGTGGCCATAAACCTGTTGTTTCCTGGGGTGTTGCTTCTAGGATTTATTCAAAGAACACGTAGCATTTTTGTGCAGTTCTCCTCCAGCTTTTCTCCAAGCACTTTGTCAGTATCCATATGGTGCATCCATAGAGTTGTATTGATACAACAATCTGCTTGGAAGAAATCCTGTTTCATTCTATCGGACAGATCAGACTTCCATATGAGCAATAGCCAATCGATAGCAGTTCTCGCCTTCCATAGGCAAATTCTGACACCACTTTTAGTCGATGCAACTTTGCGGCTGAGGTAGGTGAACTTGTACAGTAATATCAGAGGACCTCCTTTTAGAGTGGAGATGGTTCCTTCTCAATTAAGACCCATGCATTCCATTTTGTTTGTGTTCGTGTAGAGACCAACGTCTCCTTCTACCTGTTTCAGGCTTAGCAGCTGTGAATAGGCTGAAGTAGATGTATTTGTCCGAAGCGCTATATCATCTGCATAGTCTGCATCCGTAATAGTTTCTGCGGGATATCATCTGCTCCTGGCCTTTTTTTTAGAATTAAGCCACGTTCTTTTATAAGTTCTCTCGACGTTCAAATCATTCAAAATAAGCAGATAATAAACAGATACGGTGTTAATGTAACTCCGTCCAGAACTACATTAACAATATCGAAGAAACCTGTGTCTCCATCTGGTGAGCGTACATTTTCTTTCGTCTTCTATAGAACATCATTATGGCTATAACAGTCTCTTTGGGGAGTACATAAGCTAGAAGTCTTTGCTTCATCTTCCTTCTGCGTATGGAATCAAATGCCTTAAAGAAATCTACAAACAATCCTGTTGCCTCGAGGATTTTTTGCACGAACACTTTCGATGTTGGAATTGATTGTTAGAATCTGTGATGTTGTTGATCGTTTTCTCCGAAAATCATACTGATTTTCCTTAAAGACTTTCTTTCTTGAGGAAATATTCTTTAAAAAATAACAGAAAACAGTTGGAATTCATACAAACATACAGACACACACAGAGGCACACACACACACATACACACACACACACACATATATATGTGTGTGTGTGTGTGTGTGTGTATTCTGCACAAACCTTAACCAGTATAAATAATTCTGTTGTGAACTTAGACCAACAGTAAAGGGGGTGTCTTCGTGGTGTAATGGTTAAAGCGATGGACTGTGGAATCGTAGTTAGCGAGTTCGTACTCCAGTCGCGCTATTATATTCACTTTCGGGCAAATACCCTTGGGAAAGGTATGAACCCCCCTATCCTCCCAGCTATGGGTTAAATAGTACCTCTACTGTTCTTCTCGGAGAATGGCTTTGGCATTAAATAACCTAAAAAGAGTTGATATGCCATTAAAAACAAAGAAAGAAAGAAACCAACAGTAAAGGAAGTAACTGTTGAGCCATGATAACTTTAGATCGATGGTTGAGTCTATCAATAGGAGAGGTACGTTTGGTACTATCTCTGTCTCTATCTCTCTTTCTCTCTCTCTGTGTTTGTCTGTCTGTCTCTTTCTCTCTCTCTCTATATATATATATATATATGTATATGTATATATATATAAAAACTTACAACATTTTAACTTTTTTTCGCACGTTCAGCTTGACAAAAATTTGGTTAACGAATAATTATACAATGAATACAAAAAACAAATAAATATGGAAATATAAATTGTCTTTTTTCTTCTTTCTTTTCGTTGAATTTCTTGAATTATGATTCACCTCTCGTCCAAATACTTTAAAGTTTCAAGTTAAATAGAGATATTTTGCAAAGTTTTTTACTATTTGCTCAAATTAATGTGAAATACTAATATATGTTGTAAAGCTAACACGGGTATTGTTTACTGACTAATATTATCTTCTGTCTCCATCAGGGAGGTTTACATTACTCTGTCACCAGACAAAACTGTGGTATCGTTAAATATATACAAAAATGATTAATGTTATTTACAACGAATACTAATATTTTCTTGAGATTTGTGCAATTATCTTTAAGACTTTTGAATATATTTGGGATTAAACGTATTTTACATTGATTACATATTTACAGTTTTATTTCTGAAGAGAAACAATTTTATTATAGGGGAGCTAGAAAAGAATACCTTTCCCTCGGGATAAATGCAGGAGACTAATATTTAGGAGCAGAGGTTCATGCCAGTAAAGTTTTCATTCGTTTTTTAAGGCTGTTTTCTCCAATTTAGATAGATAATTTTTTAAAAGTCAGAATCTTACAAAGGATATAGGTGTACAGCCTTAGGTAACTTGATTTGAAGTATCATTTCTTTTATTTACGGTAAACAAATTTGTAGCGTTATTTACAGAATTATAAAAACATGTATAAAGTAACGCCTTGTTTTTTGTTTTGTTTTGTTTTGTTTTTTTTTTTTGGCTTGTTTTTATTTTAGACAAAGGACAGGGAATTATCTGAAATGGTTCTATTATCAAGACTTACGTTCCGAAAATATTTTTCGCAAGTTTTGAACAACTTGTCTGACAAGAGAGTCATTGTTACATTGATTATAATCTGTTTCACAATATTAACAAGTATATAATTTGTACCGATAATGTGTACATTTAATAAAACTTTAGAACCCTCGAAATTAGATACTTTGAAGGTAAGGTCACGTATTTAAATCGTTTGAAACTACTGCAGATTCGATACGTACAAATCTAAGAATGAGTAACACAATGGAAAAATGTTCCCCATATCATTGGCTGTGATGGTACGGGATTTAAAAAGTATAAACGCAATTATTGTTCTGATGACAAGAGACAGCTCCAAAAAGTTATATTTTGGTTGACTGATTGATTGTTTCGAACCGTCCAGGATTTTTTTATTGGCTTGAAGTTAGTGGATCCTGTTCATACGAATATTTAGACTTTTGTGTAGTTGTTACTAAAGCGTTTTTCACAGAGTCTTATCGAATACGACTAATTTATGAACAAATCTAGTTGATCCATTGATATAATCCTTTATAGTGCAAGCATGCGTTGGAGTAATAGCAATGAAAGGGTAAAACACCCCACCAAGATATTCAGAAGCAGAACTTCACCATTAGATGTAATTTAGTGTCATATTTTGGACATCCGCTTTTGGGAGTACCTAACACTCGACAGGGGATACACCCAGGTTATTATTTGCCCCACCGACAGGGGTATATATATATATATATATAAAAATGAATTGGTCCACAAATTATTATTATTATTATTATTAGAGTTTTTCACATCAGCGTAAGCTGCTGGTCTTTTACTGGAGATTGAGTGACAGCAAGTCTTCTCAAGTCTCCAGGACTCTTCTCTGTATTCTGACCGTTTTCAATAATGCTGTTGTTTGGATCGTCTCCACGCGGCCGCCAACTTTGAAATCTTCCAGGCCCTTTAATTATTCTTTAGTTACCGTGCCAAAAGCACCAATCACAATTGGTATAATACTCCCCTTCATGTTCCATAGTTTTTTCAATTCTCTAGCAAGGTCGAGGTACTTATCACTCTTTTCACATTCTTTCAGTTTTCTTCTGTGGTCAGCCGGTATAGCAAAGTCGACAATCTTGCAGATTTTGTATTTTTTTTTTTTTTTTTTTTTTTGCTGGTTATTATAAGGTCTGGTCTTCTGGCCGAGATTAGATGATCCGTTTGTATATCAAAGTCCTATAGAAGTTAGTGTGTGTCATTATTATTATCATCCTTCAATATACATGACGGACACGTGTTTAGGACATTCCAGTTCAAGTCTGGCGTGTGTTAAACAGTTGAATTTTGCCTGTGCTTTAAGTTTCTTTTTAAAAAAGGTTGTTTTGATAGTTTGTGTTAGTTTTGTTTAATTTCTGGCCCTTCTTAGGCATTAAGTATGGTTCATATTAAAAACCTGACTAACAAACTGATTTTGGCACTAATAAATGGTGTATGGCCGTGTGTATCTGTAAACTTATTGTGGTAATTTACTATGCTTTTTGCTTAGATGTAGTACAAGGCCATTTGAATGGGGCACCCAATGAGAATCGAACTCATGCGTGCAGGTTTTCTCGTCTACCTTGCTAACCTTTACACCCGCTAGGTCCTTCTGTGAGCTTATTGTGTTCATTACACTATCAGCAGTATTACTAACATTTGTTTTTAGTGTTATAAAAACATTTGTGGTCATTATGTTCTTTCCCCAGATATTTGCTCTAGATTTTACAGTGAGCGTTCTCATTTTAAGTCACTTCTAATATAATACATCCGGTTTACGCAAATAACCTGATTACGTCACGGCTTTTAGAACCAATCAATGACATAAAGTGAGCTATAATTGTATACTGCTTTAAAGCATCGTATTTGTTTCAATATAAAATCTATGAATACTCGATATTATTTGTCAATCAATCATCATTAGGTAAAATTTCGATATTCAATCTGGACACAAAACTTTATGTTGCTATGCTGTAATATTTAAGTAAATGCTATTACACATTCCATTTGGCTCATAATCAGGAGCACTTCTTTGCTTCCGTAAAACATTACATTGAATGAACAAAAAATTCCATGGCTAAAATTTTGTTGATTGACCGCTAACTAGTGAACTATATAGATAGAACATAGTAAATCGTTGCTATCCAACCCAAGAGAAGTTGCTTTATCGTCGACCGACACAAGACAACCTTATTCGAGTAATAAATCAGAAAGCGAATTTCTAACAAAGCCAAACTCTGTATTCTACATTCCAAAATTTAATAAACTCAGTCGAATTAGGTAGAATCCATTGGTTTAGAGACACCTTGTCATGACTGAAGACTGTGATCATATATCAATAAAAATCTATAGCCTGCAAACTATGCATAAATATATACTTATATATTCAGTTGAAGACAGACAATTACATACTCCTAAGACAAAAATAATCAGACAGAGACAGAGACAGAGGTAGAGAGTACCTATATTGTTTATACTTGTTGCATCTGTTCTGAGTATACATGTTCGTGTTACTTTAAGGCATTTAGAAATTGATCCCATCGATTTATCTATTTTTCTTATACACATATTTCTTATCTTTTTAATTTCATCAGTAAGATTGTGAGATATATATATATATATATATATATATATATATATATATATATATATATATGTATATATTTATATATATATATATCATCATCATCATATCGTGCTGGGAGCACGGATATCCCTGACCCTCTCTCGCCACTCCTCCCTATCGTTCATCGCCCTAGGTAGGTCTTCAGGACAACATCCTGTATCCTCACATAGCTGCTGAATGTATATTCGAGCTGGTCGTCCTGCTTTTGCGCGGCCATGTGTGGGGATCCATGAGAGTAAATCTCTTATGAGTTCATCTCTGCTTCTCCAACAGTGTCCTGCATGTCTGGTTCGTCTAACTTGAATAGTTTTCGTGATAGGGGGAAGGTGGCCGTACAGTTGGTGTCTTGTGGGGTGTTGCTGCCAGGACTTGTTCAGGATTGCACGCAGCATTCTTGTGTAATTGCCATCTAGCTTCTTCTCCAGTCGTTTTGTTAGCGTCCATGTAGTGCATCCATATAGCAGTATCGAAGTGACCGCTGCCTGGAAGAAACTGCGTTTCATTTTATCGGTTAGGTCTGATTTCTATATAATAGATAGCCTATTGATAGCTGTCCATGCTTTCGTTAACCTCGTTTCGATGTCCTTTTCGGTTGATTCGACGCTGCTTCCTAGGTACGTGAATTTGTCTACTAGTTTAAGTGGGGTTCCTTCTAGAGTGGAGATGTCCCCCGTTTGGTTATAGCACATATATTCCGTTTTGTGTGCATTAACATACAGGCCTATGCTTGCTGCAGCTCGTTCTAAACTATGCAGAAGTGTTTCGGCTTGGTCAGGTGTATTTGCCAGTATCGCTATGTCATCGGCGTAGTCGGCATCGGTAATTGTTGTTGCGGGGTACCTTCTGCTTCTTTTCTTCGTCAGCTCGAAGCCATTCTCTTTGATTTTGTCAATCGATGTTCTAAGTACGTAGTCTAGACAAATGATAAAGAGGTACGGGGCCAGCGTGTCCCCTTGTAGTACTCCTGCTACAATGTCAAAGTATTCTGTGTCTCCATCCGGTGATCGTACTTTTACTTTAGTGTTTCTATAGAGAATCGTTATTGCCGCTACGGTTTCTTTAGGTATGCCGTACGCTAGTAGGATTTGTTCCATCTTTCCTCTGTGAATGGAGTCGAAAGCCTTGGTAAAGTCGACAAATATTAATGTCGCTTGTAGGTTCTTTGCCTGTACACCTTCAAGGATTCTGCGGATGGTTAATATTTGTGAGGTCGTGGATCTATTTCTTCGGAAGCCATTTTGGTTTTTTCTAAGTATGTTGTCGATTTTGGGTTCTATTCGGTTTCGTAGTAGGGCATTGAAGATTTTGGCAGCTATGGATGTAAGCGTTATGCCTCGGTAGTTTTTGGCTAATCCGAGGTCCCCCTTTTTAGGGAAGGGTAGTATGCATCCTTTCATCCATCTATCTATCGGATTTTGATTGTATACTGCGTTGCAGTGTCGGAGCAGTATGTCGTCGAATTGTCTGGTCTTCCATACTTCCAGGGGAATTTCGTCCAGCCCTGCAGCTTTCCTATTTTTAATTTTTCTGAGAACCGAGTCGAGTTCTTCTTGTGTGAACGGTCCTAGTTTAATGTCTAATTGTTTGCTAATTATTCTGGTGATTGGTTCATGCGTTATTTTTGGTGGGTTTCCAAGTAAGTTTTCGAAGTGCTGTTTCCACAGTTTTATTCTTTCTTGTTGGTTTGCTGCTTTAAGTTTTGCTTTGGCTGTGTTCTTTCTTCTGCTCACTTCGGTTATTGTTTGCCAGGCTATTCTAGATTGTCTATCTTCCACCGAGTCTCTAATCTTATCTATCTGATTTTGAATGTATTCTGTCTGTTCCTTTATATATATGCCTGCTAATTGATATTGTGCCGTTTTTAGTTTTAAGGCATTTGTGTTTGTTGGGTTTTTTCGATAGTTTTTGGAGGCTGTTTTCACTAGTGCACGTTTTTCTCTCACCGCTAAAGTTTCCCATGGGACTCTATTTTTAGTTTTAGTTTTTGTTGGAATGTATTTTGCTGCTGTCTCGAGGTGTGCATTGACGAAATTTTCGTATTCGTCGTTTGGTGTACTTTTTTCCGTCTTTTCTTGTAGTGTTTCGAATCTGTTTCTTTATTCTAATACGTATTTATCTCTGATATCTTTGTTGTTTAATAGGGCCCAGTCATAGTGTTTGGTGGTCGCTGTTCGTTTGGCGTTTTTTCGTAGGCTTAACCGTATTTTCGCCGTGACTATTCGGTGATCGGTGGACACACCCTCAACAGAGGAGTATGCCTCGCAATTCAGTACACTATTTTTCCATTTCTTGTTTATAAGGACGTAGTCTATCTGAGCTTTAGTATTGTTTGCGTACGTGTATGTCCATAGTTTGCCCTTTTTTTTTTGGTAGTTTGTATTGAGGCATGCTAATCTATTTTCTATCATGAAATCTGTTAGATGTTGCCCATTCCTATTTGACGTGTTGAGGAGGCTGTATTTGTTGTTCCGTTTTTCCCGATTTGGGCATTCATGTCTCCGCCAATGACTAACATGTTGTGTTTCGGGATGGTACGCACTAATGAGGATAACTCATCGTAGAAGGTGACTAGTTCATTTTCTTCACTAACATTGGTGGGGCTGTAGCATGAGATGATTGTTGCTCTGGGGTTTCCGTTAAATGTAGCTGCCATCATTCTAGGTTGTATTTTCTCAACGCTATTAAGCGTTTTTAATGCTCTAGGTCCTATAAGTAATCCTACCCCTCCTACTGCGGCGTTGACAGAGTTTTTCCATGCGGATACAGTGCCGAGCGACCAGCCATTGCCAGTTTCGTGATATTTGATATCTTCGGTGTGCGTGTATCTGTGTTCTTGTATGCATATTATGTCTATCTTATGTTCTTCGGCCGATGCGATTACCTCTGGTAGTTGTCCTATTCTATTTAAGGTTCTTACGTTAAATGTGGCTATTTGTAGTGTTTGCTTGCATTTTAGTAGTTTTGATTGTTTGAGCTCTGTAGCTGATTTTTCGAACACTGAGGCCAGGGCTCCAACCTCAGCAGGACGCGCCCCTTTTTTACCCGCGCGAAGAGCGATGCGGTTTGTGTATGTGGTTTGAGTGTGGGTCATGGTTATCTTTCGATGGCTGTTTTATTCTCGTCTATAAAAGCCACTCTTATAGAGGAGCAGCAGTAGTTCCCCGATCGAACTAACGATCCTGAGCGTAAAGTCTTCAAACTCACGTCCAGGACCCGTTTAGGTATTGAGTTTGGTCGTCCATGGGTTTATTCAAATACCTTAACGTATATCATACTGCTTCCCATGTGTACGCAAAAAAAAAAAAAAGGTGGGGGGTAATTTTGGTTTAAGTTTTAAGTTTTAACTTAGTTAAAGTCCAACATTAAGGTACTTTCGTCTGACATTCACTGGTACTGACATTTGTTTTTTTTTTGCTGTATTGGGACTTTTCCTAGGCTTTTATTTTATTTTATTTTTTTTTTTTTACTTCAGTTGGGAACCTAACAGGTTTCAGGAATTATATAGCTTAAAAATTTTTTTTTCTTCGTTTCTCTTGGGGGGGGGTGCTGTGGTAGCATTAGGTGTTTTAGGCTTTTTCTTTTTCTTCTAAACTACTGTTAGGGCTTTCTTTACGAATTTTTAAATTATATTATTGAAGAGATTCAAAAACATTCTGCCTTGTTCGCTGACATTTGGAAAGACTAACATCAATTTGGCTTTATAGTAGAGTAAGCGTGTCTTTACATTTAAAACGCATAGTTTAAGCATTATTTCACAAACAAAATACAGCATAACATTTTGTAAAATTCAGCATTTTAAATTGATAGGACTTAAAGACATACTGACCAATATTGATATATTTCTTCCAGTTGGCTCCTGAGTTCAAATGCACCTTCTTCGTTTTGACTTTTATTTACTACTGAAATTTTAGGTAGCTTTGGAGGCTGTCGACTGGGGGGGGGGAATATATATATATATATATATATATATATATATATATATATATATATATATATATATATTAGTTTATGTACTACATTCGGCGGTACATATACTAAAATATATATACATCACAATCTTACTGATGAAAGCGAAAAGACAAGAAATATGGTATCAGGAAAATAAATATATTAGAAAATAAATCTATTTGTCGACCCATTCAGTATAACATTGTACAAACAATATATATACATATCTATATATATATATTTATATATATATATATATATATATATATAGGTGTCTTTATTTGTACTTTCTAATATGACTAAAAAATCTGTGATGATGTCTGTATTAGCAAATTATGATAGGGTTAGATACATTTTAGCATTTTATCTGTTGATTTCATAGACGAGAAACTGGTTATCAGAAAGGGCCGGTAACTCGGTGTCTACACTATTCTAACCTACATATATTGTTTATTTGTTTATCGCGAAAAAAGCTCCATGACAGCGGATAATATTAAGGTATAAAATGACACAAGGTTTTACTTTTAATTCAGTTTTACAGGTTTTGATTTGAGAGTTTTCTTTTTTCTCGATCGATTGCAATACCACAGTTAAAGAGTTCAGTCTGTCCTACTATTTAGTCATAGATAGAGGGAGAATAGTTGGAAAGACACTCTTCTGAGTAAATTAACTCTATGTAGAATACAAACAGATTTGTTTAATGTATACTATAAGATAAAATACCAAAAAACATTCGTTTCACGCACTGATAGTGATCTTGAAACGATGATAACTATATATAATAAGTAAAATCGAAATATCTAAGAATTTAAAGTATATCATTAAATTATTATTTATTTTTACACTCTAATATTTCTCTGGATACCACTTTTATTTGTATTAAACTTTTAGTAACGATAATTCGTAGTTTTTTCCAAATAGCATATTTTTCAATATATATATATATATATATATATATATATATATATATGAAAGAGAGAGAGAGAGAGAGAGAGAGAGAGAAAAAGAGAGAGAGAGGAGAGAATGAAAGAAAGAAAGATGCACTTGATTTTTCACAAAGAAAATATGATTTCCCATACTGAGTTCAAAGTTCGACTGATGTATGTGCTCATTTGACCTTATTTTCATTAAAAATGCATGAATTCATATCCAAAGAGATATATCGATATTTTTCTTTCTTCTGGTGTGGGCGTGTCTCAGTGGTTGTCGTAGATATGAGTGTGTGAGTGTGCTCATTCTCCCATTTTTCCCTTACCTGCCTAAAGAATTGCAACAACAGAAATATATGTATTGTTATCTATGAAAGTAACTTGTTTTATTCTTGAAAAACATTCTTACGTCTTTTATTTGTTTTTGTTTAATGGCATATCAACCATCGTCGGTTAATTAATACCGAAGTCTTCCTCTAAGAAGAACCGTAGTGATGCTATTTAAGCCAAAGTTGGGTGGATAAGAGGGTTCATACCTTTCCCAAGGTTATTTGTCCAAAAGTGAACGTAATAGCAGGACTGGAGATCGAACTCTCTACGATGACGCAGTCCAGCACTGTAACCATTAAACCACGAGGGGACGCCATAAAAATATCTTATTGCATAAGAAAAATAACAGGTAATGAAATTAACCAAACTGTTACATGTGTTTTCCAATCTTTTGTCACGGACAGGAAAACGACACAGCTGGTTTGAATTTAGAGTTTTCCTTCTCCAGCATCGATTGTTATATCCATGCTAAATAACTAAATCTATCCCACTATATACACATAAATGTGTAAGGGTTGGAGATGGTTTGGATTGTTGTTAAATGTCTTGTTTAATGCCATACCAGTGTTCAAGAGTTATTCAGTACCAAAGACATCAATAGGAGTGAAAATATTGAACCCATAACTGGGAGGGAAAGAGGTTTTGGTACCTTTCTCATGGGTATTTGTCCGAAAGTGAACAAAATAGCGTAATTGGAATTCAAACTGGCTTATTTCAAGACCGTAGGCCAATATCTTAGGCCATACAACACAGGGACTTATCCAGAAAGTAGATTAATAGTTTTCTAGCAGTTTCCATATAAAGTAAATACCAGACAGCCTTTTCTATGATTTGAACTTGGATCCCTGATTCAGTTTCCATTGATGGTAACCGCTACTTGAACCAAAGGTACAGAATACGAACAACGAAAAATGAAAGGAATATAATTTTAGGAAAAAAGGTGTATTATTAAAACAAATAATAATAGAAGTAACAACATTTGCCAAGGTGTTTTTTTTTCCAGGGTTCCTCGAGGTAATAAGACCGTGTCTTATATACTGCGACCCCAGTCAATAAAATACGAACATATAAGGATTTTGCACTGCTCATATGTTTATATACGACCGTAATGCAGAAAAAATGGTTCGCCTGAGAGCTATTTTTATAGTGCAATAGCGTTAAAATATTTTTATAGACTCCCGAGAAAACTTCAATCACTGGCATCTATAGAGTCAGTGAAACTATGTCTACAGCGCAAATATGGGAAAAGTTGTATCGAGGAATGTCAGTTGCTTATGCTGCGTGTTATTATCTAAGAGAAAAGCTCTATTCATTAATCTTCTTTCAAGAGTTGCAAGAATGATTTTAAATTCGAGTCATATCTCTTTTAGGGACTCCAATGACTCTTTATACCTCTACATTACAGCAAGTTATTCTGTCACAGAGGAGAGTGTTATATAAGTTATAGTTTTATTTCTCTGAAATAGGTCGCACTTTGCAGGGCAAAGAGCTCAGTTTATCCTATGCACCCATAGCTGAGGAAAAATGGAAGGGACGTTGCATTTTCCAAGGGAATTAAATTATATTGAAGCTAACGCAGTCTCAGCCTGAATTTAAGTTAAACTATGTTCGTTTTCATATGACGAAACCGATTATCCTATCCACTCCACCAAAAATATTATTAACAAAGCAATTTACCGTCTGATTTTGATTCTCTAAAAGTACAGGATGTTTGGGAAATTTTAATATTCCAATGAAAGTTCCTTTATAATATGATTTTGAAATCACCACCTGTTCATCATCCTTATCAAAAAAATATTAGAATATTTTCCTTAGAGTCTCCGTAATATCAGTTCTGATTTTTAATAAAGATAATCCCAGAGAAATATTAACTGCTTAAGACAATATCATTAAGGTACTCCATTATATTGAAAACATTTTTTAAAAATCTCCCTGTATTATTGAGTGTACATCGCCCTCATCGTAATCGTTATGATTTCTTAAGAGATGAATTATTTTCTGCTAATCATATTATTCTTTACCTATCTGGTCTCATTATTTCTCATTAATAATTACATACATTCTATAAATAGGGTTTAAGTCGACATCAAACTTCATGACATAGAATTTTTTTAAAAATCGTACCGTACAATAAGCAGCAGAATCCTATTAAGTTTTACGCATTACCCAATTGTCTCTCATCAAGGACTTTAAAAACAGATTATAAACTATCTAATTCGACATTTCCAACTTAAAACCCACTGTAGCCAAAAAAAACAAAACTGACTGAAGGACAATTTTGAAAGACATCCAGAATACATAAATTGAACAACTCACAAATCCTTAAACACTGGACTTTTCTTTGCTTTTTTTTAATATTCTTAGGCTGAATGCCAATTTGGGCCATTTTTATGCTTTCTTCTCCGTTTATTTTCGGCATTACTTTGATTATTTATTTTCTCTGCGCTCTCTTGCGTGCCAATAGATTTAAGATGTATACATTTTCTGATTCAGTTTTCATATAAAGTAATGCCTGTCTAACGTAGTCATTAATTAATTGTAAGATTATAAGGGTATAAAAAAAGTAATAAAACGAAGAAAAATATTTGCTGTACTTTTTTTTTAATCAAATATGAACGACATTGCAAATAGCCTCCATGCCTTCACAAGGCTATTCTAAAATTGGAAAAAAATATCCATTGTTAAATTGTTAGGGAATTATATTCATACGATGGGAGTTTATGGCTTGGCCAGTGTTGGATAAGATTCAAACACAGGTTGAGATATTATATGGTGAAACTAACGAAAACAATAATTATTATAAAAGCTTCTGGCTGGATAGATATAAAGAAACTGTCAAAATGTAAGCCATAGGAATAAGAAATGACTAAAGCATACAAAAAGTACACACACACACACACACACACACACACATATATATATAGATATATATATACAAACTCTCCAAACAGGAAAAACTGTCTCATAATGTCAATATTTAAGCCTAGGTCAGTTGTTTTGAATTACGTTTGATTAATTGATTTTAAGGATATGTCCATTTGTTTTGGGTTGTTTTTGACCCAAAATTTAGAGAATAGTGTTCATTATATTTTCATATTATTGTTTTTTGTGCAGTTGTTTCTTAACACATTTTTTACACTCGGTCCAATCAAATACGAATGGTTTTAAACAGATTTATTTGTTGCATAGATACGAACGTAACAGTTACAATCACGCCGATTCGGAGTAAACGTATAAGCGATTGTAATGAAGAGGTAGGTACTTCCCCAGATCTGCAGAACTAGATACTTACATTTAGATGTAGTTTACTTTCATAGTCAGGGCATGCTTTTTTGGTCGGGGGTGGTCAAACACTTTCACATAGAACACAGTCAGTGCATTCTAAGGCTCGCCGGTAGGTTGAATGAAGTGAACATTTTCTTTTTTCTATTTTTGTTTGGTTTTTATGGTTATCAACCTTTGTAGGTTATTTAAATTACCAAATTCATTTTTATATAAATAAACAGTTCTATTTTAACTATTCAGTTTAGCGTAATTATAAAGTTTGATCGTCGAAAACAATTCTCTATCAAGCTATTCAGTTTACTAAAACAGTTCTAATTCAAACAATTCAGTTTTGTACAAATATAGTTTTGTCCTTCTCCGTTAAATGTCAAAACAGTTTTATTTCAAACAATCCAGTCTAGCTGAAGTGCGCAGTATACTTGTCAAAACAGTTCTATTTCAAGTAATTCAGCTTAGCTTAAGTACAAATTTTAGTTCTAATTAACCCATAGATAGGAACCTATCAGGTACTATCACTCTGGGCTGGAGTGAACTTGGGAACGATGGTAATGAGGAAGGGCTCCCCATTACCAAAACCTTTAGCATTACTGGAATCTCATCTTCAGATGGTTTAGTGTCTTCTCAAGGACACTCATTTGGTGGGGGTATTACATCTCTGCAGAGGTGTAGTCGGTGTATTGCCACTGGGCAATAAGGGTTTTCCTGAATATATATATATATATATATATATATATATATATATATATATATATATATATATATATATATATATATATTGCATCATGTATTTGGAAACACGTGTTTAAAGAGAAGATGACTTAACATAATAATGCACTGCAGGCACCAAATTTTAATCTTTTCATTTTTCTTCAGGAGTATCGAGGGCGTTAATATGAAACCTTCTAATCTAATACAGGAAATTAAAATTGAACCCATACTAGTTGCCAGAGCAACTCAGGGATCCTGAAAGTGATCTGGCAGGAACGTATCACTCGTGAACATTAGAAAAAATATCTATGCAGTCATAAGTATATATATATATATATATATATATATATATATATATATATATATTCGTTTCAAGCGTTTAATGAATCAAAAAGTGCTCGAGTGCTGGAAAGCGGAACGGTATAAGAACTAAAAACAATTAAGTTTGCGCTTTCTTTCCATTGCTTCATAACAATGATTTTCATTTGTTTTCTATATGATAGAAGACACGGTCATTGAATGGAACTTTCTTAGGAAGAAATTGATGATAGAATGAATCATAAACGCAAAAAATTACTGGTTCACTACAGTAAAATATATTATTTTACGACGCAAGAACGGAGGTAAGAAGAAATAATTTGTTCTGTAAGTTATATTGGGTTTGACCGGGTCATCGGTCTTATGAGTAGAGTGTTCGCCATCGTCCAGGATACCGGGGTTTAATCCCATGTCGAGTCATACCAAAGACTCAAAAATAGTACTAGATGCCCTCTTGCTTAAATTTCAGCATTATAAAGTAAGGATTAAGGGTAAAGTGGAACAAACCAGGAAATGGAGTAGCGCTCTCCCCTACACTTTGGTGTTGTAGCGATTGAAAAATAAGCCTTCGAGTCACCCTCGACAACGGTTGCCGACTTTACTTTTTTTATATCGGTTTTAAATTCAATGTTCAATAACTAAATTATTAAATACTTGGTCACTGAAAAAGGATGAGGAAAAGGACTAAGCAAACTATGCTGACATTAAATGTCTGCATTATATATAGATAGCAATAAAGTGGGTATCTTAAGATGCAATATAAGATCAAATTTTCTCATACTTATTGCAGTGAATAAGAATTATATTAACTATAATTAAAACTGTCTATGTTTTTATTACTTTTATTTAATGGCATATAAATCTTCGGGTGTTAATTAATGGCTAAACCGTTCTTGTAGAAGACAAGTGATTTATAATACCTATAGCTAAGGGATAATAGGTTTCATAACGTCCCCAAAGGTTTTAGTTCGAAAGTTAATGTAATTGTAGGACTGTACTTCAAACACGCGTACGACGATGTCATAGTAATACACGCTAGGTCATACGCTGCAGGGACTCTTCTTGCAACTGTGTAATACGGATTTCAGTTCCGGAAATAGTATATTAAAAGTGGGAGAACATATTTAAAAAAGAGTATAATAGAAAATTTTTATAAATTTAGTCAACCTTAATACAAAAATATAATAATATAAAGGTATGAATAAATGCACATGAAAAAAAAAAAACTTAAAAAAGATTTAAAAAAAAGGAAGGATAGCGAAACATAAAGTGAAAACTTAATCAGGTGCTAAATTAATTGGGGAAAATTTGAGTACTTTTTGATTAATCAAATGTCACACTTGCTTACTGCTCATCAAAACACTATCATCTTCGCCAAGAATATATAATTGCTTTAATCACTTTCCAGAACAAATCAAATTTTTAGATGAATGACCAAAACTGACATCCAAAGGTAGACATAGGAATAAATTCTTGCTGACAACTAACGACACGAAAGACTAATCAACATAAATAAAAAAAAAATATTTAAAAATAAAAGAATAGAACAAATGCAAGTAAATAATACATTAAACGTAATAGAATAAATAAATTAGCAACTTACAAAACTAATATAATGTAGACACGGAAGAAGCAAGGTTACATAAACTAGACCACATTTCACAGAATGATTTTTAATTTACAGCATCAGAACATTCTCCATTCAACGGTATCTATCTATCTCTCTATCTCCGTACATGCACACATATACGTATATATATATATATATATATATATATATATATATATATATATATATATATATATATATTCTAAATTGGATTTATATATTCTCTATCAAAGATATTAATCATTCTTTATCAATTAATATAAAGCACACACATACATACACACACAAGTGTGTGCCTGTGCGTGTGTCTGTGTATCTGTGTGTGGTGATAGTTTTGATATGCGGGAATTTGTCAGTTAACCTCATTTTTTTTTTTCAGATTTTATCTCTGTTATTGCAACAAACGCCTATCTAACATAATGGAGTCCATTTCCTGCGTTCTTTACTGTATTTTCCTTTATCCTTTCTCCATTGCCATGTTTTTAAGATCTGCTCCGATCTTGTACCGAACACAATTTAATCCCTACAATAAATCCCCGCTCAAGATACAAGGAAAGTCAGCTCAGAGCAAGCCCGAAGACGGTTTTAAATCGACCTGGGCTTAGTTGAGCTTGATTACTTTCCTAGAAGGATAATATTATTAACAGCTACGTCCCGTGAGATATGCTTATCTGTGCATTTTAGATGTTAGCGCTGGCTCGCCCGTTATTTTTACCGTTGTATTTTCTTCGTCACATTGTTATTTTTTTATCTGATCTGGTATCAGGTGACTTTACGAAGAAATCAGTTGACGCTTCCAATTCTAATGTTGGCTGACCGCCAATAGATAAAGCCTTGCCACAGATAGAAATGGATTATTCTTTTTTCTCTTCTTCACCCAATATAGTGATAATTCTTCTTCTTCTTCTTCTTCTTCTTCTTCTTCTTCTTCTTATTATTATTATTATTATTATTATTATTATTATTATTATTATTATTACCTTAATAATTATTATTATTCCTTGAGAATTCTTTTCATATTAGCGTTAGTTGATGGTTTTTTTACTTGAATTTGTGTGACAGCAAGTCTCCTTACGTCTCCAGAACTCTTCTCAGTATTATGTCTGATCTCAACAATACTGTAGTTCGGACAGTATCCACCAGTCCCGTTATTCCCAAGTCCTCCAGTCCTTGTACTAATCCTTTGGTGACTGTACAAAGAGTACCAATTACAATTGGTATAATCGTCACTTTCATGTTCCACAGATTTTTCAATTCACTAACCAAATTCAGGTATTTATCCCTGTTTTTGTTTTCTTTCACTAATACTCAGTGGTCAGCTGTAACAGCTAAGTCCACATACGGCAAGCTCTGCTTTTTTGTTGTTGATTATTAGGTCTAATCATCTGTCTAAGATTAGTCGATTCGTTTGTATTATAATTATTGTCATTATTATTTTACACTTTTGAGAGTTTTTCGCATCAGCATTAGCTAATATTTTTCACTTGAATTTTTGTCAGAGCAAGTAATATAATAACTGAGGGATGTCATTTTATATATCTTGCCTTTGGGTTTAGTTAGGCTGAGAACCTTTCACTCTGCACATGGGTTAGTTAGGTGAAAACTTGAGCGCAGGTGTTAACGCGCGCGGGGAGAAGAATTTGTCGTTCACAGATATAAAAATAAAAATCCAAGATAGAAAATTTGACCATGGGATGTGAATGACGTCATGCACCGGAAACGCGCGCGGAGGATTTTGGGGATTTTGAAAAAAGTCAGTTGAGTTGAGTCTTGTTGTCCGAAGGAGAAGGGTGACTTTCGCTAGCTCGCCGTGGCCTTGTGACGGGTGCCACACGTATTGGGTGGGCAGATGAAAAAGCCAGCCTAGAAAGATTGTGCCTCTCTCCTTATGTCGAAAAACCTTTTAACTCGAAGGTAATAAAAAGTTTGGTACCTGAACTAAGAAGTCGTAAGAGTTTTTCGTGTTTCGGGATTCCTATATTCTATGTATATATGTTATGAACATTCATGTACATTTCACACACATCCGTATCTGACTATGGTACACCCAGACTTATCTTAATATTCTGACCCATCTCAATAATGCTGTACTTTAGATGGTCTCCACTCGTCCTCTTATTAACAAGTCCTCAAGCCCCTATACAAATTCTTTGGTGACTGTACTGAGCGCACAAATTACATTTACTATCACAGTCACTTTCATGCTCCATAGTTTATTTCAACTCTTTAGCATGGTCTAGGTACATATCACCCTTTTTGCTTTCCTTCAGTTTCACCCAGTGAGTAGCTAGAACGGCAAAATACACTTTTCGCCTGGGTCTCTATTTTTAGTTGACTATCTCTAGATTTGGTTATCTGGCCGAGATTTGGTGATCCGTGTGTATCACTACATCCTAAAGAAATTTGTGAGTCTCATTTTCTCGGACGGATTCCAGGTGATGCATATACCATTTATTCATGTATTCAAAATTAAACTTCATGCACAATTCCCAGTGGATACCTACTGGCCATCCGGCCGTGCCTCGTCTTACACTCTCTTTGCACTTAGTTACTGCATTTGCTTATTACGTGATTGATCATTTAATCTCTATCATTATATAATCTACATCAGCTATTTTGTTTCAACATATCTACTTTTGCTTTGACGTAGTTAGTCCTTATGGCATTGTTTTGAGCTGCTATCAGTAGATATTAACCTTCTCTTTTAAAGCTTCCCTTTCTTAGCCATTTCCGAGTATTCTCGCGTAAGATTTCGCAGGTTTGTCGCTTGAAATGTCTATACGGTTGTTTTTCGTCCCATTTTTGCTTTCATGTCATTTTTGCTTTGTTGATGTCTGTGTTGTCTGCATTGTTTCTGGTGGTTGTAATCAGTCATCTACTGTACTTTTTTATGTAGTGTTCTAGCCATTGTATCGATGCATCGATGTTATCTTGAAAGCTGGCGTGTCCTCTACCTCCTCTTCTTGACACACGCAGTCTGTTTTTGTTATCTCAAAGATGTAAGGCTTTTTGACTGGTCATTAGATTTCTTGTTCTCTCGTTCATTTGTTGAAGTTATTTTCTGGTCCATTTTAACAAGTTTCCGGAGTATATTACGAGGGAGACTGGCGAGGTATTTTCCGTTTGATGAGATTCCTCCTATGTATTTTCGTTTCCAGTTGTTTTCTCGTTCTCCAGAGGTATTCTTTTTTTTGTCCGCTTCCAGTATTCTCGAGTATTTGTAAGTTTCCTTTTCTTCAAGTGTTCTGATTTGGTAATTCTATTCCTTCCTTTTCTTGCTTTGGTTATTATTATTATTATTATTATTATTATTAGTAGTAGTAGTAGTAGTAGTAGTAGAAGTACCAAAAGTAATATCTGAAACTGTTTATTCGACCAGTGAAGTTAAGTGATAAATATGACATTTTGAATGCCTAGATACTTTAAAATCTTTTTCTTTTATACAACAGAATAAATTGACCACTTTGTCAGTAAGATTAGAGTACTCTGACTGTATACCCGCAAATGGGTAATACCCTAGTCCCAAATAGTTCACTTTTGGATTAAAAACTTTTTGAAAAAATGAACTGCTTCATTCCTCCAGGTATGGGTTATATAGTACCACTACCGTTCTTCTTAAAGAATAGCATCAGCATTGAATACCCAACGAAGGTTAATGTGCCATTAAACAAAGAAACCAAAACAAGCCACCAAAAAGGGATGTTATAGTTATAATACTAAATTATTCCTAATAGTAAGGCTCCAGTTTTGGAGATAAAGAATATATGGAGTAATTATTCATTGCCTCCACTCCGAGGTCCACTCTGATCTGTAGTGGTAATAATTATTAGCCTCCCATTTTTGAGTTAAAGAGAACTGTTTGAAAATTATTAGTAGTAGATTGAATACTCGACTCAGTAATTTTAGATTATTTGTATAATTGTTTTCTACGGAATATTATTATTGGTAACTTGAAACCATACAATTGTGTACAAATTAAATGAATTAGGAGTGAATTATTGTTATCTCATAACCGTGCGTAAAAAATATCTTAAAAAACAACACAAAAATATTCATAAGTTAAAATTTATGAAAAAAATTTTTTATTTATTGTGGAATTCTTGTCCTCATCTTGGTATTTTTTTTTGTGTTGTTTTTCTTTCACTACGTGTCGGCCAAATTTTCACCTCTGACCTCTTCAGGTGATTTACCGCGACCTCGGATAGGAATGATGAGTTTTGTAAGCGTATCCCCAGTAATTACTGCCTTCCATAGTTGTTGTCTATCGCACCACGTTTTTTGACCAAGTAAACCTCTGCCCGGCTTGGGTAGGATTTGAAACCGATATCTTCTGACAATGCTCACCTGGAACCGTAGAGACTCAAGGCCACTATCCGCTGCGCCACTGGCCCTGAAGGACGATCAAGGATGGATTTTTTGGTCTTATAAATCCTTATTTGGTCTTCCATTGTCGGGTCCGTACCGAATTTTTTTTTGTAATTGTCTTTAATTAGAATCATTTTGAGATGAGAAAGAAGAAACAACACAACCCCCCCCCCAAGAAAAAAAACCCAAAAAGAACTACCAAGATGAGGACAAAAAGTCCGCAATAAAAAAAAGATAATTCTCGGATTAAGAGGCCTCACCTGAAAATGATTCCAATTAAAGAGAATCAAAATTTATGATTCTTTAACCTTCATACATAAAATATTCCAATACGGGTTAACATTCCAAAGACATCAATCAATCAATCAATCAATCGAATCTTTATATCAATCATTAATAATACTTATATCAATATTCATTAATATAATAATATAATGATTGATGAAACTACCGCAAGCAATATTTTAAGCATTTACAATTCAATAATAACTTGTATTTTCATCAAAGTAATTCTTATTTTTGTACGCTAACTATCTTCATTGTTTGCAATATTCAGTTTATTTTTCTACACATGAATTTGCATATCTTAGAGTTCTTATGTTATTTTTTCTTACGTATTCCTTACTTCATCATGCAAGACAACTTTCAGTCTATCTCTGTGTCTACTCTGACTCTAACGGACTTATAAGCACATTTTCACATTCTGCTATGGTTTCCTAAACATATTGTAAATATTATCAAATCTTAATTAATTAATTTCATTAAATAATATTTTTCAATACGACAAAAAGCTAATTGTTGCTTCTCTGACTATTTTCCAAAGAAATTTCATTATACATAGCAAATTAATAAGTTGTTTGAATTAAAAAAATATTTTAACCTATCTATTTCTACTCAGTATCCTGATATTTAGAATAGCCGTCGTTCTCATGTATGCGGACCCGCAGAAAAATTAATGGACTGACCAATATACTCTCATGGAATGTGACGAAATTAAATTTTTTTTTCAATATAGTCCTCCTTGCAGTATACATTTCTTTCATCTACGTTGCAGTACATGGAACCCATTAGTCAAGAATTATTGACAACAGGTGTAACAGCATGAATTATTCAGTCTGTCTTCGTATACTTGCATGTACTCCTGGAACGATGAATACAAACACACACACACACACACACACACATATATATATATTTATATATATATATATATATATATATATGTGTGTGTGTGTGTGTGTGTGTGTGTGTGTGTGTGTGTGTCTTTCTATCAAGTTAGCTAGGAAATGGACACGGCGACACGAGTTCAAATCCTGGACGAGGCTGATTGCAATTCACATAGCTCTAATACCCTTGGGAAAGGTATGAATCCAATTATTCTCCCTCCAGCTATGGGAAAATAGTAGGGCAGCCTAGGTTCTTCAACCTTGGTGAGTTAACTAGTCCAGGAGAAGGAAAACTCTGAATTCAAACCTGTTAAACTCCGCTTAAAAATTGACCTTGTGTCATATCCTGCCCGAGTGGAGGGGTTGGTAAATAGGATCAAGTTAGCTAGCCAGCCATCAAGCTATTTATTCTAATATTTTTTCCATTCCAGGACATATTATCCTTGAGGCAAGTATATTGTAAATCTAACCACGTATTAAAGTTTATCTATTTTTAAAAATGCAAAACTTTCGGTAATTTAGACCGTAAAGAGAAATTCAAAAATAATAATTAAACAAATGATGATGACATACATTATATCATAATAAGAAAGGAAATAAATGAATAAACACCGACAAGTTTGAAGATTTGACATCGGGTATTTCATTTCGTGACCACGGCGCAATTAAAGATGGTCAGAGTAATAACATTGGACATTTTATGAGAATGGCTGGCACAAAAGCTTCAACCTGGACACAATAATGACTTTTTGACGGATTTTTCAATAACTGTAAAACACCTGCATTGATCTCCTCATAAAGATTTCCTCTCTCGATCTTATTTAAAAAAATCCAGCCATTCAAATTCTATATGAATAAAAGCCTTATATTAAAAGTCCATTTGAACTGTTTTCATTTTCTAGCATTTTATTTAGATTCATTTTGTGCTTCAGAAAACACATCATTTCAATGATTTTAGTTGAAGATAACTGAGTTGAATAAGAGAGAAAGACTTGCAATAAGATAAAATGTGGCAAAAATATGTGTCGTAATTGTGAAACATACAGAAATATTGAAAACTGTAATAAGTGAAAAATTAGTTTACAAAATCCAAACGTCAAAAAGCCAAAAGTCAAAAATAAATAAAGAATCTGTATTTTTAAAGGCTCAGACAATTATAAATAGGTAAATAATTTTAATGAATTAAACGCTTTGTCGTTGATGCTATTTAAGGAAAAAGCACATTTTATAAAGTGTTTTTAATACCATTGTATGTATTTACCAGCCCTTCCGGACGTGCTGAATGTGACACAAGGTTAATTTTTAGCAGAATTTAACAAGTTTCAATTAAGGGATTTTCATTTTCCTAGACCGATTACCATACCAAGGTTAAAAAGAGCAGACTTCTATACTATTTGCTCCTATCTGGAGGGAGAATAGTTGGAGTCATTCTTTCTCATATGTACAACTGCTATGTGAAATGCTTCGTCAAGGATTTGAACTCTGGTCGCCGTGTTCATTTCTAGGGATGATAACCATTATACCACAAACACCTACCAAGACAAGAATGTTATTTAATTCCCAGTCCTGTTTATACATACGAGGTGCATACGATAAGTTTCCTGACTTTTTTCGTATGGGCACTTTTATTGATAGTAAACACATGAAACTCTAATCCCCTTCGCAGTAATCTCCTTCAGCCACAATGCACTTGTTGTAGCGTTCCAATAACTTCATGAAGGCCCCATGGAAGTCTTCTTGTGTGAGCGTGTCAATGATCTTCGTCACAGCCTCTTTCATCTCCTCAATTGTCTCATAACGACAGCTGCTGAGCTTAGGGAATAACCAAAGTCACAGGGAGAAAGATCTGGACTATAGGGGGGGGTGAGGAACTATCTTGATACCCTTCTTGGTCACATAGTCTGTGACAAGGATGAAGTTGTGGACTGGTGTATTGTCCTGGTGGAAATGCCTCTTCCTACAGAATCTCTTCCTGAACTCCCTTCAAACCTCAAAAGAGTAACCCTAACCAAACCTTAACCCTTTGGCTAATCAACTATGCTGTATTGACTTCCGTACTCCTCCTACTTCTCTCATCATCCATCACAGACTCATTTCCCTCCTTGAATCTCTTACGCCACTCAAAAACTGATGCTCGATTCATGCAAAATGATCGAAAAGCAGTCTGAAGGGTTCCATACATTTCTGCGGCCTTTTTTCCAAGTTAAAACAGAATTTTATTGCATAGCGTTTTTCTAAAGAGTCAGATTGCATTTTTGAAATTCACCAGCTGTGACAATCAGGCTGTAGTAGGGTGTATTCCAATTCCTGCTGTAGTTGTTCATTTGAACCTGAAATCATAAAAATTGGTCAGCCATCTCATAAGATGTATAGCAATAATATTGTGAATTTTAAAGAGTCTATGACAATTTTAAATGCGCATGCTAAAAAAGTCTGGAAACTTATCGTATGCCCCTTGATTATATTAAATTTAGATACGTAAACGAATAGTTTGTAGATAATTTGTAAACTAACCAGAGCTCTTTTGTATGTATAAAGTTAAATGGTTTTAAGTATTGCAAACATTAATAGTTCTCTTTGCTCCCATTTAGATTGTTTCGAACATTGCTATCTAATACGAATAATTCAATATAATATAAATCATTTAGTCTCACGCAGTTGAATAGTATCCTTTATATTGAATAACTAAACAGTTCTATTCGACCCATAGATCGGACGCTAACAGGTAAGATTACACCGAGTAAGAGCAGATCTAATTGTAATGGCTATGAAGATGTACTCCACATTCCCTAAAGCTCAAGATCTTGAACTTTACCACCAGATAGTTTTGTGTCATAGCCTGGATTCTCGTCGGTGGAGAGTTCCTAGGTCTCTGCAAAGATGCCGTCGGCGTATACTACGGCACCAGCCGACAGTATTTAAATGAATAAAAAGTAGCATTTTAACTATTGACGTAAAGTCTACACACTTTCAAGAATTGGAGAAATATCATTAATGGTGAGGTTTCATTTATTTGTCTTTAATGTAATTACTATCGTATCATTCATAAAATGACGATCATATTGTTGTTAATTGTCCATTATTTAAAGGATGCAGTGAGTATTTTTCAGCTGTACCCCTGGATAAGATGGATGCGTTTAACTACAACGCTTTCAGGAGGTAATAAGGTAATCCTTGGTTCGTACTAAAAATCGTTAAGCTTTCAAGAGGTAATAATGTAATCATTAGTTCGTACTAAAATTGGTTAAGCTTCGTCTATTTTCACTTTGATACACATAAATGTGAAAAATTATTTCACATCAGTTTGCAAAGGAACAAAATAGCAAAGAATTATGCGTATTTGATTAAAGATATATTATAAAAAATGATAGTGTAATATTGCAAGCAATTTGGTCGTAGTGTGGGAATATATTAATAAAAAGCAGCCGGAAGAAAGACAAGTTGATAAAACTCGCTCTGTGTAGCTTCGGTGTTACATGCTAAGAAATATCAAAATCATTACTCAATAGACCTTCTATGTGATTGTACGGGTATCCAGGCGATGCCACTCTCGCAAATCGGAAATATATTTACTAAGTATTGGGAACTCCAGTAAAAAATCTGGTTTTTTCAATTCTCTATCGTTGGTGCCTGGAGACAAGACCAAGAACAGCAGTAGTTTAGAGTGAGGGTAATTGAACCATTCAAAGAAAGGAGAAGAGCTGGTTTCTATCAAAACGAAGAATATGTCGATAATCCTATGTCCGTCATTCATTTCTACACACTTTCACGGTCCTAGGGAACCTCCGGCAGTGTAATGGTTAGCAAGCTTGACTAGCAAACCGTCATGAGTGAGCTCGCGTCTTACTAGATTCTTCGTTTATTCGGCCTCGTCATATTCTAAGCAAAATGCTTAATAGATTACTTACATGATTCCAAAAACTGATTGTAAGTAATAAAACAACTGATTGTCCTACATTTGAGGCAAGTTTCCCTTTTGGGCTCCCTCTTTACAATCATAGTGTCATTCTAGACGTCTGTGAATATGTTACTGCATTTGGCAGAAGATAATTATGATGCGAAGTATAAAACTCAGATCATATTAAAACATATGGTAATGAACCGAAAATTATATAAATTTTGTGAAACTTTTGCAAAAGCTATATTGAGAACTTTTATTTAAAATATTTTTCTCATAAGTGAGATGAATTTTGCCGACGAAGTTGGTAGTTGGAAGCACTAATTACACTTGCATCTTTTTTTAAAGAATTCACTATAGATGCAGTCTTTCACGTCCTAGAATGACAATATGACTTTCTTTACTGCCTACAGCGACCAGACATTTTTTTGTGTTTAATAGCGAGTGAGTTTGTTTCCATGTCATGGATTGTCTTTTCAACTCAGGTACATTGTGCCAAACATGGGTGGCCCATTTGCCAAAATGTTTTGACAAAAATGCTTCTTCGTACACATCAGACGATCTTCTGTAATTTTCACATTGTTTGCACTTCTCAGCAACCGAAATTCTTATGATAGAGTACTGTTGAATACAGGAGCAATATTTGATATGCTGATAATTTCAATCACTGTAAAATATTTCTGCATCATTGAACTATTTTTTATATGAGCCTATTTAGAAAAATGCAATGATTCTAATTTGGAAAGAAATTATGTCTTTTTCCTTAAATTAGACTTATATAGTGAATGAAACTATACGGGATGTAGCCCTGAAGACATACCAAAAGCGATGAATGATAGGGAGATGTGGCGAGAGATGGTCAGGGATATCCGTGCTAGCGGCACGACATGATGATGAAGATGATGATATATATATATATATATATATATATATATATATATATATATATATATATATAGTACAATTAAATGGATAGAATATATGAGGGTAATCATATAAAACTATGAGAGTGCTCAATGTATGGCTATTGTTAGTTCCGTAATTATTCTCTGGGGTATATATACTATATACTATATACGCTCTGAATGTGAATTTTGTTATACCCTAGAGAATAAATAGGAAACGAACAATAGCCATACATTGAGCACTCTCATAGATTTATATGATTAACCTCATATATGCTATGTAAAGAATAATCAACACCTACTGTCCTTGGACACTGACTGGATAATTTATATATATATATATATATATATATATATATATATATATATATATATATATATATATATATATATAACCGGTGTTTCTCTGGAATGTTCAAAAAGATTTTTTTTTATGAAATCATATATATTTTTGCAATATTTTATAGCTACAGCAATGTTATCATGGAATAAGTACTCATGAAAAAAGTTTTAAACATAGAAATGTTCTGATAAGTCTCTTTGACCCGAAATAGCATAATTCGACATTCTTTGACTTCTGGTGACCTCACATTACCCAAGAGATCAAACTTGCATAGTCAATCTTGTTGCCCGAAGTAAAGTCAATATTTATTCAAAAGGAAGTATCGGCCAAATACCCATGAACGTATCAACTTCGGCATATAACTACATATATATATATATATATATATATATATATATATATATATATATATATATATATATATATCAGTGTGAGTTTATTCAGGAAATGTACCATTGCCCCTTGCTTCTCTTACGGTTAAACTTCTACGTTGTGTCGATGTTTGAGTCTTTTTTAGCGTATGTACTGGCGAGTGTGTTCCTGTGTGCGTGCACATACTTGTGTGTATTCCAGTAAACGTTATGTGATTCTTTATATAAGGTTATGTATGTATGAGTATCTTTATGCACACACACACACATACACACATACACACACCCAGAATCCTTCTCACACAAATCGATGCAAATAATCTATATCCACCCTAGAAGATAACTCAGCCATCCCCCGACACACACACACACACACACACACACACATGTATATATATATATATATATATATATATATATATATATATATATATATATATATATATATATATATAACAGAGTTATTAAGAACCGTCACGATTCTGTCATATTTCCTCATTCAATTGTATTTCAATCTTTTATATTGCGGCCAACTGTTTTGGCAACTGACAGAAATGAATGCGTGAACGATTCACAGAAGGGGTCTCTTTTATTAAATAGAAAACGAACAATAGGGTTCCGAACAAAATGAAGTATAAAGGAGATATAACCGATGTTCTAACACAGCAGAGTACACTTCTAAAACAACGTATCTAGTACGAGTTCAAATAGTAATATTCGACGAGCATGTAAGACATTCTTTTGTTAATTGCTCGTTCTACAAATTTTTCCTTTTGTCTTCTTATTTTATTAGTCTTATTAATTTCTACGCTTTTTCTACTCTGACACACACAGTCATACATAAAATCGCAAACGCACACACGTATGTATATATCTCACCTTTCTATCATGTATTTGACACAAGGTCAATTTTAAACGGAGCGAAAATTGATTGAGATCAGAGTTTTTCTTAAGCTACAATGGTTGCTAAACCAAGACTAAAGAAACCAGTCAAATGATCCCAGAGCTGAAATAACTTACTGATTCTTGCCTTTTCTAAGGTTATTAGCGCGAAATGAAATGCAGGCATCCTTCACCAGGTTCTTGTCACGGATTTCATTTTTCCTTATGCTAATCTTCCTGCTTCAAACACTCCTCGCCCATATATATTTGTATATTTATGTAAATATTTTGTACAGATAATATATTCATATATAATCCAAAGATACATCTTTAAATGCACTTATCTATCGATTGTATTGGTTAGATATTAAAATTTACATTTAGTTAATTTTAATGACATGCAGTTATAACCAAAAGTAAATATCAATAACATGTAAGATATCTTCATCAACTTGATGATCTGGGACAAAGTAAGGGGTATAAAACCTGAAGTTATGACTTTTTCCTTGATTCAGTTTAGTTTAGTTTATTTAATGGTATAATTAATGGTATCTTGTTAATTATCTAAATGTAAAATCTTAATAGCTTATGAGTTATCACTTGCCGAAATTTGATTCTTTTTTTAGATGTGATTAAAACGGAAATTATACTTTTAACGATCCATAGTAATATTTCTTCAAAATCTCACTATTTAAATTTCTCAATGATAAACATTTGTTAGCACTAATTTCTCTGATTTCAAATATTTCTATCTAATAGAAGTAAGTTATAGACAGTTATCTGTTTCGAAAAACTAATTCTATTGAATGATAATAATCATTTGCACAGTTATGTTGTTTTCAACATTTCCCTCCCATACATATATTTTTCAAAAAACATCTATTTGATCCGTAGATTGGTCTAAATAATACTACCGCATGTCGAAGGTGTGGATCAGTGAATAATGGCTATAAAGGGAGAGTCCACTCTCCTCACATCTCTAGAAAAGGAGCTTAACAACCAGATGCTGTTTCCTGTCATAAAATGAAGTTCCCCCGAAAGGTTTGGGTTATAAATGTTAAACTTGGGTGGCTTCTGGCAAAAGAACGAAATACAGCTGAGTACACTTCTAAAACAACGTATCTAGTACGAGTTCAAATAGTAATATTTGACGAGCATGTAGACATTTTTTTGTTAATTGCTCGTTCTACATTGCCATTGATATTTAAACTGAAATAATTGACTAATAGACAACCTGGTAGAACTAGACATCCGAGCCGCCGCAGTCATTGGACTCCATGTCAATGCACACAAAACTGAATATATGAACTTTTATCAAACAGGTGACATTTCCACACTAGACGGAACCTCTCTGAAACTGGTTGACAAATTCACCTACCTAGGAAGCAGCGTCTCATCAACCGAAAAAGACATCGATATCCGTGCTAGCGGCACGATATGATGATGATGATGATGATATAAGCTTAGCTCTGCATATGACCAGTCGAATAGGATTGGTGGATAGTAAAGATCCAACATTCGAAACACTCTTTGTAAAAATTAGACCATGATGAGGCTACCTCCCTCTTCCCCAAATTAGCATCCCTTAAATCTGGCACCAGGCCGCACGTCCGTGTCAACAAGTGAACATATATCTCTCTACTTAGAATCAACTGCCTGCAGCTTTGGCATGTGTCTTAGTTTTTTGGACATGGTCTGATATAAGAGACACATAGTTAGAATTAAATTCGCCTGTTTTCTTTAAATAATCTTCGAGAGTAAGTTGCGATTCGTTTCACTATTTCGAGTTATTCAGTTTTTTTTTTTTTGGGGGGGGGTAGCAAAGTTTAGATCAGACATGTTGTCTTGCTAGAATGAGGACTTTTTAAATGGATCGGAAGGTGGTGACATAATAGTTGCCAGAGTAAAATAGCAAAAAAAAAAAATCTTTTTAAATGATGATACTTTGCTTTAGCACGACGTGAACTAATTTTTTTATCCCTGAGAGGACGTCCTCCAGCTTCAGGGGAGCATAACTCTAGTGCCATTTATACGTATACAGTGCCGTGTATCAAACATCTGTACACAGTAGTACTTATAAAAATGCCTATCTTTTACTCGTAGACACATTCGTGCACCTAAATACACGCATATTTTACCTTTTTGTGTCTTTGCTCATCTTTTGTTACACATTAAATGTTACCTTTTAAATTTCTTCCTGAGCGGATCTTAATATTCTAATTGTATGAGTGTTATACATTTTATATAAAATAACTGTTGTTCATTCAGACGTAAAACCACATATATTGGGCACTTAGCGAAAATCTACTGAGTAAAAATTGATCTATAAAATTAGCTTGTTACTATAATAATAATAGGTTCGCTCAATGTGTTAACAGAGAACGATACGTATTTACTTCCGTCAGCTATAGTCTGCGCTCGAGAAAATAGGAACCATTCTTATGAAGAAATGTAGTCATATTCCATTTAAATAATTGTTACCTTACCTTACCTTCCTATTGCACATTTTGCAGTGTGTCAGACTAATATATATATATATATATATATATATATATATATATATATATATATATATATATATATATATATATATATATATATATATATATATATACTCATTGGCATAATATTTCGAGTGTTCGCCAACAGTCTGGGAGACTAGGATTTGATGTCAGATCGAGTCATACCAAAATCTCTAAAATGGTGCTTGATGTCTCCTAGCTTAAAACTCAGTATTATAAGATACAGATCAAAGATAAGTGGAGCAACCCAAGGAAAGGAGTAGCGCCCTTCCCTAAATATCGGTGAAGAACCTTTTGAAAAGGGAGACTTCGGGTTACTCTAGACTACAGTCGGCCAACTTACGAACTTCTATATATGTCAGTATATATATGTATGTGAGTATAAGTGTGTGTATCTGTGTATGTGTGTGGATGGTAGGATAGCATAGATAGCGTTAAAGCAGTTTGGCAACTGTTAGTGTATTGCGTATGATAGAGAAACTGACTGCTGCCAAGCACCATTGACTGTCTACGCTAAACAAATTTAAATATAAAAGATCTATCAATGATATTGAGTACATCTTGTTTATAAAAATAGAAACTGTACCCACACACACATACACACACACACACACACACACACACACATATATATATATACATATTTGTGCAGAAATCTTAGACAAAAGTATATATATATATGTGTGTGTGTGTGTGAATATATATATATATATATATATATATATATATATATATATATATATATATATATTCGATATTATATTATATACATTTGTTATTGATCAATAAAGTGTGTTCTTTGTCAATCGTCAGTCACCTCCTTATGAATTTGATTTTGAAAATTGTGTACCTATAATAGTGAGCATAAAACATACGTTTTATTTTTGAATAAGTTAAAATTTGTTCCTAATTCCATCCAAATAGCTGCAAATATTACCATAGCATAGTGTGAAGGATCAATTTGTGATTCGATAGTATGGCACTGGTTTCAGAAGTTCCTTTAGTACGTATACAGACCTTGAAGTTCAAGAGGGTAAAGGACATACTTCCTCAGTTGACGACCTACATCTCAAACAATTGTTCAGTAGAATTAACATCACCGTTTTAGCTAGACGTCTCGAGTAATGGTTGACAGCATTTCAACAATATCGGATCATAGCAAGAATATTTGCAAGCTGAAGAAACTAGATAAGCGCATTTCCCATGAACTTTAAAATTTAAAGGTTTGATCATGGAAAAACAACCACAACAATTTCCACAACCGAAATTGCATGAACAGGAGATGATGTTGATAGTCTGGTGGTTTTCTATTTACATTGTTCATTGCAGCTTTTTGAGAAACAAATTGGAGCATCACTGTAGAAAATTAGAGCCTGTATCTGTATGAAATATTTGTTCATCTGAGTAAAATGCGACTGACACGGATTAATCGACAAGATTCAATTTTGCTTCATGTGAAATACTCTGATACATGTTGCGAGGATGACATTAGATTGTGTTGATAGTGAGGTGGTTTTCCATTTACGTTGTCCATTACAACTTCCTTATATTAAAGTAGAGAATTACTGTGGTTGATTAGAGCCTCTACCTGTATGAAATACGTGTTCAGCTGAATAAGATGAGACTGGTACGGATTAATCGACAAGATTCAATTTTTCTCCATGTGAAATGATCTGGTACATGTCACCAGGAAGATATTGCAGAAGTATATTGACTCTGAATATATAACATTGCAACATCCACCATATTCTCCTGGTATCATAGACATCGACATTTTTCTAGCATCCGGGCACTTTTTAAGATACAAAAGTATCACTTTCAAAGCGGATATAAAAGCTGTATTTAAACATTTCTTTTCATGACAAACGTAAGAGTTTTATCGTAAAGGCGTAAATGAAATTGTTAATCAATGGCGGAATTCCATAAATCGTCAGAGATCATATTCTATCTGATGAAAACAGTTTCAGTTATAAATGTAGGAGTAAAATTTATTCTAAAATCGCTCATTATTTACCAAAGAAGTCTCTCTCTCTCTCTCTCTCTCTCTCTATATATATATATATATATATATATATATATATATATATATATATATATATACAACACACACGTACAAACACAGGAATATATTATTCTTTATCAAAACTATAATGAGATATTTCCCTGAAATATTCGCTAAGCAGATGCAGTATGCTTTCCTGATTGAAATTTGTGCAAACGTCTTTGTTTTCATGACAGCGAGAAGGACTGAACCTCACACCTTGTGTTCAGCAAGTTGTTTTTGAAACGACTGAGACACCATGGCAGCCGAATAGGAAATATAGCGCGTGCGCCTGGAAGGCGAACCTCATTTCTATTTCGGTGCCACTCAATCGCAACTCGCTTCTTCAGCTATCGCAGGTAAGTGGCCTTTATTTAAGTACGAGGGAAGCTGAAATATTAGATTAATACGCCGACGGGGTAAGATGCATTCCATCTATTTGAGAAGATTCATACTCGGGCGCCGAGAAAATGTCGGATGTAGTAAACAGATCAAGGTTCTTATGACGTGACCTAGCAAAGCTCTGGGTGACAAAAATATACTGATTGTACGCCAGTTAATACGTGTTTCTTTCTATCTATAATGCAATGTTAGTTTCTGTGCAGCCTATTACTTTTCATCCTAGATTGTGATAACACATTTTGGTTTAAAGATAAAAGTAGCAAGTTTATTTTTCGATCTGATTCCTCCGATAGATTAAGAAAATAGCACTTCCATCAACTAAAGGGAAAACAACAGATAAATCCTTTGATGTATCAGATGAATAAAATAGGCATATGCATTTATTTAAAAGAATGATGTGGTTATCTCTTTCCTATTTTGTTTGTTTTCTTCATAAGAATCTATCTATCTATCTATCTATCTATCTCATTGTGCTTATTTCTTTTTCAGAGTGAGCATATATATATATATATATATATATATATATATATATATATATATATATATATATATATATATACACCGGTAGCTAACTAGCTATATCTCTCTATGTATTACAGTTTATTAATATCTATTTCTCTATCTAGCCAGCCAGCCAACTAGTTAGCTATTTTTGCCTTTTCATAGCTACCTTAATCCAAACTCTTTTGGCAGGAATTAGAATAATGTGACCAAATACCCTGCAGAAGGATTAGACGCACCAAAGAGTAAATCCTGGATATTAAACTAATCTGCATTTGGTTTGGTTTGTTATAGTTTAGATTTCTGCCATATCAACCATTGTAGGTTATATCATCCCGAATCCATTTTTATACATTACAAAAAAGGTTCTGCTTCAAACAATACATTTTAACATAAGCACACAGTTTAAATATCAAAAACAACTCTATTTCAAACAATTCAGTTCAGCATAAGTACTGTTTTTTGATTACACACAGTTTATTGGGAAAACCGTTCTATTTAAAACATTTCAGTTTAGCATAAGTATGCATTTAAATGTCAAAAGAGTTCTATTTCAAATAGTTCAGATAAGCCCTCAGTTTGCTTCTATTTAAGCTATACATAGGAGCATATCAAGTTCTACCTCTCCAGGCCTGTGTGGACCTGGGAGTGACGGCAATAAAGAGGTACTCCTCATTACCCTAAACCTCCAGCATCCCTGGAGCGTCACAATCAGATTATTCAGTGTTAT